>CP141134.1:42177682-42802682 GCA_035236585.1 Warburgia ugandensis
ATCCTTAATTGCCTATAGCCTCAATAAAATTCATACAATGTCTTAATAACGGTATTGATGTTTTGGTCATGCTATACTTCTCTTACAAGTTCATATTAGGATCAATCTATTATCATCCTTAGTATTATCAAAATCTTTTGATAACTCAGTCAAACTTATTTCCCTATCATATTCATGTTATGTTTCTCTTAATCACATAATATGTCACTTGTATACATCTTTTGATTTGCTCCATAATACTCTGGTAGTTATTATTCAATAGCACTTCACTCTTCATAAGACTCCAATGAACTTATAAAAAATCAAGCTAAGTCCTTCAAGATCCATACCTTTGTGATCTAGCACGAGTCACAGTTATCTCCTAATATCATCTTGCATTTTCATCCCTCTTAGTTTATCATCAACATCTTCTCAAAGTCTGTCTTTTACATCCCCTATCATACTCATATCATATCCTTGTGATAGTGCACTCATATTCTGATATTTTTTATGATGGTAAGATAGCCACCTAGGTTCTTTGATTTTCTCACCTTTGATGAGATTACTTTATTGTAGGTCAGAACTATCTACTAACAAGTTCACTAACATCCTCATTCATCATTCTCATAATATGATCCATATATGAGTTTTTACATTTGCACCACACAACAATCCTTAATCCTTAAGTCGTCTTAGACTAGATTTTGGATGAGGGTTGCACTATCCTCTGCTTAATTATTTGTTAAACCAAGTTGTGTTTCACCTATTTATTTATGGTGAACTACCTTGAGCATTAATATTGTAATTCTCAAATAGAAGCAGTCATCTCTACTACTCCTATTTATACTACTTCTCCTTAATTTTCTCTATTGTCTATGACCCTTCGACATGCTGGATTGGCTGTGCAAGGATAAAACCTAGGCTCTGATGCCAACTGTGACGACCCGGGTTTTCTCATGCATTTTTAAATGAAAAATCTAAATTCCTAAGGTGGGATTCCGATTTGAAAACAATGCAATGCAGCGGAAAAACTTTTGTTTTAAACTCATTTTGAAAATCATGAGTGTCATTTGCTTTCACAACAATCAAAGTAGTTTTTTTTTTTTGAAAAACTTCAGAAATCATAAATGTTTTTCCCCAGGTCTATCCAGTTACAACACATAGCTCAACTATAAATAAATACAATTACATGTCCAAAGGGTAGAGTGTTTACTTACATGTATAATTGTCTCCTTTCGATTTACTTTGCTCGTAGCACTAACATAGGTGTCCTCTACTCGTGAATGGAACTATCCTGAAAAATGTTAAGGATAGGGTGAGTATATACTATACTCAATAGGAGTCTATCACTACTAGTTTTACAATGCATGCTACGTTTAAAATCATATGCTCTTTAAAACATGTGCATGTTTGAACACTCATGTTTAATATCGATATCATAAACCCTTGTCAAATTGGAATACTGACGACTTAAAGAATCACACAAACCAAGTCGAAAGTATTATATATATCATAAACATAATGATATGCATAAAATGCTCAACTAAATCCAACTCATGGATATCTGGTATGGTATGGTTGACCAACCTCATGTCATGCAATATGCAATGCAAGTAAATCCACGAAACCATAGGGCCCAACTATGCCCACGACCTCGCCACCATGTGGTCCCCGGGTACCTGGGGACACTGAGTCATAGCCTCCACGGGGCATATGACACATCGACCCAGTGCCGTGACACTAGTGGTAGCCCCCCGTACCACATGCAGTCGACGTAAGGACGTTGCCCTTTTTGGGCGTGGTACCCATTCCATCTAGTAGTGGTAGAGGCTAGAGACCAACCCAGACCTCTCGGCATAGCACCCACGAGCTTATTAGCCCAAATCATATAAGATCAAACAAGCAAAAACCTCTGTTTCAAAACCTATCCTCTTGGGGTCCCTCACAACTACCTAGCCCTCACAACTGCCTACCCAACATCTTTTGGGCACTCCAGTGTCTTTTTGTCACCCTCAAGGACATGCAATTTTTCAAGAACTCAATGCTCACAAATCATGCAATATATGCAATTGTTTGGGAAACATGTCTCTGCATAATGTATTTATCATATGTACCCTAAATTAAGTCATACTGAACAAGTCATATAATTATACTTAAAACATGCATTCTCAAAACAATCATGGCTCTTTTAAAATGTCTAGTAGTGATAGAGCACCTACCTCAAAGTCTCCTAGAGTCGCGCCCTTTATCACTCAACCCGTCCCTGGGTCTCATTTATAAACTCTTGGGTATAAATGAATACAAGGAGTCCTTATTAATTTCAATCTATTTAGACATTAGATCGTTAGATATGCCTTTTAGGGTTCATGGGTCCTTGCCTAATTCATTGTTAGGCTGGATCCTATGATGTGGATCTACTATTCCATGGCTAACTCTGTAAATTGTCCTCTAATCCTATTTTTAAAGTCTCATTAGGTCTGCGTGCCCCAATTCCCAAGACACCCGTGCATCCTGGTTGAACCGTGACCGCCTCATGTGCGTGCGCGCCTAAAGGTCGTGCCAGGGACGACGTTTTGCATGCGCACATGCATGCTCAAACTTTGCGCTATGACATGCATCTTGGATGGCATCGCACGGACGCACCTTTGGTGTAGCATGGCATGTCTCAGCTCGTAGGGCACCCCATGCATCCTGGTCGAGCCAGGACTCCTACCCCATGTCGTGCACACACCCAAAGGCCGCACCTGGGACAGTGTACGCATTGTCGTACGCCCGAAACCCATCCTAGGGACCCTGTCCCAGGCGTATGTGGAGCATGGCATCCCTGGGATGTCGTGTTCTTACAGGGCCAGCCCAAGCTGGCTTGGAGCATTTTTCCGCTAGGAAACCTGGCAGGAAAACGGCTGGGAAAAGAACCAGATCCGGTATGGATTTGGCCTAGGGGAAGCAAATGGAGAGAAGGTAGGGGATAAACGGCTTACCTTGGTTGCCTGGGGACGCCCTTTTTCCTGGTGGTGGAACCCTCATTTCTTTCTGAAAACCTTACGTTGCTGGGAAACTCGAAGAGGGTAAACTCCCAATGTCGTGCAAGGCCGGAACAAGGGAAGAGAGGGGAATGGGGAGATGGCAATGGCCAGCCTGACTTGGGCCTTGCCATTGCCTGAAAACGTAGAGAAGTCGGGCTTGAGATGGGCTTCCGATTTTGCCAAAAAACCCAGTCTCAAAATGATCGAAAAATCATGTTTTTGGAGAGGGGGAGATGGGGCTTTTTATAGCCCTGCTATGGCTGTGCTGCCAATGGTAGTGCTGCCATTGGCAGTGGTAGATTTCCCTGGAAACCAGGGTTTCTGGAGAAATGTAGAGGAAGAAGACGATGGGGTGCCGTTATCAAAATGGCCCCTGTGTTTTTTGTTTAATTTACAAAAATACCCCTAATCTTTAAACGGCCGTAACTTCTTCATACAAACTCCATTTTCGGCATTCTTTGAGGCATTGGATTCCATTTTTCTAGTAGAATCTAATGGTACCAAGTTTCCTCACAAATTCCTTCGTTTACTATTTTAAATAAAGTAAAACATTCAACATAGTTTATTTCCCATAAAATGTCCAATTTTTGTTAAAAATAGCATAAATTGCTTGGGCGTTACAGGGTCAAGCTATACTGATCCCATACTCGGTTGTTTCCAGCACACTCCTATGGTATCTTTTGGTGTGCAAATTATTCAACCACCTATGCATCATAGGGGTTTATCCTTATCATTAGTTCTCTATACATTCTTAGTCCCAAATTTTCCTTAATGGTCTGATCCCAACAGTGGTGTAAATTTCATAGGTGCCTTAGATGCTTTTAGTCATCTATGATGCTCTTGATTCCACCTCTTATTGTTATGCGTCAAAATTTCAAAGATAAGTTAGGTTCTATGTGATAATTTGGAAGTATCCTTTTATTAGTTTATGGAGTGTAATTAAGGTATGGAATACTAGTTTAGTTCCTCCCATAGTTTCTTTCATTTGAGTCCACATTTTTTTGAATATTTCAAATATTGTTTTCTATAGGTTGTGCAGAAACAACTTTTGTTCATGGCTATAAATCAAGGAAGGTGTACACATTTTTCCATCTTCCAATCCATTTACTATCAAGATAACTCATTTTTGATTAAAAATACATAAGAATTTCCAAAACCTACTTCAATTGCTTGTCCAATTTGATGCATGGTTGTGGCCTAATTTCCTACACCAATACCAAACCTAGGAATGGTGCCTTTTTATGCCCCTTTCAATTGATTTTTCTTTTACTTAGTTCCATTAACCATCATCCATTCATCAATCAGATAATGTATTTCTGAAAACCCAATTAACATTTAAAGTTCAATCCCAAAATCAATAAGTAATGCATGATATTTGGTGGTTGGAAATTGGTGTCATTTTCATGTTTAGAGTTGACATCTTTTCCACCCAAATTCCAGGAAGTTTTCAACTTATAACCTACTATTCCCAATAGTGGTTTCATACACCAATTCATAGTAGTAAGATATAAGTTCAACATATCATAATCAGTCACAATTTCCCAAAATCATGTAAGCAAAATAGTCTAAGATGTTTCAAAACCCAATAGTGTATATATTTAATTTTTTATCGTATGTTTCAACTGAAATCTTTCCTCTTCTTAATCCATTCAAAGAATCATTCATACATGATGAGATTATATAATAACATGGAAAGACTTCTAGCAAAAATCCTAGCTCGTAGGTTTGTGAAAGAGGTAAGTAGTTCAGTAGTTCTCAGCAGTTCATGCATCAAACATCAATACATTTTTATCATTCCATAAGAAACAAGATTTTGATCTTCTTTTTCTTCTTTAGTAAAATATGCATTGTTTGGTTAAAGAATTTCCTAGTACTACCCTATCTTATGTGACGACCCGGGTTTTTGAAAACATGATTTGTAAAGTATTTTGAAAGGCAGGGCCCTTAAGAGTGTAAAATTTTTTCGCAAAACAAAGCAGCGGAAATTCTTTTCTTTAGAACTTGTCTTGAAAACCCAAGTCACCACTTCATACATAACATAAGTACAATTTGTGTACAAAATAAAATTCCATTGAAGGAATATACTTTTATTAAACTCCAGGATCCATCCAGTGGTTCACAAGATGCACCAAATCTAGTACAATACTTGTCCAAATTACATAATCCAAAACTCAAGCTCACCATACAATAAAACTCTCAACAAATAAAAATACATGTCTTCAAGGGTATACCTTGAAGATTATTCTCTTCAAGTCTTCTATAGTCTTCAGCTCCTAAGTCTCCTTCCTGGATCCGAGATATTGCAACAAGTACAATATCTCGGCAAGCAATGCTTGGTAGGGGATTCAAGAAACATAATAATTGACAATGTAATTCCAATCCTTCATAATCTCGTTATCCTCAAACATACTCTTTATTTTGTAAGTTATGTATATCTATATACATACATACCCTTCATGGGTAAACCAATTAAATTTGTGAAAATAGTGAAATATCATTCCCAACTAAGTGATCAATTCTCTTTATGTTGAGAATTTAGTATTACAAGCCTAATCTCATACTTGGGAATTTCCCTTCATGGGAAACATTGGTAATATACAATTACCTAGCATTTCATTATGCTATAACATAAGGCATTTCACTATGCCTGTTCCCATATGCATCATAGTGCAAAATAATCGAAAAGGTTGCTATGTCATAGCCCGATCCGTACTAGCGTGCTCGGATAACTGCCTGTTCACCACCGATACCACGGTGGAAAATATTATGTCACTGCCCGTATGGGGGCAAGACTTTCACGGTGGTGGCCTTCCCATAATTGCCACCACCCGACTTTTAGCCTCTCATTGGGCAAGGTATCATCATATCATCAAATTTCAAGGAGCGGGTGGCCAAACCCTCATAACTCCTCTAGCAATAGCATCCCCTAGGCTCATGCCTATTAAAACAAACTCACAAGCCTCCAAGCTTGTATGTAAAATAGATTTCATATATATATCAGACCATATGTCTGTTTACTTAGGGCTGAAATATTTTCTAGTTCCCTATTCACTTATAGTTTAGTCCTTAACCATCTTATAGGTGTTTGGTTGGATCATAAGGTTTTCAAGAGATTTACTACAAGTATTATCATTACTCTTGTCAACATAAGATCATGAGTACAATCATGAATATCTCATGTAAATGCATTAATCAAATCCTCCTACCTTTAAGGATTGATCTCTTTTCCCCAATCTTCCATGATCTTGACCGATGTATGAAATCTGTACATCCATACATATTGTCAATATATAAATTATGAACAATCCTATTGATCACTAGATCTGATGTTTAGAATGATCTATAGATCATTCATATCTAAGTATTTTTCTATCTCTAAGTCTTTGTATGTTCATCTCCTTGATCTTGATCTTTCATAGATCCTTTGATTGACAATCTACTCATGTTGATAAAGATCAAGGTCCTAGATCTTCTATCATCTAGTTCTTCTTTGATCTAAGTTCAGTTCTTGGATCATCCCTATGGAGGATGATCTTGGTTTTCTTCCTTGAATCACCTTTGATCAAGGGTTTGGATTATCTAATCTAATGAACTATAACAAGTATACTACTAAACATACATACTAAGTACAATATAGTGTTCTTATTCTTATTGTTCTTGATCATCCAAGATCTAATGGATCTTGTTTGATCATTCTTATCTTACTTACTGTTTTTATTAGGGTTAGGTAATTTACTAACCTTTTATGCTCTTATGATTATTATTCAACCGGTTAATGTGCATGGTTGAAGGTAGCTTATTCAAGCCTAAATCTAGATCGCTCCTCTTATTTCCAATTGGCTAAGGCTTACTAGTTGAATGGGTGAACACAAAGTGGTTACTTCAATCCTCATGTAAGGAGGCGTTTAGACCTCACAAACGTCAACGAAGGTAGGGAAGAGCGAGGCTCTATTAGATAACCCCCTTAACCACTATGTTCATCATTCACTAGAATGACCATAACTCAACCTTTCATAAGGTTCCTATAAGCATGTTTACCCTAAGTACTCTTTCTAATGGATTTTAATTAAGTCCATGAATATTTATAATGTCATTCATGGGGTTTATTATTCTTTTCCTAATTTGGGCCAAGGATTTGATAATCCTTATATTGTCCTACTAACTATAGCCCTTACTAATTAAGTCCAAAGTACTCCATTCTTATTTGTGTCATGAAACTCTACTTTCTCATTAGAATGCATTTTTGATGTTTTATGCTCTTTATCTCATAACAAGTAAATCTACTACTAACATTCAACTATAAATGAATTATAAATTTAAAGCATAAAACTACTTAATTTAACATTAAATGAAAATGAGACAAGGTACTTAAATTTACTCTAGCAACTTATGATAAGAATGAACACATAAACTCTAAATGTTATACTAGCATGCTTTATAACATAATAACATAAAATGAAACTAATTAGATTTACATTTTTAGAAACCTTTACTTATGATCCAACCATTTGATCTTAGATCTTTGCCTTTGATTAAGGACTTTAGTTATATTTAGAGAATTTTCTCTATTAAGGTCAAAAGATCACATTGATCTATTTTTATCATAATCCATCCATGATTTCCTTGGATTTCATCATATAAACAGTTATTCTTTCCATCCCAAGGATTCGATCACACTTGATCTCATTGATCAAGTGGGTCCCTTTGTATTTTTTGGGTTTTTCTATCATAAAGGGTAGATCCCTTAATATATCTCATATATATCCAATTTAAACATAGATATAACTTTATTTAAGTATTAGATCATTATGAAAACATGTTTCTAAGATCCGATCATCTCGGATCTTGAAAATCTATGTAATTGGAATCTTAATTCTTAAATACAGAAAGTTTTTATTGAATAACATGTCATTTTTATTATTCCATAAGAAAATAGAGGTCTCAAGCTTTCCATAGCTTCTTTCCGATCTCAATTTGGAGTTCGGATGACTCAGAATTGATCCCTGAAGTTCACGGTCCTTCCTAGGGCCTAGATTTGATCTGGGCCCAAGGAAGGAACGGCCGCATTAGTCGGGCGGAACGGCAGGCGGAACGAACCGACCGGAACGAACCAGGCGTCGTCGGGCGCGTTCGCTGGGACGAAATCCCGACGCGCGCGCTGCGGGACGTCCACGTACGCGGACGGGACGAGCGGAACGCCCGTCGTCCGCGCGCCCGCAAACCGGGCCGTCGGCGGGCGCGTCCGCTCGTCCTTTGGACGGACGCGCCTTCCGTGCGCTTGAACAGACGCTCCACGCGTATCGCACGCGCCGTTCTGACGGTGCGTCACGTGGGCGTCGTACGATCTGGAGATCGGACGGTCCATTCGGGACCGTCCAATCAATCCTCTTGCAATTGAGGGCCCAAAAGGTCTCTCGATTTTGATGAAACTTCTACCCTAGGGGTTTTGGACCCTTCCGGATCGATTGCTACAGTCAGATTTCTCATCCGAGTACTCCATCATCCCTAATTAAGGGTTCTGTTGTTTACTTTATTTTTATCTTTTTATTATCAAAATTAATTACAGTAAAATAAAAATTACATAAAACATTACTAAAAATATAGGAAAAGGATTTCCACTTACTTGATTGAGGAGAAAACTTGATTTACATGCCCAATTAAGAAAATACCTTGTTGATGACGATATAGCCTAAAATCCACCTTTCGCGTAAATACCGTTGTTTGAACCGTTGGATCTTGAAATTCCTTTGGGGGTTTTGTAGAATAGATGTGTTGGGATGTTTTGGACGGTGGAATTTATCAAATTAGATCTAGAACAGAGTGCCTAATTGAATTTAGGTCTCTTGTTCTAATCTAAAAAGAAAAACAAATTGGAAAAAGATTTAGCTCTTGGAAATTTTGGGGTTTTGGGAGGGATCCTAGATCTAATTTTTCAAGGGGATTGAAGATAATTTCGTGGGGATTGTATGAGGATTTTTGGAAGATTTTTGGGGTTGTATTTATAGGCATTTTGGGTCTTTTTTCATGATTATAATATGTATTTTTTAATATAAAATGGCATGAAAGTCTTTAATGCTCCCATACCTAACCCATGACTAGCTGATCTTTGTTGACCCATGTTTCACATGGGCTGCTGATCAAAGTGGTTGTTGGGGACGTGGTGGTCCCCATGTGGGCCCCATGTGGGCCCCACATGGTGTAAAAAGTCCGTTTTGCCCTTTATGCATAAAACTTTGGGTTTTATTCCCATGATCTCGGATTTGAGTGTACTTAGTGGCGTTGGATTCGTATTTCTCAGTACATTCTAAATTTTGATGTTTCATATTTTGATTTTTGGAATATTTTGATTTTTGGGTAAAATTACTATTTTACCCTTTTTGTCCAAAAAATGAAAAACTTAAGGATTTCTCATCCGAATTCGAAATTTGTCGTGCTTACAGTCATTTTGAAGGGTTTCCTAAGTTTAATTTCAATTTTACATGTCTTATGATTTGATTATACTTTTATAAAAAGTATATTTTAAATAACCCTAATATTTCACCAGAAATATCTAAAACTCAAACTTTATTGATTTTTCTCAATCAATTTACAAAAATTGGGGTTATTACAATCTTCCCCCCTTACAATAATTTCGTCCTCGAAATTTGTAATACAACTCACTTAGGAGTTTTCACAATTCTTTCATATCCTTACACATGTGGCCTTGCCACTTGTGGAAATTCTATTTCCTTTCGTCCCTTTTCTATACTATCTTTTTCTCAAAGGTGAAAATGCTCCTCCATGACTAACCTTAATAATGCTCTATATAATAAAGCTGGTTATTGCTAGAATTTCCCAAAAAGATGATTAATAACTCTTATTTAGTTATCCCTTTTTGTTTCAAAACCTTCCATTTCACTTGATTGGTAATTTTCACCAATCTTTCCATACTTCACAATTTTCCATTATGCCTTCTATTCCTCATTCTTTTTCAACTTATAAAGTTTTGACATAGCTTTCCTACTATGTATTAACATATAAAGTTTGGACATAGCTTTCCTACTATGTATAGTCCTTAGACTTCCTATAATACATATTGATAAGATTCTATAACTTCAACTATTGTTCTTTGTAACAACCTTCCAATCTTTGGAAGTAATTTTCTCTTTTCTTATTCTTCCATTATTTGGAAGGATATACTTTATTTCTTCTTTACAGTTCATACTTCTTTACTATTTCCTTCTATTGACAACTTCTTGTCAAATTCTGTCCTTCAATAATAGTTTCCTTGTAATGAATCTTTCCTCATTTCCGTCCATTATTTTTGTAACACCCTTTGAGTACCATTTTATTCATAATACTTGAATTTTTACATTTTTCAATCCAAGATAGTGTCGTTTAACTCTGCATATATATTCCTGATCCTCTTTTGTTATTTCTTTCTCATATTTATTCACAATCTATGATAATATTTATCTCTTTTCCTCTTATATATATATTTATATGTCATAGGCTTCAAAATTTCTTGATTTTGCATTTCCTCATGCTTCTTTCAAAGCATACCTCATAGCCTTTATCATATCATACTAACTCTTTATTTGCGATATTCTTGATAATTTCAATTAAAAGAGTCCATATTGACTTTGTAATCATCCCTTCTTATGTCTTTACAAACACCATAATTTATCAACTAGTCTTTAATTCTCAACAATCTATTATCAACTCATTTAGGATTTATGTACCCAATGGCAAATCTTCACTAAAAGAATGTCCTTATGTTATAAAATCAATAAGAGATATATTTCTCTAATTGTCATTGTTATTTAATATTTCGATCTCATATTCCACCTTTGTTGGGTCAAATTCCATGCTATCCTTAAAATTTATATAACCTAAACTTTGCTTTCTTTAATCACATGTACACTTATAAGACAAGTTTTGTAAGTGTCTAACATATATGCCCTGAATGCTCTTGATTTCTTGAAATCTCTTTCCATATATCATCACCACTTCATTCAATATATTTCATTCTCCTCAAATTCATGAACATCTGTTATCTAACTCATAGAACTTTTAAAATTTGTTTTATATTTTATACTTTGATGTTGCATTTCCAATTCCCAATTAATAATAAATTTGAAAATGATCATCCTTATAGAGAAAAAGGATACTTAATTTCCTCAACATCATTTATGCATCCTTATATTGATTCCTCCTTTTTCTTTTCCTAAAAGAAATTTGTTACTATCATAATGTAAATTGCTATAATCACTCCATATCCTTAAAAAGTTGTTCTTTCAACTCATTCATATAATTTGATGTTCTTTTCCTCAACTATTATAGATATTTTCTCATTCAATCTCATGTAAGATTGAAAATCTTCAAACTATCTTAAAATTTCTAGCCACTTATTTCTCCAACAATTTGGATTTATATCTCATTCACAATCATCTTTAAACTTAAATTTAACAACCAATATTTGTTTTCATTTCTCATGTTTTATTTCACCTTTCCTTCAAAAAATTATATTTCCCCTTACTATATTTCTTAAATCTTTCAATATCACCAACTCCATCATGTAATTGGAAGTAATATCTTTATTCATAGTTAGCTCTTCATTTGCCTTGATCAATAAGATGTACTCCTATTCATGATATTCAATGACTATATTTTTCTAATAAATATTTCTGTTTGTTTTCATGTTCCATGACCATGATAATCAATGACTTAATCAATGCTAATCAATATTTCTCTTTGTTTTCATGATCCATGACCATGATAATCAATGACTTAATCAATGCTAATCAATGATAGTCCCAAAATTATTTTCAATAGCACCAAAGTTATTATATCAATAATTATTTAATCCTTGAAAATCCTCTAGTGCTAATTTCCACAATGATTTGTCATACCTTTATAATTTCTAACTCGGTGATTTCATAATTGTTGTACCATATATAGAGCTATAATTTTATTTTTTTTAACCATATATTCTCATGGTTTAATTGTCTTTCTTAATACTTATTTTTGTCCCTTTAACATATCTAACTCTCTTTTTCCTTTTCATTTTATTCTAATATCAAAGATCATCTCTTCATGTTCTAAAATTTTATCATTTCTCCACTAATTCCTTTGCCTCACTAATTTTGGAGAAAAATACTTGCTTCACTCCTTACTGATATTTATTTCAAACTATTCTCATTTACAAATTTTGCACTTTCTTACCTATCTCCTTAAATTTCTTTCAAGCCATATCCTCTCTATTTTGATGATTAATTTCATTTAACTAATTTTCATAATACTATGCATGTAGCAATTCTAATTCCTACATTTATATTTCTTTATATATGTAATGTTAACTTTGAATTTTACAATACTTCTAATGTTTTCATCTTTAACACCTATTTCTCATAAATCTCCATTTCATCTTTTCTATAAGGTTAAATTTTTTCTTCTTTTTTTTTTTTTTTTTTTTTCATCTTCTTTTCCAATTTATCGTTTTTTTCTCTTTATCTCCATTTCTTCACTTAGTAATGGTTATATACATACTTTACTTAATAATGGTTATATACATACTTGTATTAACGTACGTTGTATGTTTACTCAGGACTTTAGGTTAGACCTGAACATCATACCTTACATCTATTGTAATGTTTTTCCTATGGATTTCTATATCTTATTATTCCCTTTATTGGAATTCTTATTTGCTAAGTAGTATTTCGAGTCCTTTCACTAAGTATATCGACTTTCCTTTCACTAAGTAATATCGACTTATACTATACTATTCCGTCATTACACTAACTCTTTCTATATTTATTCTTAATTAATGAGTTTAACTCTTTCTATACTCATCCTTCACAAATGAGTTACTCTTTCTTCACAAATGAGTCTACTCTTTCCATATTCCTCAAATAATGAGTTTAACTCTTTCCTCACTAATGAGTCAACTCTTTACATCCTCTTCAACAAATGAGGCTACTCTTTCAAGACTTATCCTTCACTAATGAGTTACCTCCTTTTATACTTATCTCTTAACTAATGAGTTTATCACATAACTCCTTCTCATCAACTGATAACTTATCTCTTATTCACTCACTTTAGGTTGAACTCGAGCACCTTACTTGGTATTTCTACAGAAGATGATGAACCTTGGGTTTGCTATAGGTGAGGAAGAAGGTTCTTCAACACCCTTGTCATCATCGCTTGTTATCATCTCTTCCACATTGCTCATTGTTACTCTTTCCATATTGTCAACTGGAGTATTTTGAGTTGCCTATCTTGTGATTCTCTTTGGTGGCATATGTTCAAAATTTCTATCAATCCTCTATACAACTATTTCTATCTTAATCTAGACATGGATTATAATCTCTCTTTTGGACATATTTGTACTGTACTGTGACTGGATGAATCGCTCTGATACCAACTGTGACGACCCGGGTTTTTGAAAACATGATTTGTAAAGTATTTTGAAAGGCAGGGCCCTTAAGAGTGTAAAATTTTTTCGCAAAACAAAGCAGCGGAAATTCTTTTCTTTAGAACTTGTCTTGAAAACCCAAGTCACCACTTCATACATAACATAAGTACAATTTGTGTACAAAATAAAATTCCATTGAAGGAATATACTTTTATTAAACTCCAGGATCCATCCAGTGGTTCACAGTTCAGCCAAATCTAGTACAATACTTGTCCAAATTACATAATCCAAAACTCAAGCTCACCATACAATAAAACTCTCAACAAATAAAAATACATGTCTTCAAGGGTATACCTTGAAGATTATTCTCTTCAAGTCTTCTATAGTCTTCAGCTCCTAAGTCTCCTTCCCTGGATCTGAGATATTGCAACAAGTACAATATCTCAGCAAGCAATGCTTGGTAGGGGATTCAAGAAACATAATAATTGACAATGTAATTCCAATCCTTCATAATCTCGTTATCCTCAAACATACTCTTTATTTTGTAAGTTATGTATATCTATATACATACATACCCTTCATGGGTAAACCAATTAAATTTGTGAAAATAGTGAAATATCATTCCCAACTAAGCTGATCAATTCTCTTTATGTTGAGAATTTAGTATTACAGCTAATCTCATACTGGGAATTTCCCTTCATGGGAAACATTGGTAATATACAATTACCTAGCATTTCATTATGCTATAACATAAGGCATTTCACTATGCCTGTTCCCATATGCATCATAGTGCAAAATAATCAGAAAGGTTGCTATGCTGCAGTCTGATCCGTACTAGCGCGCTCGGATAACTGCCCTGTTCACCACTGATACCACGGTGGAAAATATTATGTCACTGCCCGTATGGGGGGGCAAGACTTTCACAGTGGTGGCCTTCCCATAATTGCCACCACCCGACTTTTAGCCTCTCATTGGGCAAGGTATCATCATATCATCAAATTTCAAGGAGCGGGTGGCCAAACCCTCATAACTCCTCTAGCAATAGCATCCCCTAGGCTCATGCCTATTAAAACAAACTCACAAGCCTCCAAGCTTGTATGTAAAATAGATTTCATATATATATCAGACCATATGTCTGTTTACTTAGGGCTGAAATATTTTCTAGTTCCCTATTCACTTATAGTTTAGTCCTTAACCATCTTATAGGTGTTTGGTTGGATCATAAGGTTTTCAAGAGATTTACTACAAGTATTATCATTACTCTTGTCAACATAAGATCATGAGTACAATCATGAATATCTCATGTAAATGCATTAATCAAATCCTCCTACCTTTAAGGATTGATCTCTTTTCCCCAATCTTCCATGATCTTGACCGATGTATGAAATCAGACATCCATACATATTGTCAATATATAAATTATGAACAATCCTATTGATCACTAGATCTGATGTTTAGAATGATCTATAGATCATTCATATCTAAGTATTTTTCTATCTCTAAGTCTTTGTATGTTCATCTCCTTGATCTTGATCTTTCATAGATCCTTTGATTGACAATCTACTCATGTTGATAAAGATCAAGGTCCTAGATCTTCTATCATCTAGTTCTTCTTTGATCTAAGTTCAGTTCTTGGATCATCCCTATGGAGGATGATCTTGGTTTTCTTCCTTGAATCACCTTTGATCAAGGGTTTGGATTATCTAATCTAATGAACTATAACAAGTATACTACTAAACATACATACTAAGTACAATATAGTGTTCTTATTCTTATTGTTCTTGATCATCCAAGATCTAATGGATCTTGTTTGATCATTCTTATCTTACTTACTGTTTTTATTAGGGTTAGGTAATTTACTAACCTTTTATGCTCTTATGATTATTATTCAACCAGTTAATGTGCATGGTTGAAGGTAGCTTATTCAAGCCTAAATCTAGATTGCTCCTCTTATTTCCAATTGGCTAAGGCTTACTAGTTGAATGGGTGAACACAAAGTGGTTACTTCAATCCTCATGTAAGGAGGCGTTTAGACCTCACAAACGTCAACGAAGGTAGGGGAAGAGCGAGGCTCTATTAGATAACCCCTTAACCACTATGTTCATCATTCACTAGAATGACCATAACTCAACCTTTCATAAGGTTCCTATAAGCATGTTTACCCTAAGTACTCTTTCTAATGGATTTTAATTAAGTCCATGAATATTTATAATGTCATTCATGGGGTTTATTATTCTTTTCCTAATTTGGGCCAAGGATTTGATAATCCTTATATTGTCCTACTAACTATAGCCCTTACTAATTAAGTCCAAAGTACTCCATTCTTATTTGTGTCATGAAACTCTACTTTCTCATTAGAATGCATTTTTGATGTTTTATGCTCTTTATCTCATAACAAGTAAATCTACTACTAACATTCAACTATAAATGAATTATAAATTTAAAGCATAAAACTACTTAATTTAACATTAAATGAAAATGAGACAAGGTACTTAAATTTACTCTAGCAACTTATGATAAGAATGAACACATAAACTCTAAATGTTATACTAGCATGCTTTATAACATAATAACATAAAATGAAACTAATTAGATTTACATTTTTAGAAACCTTTACTTATGATCCAACCATTTGATCTTAGATCTTTGCCTTTGATTAAGGACTTTAGTTATATTTAGAGAATTTTCTCTATTAAGGTCAAAAGATCACATTGATCTATTTTTATCATAATCCATCCATGATTTCCTTGGATTTCATCATATAAACAGTTATTCTTTCCATCCCAAGGATTCGATCACACTTGATCTCATTGATCAAGTGGGTCCCTTTGTATTTTTTGGGTTTTTCTATCATAAAGGGTAGATCCCTTAATATATCTCATATATATCCAATTTAAACATAGATATAACTTTATTTAAGTATTAGATCATTATGAAAACATGTTTCTAAGATCAGATCATCTCAGATCTTGAAAATCTATGTAATTGGAAACTTAATTCTTAAATACAGAAAGTTTTTATTGAATAACATGTCATTTTTATTATTCCATAAGAAAATAGAGGTCTCAAGCTTTCCATAGCTTCTTTCCGATCTCAATTTGGAGTTCGGATGACTCAGAATTGATCCCGGAAGTTCACAGTCCTTCCTAGGGCCTAGATTTGATCCGGGGCCCAAGGAAGGAACGGCCCGCATTAGTCGGGCGGAACGGCAGGCGGAACGAACCGAGCGGAACGAACCAGGCGTCGTCGGGCGCGTCCGCTGGGACGAAATCCCGACGCGCGCTGCGGGACGTCCACAGACGCGGACGGGACGAGCGGAACGCCTGCCGTCCGCGCGCCCGCAAACCGGCTGTCGCTGGGCACGTCCGCTCGTCCTTTGGACGGACGCGCCTTCCGTACGCTTGAACAGACGCTCCACGCGTATCGCACGCGCCGTTCTGACGGTGCGTCACGTGGGCGTCGTCTGATCTGAGATCGGACAGTCCATTCTCGGGACCGTCCAATCAATCCTCTTGCTATTGAGGGCCCAAAAGGTCTCTGATTTTGATGAAACTTCTACCCTAGGGGTTTTGGACCCTTCTGGATCGATTGGTACAGTCAGATTTCTCATCGGAGTACTCCATCATCCCTAATTAAGGGTTCTGTTGTTTACTTTATTTTTATCTTTTTATTATCAAAATTAATTACAGTAAAATAAAAATTACATAAAACATTACTAAAAATATAGGAAAAGGATTTCCACTTACTTGATTGAGGAGAAAACTTGATTTACATGCCCAATTAAGAAAATACCTTGTTGATGACGATATAGCCTAAAATCCACCTTTCGCGTAAATACCGTTGTTTGAACCGTTGGATCTTGAAATTCCTTTGGGGGTTTTGTAGAATAGATGTGTTGGGATGTTTTGGACGGTGGAATTTATCAAATTAGATCTAGAACAGAGTGCCTAATTGAATTTAGGTCTCTTGTTCTAATCTAAAAAGAAAAACAAATTGGAAAAAGATTTAGCTCTTGGAAATTTTGGGGTTTTGGGAGGGATCCTAGATCTAATTTTTCAAGGGGATTGAAGATAATTTCGTGGGGATTGTATGAGGATTTTTGGAAGATTTTTGGGGTTGTATTTATAGGCATTTTGGGTCTTTTTCATGATTATAATATGTATTTTTTAATATAAAATGGCATGAAAGTCTTTAATGCTCCCATACCTAACCCATGACTAGCTGATCTTTGTTGACCCATGTTTCACATGGGCTGCTGATCAAAGTGGTTGTTGGGGACGTGGTGGTCCCCATGTGGGCCCCATGTGGGCCCCACATGGTGTAAAAGTCCGTTTTGCCCTTTATGCATAAAACTTTGGGTTTTATTCCCATGATCTCGGATTTGAGTGTACTTAGTGGCGTTGGATTCGTATTTCTCAGTACATTCTAAATTTTGATGTTTCATATTTTGATTTTTGGAATATTTTGATTTTTGGGTAAAATTACTATTTTACCCTTTTTGTCCAAAAAATGAAAAACTTAAGGATTTCTCATCCGAATTCGAAATTTGTCGTGCTTACAGTCATTTTGAAGGGTTTCCTAAGTTTAATTTCAATTTTACATGTCTTATGATTTGATTATACTTTTATAAAAAGTATATTTTAAATAACCCTAATATTTCAGCCCGAAATATCTAAAACTCAAACTTTATTGATTTTTCTCAATCAATTTACAAAAATTGGGGTTATTACATCTTATGAGATCCAATGGAGTTTTGGGTGATTTTCTGAGAGTTCCAACTAGCAAGCTGCTTAATTCTTCACTCCTTGGACTATCCAACACTCCCACGTCCAGCACCCTTAGGAGGAGTTTCTTCCCACTCCTTTCCTCTCTTCCTTCTTCTACTTTTCTTCCCTCCATCCACTGATCTTCGTTCCTTCCTCTAGTTTTCCCCTTCTTCCTCAATGTTTTTTTTTTTTCTTCTAATGTTTTCCCAGGCAGTATGCATGAAACATTCTAGCCTAGGAAAAGCTTCACAATACTCCTTTATTCTCCCCTAATTAGCCATGCAAGGGCAGTCCACCATGATGGGATAGATGCTACCTTGCAATGGATCTCCCTTAACACATGTTGCTCTCCATTTCATGCAATGGGTGGTTGTCCCATGCATCTTCCAGCCCCCATACATATTGCAGCCTGATTCACTAATAATGCTCTATCATTTGAGTAGCTTTCTTAGCTTTGCTAGGTTGCATGCATGAGGCATTCATCCTAGGAACTCTCCTTCACTCAAGCAATGAGTGCACATCATGGCTCGGGCAAGCTACTCATCAAGCAATCTAGCCTTCCATGTGTTGCTTCCCTTCACAATTTTTTCTTCATGCATGGTTTTCAATCATGTTTCTTAATATTCTCTACATAAAATTGTGTTTGGGCTCGTGGGAAATGCATCTTTCATGGGTCCTTATCTTGTATTCCTAACCTTAGTAGCATATGTGTATCATTATCACCTTCTTATCAATGGGTAGGTGTTTAAGTGTCCATATACTATGCTATGGACCTTACACTATATAGTATCTCTTACTTATGCGCGCGCGCGCACACACACACACACACAGACTCAGGTATCACCATTAACCTTGAATTTAGATAGTTCACTTGATCTTTCCATTACATTAAGTCTAATTATTAATAGGTCCAACTAACAACTTAGACCTAGAGAGGGAGTTCCACTATCCAACCATGTACCCTATGTTAACCTTAGCCTATACATTATATTCAATATGTTTCCATCCTTACAAAGTTAATCATGCTATTTATTCTCCATCTTTACTTCATACTCAAATCATTCATAACCTATGTATCCTACTCACTTTTGCAAGCTAGCTTAGTTGAAAAATGTTGGTTTTCCACTTGAAGTTATGATGGATATCTATCACTTGTCTAAATAATTCCACAAAATGTGTTAATAAAAAGGAAAAAATAGCTCATTTTTTGGATAATGAAACTGGATTATAAAATTGACTATATTACACTCATCTCCCCTTAGAAATGTTTCTTTCTAGAAATTATATAAGTACATCAAGTGGAAAACAAAGCAAATCAATGTCTAAACTCACTCTCAACTTCCCATGTGGCTTCCTCATGTGAGTGATGCTGCCACAGAACCTTGATGAGAGGGATCATCTTAGTTCTTAGGGTCTTCTCTTTCTTGTAAAAGATTTGTACTAGTCACTCCTGGAATGTAAGATCTGGCTGATAACTAAGGGGTAGTGCAAGTTGATAGGCTATACTACCAATTCCCTCCAAAACTTTGAACAAACCCACGTATCTTGGACTCAACTTTCCCATGAAACCAAATCTCATTACTCCTTTGGTTGGAGAGACCTTCAAGAATACATGGTCACCAACCTGAAACTATAAGTCCCATATCCTCAAGTTTACATAGTTCATTTATCTAATCTGAGCTGTCGATAATCTCTTCAACACTATTATAGCCTTCTCGTCACATTGCTATGTAAGCTTTGACATGATGAATATTTTATCTCCTACATCACTCCAATAGGTAGGCGTGTGCCTGTAATGCCCGAGCAATTTACATTATTTTTAACAAAAATTGGACATTCTATAGGAAATACACTAAGTTAAATGTTTCACTTTATTTAAAATAGTAAATGAAGGAATTTGTGAGGGAAGTTAGTACCATTAGATTCTACTCGAAAAATGGAATCCAACACCTCAAAAATCACCCAAAACGGAGTTCGTATGAAGAAGTTACAGCCATTTAAAGATAGGGGTATTTTTAGAAATTAAACAAAAAAGCGAAAAAACAAAAAAGGACAAAAAATGCTGTGGGCCGTTTTGATAATGGCACCCCCTGTCGTCTTCAACCTCAAGAACCCTCTAGAAAACCCTAAATCCTAATTTCTCTAGAAAATCCCAGGGGAAAGGGCAGCACTGCCATTGAGGGGCACCGCCTTTCACTCCTCTATAAAAACCCCAACTCCCCCTCTCCAAAAACACAATTTTTCCGGTCATTTTGAGACTGGGGTTTCCGACAAAATCGGAAACCCGTCTGAAAACCCGTCCCTCTGTGTTTTTCGGCAACAGCCAGGCCAAGTCAGGCCGGCCATTGCCATTCTCCCCATTCCCCTCTCTTCCCTTTCCAATCTTGGCATGGGGGTTTCCTCTTCATGAAATTCCGGTGGCATGGGGTTTTCATAACCGGAACGGAGGACGACCAGGTGCGGGGAGCGCCATCACCGGCTGCCCAGGTAAGCTATCCTTCCCTTCCACTTCCCCAGGTAAAAGTCAGGCCAGACCTAGCATTTTCCAGCCTGCAATTTTAGAACCCAGGACCGGACCGACGAGGGAGACGGTCCTAGGCATGGTGCCTGATGCACACCTGACTGAGCCCATGGACGGACCCCAGGCACGCCACTGTGCACGAGGGCACGTGACTGTGTATGGGCATGGCCTTGGTGCATCCCAGGCACAGTCCAAGCTCAACCGGGACGCATGGGTGGCCTGGGAGCCAAGGCACATTTCAACTACACTAAGGTGTGTTCGCGCGATGTCATCCAGGATGCGCATCATAGCATGTCGCTTAGGCATGCTTGCGCACGTGCGAACACTGTCCCAGGTGCAGCCTTTGGGTACGTGCGTGAGATGGGGCACAAGTCCTGGCTCGACCAGGGTGCAAGGGGTGCCCTGGGAGCTGAGATGCGCCATGCTACAAGGTGTGTCCGTGCGATGATGCGCGTCATAGTGCGGCACTTGAGCATGCATGTTTGCGTGTAAAACACGGTCCCTAGCATGGCCTTTAGGTGTGCACGCATGTGAGACGGTCACAGTCCAACCAGGATGCACAAGTGTGCTGGGAACTAGGACACGCAGACCCAATAAGACTAAAAATTAGGATTAAAGGATAAATTACAAGAGTTTAACTATTAGAAAGTAGATCCATATCATAGGATCTAGCCTAGCAATGAATTAGGCAAGGACCATTGACCTTAAACAGTAGATTTAGTGGTCTAATGTCTAAATAGATTAAAATTAATAAGGACTCCTTGTATCCATTCATACCCAGGAGTTTATAAATGACACCCAGGGACGGGTTGAGTGCTAAAGGACGCGACTCCAGGAGACTTTGAGGTAGGTGCTCTATTGCTACTAGACTTTTTGAAAGTGTCATGATTGTTTTATGCATGTTTCAAGTATAAGTTATATAACTTGTTTAGCATGACTTAATTCAGCATACATATGATAAATGCTTTTATGCAGAGATATGTTTTGCAAATAATTGCATATACATTATGCATAGATATGTTTTGCAAACCAATGCATATATTGCATAATTTGTGAGCATTGAGTTTTTGAAAGATTGCACGTCCTTGAGGGTTATCAAAAGATGCTGGAGTGCCCAAAAGACACTGGGTAGGCAGTTGTGAGGGACACAAAGAGGACAGGTTTTGAAAAAGAGGTTTTCGCTTGTTTGATCTGATGTGATTTGGGCTAATAAGCTCGTGGGTGCTATGCCGAGAGGTTTGGGGTGGCCTCCCAGCCTCTACCACTATTAGGTGGATGGGTACCATGCCCAAAAAGGGCATGTCCCTGCTTCAACTGCATGTGGTACATGGGGCTACCACTGGTGTCACGGCACTGGGTCGAAGTGTCATATGCCCCGTGGAGGTATATGATCCTGTGTCCCTAGGTACCCGGGGACCACACGTGGTGAGGTCGTGGGCATAGTTGGACCCTATGGTTTGAGGATTTATGTGCATTGCATGTGGCATGACATCAGGTTGGTCGACCATACCATATATCCATGAGTTGGATTCAGTGGAGCACCTTGTGCACACCATTATGTTATGATATACATATGATACTTTCGACTTGGATTATGTGATTTCCTTAAGTCATCAATATTCCAATTCGATGATGGTTTTTAATCTCGATATTGAACTTGAGTGTTCAGACATGCACATGTTTTGAAAGAGCATATGATTTTAAACATAGCATGCATTGCAAAACTAGTAGTGATAGACTCCTATTGAGTATGGTATGTACTCACCCTATCCTTAACATTTTTCAGGATATTTCACTCACAAATAGAAGATGCCTCAGGGGATATTGTGCTACGAGCAAGTGAATTAAACAGGAGATAATTATACATGTAAGTAAACTCTCAACCCTTTGGACATGTACTTATTTACAGTTGGGCTACGTGATTGGGACTGGATAGACTTGGGGAAAAATTTATGATTTCTAAAGTTTTTCAAAAACTACTTTGAGTATTGTGAAAGCAAATGACACTCGGGGTTTTCAAAATGAGATTAAAATAAAAGATTTTTCCGTTGCATTGCACCATTGTTTTTCAAATCGGGATCCCACCTTAGGAATTTAGATTTTTCATTTTAAAAATGCATGAGAAAACCCGGGTCGTCACAATTGGTATCAGAGCCCAGGTTTTATCCTTTCACAGCCAGTCCAGCATGTCCAAGGGCCATAGACAATAGAGAAAATCAAGAAGAAGTAGTGTAAATAGAAGAAGTAGAGATGACTAGTTCTATTTGAGGATTACACTATTAATGCTCAAGGCATGTCACCATAAATAAATAGGTGAAATCACAGCTTGGTTTAACAAATAATTAGGCAGAGGATAGTGCAACCCTTATCCAAAATCTAGTCTTAGATGACTTAAGGATTAAGGATTGTTGTGTGGTGCAAATATGAAAACTCATATATGGATCATATTATGAGAATGATGAATGAGGATGATAGTGAACTTGTTAGTAGATAGTTCTGACCTGCTCTAAAGTAATCTCATTAAAGGTGAGAAAATTGAAGAACCTAGATGGCTATCTTACCATCATAAAGAATATCAAAATATGAGTACAAGGATATGATATAAGTATGATAGGGGATGTAAAGACAGACTTTCATGATTTTAATGATAATCTGAGAGGGATGAGGATGCAAGAGAATATTAGGAAATAACTATGACTCGTACTAGATCACAAAGGTATGGAGCCTGAAAGACTTAGCTCAATTTTGGATACCTTAATTGGAGTCTTATGAAAAGTGAAGTGCTATCAAATAATAACTACCTGAGTATTATGGAGCAAATCAGAAGATGTACACAAGTGACATATTATGTGATTATGAGAAACATAACACGAATATGATAAGGAACTGAATTCAACTGAGTTATCAAAAGATTTTGATGATAATACTAAGGATGATAATAGACTTATCCTAACATAGCATGATCAAAACATCAATTTTAAGACAGTATATGAATTTTATTGAGGCTATAAGCAATTGAGGATTTCAATGATCTTAAGACAGTTTAGAATTTCTGAGAAGCATTCAGTTTGTCATATATGTGACGTAAAGGAATAGATGAAGTATCAATTATATGCAACAAAGCATATAGAGACATTGATCCAGGTAGGCCAAAATAGGATTTTGAAGAAAAGAGAGTTTTTGCTTTGCATAAATGGGAACATTATTGAAAGTCCTAATGACAAATTGATGTGAATAATGAAATAGGCCTTTGAACAAGAACATTTGGCCCATGATGATGAATAGACCATTAACATTTGACATGAGTTTGGAAAAGATCTTCACGGAGAAAAGCATTTAATGAATTCAATAATTATGAAACTGGGTATAGAGTTAGGACATTTTACTTTCAGTATATGATAAGGTCCTCGATGGAAGATGCTACTAATTGGCTTTCATTTTTTAATGTAACCTTGGTCAAGGAAATCAAGTCACATATGGAAAATGACAGACGGTTGAAATTCAAAGTTAAGTAAGAGTTTGGTACTCTATCAGTTATTGAAATATCTTCGAGACAAATAAAAGGCAAGAAGCAAAGTTAGACACAATAGAAAGAAGGTAACTTTTTTTGGACTTGTGGATGATGAAAGAGATCACTAGATGAAAGGGATTATCTTATAATATTCAAAATAGGGAAAATAAGATCATATGCTCTGAAAGAAATATGGAGTAATTTATAGATGAATAAAGAAGCATGATCCTATAAGGAGACTATCCTATACATGATGAGAAAAGTATAGGCATCTAAGGATTTCGAGATAGATGAATTACAGCTAGAAACTAGTATTGTTAAACTGGCACATATGGGAGTATGCATCAGAGTACGTAGCGAAAGCGACCCTTATAGGTAAGGCCTTGTAGGAGGAACAATAGAAATGATAAATTGAGGTTGAGCCTATATTTGATTCCCAAGGGGGATAATGCATTCACCAAGAAGTTATTTAAGAGACAAATACCTGGAAGATGAAAAGTTATGGAATTTCGAGGACGAAATTCTTCTAAGGGGGTAATAATGTAATGCCCAAGCAATTTACACTATTTTTAACAAAATTGGACATTCTATAAGAAATAAACTGAGTTAAATATTTCACTTTATTTAAAATAGTAAATGAAGGAATTTTTTAGGGACCATAGTACCACTAGATTCTACTAAAAAAATGGAATACAACGCCTCAAAAATCACCCAAAATGGATTTCATATGAAGAAGTTACAGCCATTCAAAGATAGGGGTATTTCTGGAAATTAAATAGAAAAACGAAAAAACGAAAAAGGACGAAAAACACAAGGGGCCGTTTTGTTAATGGCACCCCCTATCCTCTTCAACCTCAAGAACCCTCCAGAAAATCCTAAATCCTGATTTCTCTAGAAAATCCCAGGGGAAAGGGTGGCACCGCCAGTGAGGGGCACCGCCTTTCACTCCTCTATAAAAACCCCAACTCCCCCTCTCCAAAAACAAGATTTTTCTGGTCGTTTTGAGACTGGGGTTTCTAGCTAAATCGGAAACCCGTCTCAAAACCCGTCCCTCTGTGTTTTTCGGCAATGGCTAGGCCAAGTCAGGCCGGCCCTTGCCATTCTCCCATTCCCCTCTCTTCCCTTTTCGATCCTGGCATGGGGGTTTCCTCTTCACGAAATTTCGGTGGCATGGGGTTTTCAGAACCGGAACGGAGGATGACCAGGTGCGGGGAGCGCCATCACCAGCTATCCAAGTAAGCTGTCCTTCCCTTCCACTTCCCTAGGTAAAAACTAGGCCAGACCTAGCATTTTTCGGCCAAATATTTTAGAACCCAGGACTGGACCGACGAGGGAGACGATCCTTGGCATGGTGCGTGATGCACACCCGACTGAGCCCATGGACGGACCCCAGGCACGCCACTGTGCATGAGGGCACGCAACTGTGTATGGGTGTGGCCTTGGTGCATCCCAGGCACAGTCCAGGCTCGACCGGGATGCATAGGTGGCCTGAGAGCCAGGGCACATTTCAACTACACCAAGGTGTGTTTGCGCGAGGTCATCCAGGATGCGTGTCATAGCGCGTCGCTTAGGCATGCTTGTGCACGTGCGAACACTGTCCCAGGTGCAGCCTTTGGGTACGTGCGTGACATGGGGCATGGGTCCTGGCCCGACCAGGGTGCACGGGGTGCCCTAGGAGTTGAGACGCGCCATGCTACAAGGTGCGTCCATGCGATGATGCGCATCATAGCGCGTCACTTGAGCATGCATGTGAGCGTGCAAAACATGGTCCCTGGCACGGCCTTTAGGCGTGCACGCACATGAGATGGTCGCGGTCCAGCCAGGATGCACGAGTGTCCTCGGAACTGGGACATGCAGACCCAATAAGACTCTAAAAATTAGGATTAAAGGATAAATTACAAGAGTTTAACTATTAGAAAGTAGATCCATATCATAGGATCTGGCCTGGCAATGAATTAGGTAAGGACCATTGACCCTAAACAGCAGATTTAGCGATCTAATGTCTAAATAGATTAAAATTAATAAGGACTCCTTGTATCCATTCATACCCAGGAGTTTATAAATGAGACCCAGGGACAGGTTGAGTGCTAAAGGACGCGACTCTAGGAGACTTTGAGGTAGGTGCTCAATCGCTACTAGACTTTTTGAAAGAGCCATGATTGTTTTATGCATGTTTCAAGTATAAGTTATATAACTTGTTTAGCATGACTTAATTTAGCATACATATGATAAATGCTTTTATGCAGAGATATGTTTTGCAAATAATTGCATATACATTATGCACAGATATGTTTTGCAAATAATTGCATATACATTATGCATAGATATGTTTTGCAAACAAATGCATATATATTGCATGATTTGTGAGCATTGAGTTTTTGAAATATTGCATGTCCTTGAGGGTTACCAAAAGACGATGGAGTGCCCAAAAGACACTGGGTAGGCAGTTGTGAGGGCCAGGCAGTTGTGAGGGACCCAAAGAGGACAGGTTTTGAAAAAGAGGTTTTCGCTTGTTTGATCTGATATGATTTGGGCTGATAAGCTCGTGGGCGCTATGCCGAGAGGTTTGGGGTGGCCTCCCAGCCTCTACCACTATTAGGTGGATGGGTACCACGCCCAAAAAGCGCATGTCCCTACTTTGACTGCATGTGGTACAGGGGGCTACCACTGGTGTCACGGCACTGGGTCGAAGTGTCATATGCCCCATGGAGGTATATGATCTTATGTCCCTAGGTATCCGCAGACCACATGGCGGTGAGGTCGTGGGCATAGTTGGACCCTATGGTTTGAGGATTTATGTGCATTGCATGTGGCATGACATGAGGTTGGTCGACCATACCATATATCCATGAGTTGGATTCAGTGGAGCATCTTGTGCACACCATTATGTTATGATGTACATATGATACTTTCGACTTGGATTATGTGATTTCCTTAAGTCGTCAATATTCCAATTTGATGGTGGTTTTTAATCTCGATATTGAACTTGAGTGTTCAGACATGCACATGTTTTGAAAGAGCATATGATTTTAAACATAGCATGCATTGCAAAACTAGTAGTGATAGACTCCTACTGAGTATAGTATGTACTCACCCTATCCTTAACATTTTTCAGGATAGTTCCACTCACAAATAGAAGACGCCTCAAGAGATATTGTGCTGAGCAAGTGAATTAAAAAGGAGACAATTATAGATGTAAGTAAACTCTCAACCCTTTGGACATGTACTTATTTACAGTTAGGCTGTGTGATTGTGATTGGATAGACCTGGGGAAAAATTTATGATTTCTAAAGTTTTTCAAAAACTACTTTGAGTATTGTGAAAGCAAATGACACTCGGGGTTTTCAAAATGAGATTAAAACAAAAGATTTTTCCGCTGCATTGAACCATTGTTTTTCAAATCGGGATCCCACCTTAGGAATTTAGATTTTTCATTTTAAAAACGCATGAGAAAACCAGAGTTGTCACAGTGCCATGGTCTACTATAATGAACCTCATAAAGGGCCATGTCTATGCTAGAGTGTGCTATTGTTTTTAATTAAAACTCACAAGCACACAAATCATTTGCAATATAGTACGCTAGTGAGATTGATCCCATGAGAATTTGAACTAATGTGATGTTAGTGGTCCATACTTTGAACTATCTAAGCTATCCAAATTCAAGTGACATTTTTAATGTAAACTAGAATTGGAAATTAACACATGAAATTGGAAATCAAGAAAAAATAAGATACATGATAACTTGAAACTTTACTAAATTAAAAACTTCTAATTTTATGCCTTTCCTAACTAAAACTTTACTCAAATGTAATTTAGCAACTTCCCTAAACTAACTTTTCTAAACATGAAATTAATAGCTAATCTAAGAAAAACATGCTTTAATATACTACTTTCCTAATCATGCAAAACTAAGAAAACTGAACAATCAAATCAACCACTTTAGCAACTATGACAAAATTATTTAATTTCCAAACTAATTAAGACTCAAAATACTCGAATCTAACTACAACTAAATAAGAGAAATAAATGAAAGCTATCACTAGTAAACAATGAAAGGAAAACTACCCAATTATCATGCATGTGACCATGGAATGCTATGCATGATTCATTGGATAGGAGTGGATTTAATCAACTACATTGGAAGCATAAGAATGTAATCTTATTCTAACATTAACTAAACTATCTAACAATCTAGTTGAACTCTTCACAAATCAAGTCAACATGAGCTGTATGGTGCTAGAAATTAACATAAACCATTCATGAAAAGAAATTGCAGCAGCATGGTAATTGAATCATTCAATGAATATAACATGTAAAACATGGAATTAATTACACACCAACATGAATTGAAAATTCCAACTAACTTCATTGAATCAGATTAGAAATTCATCAACATAATACCCCATACATGTAATCCAAATCTAAAATTTTAATTCTCTTACAATGATGTCGACTTAATCTTAGTCAATCCTTAGTTACAAGCCAATCCTTCTTCAATTGTTCCAACAATCACTCATGAACAAGCATGTTTGAAATCAAGGAAAAATTTTATGGAATAATAAGGAAAGAACCAATGGAAACTCAAGCAAACAAAGATGGAAATCAAGAGGGCTGAAACAGAACAAAGATGCTATGAAAGGTAAAAGGAAAAACTAGATTCAAGATGACTTCCCTTGGATATCACTTCAAGGGAAAACCAGCCTTGAATCTTAGTTTTAAAAGCAAGGAAAGATAATGGAAAACAAGAATGAAAAGAAGTAAATTCAAGTAAAGAGAGCAAGGAAGCCAACCAACCTTAAAAGATGAATAAAACAACCCAAAAATCCTAGGTTGAACACTTGAGGAAGAAGCACACACGTTGGAAGGGAGTGGAAGTAACTAATAAGTCCACAAAACAAAAGCAAAAGAGAGGAGAATGGAGAAGTAGGAAGAGGACGTCTCCTTCTAAGGGAAGAGGCATCTTCTTGCCTAAGCGAAAGTTCCACTTTGGTTGGATTTTTTTCTGGGGTTTTATGCTTGTTGTCCTATTTTTTCTAGGGTGCCTAGTAAAAGAGATATGATGCTCCTCAAGACTATTCTGATCATTGAGCCTTTCGTTGTTTGGAGCATTGACTTTGTGGGCCTTTTCCCAATTCTTTTAGTCACCTTTACATCCTTGTGGGAGTGGACTACATGTCCAAATGGGTGGAGGCCATAGCATGCAAGACCAATGACCACAAAGTTGTGGCCAAATTTTGAACCTTTTGGTACTTCACTGGCCATTATTAGTGATGTGGGAAAACACTTCTATAATAGAGTGTTTGAAAACTTAATGTAGAAATATGGTTTCAACCATAAAGTCACTACCCCACACCATCCTCAGATTAGTGGACAAGTAGAAGTGTCCAATAGGAAAATTAAGTGGATCTTAGAAAAGATAGTTAATCCTAGTTGAAAGGACTAGTCACTGAAGCTTAGTGATGCATTATGAGCTTGCTATACTACATTCAAAACCCCTATAGGTATGTGACCCTAGCATCTTGTCTATAGAAAGGCCTATCATCTCCTAGTTGAAATTGAGCATAAAGCATATTGGGCTATTTGAAAGCTCAATTTTGACTTAGATACTGCTAAGACTCACAAAATGCTCCAACTCAATGAAATGGCAAACTTAGAAAATATGCATATGAGATTACTAAGATATACAAGGACCAAATGAAGACTCATCATGATAAGCACATTTTTCATAAGTCCTTTACACCAGGACAAAAGGTCCTCTTGTATAACTTTAGGCTGCATTTCTTTCTTGGTAAGCTTCACTCTCAATGAACTAGACCCTACATTGTTTGCACTATTTATCCTTATGGGGTAATGAAAATAGAAATGGATGGAGAGATTTTCAAAGTGAATGGTCAAAGGTTAAAACCCTTTCTAGAATTGGTCAACCCTAAAGTAGAGGAAATTTTACTAGAGGGTCCTATTTATCAGGACCCACCATTGCATTATCCATAACATTTGCATTCATCATGAGTTTGATGTGCATTCATCATTGTACTAACAATGTGTGCCTGGTTGAAGACAATAAGCTTAGCGCTCATTAGGAGGCAACCCAGCGTTTTTAGAGTCTCATTTTTTCTACATTACCTAGGCAACATATACATGTCCTATGAACATTGGGGATAATATTTAGTTCAATTGGGGGTGTAGATATGCATAAGAATTCTAATTTTTACTTGCCTTTTTTGCTTAAAAAAAAATTTGAGTTTTTTTTTTTCTTTTTAACTTTTAAAGGTCAAATTCCTTTACTGTGATGAAAATTAGATTTTTCATATCTTAGTATTTCTCCTACTTTAACTTATCAATAGATATGAATATGATTTATTTTGCATGATATTCATGTTCTGAAGTATTTATGATGTTAAATCTCAAAACACACTCACACACAGTGTATACTCTACATAGATAGATGGTTATGACTTAGAGACCTTGTGGAAAATCAATGGAGACTTGTACCCAGTGAGTATTAGAAACTATCATCTTTCTTTCTTATATATATATATATATAATTCCATATTTTCTTTAGTGAAGATCAACTTTGAAAGATCCTAGTATCTTTGTTTTGGTCAAATGCCAAGAACCACCAATGGCTGTACTTACTTTTCTAAATATTTATTGAATCTGATAAGCTTTTTCTAAGAAATGATATAGGCCATCTTGTTTTTAGCCCAAAGACATAAAGTCTACCCAAAGACCCTTTGAGCCTCTTAGTGACCCTGTTCTTTTCTAAACCATCAACCTTAACCGAGAAACCTAGTTAAATATCCCTTACATATCATTCAAAAATGAGTAGGGATGGTAGAAAAAGTTCAAAAATGAGAAAAGTTTAAGAAGTGAAAAATATTAGAGCATTTACATAAAAAAGGCTTTCCTTTGAAGATATACAAAGAAAGTTAAAAGGAATTATTAGAAATGAAAATAAAAGTTGTGAATGAAGAGAGAAAGGTGAAATAGAAAAGATATTCACAGCACTGCACTCAGAAGAGAAGTTCTCCAACATTCTTTGAAGACCACTACTTAGATTTACAACCTTTGAATCCTTTTACCCTCTCTTTTAGGACCGGTCCTAAACATGGGTTTCGTCCCATCTAACGTCATGTTGATCTTAAGGTGGAATATAGTCTTAATGAGGATATAAATATTAAGGAATTAAGGTGGCCCATCCCTTCTGGTCTTGGTGATGGCATCCATTCATAGGGATCACAATTATTTGTATTATATGTGTGTGCATAAGATTATGTGAACTATTAGTATTGTTGGACTCGATCACATAGTAAGAGGATTTTGTTAGACTATTTTCTAAAAGTTTAATTTCTGAGTGTTAAGACAATTTTTTAATGGAGTGTAATCATTTTTATTTAGAAGTCTAGACTTATGTAACTTGTATACACATTGTACACTTAGAAATAACTATAATAAAAAGGTTTTGGCATGTGGTTAACTTGTAGAATTTTTTTGTCATCTTTATTAAGTTGTTAAATCCAGTAGAGTAAATAATGGATGAGAATTTTCTTAGAGAAATTAAGGAACTTAGCCTTATTGAATTTTGTATGTATATTCGCTGCAAACCTTCACAAGGTCTAACTCATCTACTAAGGGTAACTTAAGGGTTTAAGGACTTGTTGCATATGCTAAATGCAATCGCGAGTACCTATAAAAATGACATCATTTGTGTTTTTTTATTTTTGCATATTTTGCTCAAGACTAGAAAAATGCTAGTTGGGGGTGTGATAAGTAGTCAATTTTGTGTAAAAAGTACCTAATTACCAGTACATGTGTAGTATAAGGCATTATTCTAGGGATATTCCAAAATTTATGATACATGCATTTCTAAATTGATAATAAAAAATCTGATATTTTTGAGGTGCAAAAGCTTTTTCAAATTAAGTATGTGATCTATCATAATTTTATAGATACTAAATAGTAATTTTAATCTTTTTTAAGTGTTAAAAGAATAATCCAATGATCAAGATTGTTTCAAATGATAATCAATGATCCAAGTCAACCCAGAGAGACAGGGACTACCCATTTTCTATCATTTCAAAGTTCAAGTAAGGATAAGGATGATTCTAGAGCAAACATTTGAGTTTTCAGAAACAATTGGTTGAATTCAAGGTGATTAGAAATGAGCCCATGCAAAATCCACACAAAAGGAAGTAAAATTCTACAACTTTTGTATGTGATTTAAAGCAATGCTAGCCAAGCGAGCCACATAAGCCGTGAACCATGAGAGCCATGAAGACAAGGACCAAGCCCTGAAGCCACCAAGTCAGAAGCTATCAAAGGAAGCTACAAAAGCCATCCAAGATGAAGCCACATGGGTCCACATGTTTTGATAAGTAAAAGCATAGTTTTTACAACTTAAAAAAATTGTGTTATAAAGAGGATAATTAGAAAGAAAGTGGACTTTATCAACAAGGGTAGGTTGCATGTTAGGTGGAGCAATAAGAGAAGAGATATCAAGCTCTATCTTTCCCTCTTTGTCTCACTCTCTGACCATACACCATGATATACTTAAAAGGGGAATCACACATACAATTTTGTGTGATCTCCCCTTTTAATCGTCACCTTCTAGTTTCCCACTTTTTCCTTTCCTAGTTTTTCTTGCCTAATCCCCACTTTTCTAATCTCCCATCTTTATCCTTATCTTACCTTCTCCTTTGGCCTATTCTTATCCCTTATTGAATTCTTCCTAGGGATAGAATTTTAGCAAGAGTTATCCTTTTAGATATGGCGAAGATCTATAAAAAACTAGGATTCTCCATGCCATTCCCATCTTGGAGTTCCATGCATCCTTCATTGGGGGCTCCATGCCATCTTCAAAGGGCTTCTCCATGCACCTTTGAGGAGGGTTTTCCATGCATGGTTCTAGCCTAGAGTTCCACACTATTTGACTTTTATCTTTGTAAGGCTTTGTTCCTTTGATTTATGTGCAAATATTTTTGGTTCTTTTCCACATTGATTTGCTCTAGTTCCATGACCTAAGGCCATCAATCTCTTGTAGTGATAGCTAAGAGAGAGTATTCTTTCGATTATCTTATTCCAAGTTAGTAATTCTTTGCTTTTCTCTATTTGCTTGGCTTATTTTGTTAATTGTTCTTTTCTAATTACCATTATGCTTCATCATCTTTGTTTCTCTTTAGGATTCATTCTCATCTAATCTCTATTCTCTCTTTAATTTTTTTTTTTTGGGTTCAAATGCATGCCATTGATGAGTGGTTGTTGGATTGCATGGGATATTGAATATTGAAGTCAAGTTACATTGTTTCGATGTTATTGAAAGATGCACATGCTTCTTGTGATTGTTTCTAAGTTTAAGATCATATTGTGGGTTGTGCACTATTCTTGAAAGGATTTAAATGCAATAAACAAGTTTTGTTCCGTGCTCACTCTTCTTGAATAATGCTTTTCTATCATGCATGTTTGTTACTCATGTTTAATTAGGTGTTTAGATTTTGTTACATTTGTTGATCATGTAAGTTGTATCCTTAGATTATATCTTTGTTTTTATGAAGTTTCTAAATTCCAGTTTTGGGAAATTCATTCTAGATTTAGGTTTCTAAGTTATTCATGTTTCTAGTTTTGAATTTGTTTCTTTTCTTGAATGCATGTTAGGTATAGAGACTTTCTAGTTCCATTTTGAGTTTCTAATCTTACTTTTAGAAAGTCTCCTTTTAGTTTAAATTATAATTTTATGCATGTTTCTGATTCCTTATGCTTTTAATTCTTAGACTAAATCACAATCTAATTTCCTTTTCTCTGGATAAGTAATTTAAATAAGATTCCAGTTGAACAAATCTATGAGATTTCTTATGGGATCATACTACTTTGATTCGTGCACTTGCAAGTACTTATTAGAACACACCATACAACCATATATCTACTACTTTTGGTCCTTCATTGCGGTTGAACTAAGAAGCTATCCTCTAAAATCTCTCCATAAGGTTGTCCACCTTAGGACCCTCATCATCTAACAATGCATCTCTAGAAGGCTCCCCTACTATCTTAGGCCCCTGAGTCGCTGCTTCACTTGCTGAAGCAAGAGCTCAGCTACCTTTATGCTACATCTCCCTGGGCCCTAGCATCGCCCTAGGTCCATATAGTAGTATATCTGTTTGTAGGAAGTGGGAGATATACTTTTCTTGGGAGGCATATGAAACGAACAAAACACCTAATAAGATATTAATTTAGTTAAATCCTTAAGGATTTCTAAACTTAACTTCCTAATTTTTAACACTTATGTTTAGTGGATCTAGTTGTGAGCAGTAGGGCATGAGCTCTGATACCAATACTATGACATCCTATTTTACTAAAATCACTCTTTGAGAATACATTTATAAAGTAGTGAAATTCCTATAAAAGTTCATGCAATTAAAGTGTTGAAAAGTTCATAATACTTCAGGTATCTTTTAAGAAAACCACACTTTAGACTAGGGCCACTTCGTTAAACCTTTAGACCAAGTTCATAGAGTATATACTGTAATGGAAGGGCTTCCATAGGATCAGCTGGTCATAGCTAAAATTTCTATCACTAAACCATTTTTAATAGTCCATTTAACATTCATAACTTTCAAGTGCCAACCCAATATATATATATATATTATTGCATAAGAGTTTACTAGAAATCAGAGCTAGCTAAAAAGGCTAATCCACTTAATGCCTACATATTGAGTCAAGTGGTCATGTCCTTCAACTTCCCTTTCTCTTTTGCATTCAATGTACTTAGAGTCTCACCTAAAATTGTTGGTTGGGGGGTGGGGGGTTGGGCATAATTGCCCAAGTTGGAAAACCTTAACATTGCCAATGGTAAAACATGACAAGCAAATATATCTACACAGTCATGTGTATACATATAGGTATTTGTATAAGATTATAAAATTAGCAATTATATTTTCATTATAAGCTAGTTGTGTAAAGGTAGCATCATATAAGTCCATATCATTTCTTAAGCATTCATTCTCAGTAAGTCGCAAGTGAGCTTGCACATGCAAATGAATGCAAATTATCAAATATACCTAATCAATAAAAGAGTATTGATAGAAAAATGCACTTGATTAGTTAATCATTACTACTACATGGGAGACTTTTAAAGTCAATGAAAAACACTAATAGAAATAAGTAACTAGTCAACTTGGAAAATCAGTAAGAGAACAAATGGTTAAGAATTGACTTTAAAATTCACAAATTTTAGACTCGGTTACAAAATGACTTTAAAAATAGTACTTTTAAAGTTGTTCTTAAAAAAAGACATAAAAATAGGTTTCTTTTAAGTCAATTAAAAAAACCCTTTTAAATAGCTATTTTTAAAGTCCTTCGAAAAAGAATGAGTTTAAAAGTGGTGTTTTTTAAGTCATTCTAAAAAAGGCTACTTTTAAGTCATGTTGAAAAAAATGACATTAAAAATATCTATTTTTGAAGTCGTTTGGAAAAAATGACTTCAAAAATAGTGTTTTTTAAAGTCATTTGGAAAAAACAAATTCAAAAATAGCTGTTTTTTAAGTTGTTTAAAAAAACAACTTTAAAAAAGGACATTTTTAAAGTATTTTTTTAAAATGACTTCAAAAATATTTGTTTCTAAAGTCTTCTTTTTTCAAAATGACTTCAGAAATAGGTGTTTGGGAATCGTTTTTTCAAAACAACTTTGGAAAGTTCTTTTCTTTCTTCTTCTTTTGTTTACACTACAATGACTTGTGTATTTCTGCATGCATTCAATGTAGCATTTGATATACTATTCTTGTATTCTTTATACACATGAAAAAGAAGCATATATTCACTTCCACAGTAGGGTATAAAACATCCAAATTCATTATTCATCTACATCTACCTTGAAAAGACTTGATAAAAGAAACCACAATGCATTCACTTCATTTAAAAGTTCATAGACATACCCATTTACTTCCACACACCAAGGTCCCCTCATTCATGCCATAAGAATAGATATACTTCAATAAAAAATAAAATAAAAACTAGAATAACACATGCATATCAATATAAAGGAAACCACCACATTCACATCATTTTAAAGTCCATATGCAAACTCATTTACTTCCACACTCCAAGTTTCGCTCATTCATCAAACCCTAATTTCAAACCAAAACTGCATAAAGCTAGCCCTTTCTCCAATATTGAGGGTTATATAGAAAAACCATTGATGTTTGCAATGAAATGGTATGATTTTTGCCAAAATCATAACAATCTAACCAAGATCTTAGCCCCATCATCTGCAATGACAAAACCCACTTCATCTGCAACATGCAAAAAGAAAGTTTTTATCAAGAAAAGTCATGGATGATAACAAGAGGGTTTACTATTCTTACCATGGTTATCATGAGACAAACATTCAAAAATCTCCAAAAAGGATGGTAAGAGAGGAACATGATGGAGAGAGACAGAAGAACCAGAGGAGGAGCCATCATTCTCCTTGTAAGTTGAAGAATGTTGAAAGGTACAAAAAAAATGAGATGGCTTCATCCTATTTATAAAGAAAAATAACTTCTAAAGTTGGTTTTTAGAAAACAACTTTAAAAGTGACTTTTAAATTATTTTTTAGAAAATGACTTTTAAAGTTTGAGCTTTTGAAGTCAATTTTTATAATTGACCTTAAAATCTTCTATCATTTTTAAATTATTTTTTAGAAAATGACTTTAAAAGTTGGAGCTTTTGAAGTCATTTTGTATAATTGACTTTAAAAGTCTTCTATCGTTCAAAAAAAACTTTCCTACTAAACCAAAATAGGGCCTTTTAAAGTCATTTTTTATAACCAACTTTAAAAGTATTCTTCAACCAAAATTTTTTTAGACTTTTTGTAGGTTTGCCCTTAGTTTTTGGTCTTCTTGCAAAAAAAATTCCTAAGTTTTTAGGTTTTTTCTAATTTGCATTAGGTTTTGAAAATGTTTGCAAATTTGCCATTCTATTATTAGGTTTCCATTCTTTTTTCTTGTTCATTTTTATAAAATTCCAATATCACCCTTATCTAACAGACATTAGAAATAATTGGTCACCAAAAAAGTTATTGAAAATAAGGACTGTGACCTAGGAATCCAAGTGGACGATGAGCTAGGGCACAATCGACATCGGGGTAGGGGGTTGTGGGGTGTGGAGTACGGTCCTGTCCCGGTGCAGGGGTTGGGGGAGGCGATTTGGGTAGCGTCCACCTCTGCTTGTTGTCTTGACATAAGGAGGGCGGTTGGGGGACGTGATCGTGTAACACTCGCAGGGGGCATAATTGGGTAGAGTTGGAGGGGGGGAGGCCAAACTTGGTAACCAAGGAAGGGGGAGGCGGTGAGTGGGGAGGGTGGGGAAGGGGAGGGGTGGGCATTGTGCAAGTGGGGGAAGGGGTTGGGGGAGGGGACCGCGTGCGGGTAGGGGAGAGGTGGGGGGAAGTGGTAGTCATGCCAGCCAAGTACCATGTAGGGTGGGGAATGGGGGATGTGGGTACTAAGGAGGGGGGCTGAACTAGGTACTAGGGAGGGGGCGAAGGGGTCAAACTAGGTATCAAGGGGGGCACCGTGTAATGGGGGCTGCCGGTAGCTGTATGTAGGGAGGGGGTAGTTTGGGCACCATGTAGTGTGGGCTGTCGGGTGAGGGAGGGCGTGCAAGGGGGGTATGAGCATCATATAGTGGGGGTTGCCAGTTGTGAGGGGGAATGGGGAGGGGAGGTAGGGATGATCTACATAGCATACCAATGGGGAGGAGGGAGATTTGTGGAGTGCATCGATAGGGGGAGGAGCTGCATAGCATGCCATCATTTGGGTTGGGAGGGGCTATTTGTATAGGGCTTCAGCAAGGGGAATGACTTCAAAAGTCCATATTTTAAAAGTCATATTGTAAAAATGAATTTAAAAGTATGGACTTTTGAAGTCATTTTTACAAAATGACTTTAAAGATGTTTTCCCCCAAAAAATAGATCTTTGCCCCAAACGAAAGAAGTCATTCTTTTACAAACTAACTTCTTAAGTATGTTTTTTAGTCTTTTCTTTTTTACAAATGACTTGGAAATTATTTAGAAAGTTGGTAGTAAAAAAATCAACTTCTTTATGCCAATTTTAAAAGCACCAATTTTAGTAATGCATTCTCATTATTTTATCATATCAACAAATGAATTAGGACACTCTTACTAATCTCCTCTTTTCAATTGGATTTGTGTTAACTCAACTTGTCAGTTGAGTCCATAATCAACCACAGGCTAATGTTGCATGGCATAACCATCCTACCACAAGGTCTAGTGTAACTCTCAAGAATGCCTGACATTTCAACCAATTTCAACTATCTATGATGACCCAAGTATTATAACACTTTAAATACAAAAAATATTTACATAGTGAGCTCAATCTTTAATAAAAATCATTTTACAAGACTAAACACAGGGGAAGAATCTTATTCTTTTAAATTCACTTTGTAAAACACCTAGTGTCATTTTCTTTTCTCAAAACAAGGATTCTCACTAAAATGAGGGCTCATTTCTACCAAAAATCTGACAGTGTTTCCTCTATTTTTTAGACATTTGACAATTAACACATGTCATTTCGAAGTGCCTGATAAACATTCATTGAAAATTTTAAAATATAATTGGAGATTCTGTCTCTATTTCATACATCTAATGGAATAAAACAAATTATGCAGACAAAAACGCACCTACAACCTCCATAGCACAACCCAATCACATATGTCTTCCAAATTTCCATAATTACATACAATGTAGTCTCTTTCTCATTTATGATACAATAACTTCAATTCAAAAACCAATTCTTACCTATCCTCATCAAAAGCTTCTATTAGCACACTCTTATCAATAAACAACTCCTATTGCTTGGAAGTCTGCTCTTAGATATTGTAAACAAGTACAATATCTCAAGAAGCTTGCGCTTGTGTAGGTGGAATAAGATGTAATTGTATATAAACAAAATCATGATATTTCTATATAGATCAATTTGTACATGCTAAATCATACAAACATCAATTCAGTTATCATTTAACTTAAAATAATTCAACATCTATCAATCATGAATTCATGCCACAATTGAAGAAAATACCAAAGCAATTGTACTAAAATACATTCTTTGAAATGCAAGGTATTAAATCACATGTCAAACTCATAAGTCATTTACATTTCTTGATACCAGTTATCGCTCTTATGAGCCATTTCACATTACTAAATACCAACACATTGTTGTGTGTATCACACACAACAGACAATATTATCCTCTTTGGCACAGTGAGTCGGTGCAGTGGGTTAAACCCAAAGACAAACCAAACCCAAAGACACACCTTGAGGCTTTGTTCTTGAGAGACTAGTAGCTTGTCCAGCCTCAAAGCCCACCCACATTATGACGACCCCTCAAAATGCATCAAACTCCCACAATGATGTGGGGCCAAACTTTCATATGAGCCATTTCACATCACCAAATGGCAATGTGTTGTTGTGTGTATCAAGTACACAATAGACAATATTATCCTCTTTGGTGCAGTGAGTTAGCGCAATGGGTTAAACCCAAAGACACACCTCAAGGCTTTGTTCCTAAGGGATCGGTAGCTTATCTAGCTGGAAGGGCCACCCACATTATGACAACCCCTCAGAATGCATCAAACTCCCTAAATGATGCTGGGCCAAACTCTTGTACAAGCCATTTCATAATTTCCTGGTATCAGTCTTATATTTTCTCACATGGTTCACAATAATATATAGCTTATGCATGAACAGTTTAATCATGGTTCAATTTCAGCATGCACATTCATCTTATTTTTCATATAAACTGAAAAGACTTATTTCAGTGCTTGAAATTCATGAAAAATGCAAATATAGCAAAAAGCTTAGCAATCTTAATTCCACCTACCTCAAATGGAGATCTTCAATTTTCCTAAAATAAATAATTCATTTAGTTCATGTGCACGCTCTAGATCAGTCACACCTATGTAACAATACAAACACACATTCAGATATACAATTCTACAACTTCTCTTAGCTTCCCTAGCATGGAAGTTTTCTCTAAGTTAGCTACTACCACTATTCGTCACAAGGTAAAGTGATAGTGCTTATTACTGTGTTAAAGGCATTTCATTAGCTAATGGTTGATAGCTAATTCAATGACCAATGGTTACTAGATTTCTAATCCCCATCATTGGCCTTGGATTAGCTATCCACCATTCATCTTAAGTGACTGCAAGTTGCCTTCATTGTTTAGTGACCTTATCTTAAATTTTCCAAATACATTAACATAGGTCAGGGTACAAAATGGTGTCATCTAATCACCAATCAGAAATGGCCAAGTCCTTATAACTCTACTGTTCTATCAAACGATTTAGGTTTTTTGTTCAATTTTAATCTAGATTCTTCAATTTTCCTTGTATCCTAGCAATTTCAATGTTCTAGAACTCATCTGTTGTGTTTGATCATCGATCAGACATCACAAAGTTACTGTGTGAACAGTAGAGTTCCTTGTATCCTAGCTATCCACCATTCATCTTAAGTGACTGCAAGTTGCTTTCATTGTTTAGTGACCTTATCTTAAATTTTCCAAATACATTAACATAGGTCAGGGTACAAAATGGTGTCATCTAATCACCAATCAGAAATGGCCAAGTCCTTATAACTCTACTGTTCGATCAAACGATTTAGGTTTTTTGTTCAATTTTAATCTAGATTCTTCAATTTTCCTTGTATCCTAGCAATTTCAATGTTCTAGAACTCATTTGTTGTGTTTGATCATCGATCAGACATCACAAAGTTATCAGTTTCTAGCCTAGATCTGCAAATTTAGTGTGATCTAAGCTACATCAGGTCCTTAATTTCCTATCCCTAAGCTTGGATTAGGAATTGGCTGGTAGGATCATTCATAAAACTAGATCTAGGGTGGAAACATGCAAATTTAGCAAAATACCACATATCACAATTTGGGTTTGTAGATCTCACCTTCTAGATGCATTTCCATGCTTTTCCCTCTTTGGAATGATCTAGATCACCTCCAACCTAGGAATGTGATGATCTCCCTTTAAATTCAGCATTCAACAGAGCACATATCATTCCAAAAGCTTAGGGCTTTAGTTCATGCTCGTGCACTAAGAAGATTGGTCGCTCGGATCAACGATCCAAGTCGTCATCTTCTCTGACTACACCGGCAGAATCCGACACCTGGAAAAACCCTAAAATCCCTCTTCTTATAGCATGAGAGGTTTTTTGGCATGTAGATCCCAACCCCCTCTCTCTTCTCTCCTTCTCTTCCCTCTCTCCTCTCTTCTTCTCCCCTTGTTTCCTCCTCTGGTTGGGGGTTTTTTTGCCTGTCGAGTTTGGGAAGAACAAACTCGATGTTTGTTTTGGGTTCCCTTAAGTGGGGGGCAGAGGGGCTGCCTGTATCTAATACGGCCCCCTTTGTTTAAGTCATTTTGTCTCTTTTTTTTTCTATCTTATTTTGACACAAATGCCCCTCATGTTCAAATATTCGTATCTCCTCAATTTGAATTCTGATTTCTGTAAACTTGGTGTTGTTGGAATTGTCTTTTCGAGTACAATCCAATTATGGAGGTCTAAATACTTAATTAGATGTCTATCAAGTCTTTCACTTATAAAACTCCAAAATATAAAATTTAATGTTCTTTTCATCCGAATTTAATATTTTCCAAAATTCACTCAAATTGACATTTAAAATTTTGGGATGTTACACTATCATATCACATTACATTATATCATGAAATCTATGCAACATAGTGTGATTACTATTGCCAAAACAACTTTCGCCACCAACATGATGATTGTCAATACCACACAATTTGCTTTTAACCTGTTGCTCACGGGGTTACTAGTTTATCCTAGAAGTAGCTTTGTGAAGCCTACTCCTATATCATCATGCCCAATTAATGGGGCTAGTATCTATTAGATGTGATGGACCAGTCTAAACCTCTTTGCATGGTGCCTTTGGCCTTACATAGGCCCCCTGAGCTAGAGACATACAATTGCACTATCACCCATTCCTGATTACATCAAAACAAAACAGAAAGATACAACATGTTCACATCAATGAATTTCCAAATCACATGAGACAATTTCAAAGCTCTTTCAATAGTAAGATGAATGTGTTTCGAGGGTTGTCACAGAAATTTTCTAATCCCTTCAATTCAAAGATCTAAGAAAAATCACTTCGGCAGATTGATATAAGTGACAAAGCTTTCCACATAGGAAAAGACCCCATGCCTAAGGGTTGCAATTTCCCTTTAGAAAATCATTTATTAATAATGGAAACACCTCATATGCATCCCATTTTAGAGCATGAAGGCTTTTGTAGAATCATAGCCATTACTACCATGAAACATTGTTTTAAATGAGTTCTCAAATCATGAATCTATCACCACTAGCTAATGTGCTAGAATATCATGAGCATGCATTCATTAAGAAATTCAAGGTAAAGCATACTTAACCATTCAATGATACATTCAATTCAAGATGATGTGAAAAGATATTTCATCCAACCATGATAATAGGTCAATGTTTTACACTCATATGCATCATGATGATTCACATTATAGCTGATAGATATTAATGGGTAGCATGAGTATTTCCATAGCAATTTACATTGCTTATTAGGTAAACCACACACATATCCTTGTTATTATCATAAGTTATTAGCACGTCTTTCATTAGGTACTAGTTTAATGTAAAATGTTCCAATGTGTGTAGTCTTAGGTCTTGCATGCCATTGGAGACAATGACTTGCACTCTTTTGGACCTTTAGGTATGGTTGCATTCTCCTCTTCAACCACAATATAAATTCTTAGGATTTCATTTCAATTGTTATCTTGGTGCAAAATTTAGTCATAAATGTGCTCCTAATCAAGAAGATTACTAAATCCATATTTTACCTCTAGGTTAGGTCCAAAGTTCTAAGTTAAATTGCCACCAATTGAAAAGGATAGTGGCATGTTTCATTAGCATTTTAAGAGCACCATGCTCTTGGGTGTTGGCCATGTTCTAGAGCAATGGGTTACTCTTAAGGAAATTCACCCCCCAAAACAAACAATGGCAATGGGTTACACCAATCCCATACTCGGTGTTTGTAACTTACTCCCATGGCCTATTTTGGTACATGATTCTCCTCCAAAACGTAAGCAATACTGAGGGATTTTCCTCACCATGTAGAAATTTGTAAATTATTCTATTTTCTCCACCCATTCTCATTGCCAAATAATGGATAAATGTGCACTTTTTGAACTCATGTAGCAGTCTAAGTTTCTAGCCAATTCATCTTAGCAATGTGCTTCAAAAGATATAGAATTAAGGGGCTTTTAGATAGTTACTCATAGGCATTTCAAATAGACTCATCGAATATGTGTTGGGCATTTACAATCCATAGAAATTCCCAAGATTTCCATCTCTTTGGCTCAACTAAATCTGCCAATTACAAATATCATTTTTAGTAAGGATTGCAGAAAACACTTACTAGTATGAGTGCTAATAAGCAAAGAAAACCCACAAATTTTATACATAAAAAAACATCAATTCTCTTAATTAACTTGATGATGGATCAAGTTATCAGCCAAAATAGGGCATGAGAAATCCCAAATCTAGCACCATTTTCACCCTTCAAATCATTCCTTTTACAGGCTTGAATTCAGTGGGTTTTTCAATATAAACTCCCATTATTTCAAACCATATTCAAGACCTACTGAAGCCTGATAAAAGAAAAAAATCAATATGCATGTATCATGCTTCAAATCAGTGAGGAAACACAACCCATTTAGCACCAAAGGTAGCACTATTTTCACCCTTGCAAGTGGCACCATATTCATGCCATTTCTCCTTGAGATTTCAAGCCAAATCTCATTATTCAAAGTACTAGTCCTACAAGACAGATCATGGCAAGAAAAACATAATCATATACAGATAACATGCTCCTCAAATCAAGGAAGAGGACATCAAATTATCAATCCAAAAGTGATGCATTTGAACCCTTGCAATTGCTTTAGTTCCTAGCATTATTTCTACAACATTTTCACCTCAAAATCATTCATATTAAGAATCACACTCAATTTCATGCTATAATAAGTCAAGAGATCAAGTACCAATCATGCTCTAAGATGGTGAAAATATCAAGCATTTTCACCATGTCAAACCATCCACAAATCACTATAAAATCACACACAAGGTGCTTCACAAATCCATCCAAAAACTCAAGTTTGTTTTTAAGCTTTCAAAGAAAACATAACATGATCATGTTAGAGAGTTTCTACGTGCCCCTCCACTTCGTATCAGTGCTTGAAAATCAGTATGGTTTGGTGGTGTTCATGAGCTTCGAAGCCTTGGAGTTCCAAGCCTCCAAAGGGTGCAAAATCCTCCTAGGCCATGTGCCTCTTACCTATCTTCTTCTTCCCCTAGGTTCCTCCCTTTCCTCTATAGCTTTTCTTCTAATCTCTTTCATTTCTCCTCTCTTGTCTTTGGTTTTGTACTTAGAATCATTCACTCCCTAGAATGGACTCATGCAGCAAATAGCCTAGGAGAGTTCCCCATGACACCTCACTTGTATCCCTCTTGCTTACTCAAGTGGAATGTCATGATGGATCATGGATAGCTGCCATCTTGCATGGCCTTTCCCTTTCTCGTGTTGGCCTCCCTCATGCATAGGTCTGCTGTCCTAGGATAAGATTCCCTTGAGGGCTTAAGCACATGTGATGAGCCTCCACTACCATATCCTCAATCTTATCCCCAATCATCACTTAGGTTACTTATTCCTCAATCGCACACTCTATCCTATAATATCTTATTTTCATACATGACATAGGCCTTATCATCACATTGTAATCATTTAAACAATATCTATTTTTTTGTATGTAATTCTATTATATACTTATAAGCATTAATAGGGATCATTCACCTAGTTCTTATCATTTAGCCTTGGCTTAGTAATCATTAGGTCTTTTTAACACCCTACACTTAACTAACTATTTATATTATTCATTCCTCATCTCTTGTAAGCATTTAGTACCCATTATTTCATATCTTTATCCAAGTATTTTACTCTTATCAACTATTTACCTTCTAGGCATATACACCCATCACTTACACCATCTCTCATCTTTTACACTTCCTACTTGTCCAATTCATGACCTTCTCACATGTCCTAGCTTCTCAGGATAATTAAATGAACTAACTTATTAGTTTCTCACTTGATGTTATATTTCCTATCTATGACTTAGTCATAAGTCAATTAATGAAAGACAATAAAGAAAAAGAAAAAATACTCCATTTTTTAGTAATTATGATAGAATTATAATATTCCTCATATTACATATTTGTAGGGAATATTGATGCAAGAGTATGCTTCATGGAACTGCTCCTAGGATGAGCCAATAACCCCATGTTGAGAGTTTTCCTACAAGTGCACAGTTAGTCAATTGTATTGTTGCCAGGTCGAATCCAAAGGAAGGATACAGTGTGAATTTAAAGCACCAAATTTTTCTACAATCATGGTCCTAAGGGATTTACACTATAAAGATTACAAAATGAGATGATCAAATGGATGCGATTGATTTTAGAGAATTGACTATACTTGAAAATTATGATTAGAGATCACCCAAACAAGCATTAGGGTCCACTAGTAGTTATTCCTCTTTATAAATCAAGAAGTAAATCAAAACTACAATCATTTTCTCATAATGTGGATCCTTTGAAAATTAAACTTAAAAAATCATTCATCATTAGAGACTAGATAGATTAGCGAATCATAAGTATTATAGGTGAAACCTTACTATAAAGAATCAAGGATTAATTCCAACTATTCATTATGAAAGACAATAACATTGAATCAAAAAATTATACAAAGCACATATCTAACTTTTCAATGATAAATTTCAAAGACATTTAAGATATTAAGAATTAATGAGTGGCGTACCCTAATGTTATGCTAGGATTACTCTAATCTTAGGAAAAAATAAACTAGTCTAAAATAATTTATAATTTAAGATAAATTAATTAAATCTATCTTAAAGTAATAAAAATTTAAATATATTTAACTAATCTACAACTAAATAAAGGAACCACCCTTAAAACTATGCTACATAGTATCTACTTTTCTCTATTTTTCTACTAGACTGTTAAATTGATTGAGAAAGAGAAAAATTAAAAAAAAAATAGTAATAAAGATAAAAGAAACAAATAGCATTAAATATTTCTAAATTCTGAGAAGATTTTTCAATATTTTGTTGATTCATCATGTGTCAAGTGTATCCAAGAGCCTTCACATTGAATCTCACTCAAATCCAATAAGAAATCAAAGAGAAACTTGTGCCTACAGTTAGTGTAACTAAAATGTGAGAGAGCATCTTTGGCATTTCTTACAAAAAATTATCATTTGAAACTAGTGACCATATGCTATGGATTTACATGTCAAATTTTTCTTTACTTAATTACTTAAAAAAATTACATAGTATCACTAAAATTAGACAAGAATTGAATTAGATTTAAAGGTACAAACATCACATGCAAGTTTCACTAGTGAATGTGTGATGAACACAGGTAATTCCCCTAGAAGTAATGTGCTACATTGGATCCTAGATGTAGTGGAAAATGGGCAAGGGCTGTTAAAGCATTCCCTCAGAAGTGACACATTGCATCATAACCCACATGCAGTGAAATGTGGGCATGGGCTCATGCCATGGAGGTCGAGAAGTGCATGGGTAAATAGGATATCTCAAGAGCATAAGATTCATATCGTCACATGGAATATAGGGACATTGACAAGTAAGAGTATAGGGTTAGTAGATACTATGAAACATAGGAAAGTCAACATCACTTGTATCCAAGAATCCAAGTGGAAAGTGGCTAAAAATAGAAAAATCAATGGGTATAAACTCTAGTACATAGGAAAGGACAATAACATAAATGGCATAGGAATAATAATGGATAAAGAATTAAAGGATAAAGTTGTGGACGTTATAAGTGCAAACACACAACAAGTAGGGTTAGAAGATATAATCAAGAGATAGTTTTGAGAAGATATGGAGGAAGTCATGCAAGAAATTCCTAACACTGAGGGAAAATTTATAGGAGTAGACTTAAATGAACATGTAGGAAAAGAAAATAAAAGAAAGGATATGATAGGATACATAGAGGTTATGGTATAGGAAAACGAAATGAGATGGGAGAAACCATACTCGATTTTGCTTTGTCATATAACTTGGCCATTGCAAATACATTCTTTAAGAAGAAGGATGAACACTTAATAACCTTTAAAAGTGGACTTCATAAAAGCCAAATAGACTTTTTTCTACTTAGGCATATTGAAAGATCAATGTGTAAGGATTGTAAGGTGATACTTGGTGAGAGTTTAACCTCACAACATAAGTTAATGGTTATGGATATCTATATTAAAAGGTGGAAGAAAGGAAACAAAACTTAATAGGTATTCAAAAACTAAATGGTGGAACTTAAATGGAGAGCAAATAACCTCATTCATAAATAAGTTGATTGTAGAAGGAAATTGGAACTATGAAAGAGAAGTAAACACCATGTGGGCTAATATGGCTAAGTCCAATAGGAAAATGGCAAAAGATGTCCTAAGAGTATTTACAGGTAAAAGGAAATTAGCAAAGGAAACATGGTGGTGGAGTGAAACAATGTAAAAAGTTATTAAGGAAAAACAGGTGTGTTTTAAAGCATGGAAAAAGATTAGAAATAATAAACACTATGAATAGTATAGGAATACTAACAAGTGAGGTTAAACTTAAGGCATATGATGACCTCTATCGTACACTAGGATCAAGAGAAGGTGAGAAAGATGTGTTTAAATTGGCAAAAATAAGAGACCATAAGGGTAAGGACTTAGATCATGTTAGGTGCATTAGAAGTGATGATCAAAGGATAGTAATCGAAGATGGATAGGGATTAAAAATATTGTAAACCTAAATAACAATGGACATTATAGATATGAATGTAGGATTAGAATACCTAAAGTGAAAGAGGCCTTAAAAAGGATGAAATCAGAAAAGGCCATGGGGCCCGATGGCAAACCAATAGAGGTTTGGAAGCATATGGGAGATACAAGAGTAGTTTGGTTGAGAAAGTTGTTTAACAAGATTATAAAATCAAAGAATCCCTAAAGAGTTAATATGGAGGGTGTTAGGCAAGAAAGGGGTTTCATGGTGGTATATAGACTTAATTAAAGATATGTATGTAAAAGCAGTAACAAATGTTAAGACCAACAGTGGTGAGATTAATGATTTTCCTATCACTGTAGGATTGCAACAAGGATTGGCATTAAGCCTGTACCTTTTCACATTGGTTATGGATGAATTAACAAAACATCTGAAAGAGGAGATTCCATGGTGCATGCTATTTGCAGATGATACAGTCTTACTCGATGAGACAAGGGAGGGCATTAACACAAAGCTATAGTTATGGAGAGATGCATTAGAATCTAAATGATTTAAAATTGGTCAAACTAAGACAGAATATATGCAATGAAATTTTAGTAAGGACAAGAGTAAGAGTGGAACACCAGCTAAGATTGATGACTATGAAGTCCATGTAAAGACCACTTTTAGTACTTAGGATCAATGATTCATGAGATTGAGAGAGAGGTTACCTAGAGAATTCAAATGAGTTGGAACAAATGGAGATGTGCAACTAGAGTTTTGTGTGATTGGCGAGTGCCACTCAAACTAAAAAGAAAAATCTATAAGATGGTCATAAAGCCAGCCATGCTCCATGGATCAGTGTTGGGTAGTTAAGGAACATCATGTTCATAAGATGAGCACTGCATAAATGAGGATGTTGAGGTGGATGAGTAGTAAGATAAGAAAGGACAGAATTTGGAATGAAAACATTAGAGTAAACTTAGGGGTAGCACCAATAGGTAATAGGATGAAAGAGATTAGACTTAGATGGTTTGGACATGTCCAAACGAGATCGAAAATGGCACTAGTTAGAAGGATTGAGTCAATACAAGTATAAGGTTCTAAAAGGGCAAGGGGGAGGTGTGACGACCTGCATTTTTGTAACACATTTTGTAATATATTTTGAAAGGTAGGGCCCTTAATAGTAAAAATATTTTGCAAAACAAAGCAGCGAAAATTCTTTTCTTTAGAACTTGTTTTGTAAAACCCAAGTCATCACTTCATACATAACATAAATAGAACTTTGTACAAGATAAAATTCCATTGAAGGAATATACTTTTATTAAATTCCAGAATCCATCCAGTGGTTTGCAGTATAGCCAAATCCATTACAATACTTGTCCAAATTACATAATCCAAAACTCAAAGCTCACCATACAATGAAACTCTCATTACAATACAATACTCTCAAACAAAGCAAAATACATGTCTTAAAAGGGTATACCTTGAAGATTATTCTCTTCAAGTTTTCTATCATCTTGAGCTCCTAACTCTCCTTCCTTGTATCTTACATATTGTAAACATTGCAACATTTACAATATCTCAGCAAGCAATGCTTCGTAGGGGATTCAAGAAGCATAATAATTGACAATATAATTCTATTACTTCATAATCCCGTTATCCCTAAACATATTTATGTCTCTACTCTTTACTTTGTAATATATGTCCATCCATATACACACATGCTATAAGTGGGAAAATCAATTAAATTTATGAAAGTAGTCAAATATCATTCCTAACTAAGCTGATCAATTCTCTTCATTATGAGAATTCAGTATTTCAGCTAATCCTACACTAGGAATTTCCCTTCTTGGGAAATATTGGTAATATGCAATTACCTAGCATTTCATTACGTTAAAAAATAAGGCATTTCACTATGCCTACTCTCATATGCATCATAGTGCAAAATAATCAAAGGGCTACCATGCTGCAGTCTGATCCATACTAGCACTCTTGGATAACTGCCTTGTTCACCACTAATACCATGGTGGAAAATATTATGTCACTGCCCAAATGGGGGCACAAGACTTTCACAATGGTGTCCTTCCCATAATTTCCCCACCCGAATTTTAACCTCTCATAGGGCAAGGTATCATCAATCGTCAAATTTTAAAAAGCGAGTAGCCAAACCCTCATAACTCCTGTAGCATAGCATCCCCCAGACTTATGCCTATTAAAACAAAATCACAAGCCTCCAAGCTTGCATGTAAAATAGATTTCATACATATCAGACAATCTGTTTATTTACTTAAGGCTAAAATATCTTCTAGTTCCCTATCAACTTAGAGTCTAGTCCTTAACCATTTTATATGTATTTGGTTGGATCATAAGGGTTTCAGGGGATTTAATACAAGCATTAACATTACACTTGTCAACATAAGATCATGGGTTCAATCATGTACATCCCATGTAAATGCATTCATCAAATCCTCCTACCTTCAAGTAGTGATGCCTTTTCCTAAATCCTCAATGATCTTGACTGATGTATGTAATCTGTACATCTATACATACTGTCAATATATATAAATTATGAACAATCCTATTGATTACTAGATCTAATGTTTAGAATGATCTTTAAATCATTCATATCTAAGTATTTTCTATCTCTCAATCTTTGTGTGTCCATCTCCTTGATCTTGATCTTTCATAGATCCTTTTGATCGATAATCTATACTTGTTGATAAAGATCATGGTCCTAGATCTTTTATCATCTAGTTCTTCTTTGATTTAAGTTCAGTTATTGGATCATCTCTACGGAAGATGATCTTGGTTTTCTTCCTTGAATCATCTTTGATCAAGGGTTTGGATTATCTAATCTAACGAACTAGATTTGATCTATAACATGCATACTAGATACAATACAATATTCTTATTCTTACTGTTGTTGATCATTCAAGATCTAATGGATCTCGTTTGATCATCCTTATCTTACTTACAGTTTTTATTAGTGTTAGATAATTTACTAACCTTTTACACTCTTACTATTATCATTCAACCAGTTAATGTTTTGCTGGTTGGAGGTAACTTATTTCAGCCTAAGTTTAGACTGCTCCTCTTATTTCCAATTGGCTAAGACTTACTAGCTGAATGGGTGAACACAAAGTGGCCACTTCAATCCTCATGTAAGGAGGCATTTAGACCTCACAAACATCAACCGAAGGTAGGGGAAGAGCGAGGCTCTATTAGACAACCCCCTTAACCACTATGTTCAACCTTCACTAGAGTGACCTTAGCTCAACCTTTCATAAGGTTCCTATAAGCATGTTGACCCTAAGTACTCTTTCTAATTGATTTTAATTAAGTCCATGAACATTTACAATGTCATTCATGGGGTTTATTATTCTCCTAGTTTGGGCCAAGGATTTGATAATGCTTATATTATCCTACTAACTATAGCCCTTACTAATTAAGTTTAAAATAATCCACTCTTATTTGTGTCATGAAACTCTACTTTCTCATTAGATTCCATTTTTGGTGTTTTATGCTCTTTATCTCATAACAAGTAGATCTACTAATGAAATTTAACCATAAATGAATTATAAATTTAAAGCATAAAAATATATAACTGAACAACTTAATGATAATGATACAAGGTACTTAAAATTACACTAGCATGATTTTCAACTAATATGCCTTAATAACTCAATTTAAACTAACATGGACCTAAGGTACAATCTCATACTATGAAATCCTAACATGGTCCTAAGTTACAATGTCATGAAATCATACTAACTTGGTCCTAAGTTACACTTGCATAATATCACACTAACTGTAACACCCCTAATTTCTTATAATGAAATTAAATAAATATTGAAATTTAGAATTTCAATGAAAATCAGGCTGGAATATTAGGGTTATAATATATGCACTTCTCATAGAAGTGGAGTCAAGGTATGAGAGATGTATAATTGAAAACATGTGCGACGAACGCTTTAAAATGACTGTAAGCATGCGAATTTTTGAATGCGGATGAAAAATCTGCATTTTTCTTCATTTTAATGAATGAAAGGAAAAATTGGTAATTTCACAAATAACCAAGACTTGAGACCTCAAAATCTGGAATGTACTCAAAAATACGAATCCAACGCCACTAAGTACGCTTAATTCAGAGCTCGGGAGAATAAAATGGATTTTTCTCCATAAAAGGGCAATTTGGTCTTTTCACACTCATGTGGGGCCCACAAGGGACCCACAAAGGGATCCAGCATTTGGAAAACATGCAATCATTAGTCAAACCACTACCACCTGCTAGTGGAGAAGGAGGTGGTAGTGGGAATCTAATATACATTAAATAATAAAAAGGAGAAAACATAATTATTGCACGTTATTATGAAAACCACTCAAAAAACCTATAAATAGACTCAGAAAAATTCTCAAAAATGTTTCAAAAATCATTCACAAGGTCCCCTGTTATGGTGCAAAAATTCAGCTCCAGAAACCCTCCCAAAGTCCCCCAATTTCTTCTCCTTCTTCACTAGTTTTTTTTTCACTCAGGGAGTGTCCACAGATGCACCCGTCTCTCCAGACTCAGTGGAGAAGTCGGGCGCGTCCCGGGATGCGTCGTCCCTGATGGAACTGGGTTTCCAGCTAGAAACCTTATTTCAATTACCCATCAAGTTTGAACCGTTTAATTACCATCTCCACCATTGGATATGTTTGGACAAGGGATCTTTACAAAAGCCCCTTGATTTGATGATGATCCACATCTTGGATCTGTAGAAAAATGAAAACGAAATTTAACCCAGTAAGGGTTACCGTTTCCAGCATGTTCTCCATGATATTCTGGCCAATCCGACCGTTCAATGGTGATCTGGAACCGTTGGTAATCTCCAGAATGGGGTGATCTACAAAACCCCTATATTTTTTCACATTCTCCGGCAATGGCAACGGATAATTTTCAATCTGTATATTTTTCGGAGGCTAGGGTTTTCTCTACATTTCTCCAGCTGGTTTTCTTGGTCTTCGGTGAATGCTTCTTCCCCAAACCGGCTCAAGTAGGCCAGTTTCTCTTCCCCCTTTCAATTCTGGTAAGCATGGTGGGTTTTTTAGCCATCAAGAGATCTCCCTAGCCGTAGATCCGCCAGAGATGATGGATCCGGCTTGGGTGGTGGAGATCTCATCACAGCCAGCTCAGATGAATCTTCTGAGCCGCTGGATGACTTCCTGGGGTCCCAAAACCCCAGGAGATGAAATATGGGCCTTTGATTTTAACGGATGGAGGAGATCGGCTCACAGTCGGTCCGATGGTCCAGATCGGACCGTCTCGCCTGTAGCTGCCACCACTACCCAGACACCTGGGATAGGCAGTTACAGGCGCGGGACGCTGCCTATAACCAAGATTTAATCGGGATCGTCTATATTTTTAACTGAAATTGTATTTCTTCAATTAAGAGCTCTATAGGACTCTGATTTTAGATCTGAAAAATGATATGGACTCCTTGTATCATTTATCATGTACTGAAATTATTAGATCTATGTTTTAACTTGTATTTACATAGTTATTTTGTAAAATCAGTATCCATGATCATAGATCATGGACCAGATGACTTTAAAAGACAAATCTGAACCGATGGATGTCTTTAGACGGTCTAATACCTTAGGATCAAGTTCACAGTTAGATTTATATTCATATATATGAATGAATTGATCAAAAACAAAAAGGATGAAATGTAGCCCTTAAAATGGGCTAAAATATTGAAATATTAATTCTGACTTTAATTGAACTCTGGTTTTAGATTAGAAACTTTATTTGGAATCATGTTGATGTTAGTAATTCACTAAAATTATTAGATCGTATTTTTAAGTAGTATTTACATGATCTTTTTGATAAAATCCGAGCCATTGATCTTGGATCATGGCCAAGATGATCCACAATTTGACATCTGAACAGTTTGATGTGTTCAGAAGGTTCCAAAATACTAAGAACCATGTTTACAATATAAATTATGTATCTCTAGATCAATCAAAATGATCAAAAACATTAAGGTAAAATTCAGCCCTTAAAAAGGGCTGAAATCTTAAAATTTCAATTTCGATCTCAATTGAGATCCAAATTGAGATCAGAAAGTTGTGATAGATTCCTTGTGATAATACAAATGGACTGAACTTATAAAATTTTAATTTTAATTTATTAAAATTTATGTAATTAAGTGGATAAGTAACTAACATCCTTAATCTACCAGATCTAGGATGATCAGACCACAAATACCTTGTTGGATGATGATTTTATAATGTAATCAATAATATTAGTGGATTAAATTATATTTATTAGGCAGATCTTAAGAGATCTAGCCTTAAGGGTTACTAAAACCCTTAAAATTGAATAGTATCTCCTAGATCAAGATGATCCAGGATGATTGGACAGCATGGATGTATTTTGATGGTGATCGTGAGATAAGATCATAGGGATTTAATGAAGGGATGATGTGAATTTGGGCTAGATCAAGATCTATGCCCTTAAATGGTACAAAGTAACCTAAGATCTCTTGATCGGGTAGATCAAGGAAGATCAAATCAATGGATGAGATAAATCCATGATTTAATAATTAAATTACATCAATATAATATGTTGGATCTAAAATAAAATGAAGGATCAAGATCTAAACCTTAAAAAGATGAAGGATGACTATGGATCAATTAAGACCCATGGATCATGATAGCATGTTAGATTTCTATTTCAATTATTGAACATTATGATAATTGTCTTTCATTTCTTAGTTGAATTATTTATTTAATTGGTTATTTAATTGTTTATTTAAGTGTTTATTTACTTGTTATTTATGCTTTAAACTTATGCTTCAATGCTTAAGTAATTGTAATTTCATTGAAATGGTAATTAAATGAAATTAGAAGGAATGGACATTCACATGGAATGTTTTGTATGGACTTAATGATAGTAAGGACCATAGTTAGTAGGATAATATAAGGAATATAAATTCGTTGGTCCAAATTAGGAGAATAATAAATCTCCATGAATGACATTTTAATTCATAGATTTAATTAAAAACAATTAGAAAGAATACTTAGGATGAAATGCTCATAGGAACCTTATGAAAGGTTGAGTTAGGGTCAAGCTAGTGAATGATGGACATAGTGGTTAAGGGGGTTATCTAATAGAGCCACGCTCTCCCCTCACCTTCCGTTGACGTTTGTGAGGTTTAAACACCTCCTTACATGAGGATTGAAGTAGCCACTTTGTGTTCAACCATTTAACTAGTAAGCCTTAGCCAATTTAACATAAGAGGAGCAATCTAGACATAGAATGAAATAAGCTACCCTCAACCAATAAAACATTAATTGGTTGAGTAATAATAATGGGAGCATAAAATGTAGTAAATCATTTAATCTTGATAAAAATTGGAAATCAAGATAAGAATGATCAAACAAGATCCATAGGATCTTGGATGATAAAAAACAAATACTAATGTAGTATTGTATAGTATGTATGCGTATGTAGAAGAACATAGATAAAGAATCCCAAACCCTTGATCAAATTTGATTCAAGGAAAATTAGTGTATCATCTATAGGAATACATACTTGAATAGGGAGATAACCTTGTATATATGGTATGACAGATGGATGAATCCAGACCATGATGGACATTGTGGAAGAATACACTGGAGATGTATGGATCAAGATACTACTTTGAGGTAGGTGGATATACAATGATATATTAGAGATTCATATATAGATATACATGATCATCTGTCTAAAAATATAGACCTTCATTATATCAATATGCTTAGTACCTTAGCATAGTCATGATCCAAAACAAATGATCCAACTAAGTGATCGAAAATACATGATCCAACTAAGTGATCCAAAAGCATACGATCCATTGAAGGGATCCAAAACATATGATCCAATGAAGTGATCCAAAATACATGATCCAAGTAAGTGATCCAAAATACATGATCCAACTAAGTGATCCAAAATACATGATCCAACTAAGTGATCCAAAAACATATGATCCAATGAAGGGATCCAAAACATATGATCCAATAAAGGGATCCAAAACATATGATCCAATTAAGAGATCTCAAAACATATGGTCCAATTAAGGGATCCAAAACATATGATCCAATTAAGAGATCCAAAACATGTGATCCAATTAAGGGATCCAAAACATGTGATCCAATTAAGGGATCCAAAACATGTGATCCAATTAAGGGATCCAAAACATATGATAAGTGATCCAAAACTATATGATCAAATTAAGTGATCTAACTAAAGGATCAAACAAAATGATCCAACCTCATAATCTAGTCCACTTGATCTAATTTATTGATCAAGTTTAATGAGGTGAAAATGATGAGATATGGAGACTAAGGACACCCTAAGAATAGGGTATGTATAATATTCTAGTCTTAATTAAATAGACAGACTGTCTGATATGTACAATATATTTTCCATACAAGCATGGAGACTTGTGGATTTTTATTTACACAGAGATAGAGACTGGGGATGCTATGCTAGGAAAGTTATGAGGTTTTGGCCACCCACTTCCTAAAATTTATATGATGGATACCATGCCCAAAAAGAGGCTAAATGTTGGGTGGGACAATAATGGGAAGGCCCCACTATAACAGCCATGGTCCACCCCATGAGGACATGGATTGATTATTCCATAGTTGGTGTCAGTGGAGGATTATACAGTTATACGAGCGCTATACGGATTGAGGCTGTAAGCATAGTAATCCTAATGTATTTTGCATTATGATGCACATATGATAGGCATAGTATGATGCCATGGAATGATGATATGCCATTACATGAGTTCCTAGAATGAACACCCCATATGATAATTGGCTAGGCATTGCTCTCCTAAGTGGGAGTATAGCCAGGGGAAGGAACAAGTATGGCATGATGCTATGCTATTACATGGTTCCTAGAATGAAAACCCCATATGAGGATTAGCTAGGTATTGCTCTCCTCAGTGAGAGTATAGCCAGGGTAAGGAACAAGTGTTGAATAATCTTTGGCTAGGTATTGCTCTTCTAAGTGGGAGTATAGCCAAGGAAAGTAACAAGTTTTGAGCAATCTTCACTATATTAACTAATTTGTCATGTACTACATAAATAATGCATGTACCCTATGTGGAGATATCTTATGAATGGATAACTATGATGAAATAAGGATTGAGGTACATACTCTTATGTTGATGAAGTAGTGTGTTTTTGTATTCCCCTACCAAGCATAGCTTGCTGAGGTATTGTACATGTTTCCATGTTTACAATACCTCAGATACAGAGAAGGAGGGTTAGAAGCTCAAGACTATAGAAGACTTAAGAAGATGTGGATAAATAATCAAACAAGATACCTCCTCTTGAAGACATGTATTTTATTTGAGGGAATTGTATTGTATTGAGAGTTTTAATGTATGGTGAGGTTTGTATATTTTGGATTATGTAATTTGGACAGGTATTGTACTGATACCGTGCTGTACTATGAACCACTGGATGGATCCTGAAAGTTTAATAAAATCATATTCCTTCAATGGAATTTTATTTTGTACACAAATTGTAATGATATTATGTATGAAGTGGTGACTTGGGTTTTCAAAACAAGTTTAAAAAGAAAAGAATTTCCGCTGCTTTGTTTTGCAAATTTTTTTTACTGAGGGGACGCCCTTGCCTTTGAAAAAAATATTATAAAATGTGTTTAAAAAACCCGGGTTGTCACACTAACATGCCCCTAAGATAATTAAATTTAGCAACCTAGTATAACAATCTAATCACATATCATGTTAAAGTCTAAAAGTTGCACTAGCATGCTTTATAATATAAATCACATTTAAAATGCTATTATTAATTAATAGAAAATAAAACTAATTACATTACTATTTTTAGAAACTTGTACTTATGATCCAACCATTTGATCTTAGATCTTTTCCTTTTAATCAAGGGTTTTAATTATATTTAGGGGTTTTTCTTTATTAAGGTCCAAAGATTATATTGCTTTGTTTTTGTCATATTCAATCCATGATCTCCTTGGATTTTATCATATCAACATTCATTCAATCCATCCTAAGGTTCTGATCACACTTGATCTCATTGATCAAGTGGGTCCCTTTGTATTTGTAAGGTTTTTCTACCATAATAGGTAGTTCCCTTAATATATCTCAAATATGTCCAAATAAACCATAGATATCACTTTATTTCAATAGTATATCATTATTAAAATAGATTACCAAGATCTAATCACCTCAGATCTTGAAGATCTTAGAAATTAGAAACTTATTTCCTAAATACAGAAAGTTTCATAAGATATCTTCTCCATTTTATCATTTCATAAGAAACTAGAGGTAGTAAGCTTTCCATAGCTTCTTTCTAATCTCAATTTGGAGTTCATATGACTCCTCAATTGAGTCCGGAAGTTCATAGTCCTTCCTAGGGTCCAGATTTGATCTGGGCCCATTGGAATGGACGGCCCAGATTGTTTGGACAGAACTTTCGAGCGGGCGGAATAGTCATCGCATGCCCGTCACCGGGACACAAGTCAAACGCTTCTGCCCAAGACCGTTGCTTACACATGGCTGTTCCGTTGGAATGACATCATACACACGGTCGTTCCATTGGAATGACATCGTACATGCACCATGCGTGCACAGAAATGCAGTTGCATGGCGCTTTTCTGTGCCGTGTTTTGCAACGTGTTTTGGCAACCTAATCCGATCTGGAGATCGGACAGTCCATTCTGGACCGTTCAATCAATCCCTCTCAATTGAGGGCCCAAAACTTAATAAAATTTCACGAAACTTTTACCCTAGGGGTTTTGGACCCTTCTGGATTGATTGGTAGTGTCAGATTGAAGGTTCTGATCTTTAGTTTATTTTTACAATTTTTCACCCAAATCAAATTATAGTAAAATGAAATTTTCATTAAACAACAATAAATATATCTAGGAAGTAGTTCCACCTACCTGATTGGAGAAAAATGTTACTTATATAGTCCAATTTAAGAGAATACCAATTTTGATGATATGATAGTCCAAGATCCACTTGTCTTGTGATTTCCGTTGTCTGAACTGTTGGATCTTGAAATTTCTTTGGGCATTTTGTAGTTAAGATATGGTAGGAAATTTTTTATGGTGAGATATATGATATTTGATCTGGAACACAGTGCCTAATTAAATTTAGGTCTCTTGTTCCAATCTAGAGAGAGGAGAGAGAAAATGAAAGAGAGATCTTTTCAGAGTTTTAGGATTTTGGGAATGGATCTATGTCTAGTTTTGCAAGAGAAATTAAGATAATTTTGTAAAAATTTTATGAACATTTTTATAGGAATTTTAGGGGTGTATTTATAGGCATTTTGGGTCTTTTTTCATGATTATTTGTAATGATTATGGTTTATTTTTTTATTATTTAATTGGCATTGGATTCTCCACCTTCACCTTTTTCTCCACTACCAACTGGTAGGGGTTTGACCCATGATTTCACATGGTTTGGTCATTGGATTCCTTTTTAGGTCCATTGTGGGCCCCACATAGTGTAAAAAGACCATTTTGCCCTTTATGTATAAAAATTAGGATTTATTCCCATGATCTCGGAATTGAGCGTACTTAGTGGCATTGGATTCGTATTTCTCAGCACATTCAAAATTTTGATGTCTCAAATCTTGATTATCAGTAAAATTATTATTTTACCCTTTTGTCCATAAAATAAAGAAAATTAAGGATTTTTCATCCGAATTTAGAATTTGTCATGCTTACAGTCATTCTGAAGGGTCGCTGAGTTCAATTTCATTTATACATGTCTTATCCCTTGATTATACATCTATAAGAAGGACATTTTAAATAACCCTAATATTCCAGCCCGAAATTTCTAAAACTCAAACTTTATTGATTTTCTCAATCAATTACAAAAATTGGGGTTATTACAGAAGGCCCAAAAGAACTTGGACAAAAGTGGTGAGAAAAGATTTGAAAAATTTATGACTAAGTGAAGCCATGGTACTTAATAGAGAAGAATGGAGGAATAAGATTCATGTGGCTGACCCTTAATTGGGATGCGGTCTTGATGATGATGATGATGTTTCACCAACTTAGAGATCAAATTTTTCTATGATATTTGAGATCTCACATATTTGATGTCAAAGAGTCTAATGGTATGGTTACATTTCAGAGAAAACCTATGGAGATGGAGATATTTGATCAAGAAGATGATGGCATCATTCAATCTGTGTTACTATGTATGCCAATTAAATTTCTCCAACTTTTTTAGATCAATTTTTTTAGTGAAATTTCTTATCTAACCTAACTGGATTTCAAGAAATCTATCAGTATGGTTAGTGTTCTAAGAAAACAAATAGGTATGGAGATATTTGATAAAGAATATCTTATAGAAATCTCATTGAATAACTTTACAAAATTGCTTGAAAACTACATGATCTTCTTCCTAAGATATAAGAAAACACAATGGTTTAGACCATTAAAAAACAATACCAAAAGAAGGGTAATCCAACGTGTTGTTTTCTCCTTCTGAGAACAATGATAAGAGAGACAAAGATGAAGTTTTCTTTCTTTGCAGTTGCTTCTACTCAACAAGACTTGACTCAAATTCTTTCTGAGAGAGATGGAGGATTATTAATGGTTTAGATCATGGATCAACAACTAAATGAAGTCACACAATGGAGAAATTCTAGGATCAATTAGTACACACCTATAAGGGTAGTAGTAATCGAATAGGGGTAGAAAACTTGGATTTCACCTTGCTTTGTTGCTCTCCCCCAGTGGAAATCAATTGAGGGAAGAGTAGAAATTTTTTTTTTCTAGATTTCCCTCTATCAGATTTGTTTATTTAACTTCTTACTTACTACATTCATAGCATTTAAAGGTTATGGTGATAGTAGTTGTAAGTGAAAGAGATGTACTAGTAAGGATCACACAATATGCTATGAATGTAGCTTGGAAATAATATAACAAAGAAACTTTCAAAGAATAACTACATTTACTTAACTCTAAGCAATTACAAATAGAAGATCATATAAACTATAAGAATTAGTAGGAACAATGTACTCTAATGGATCTAATCAAGGAGTTAAGAGTTTGCTCCTTCCTTAAACTAATCAACACCTTGCTCCCCTCTGTCCACCCTCTTTGGATCTCCAAGCCTTTTCCTCTGATAAAGAGCAAGGAGTAGCTAATGTTAGTAACTATTGCTATCTCCTTAAGCCCCTCACTTAACTACTATTGATTCTCTCCTCCAATCATGCCATCCATTAATGAAATTAGAATGCTTCTAAATGCTTTGCATCCATGGCATTAGTAGTTCTCTCTTATTTGCAAGGGGTCAAGAAATTAGCTTGTTCTAGTTAGCAACTCTTACTGTGACACATGGCTAGAACATAATCTCCAACCTTTGTCCCTCCATCAATTTTCAATGACTTGTTTTTTACTTGATCTTCACTTTAGGAAACCATCAAGTGAAATCCCTCATCATCACATGATATCCCATACACTCCTTATCATCCATATGTTAAATATTCTTCCATTCTCTACATTTCCAACCTTGTGGGCCCTTGATGTGTGTAAGAGTGAAGGAATGAGTGGGACCTGTGTATGAGCTTCCACTTTTACTCTATAGTGTCAGTAATTTAGGCTTGCATGAGCTTAGTGGCAAAATAAATAGGATGCTCTATGCTTCTTTATTTGATCTACATTTTATCTTAGATTGATTTAAGAGATCCATTTACATTTAACCTTGATTAGTGAGATAAAATGTTGATCAGCTTGATCTCACCATTTGGATCTTAACATAAAACCTAAAAAGCATAGAAAAATCGTAATTAGAATTATTTCATAAATTCTTTTAAACTTATTTACCTTTAGATGGTGAACTAACCCTACAAATACACTGGATTATGGTTTTAATACAAATCCATCATATGAGTGTAAAAATGACCAATCTAATGCACTAAAACAATACATAAATTAGGGTTTTCTAATACAATTTTGACCACACAACGCACACCCCAACAAGCATTTTGCTAGTTCCAAGCAAAGTATGCTAAAATTATTTTATTAAAAGTTGTAATTTTCATAGGTACTCATGACTACATTTAACCTATGCAACAAGCCCTTAAGCCATTAGGTTACCCCTAGTAGATGACTTAAGTCTCATAAGGGTTTGTAGTGAATTTAGCCATAAAATTTGAAAAGAGATCAATTCCTAAGTTGTCTCATAGAAATCTTGTCTATTAGGCTTTAATAACTTTGGCTACCTAACAACCCTACTCATACGCTAAAGATATTTCGCTTAAACTTGTATCTCAGAGTGTAGTATGTGTAGTTAACATACACAATAAATTTTTACTTTTAAATGTAATACAAAATTTCCCTCAAAAATATGTTTTAACTTAAAAACTCATAGTTAAATGTACACTTGGTAGTAAAAACTCTTAAAAAAGGGCCAAAATTATCTCCCAATTATGTGACAGAGTTTTTGGAATTCTAATATGTCACATGTTATCTAAAAGAATGAAGATACTAAGGAACTATTATGATCCCTTAAAAAAATAAAGACATTACTAAGAGAAAGTTAAGGAATATCACACCCTAATTTCTATTTGTTTATATACCCATCAAGACCATATCTAGCCTAAGATCAATAAAGGTATTTAGTTAGGATGAAACATAGGCTTCGGATAGGGTGATGAAAAGAACGGATAGGGTATTCAAAGTCTCCAAAACTAACTAGAAGTTTTCTATTAAGGGTTGACAATTCTTTTTTATTGTACTAAAATGAACATTCTTTTGTACCTTTCTACATTTCTTTCTTTTTTATTTTTTGCATCTCTTTAAAGAACTTTCTTTTCTTGATATTCACTTCCTTTCTTAAATTGCAACTTAAAGGTATTTCTTTTACCATCTCTAATGCATTTTTGAAGAAAATAGGTAAGGATATTTAATATTGGGTGTATACGGGTGTAAGTAATTGGGTTCAAAAGAAGAAAAAGGCTTATATAAAAGGCTAACTAGTCATAAAAGTATCATTGAGTAGTCTTTATGGCTCTAGGTTTCAACAACGATGGCCTAAATCATTTCTTAGGTTTAATTTTTTTCTGTCAGTTTGAACAAATTCTATAAGATTCAAGGTAATGCTTAGTAATTACTCTTGGTAATTGACCAAATCAAAGAATACTAGGATCAACTAGAATTTAAGGGCACTGAAGAAAATTTTGAAATGTCATGTATAACCCTTAGAAAAATGAATGCCTCAAGGTTTCAAAGTCTTACAACTTATTACTCTAAACTAAGTACATGTGACTATGTATAAAGTGTCTAAGATTAGTTGTCTTGATATACTTTAAAAACTAAATAAAAGAAGGTAATAATCATGTATTACTCTATTAATAAGTTAAAGTAATGGAGACACACTAAACTTCAGAAAATCCAATTCTCATCACCGTATAGGAATTGACCTTGGAATTCAATTTTTTTTAAAATTTCTATTTCCTTTTTCTTTTTTGAAGAAAAAGCAACTATAAATGACCAACTAGAAAAAGAATAGAATTTGTTAGAATTCTATACTCCCAACCTAATGGAAATATTATCCTTAATGTTTGAAAGATAAACTAAGTATTTACGATACACTAAATAAAATGGATGATGGACAATTGTAGATGGCACAAACTTTGAAAAATGCCAAGTTGCCTCCTATCAGCACCAAGTTTAACATCTTCAACCAAATGCATCCAAGGCCAGTACCCACTCAATCCTGGTAGATAGGATTTTCCAAAGTTGTGGACTCAACTTCTAGACTAACCAACTCTAGGCATGGCTTTAGATGTTATCCACTAACTTTGAAAGTATGGCCAGTCTTAGTACCTTTTATATTGAGGGTCCCATATGGAAATACCTTTTAAGTAATATAAGGGCTGGTCCATCGAGTTCTAACCTTCCATGGGAAGATATGAAGCTTAAAGTTATAAATGAGTACCTTTTGGGATAGAGTGAAGGATTTTCTTAAAATATTTTAATCATGAAAAAATTTCATTTTTTCATTGTAGATCCTATTACTCTCATAGGCTTCCTATCAGATCTTCTCCACCTCATTGAGTTAGAGCATGCAATGTGAGCCTGCTTCACCCATATCAAAATTTAATCTTTTAATTGCCTAGTAGGCCTTATGCTCTAATTCCATAGGCAAATGATAAGCTTTACCATAAACAATATAGTAAGGGGACAAGCCAATTAGGGTTTTAAATTTAGTCCAATATGCCTAAAGCTCATCAATCAATTGAATAGACCAATCCTTACATTTTGGATTAACAATCTTCTAAAGAATCTATTTAATAGCATGATTAAATACTTCAACTTGTCTACTTATTTATGGGTGTAACGGTGTTGCAACTTTATGTATGTAATGCTTCAAAAACTTTATTGCAAAAATAGGTACCATTATCACAAATGATGGCTCAAGGTATTGCAATTCTGAAAAGGATATCTACTTTTAAGAAATTAATGATTGTTTTATGATCATTAACTCCACATGGAAAAGCTGATGAATTTTGAATTTTGTATAGAAATAACCCAATTAGTTGCCCATGTGTTATAACTTATAATGTTATCTTAGGATTTTAAGCCAAATTAATAAAGCATCCATTTCTAACCTAACAATTCAAAAGTTTGATATTTTGTAGGTTCATAGGTTAATCTAGAGTATGTATGTAAATAGTAGTACTTTCTAGGATTTAAGTAGAGTTTTTGACTTTTTGTAGGAATCAAGATTGTACTCCAATGGTCAAGATTGATGGAGATGGAAAGTGAAGTCATTCTTGAGGTTTCGTAGTCTAATTACGAAACCAAAGAAAGCCAAATCCTAAATGTCATCAATCCAAGGTGTGATTAAGGTCCAAGACTATATCAAAGCAAGCAAAGGATGAAATTGAAAGCTAAAGGTGCCTAAAATGAGCCCGTACATGAGCCATGCATTTCCACGACCTTTGCATGGGAGCCATGTAAGCCACCTAGCCATATAGAAGCCATGCTAGAAGGTGAAAAGCTAAGAAATCCATGAAGCCAAGCATGCAAGCCAAGCCAATGGAATTAGCCATCTAAGCCATTAATTAAATGAGCCACTGAAGTAAGCAGTAAGCCAAATGAGCTATACATGTGGAGTGCCATGATTGAAGGAAATGGAGATTTTAAAGAAATAATTAGCAAGAATATCATATCATGCAAATATGGTCCAATAAGAGAAGATCCCACTCTTTCTCTTTCCCTCCCATTATTTTTATCTTTTCCATCTTTCTCTCTTCATATCTCCCTCACTCTCTATGATTTCAACATGAAAACCAAAGTGGGAGGTGTCTCCTTCATAAAAAAATGGTGCCACCCACCATTGGTTGGTCTTGTCAACAATGCCACATCGCCACTTCCACTTAATACCCTCTTTACCACTTACCCTCCACTTCTTTTCCATGCAAAAAGCTTTAGAGCAATGAACTCCACAATTAGATCCTACAAAATAGGAGCCTCCTTCTACTCCTCCCTCCTCTTAGTTGTCTTATGTGACCAATCTCTCCATATCACCTATACCACCTTCTAATCTCCCTCTCTATCTCTCTTTACATCCTTCTTTCCTCTTCCATGTCACCTACCACATCACCCATCCCTTATGGTTTTCCACGCATGGGGAGAGGTGGAGACATCCCACCCTAAAAGGTGGTTCCTCTTACCTCATATGGCACTTTTGTTTCCTCTTTAAGAAATCCTGGACAACCATCCCATCTTTTGATCGTAACCATCCACTCTTTTTCTAATCTCTTCCCCACCTTACCTTTCCCTTGGTCACCCTAGAAAAGCTCAATAAAAAACTATATATGCCCAAAAAAGTGTTCCACTCAAGAAATTTTTTGGAGAAGGGGAGAATGCCCCCCCTAAGAAGGTGGCAGCTTCCATTTTCCCCCTCCCCCTTAAGTTTCAACACATTCTCCAAGAGGCAGCCTTTCTTTCAAAGATCTTCATGCCTATTTCAGCTTGTTTGCACTGTGCTTTTTAGTTTGTTTGAGGTTAGTTCCAGATTTTATTTCCCTTGCTTTCATTGTTGTTGCTACTTGTGTTTTGGCTCAAGTTTCATGCAAAATATCCATCCATTTTTCTCTTCCATTTTGCATCTCTTTTTCTAGTCTTTCTTGTTTATTTTTTCTAGACCTAAGGTCTCCTCTCTCTTATAGTGACAGCTAAGAGAAAAGTTTCTTTCAATCCCCTTGTTTTCCCTTCCTTATAACCTCTTATTCTTTCCTTATTCCAGATCTAGATATTGGTAAATTCCTTCCCAAATTTCTTGCTCTAATTCTTTAGTATTCTCTTTTGAGTTATATGCATGATACCTCAAGAAGTTTGTTGTGGATCAATAGATGAAATTGACATTGCTTTGGGTTGAGATTTTCTCATTGGAACACTGCACACCACTCTTTGTTTCATTGGATGTATATGCATACTATTTTGTATGAGAAACAATTCAATAAAGTTTTATGTTTTGTGCTTACCTTTCCATGCTAGCTGCTAATGCTTGAAGTTGGTTGAGTTTTGATTGTATTCCATGCTTTCTTACTTAGTTCATGTAGTTAACATTAAAGTAATTATGTGCCATTCAGCTAATCTTTCATGCCTTAGTTCACTTTAATTCCATGCGTATTTCTGGATTAGTTGTTTCAAGTTCTCTTTATTTTCATATGCATATTTCATGTATCTTTAATGCAGTTAATTTAGTTATTTCATGCATTATATTGGGATAGATATCATGTCCACCCTTATTTATTTTCATAATTCTTTAGTTAAGCATTTCATGTTAGCTTAAGTTGCATCATAGATAAATGCATATCTTCTTTAGTTCTTAATACCCAATTTTTCATTTTAGCATATGTTTTACTTTGTTAGGATAGGAATATCACTAGGCTGGGATTCATGCATATCGTACACATTTCAATTCATGCATCTTAGGTTTACTTAGGTTCCATTCATCCCTCCTTATTTCATGTGCTTTCTTTTTCATCATATTCCTTAATTTTGCATGTTTTGTACTTTAGCTTATTCTATATTTAGGTTCTTAGTTGTTGTTTAAGTTTATTACATCTTTAAAATAGTTATAGGAAGCTTCTAATTTCAGTTTGTAGAAAGGTTTCTAATTGTAGTTTTAGGAAAGTGTGATTTTTAGAAAGTGTGTTTTTAGGAAAGTTTCCAAATTTATACTTCTTTACTTTTAGCCCATTTCTATATTTTATGTTTCTAATTTATGTCATGTTTCCATGTTAATTCAATACTTAGTTTGAAGTAAAAAATCAACTTTCTTTGGCTAGGTTAAATAGTTTAAATAAAGGTCTACCTAATATAAAACTGTGAGGTTCTTCATTGGATCCACTTCACTCTCATGCATTTGCAACAATAGATTCATGAGCTTATGAGTAAAATAAAACATAAACCAAGTTTTTGGTTCCATTTCTAGGGAATCACAACAGATTTATAGTGGATCTTAATTTAGATTATTTACCTCTGCTATAGGTTTAGGTTGCATTAGATAAGGGTTTTGCATCTTTTTTGCATTTACTACTAATTCTTCACAAATCGAACATATTTTGTTTAATTTGGTGTGAGGGGAAATTGACAAAGGAGTAGCATTAATCCTGTGGGCCAAAACTTCATCACATTAGATTAGGGTTTTCTTGCTTTCTTAGATTAGGGTTTTGAGTGAAACTTATAGTGAGGCCCATTGTATTTCCCACTTGATTATTCAATTTTAAATGGGTTGTAATAATATAGCACAAGTATGACGATGGTGGACAACACTTAATGTTCATTAAAAAACCCACTGTAAGTATCCCTCACTTTCTTTTTATTTTTCTAGTTTAGTTGCATTTAGTGTAATCTTGCATTATGCATGCTAGGATAATTCATATAGTAGGGCCTTCATTTTATTTGTCGCAATTTTATTTAGGGTTGTTGCATTAGTTGTGCCCCTATTTAACTAAGGTTAGCCTAAGCTTGGCTATAACCAATGCATAGGACGCTTTGTTATAGTGTCCTATTTGTTGAGGTGCTTGACCCTTTGTTAGATAACATATAGGTAGACATTAGTTCACTTTCTCTGTCTTGCATTGCATGTTTAAAAGCTTTATGGCGAATGGATCACAATGATAATAAGGACCCCATAGGAACCTTATAAGATAAGGACTGTATTTTATCATCAGATCCTTAGCCGACTTAGGTAATCAATCAAATTCCTTGTATGTTTACGATTCCAACCCTCAAATGTAATTTAAAATTAAGTAGCAAGAGACTTTGGGTATTGGTCTTGTAGGAACCTTTTTGAAGGGTTAGATCTATTGTCACTCTAGTGACTTCTAAGTATTGTGTTTATAGTGCATATGCAAAATCCAAGTGATTTTTCATGCCTTGATTGACTTTGATTGAGATCTAAATGCCTCCCAACATGAGAAACCACTTTAGAGCAAAACCTAATGGGTAAGTAATAGTCTAGCTTGGATAAGAGGAGGAGGTGTCTAGATTTATGTCTAACTACTATCACCCTAGCATTATCAAAGATCATCAAATAAGCTACTCAGTAAGCTATTTAGATTGGTTGTTGTAATTACTCCTTTTTTGTAACATTGAAATCCCAAGTTAGTAATGAAAAGTTCACTTTTTGGAGATAAGGGTATTTTGGTCATTTCACTATTCACCTTGACTGGACCCAGAAATTTGGTCCTGAGAGTAACACCCTTAGGTGTGTCTCGGAAAAAGGAATCCAACAAGACCAAAATCACTCAAAATGGAGTTAAAATGAGCAAGTTATGGCCCTTTGAAGTTCAAGGGCAAAAGTGTAATTTAAATTAAAAACTGATTTGGCTTGAGAAAAACAGGGACCCGTTTTGATACGGGCACCCCTCTTCTTGCCAAACCTCCTGGAGGGTACTAGAACGGGGTGTGCAGGGGAGAAACCACCGCCATTCCATGGCGATAAGAACCCCCTCCAGAACCCTCTTCGAGCTCTATAAATAGAGCTCTTGGGCACCTCTAATGGCAACCAAAAAGCTTGGGAAAAACCCATCGTGGAGAGGCAGGCAAGAGGAGAAAATGTGGAAAAAACCCGGCCACGAACCAGGTATGCCCAAAACGCCTCCAAACCCATCTCCCTTTAATCTTAGGATGAGTTTCCCCAAATTTTTGCATGAAAAACCATGTAAAACAGGGCTCTAGGGAGCCACAAAGGAACCAAGGACGGTCCTTGGGGCGTACTGGTTTGACAGGGTCTAACCAGGGCGTCCCTAGGATGCCCAAGTCTCCGTCAAACCGAAACGCGTCTTGTGCATTGAGGAAACCACGGACGCACCCATAATTGAGAATGACGGGCGGAAGCCTGGTGCGTCTGTAGATGAGCCCTCTAAGGCGCACGCTGCTTACGCGGGATGCATTAGCGTCCCGGGCTTCCACCTCATATGGCCCTTATATGTACACTTGAGAGTAAAATTCCCATAACTTGGGTTCTAGGGCTCCGATTGAGGCACCACGAAAGGCATTGTGTCCATATCAACGACGCGGACACACCCAGACCATAAAATATCTGATCAAGGCCCTATCTAAGGTAGGAATGACCCTTAAACTATGATAGTGGTGCGGGGTCACTAAACCTTTGTAAACCTAACGATACCAAGGCCCAGTTAGGACCTTAGGAGACCCATAGGCATGGGAATGAACCCTTAATGCCTAAGTAGTGAGATCAGCCATTCTAAAACCTATAAAAATAGGCTAAGCTAACCTTGTTCCCTTAAACTATGAGCAGAAGCGAACGAGGACAAGGGGGCTAGCGTGACCAAACTAGGTAGGTGCTCTATCGCTACTAGACTTTTAAAAAGAGCCCATGATTGTTTTGAGAATGCATGTTTTAAGTATAAGTTATATGACTTGTTTAGCATGACTTAATTTTATAAATGAATTCAGCATGCATATGATAAAATACATTATGCATAGACATGTTTTGCAAACGATTGCATAAATTGCATGATTTGTGGTTATTGAGTTTTGAAAATTTGCATGTACTTGAGGGTTTCCAAAAGATGTTGGAGTGCCCAAAAGACGCTGGGTAGGCAGTTGTGAGGGACCCAAAGAGGTCAGGTTTTGAAAAAGAGGTTTTTGCTTGATTGATCATATATGATTTGGGCTAATAAGCTTGTTGGGGCTATGTCGAAAGGTCTGGGGTGGCCTCCCAGCCTCTACCACTATTAGGTGGAAAGGGTACCACACTAAAAAAAAGAAGGCATGTTCGTGCGTCAACTGCATGTGGTACAGGGGGCTACCACTGGTGTCACGGCACTGGGTCGAGGTGTCATATGCCGCGTGGAGGCTATGACCGAGTGTCCCCAGGTACCCGGGGACCACACAGCGAGGAGGTCATGGGCATAGTGGGCCCTATGTTTTTGAGGATTTACTTGGATTGCATATGGCATGACATGAGGATGGTCGACCATACCATATATCCATGAGTTGGATTCAATTGAGCATCTTATGCATATCATTATGTTTATGATATATATGATACTTTCGACTTGGATTATGCGATTCTTTAAGTCGTTAGTATTCCAATTCGACAATGGTTTTTAATATCGATATTGAACATGAGTGTCCAAACATGGACATTTTTTAAAGAGCATATGATTTTAAACATAACATGCATTTTAAAACTAGTAGTGATGGACTCTTACTGAGTATAGTATATATTCACCCAATCCTCAACATTTTTCAGACACAAAGTAAATACTTAAGGACAGGATATACAGTGACAGACCCGTGATAGAGAACGTCCAAACTAAGTGCCAGTAAGTAAACCCCTACCTTATCTTTCCGTGAATGATACTTGATTATAGTTACTCTTTGTAGTTGAGGCTGTGACTAACACTTCCGTGGGAATAGAGTCAATTTAAAACTATGCCATGGCTATATGACTTGGAAATGTATTTTGACACTCGGGGTTTTATACAAAAGATTGCTTTCCAAAACCAAAAGAATGCCATGCATTTCATATTTCTAAAATAAGAGATCTTGCCTTTTTATTAAGTTTGCATATAAAAAAACCCGAGTCGTCACAGTTGGTATCAGAGCGCGGTTTGATGTTACTCATAACCCAGTTATGAGAAGAATAACTTATAATCAAGTCTCATCCATGAAAGAGTAAGGGGTAATAGGATAACACATACTAAGGTCTTTTAAATTACCTTGTGATTTACAGATGCCTGGAAAGAAAGGAAGCAATGTTCCAAGACCTGAAGTCCCACCAGTGGACTCCACTGGGTTGGGCAATGGGATGGCTGAATTATTCCAGCAATTTCTACAGCATATGGGACAATACATGAGTCAAAGCCAAACCCCTACCACCCGAGATACTTCCCCTGATAAAGTAATAGATAGGATTGAGGTTCAATTAGAAAGGTTTCAGAAATTAGCTCCCTCATTCACAGGAGAAGATGAAGCATCTATAGCTGAAAAATGGTTAATTGATATTGGAAAGATATTTAAAGCCATGAACATAGCTGAAGAAAGAAAGGTACTCATGGCCACATTTGTGTTTAGAGGAGAGGCTACCTTTTGGTGAGAAACAATGGAAAGGACTTATTTTGACCAACAACAAACAATAGGATGGGAAGAGTTTAAAAAGGTCTTTAATGACAAATATTATCCTAAACACGTAAGAAAATAGAAAGAAAAGGAATTTATGGACTTAGAACAAGGAAACATGACTGTCCAATAGTATGAAAATAGATTCATCAGCCTCTGAAGATTTGCACCACGTGCTTGTGCTGATGAGGAAGATGCTGCAGAAAGATTTGTAGATGGGCTCAACCCAGGACTCAGGAATAGAGTTCTAGGTTTCCAACCTTCCACCGTAGCCAAAGCGGTAGAGATGGCCTCCCGATATGAAAAAGATTATCAAAGGAATCAGGCGATGAAGGAAACTAAGAACATCAACACCATGAGAAATAAAGGAAAGAGACCATTTCAGTCATCTTGACCCAGGCCACCTTTCAAGAAGCTGTTTGAAAACAAAAGAAAAAGGCTAGACTGGAAGACATGCCCTAGGTGTAACAGGAATCATTCAGGCAAACCATGTCCCACTTTCAACATCACTTGCTATAGTTGTGGAGAATTAGGACATTTTGCTAGTAATTGTCCTAAAAGGAAAGTTGAAGAGCGTAAAGAAGATCAGGTTCCAAGGAGCCAAGGACGTGTCTTTGCCCTCACTTCTAGGCAAGCTCAAGCTTCAAATGTAGTAGTGGAAGGTATTCTTTCTATCTATGATACACCTGCTAAAGTTCTATTCGATACAGGCTCCACTCATTCTTTCATATCCCGGGAGTTTGCATCAACCTTGAACATTATACCACAGGACCTGGACTTCACTCTAGAAGTTATGACTCCTGTAGGCCAGGCACTTCCCACCTATTCTTATCTCCAGGATGTCCCCGTTTTGGTCAAAGATCATTTGCTACATGCCAATCTTATTCACTTAGATATGAATGACTTCGACATCATCCTAGGTATGGACTGGCTAGCCTTTCATCAAGCCTTTGTTGATTGACGCCATAAATGTATCACTTTTACCCTACTTAATGGAAACATTTCACCCTCAAAGGAAGAAAGGATTATTCTGGAGCGTGTGTTATTTCTTCCATGAAAGTAGTTAAGCACATTGCTCAGCGATGCCCCTTCTTCTTGGCCAAGATTAAATCTCTCGAGAGTCCCCAACTAAAGCTAGAGGATGTTGAGGTAGTCCGGGAATTTCTTGACGTATTCCCTGAGGGTTTACTAGGTCTACCCCCACCAAGAGAAATTGAGTTTATCATTGACCTTATACCCGGTACTTCCCCCATTTCCAAAGCTCCTTACCGAATGGATCCTGCAGAACTAAAAGAATTGAAGACCCAGTTATAAGAACTACTTGACAAAGGGTTCATATGACCTAGCGTATCTCCGTGGGGAGCTCCAGTCCTTTTTGTTAAGAAAAAGGATGGCTCCATGAGATTGTGCGTAGACTATCGAATGCTAAATAGGGTCACCATTAAGAATAAGTATCCACTTCCCCGAATTGATGATCTTTTCGATCAACTTCAGTTAGCCAGAGTCTTTTCTAAAATTGATCTACGATCCGAGTACCATCAACTTCGAGTGAGAGAAGAAGATATCCCCAAGACAGCCTTCAGGACTCGATACGGCCATTATGAATTCAGAGTGATGTCCTTTGGTTTAACTAATGTCCACCCGCGTTTATGGACCTCATGAATAGGGTGTTCAAGGAGTACTTAGATAAATTCATCATAGTGTTTGTGGATGATATCTTAATATATTCAAAAACTCTTGAAGACCATAAGAAACATCTAAGGATAACATTAAGCACCCTACGAGCACACAAGTTATATGCAAAATTCAGTAAGTGTGAGTTTTGGCTGGAAAAGGTTAATTTCTCAAGACATATTATTTCTCAAGATGGCATAGTAGTCGACCCCACTAAGGTTGAATCAGTATAGAAATGGGAAAGACCTAAGACAGTCACAGAAATAGGAAGCTTCTTAGGACTTGCCAGATATTACAGGAGATTCATCAAGGGTTTTTCACGAATTGCTTTACTTCTAACTAAGCTGACTAAGAAAGACACAAGATTTGAATGGACTGATAAATATGAGGAAAGCTTCCAGGAACTAAAGAGAAGGTTAACTATAGCTCCTGTTCTTACCTTACCTTCAGGAAGTGGCAAATTTGAGATATACAACGATGCCTCACAACAAGGACTAGGCTGCGTACTTATGCAACATGGGAAGGTAAGTGCTTATGCTTCTTGGCAACTCAAGAAGCATGAAGTCAATTACCTGACCCATGACTTGGAATTAGCGGCCATAGTCTTTGCCTTGCGAATTTGGAGACATTATTTATATGGGGAAAAGTTTGAAGTTTTTACAGATCATAAGAGTCTTAAATATGTCTTTCCCCAACAAGACTTAAACATGCGACAAAGAAGACAGATGGAATACTTAAAAGACTATGACTTCTCCATTCATTATCACCCTGGAAAAGTTAATGTGGTAGTTGATGCATTAAGTAGAAAAACCCAAGGGATGTGTGCAAGTTTATTGACTAAGAGATGGAAGCTATTACAAGTAATAACGTGGAAACCAGACATAAGTAAGCACAAGATCATTATGGCAGGACCAACGATAAAGTCGGCTGTTAATGAAAAGGTTAAGCAAGAACAGAAAGGAGATCCGGATATACAAGCTTTCATAGGAAAACCAGGGTTTACTAAAGGGGAAGATGGTAGTGTTTACATGCAAGGAAGATTAGTGGTGCCGACTAATGAAGAATTAAGACAAGAAATCTTAGAAGAGGCTCATCGGTCTAAGTATACTATACACCCGGGAGGAACTAAGATGTATTAAGACTTAAAGAGACAATATTGGTGGGATGGTATGAAAAGAGACATAGGGGAATTTGTGGCAAAGTTTCTAATATGTCAACAAGTAAAGGCTGAACATCAAAGACCTGCGGGATTGTTACAACCCCTTGAGTTACCCAAATGGAAATGGGACCATATTACCATGGACTTCATCGTAGGGTTACCCAGGACCGGTCATCACATGATCTGGGTAATTGTTGATAGATTGACTAAGACAGCCCATTTCCTTCCTATACGCCATACCCAATCCACTGACAGCCTATCTCAGCTATACATCAAAGAGATAGTGAGTTTACATGGCATCCCCCTTAGTATCACTTCAGATAGGGATAGCCGCTTCACTTGACAACTCGGGAAGTAAGTCCAAAAATCCTTAGGATCTTCCTTGAACTTTAGCACAGCCTTCCATCCACAGACCGATGGACAGTCAGAGCGCACGATCCAAATAGTCGAAGATATGTTGTGAACCTATGCCCTCTATTGGAAGTAGTGCTGGGATGAAAACCTACCACTAGTAGAGTTCACTTACAACAACAGCTTTCAGTCGAGCATTGGCATGGCTCCATATGAGGCGCTTTATGGGAGACCCTGTCGATCACCCACCAGTTGAAGTGAAGTTGGAGAATCCAGGGTGCTCCAGTCCGAGCTGGTGGAGCAATGTGCCAAGAAGGTTAAACTCATAAGGAGACGCCTCCTCACAGCTCAAAGCCAGCAAAAGAGCTATGCTGATCAAAGGAGGAGACCATTAGAATTCGACATGGGAGAGCATGTTTTCTTGAAGATATCTCCCACTAAAGGAGTTATGCGGTTCGGTATCAAAGGCAAGCTTAGTTCGCGTTACATAAGACCTTTTGAAATCCTGGAGAAAGTGGGAAAAGTGGCCTACAGGATTGCATTGTCCCCTCAGCTTTCTGAAGTATATAACATATTCCATATATCTATGCTAAGGAGGTACGTGCCTGACCCTGCTCATGTCATCAATCAGGTACCCATAGAGTTGACGGAGGATCTCATGCTAGGGACGAGACCAGTTGAGATTCTGGATCATAAGAGTAAGAAGCTGCGGAACAAGGACATATACTTAGTCAAAGTTTTGTGGAGAAATGCGCACATGGAAGAAGAGACTTGGAAATCGGAGTTAGAAATGCGAGAAAAGTACCCCGAGATCTTTTGACTGTATATATTATAGAATTTTTGGGGCAAAATTCCCCTAAGGGGATAAGAATGTAATGACTCCATTTTTGTAACATTGAAATCCTAAGTTAGTAATGAAAAGTTCACTTTTTGGAGATAAGGGTATTTTGGTCATTTCACTATTCACCCTAACTAGACCTAGAAATTTGGTCCTAAGAGTAGTACCCTTAGGTGCGTCTAGGAAAAAAAATCCAACAAGACCAAAATCACTCAAAACGGAGTTAAAATGAGCAAGTTATGGCCCTTTGAAGTTCAAGGGCAAAAGTGTAATTTAAATTAAAAACGGATTTGACTTGAGAAAAATAGGGACCCGTTTCGATACGGGCACCCCTCTTCTTCCCAAACCTCTTGGAGGGTTCTAAAACGGCGGTGTGCAGGGGGAAACCACCGCCATTCTGGAGGTTTCTCCACCACCATTCCATGGCGGTAAGAACCCCCTCTAGAACCCTCTTCAAGCTCTATAAATAGAGCTCCTGGGCGCCTCCAATGGCAGCCCAACAGCTTGGGAAAAACCCATTGTGGAGAGGCAGGCAAGAGGAGAAAACGTGGAAGAAACCCAGCCACAAACCAGGTATGCCCAAAACCTCTCCAAACCCATCTCCTCAGTCTTAGGATGAGTTTCCCCAAACTTTTGCATGAAAAACCATGCAAAACGGGGCTGTAGGGATCTGAGATGATTAGGTCTTAGGGATCTAAATTACTGATGATATAATGTTGAAATCAAGTTATATCCATGATTGATTTGGATAGATCAAAGATAAATTGAGGGATCTATCTTTTATGGTAGAAAAACCCTAAAAATATAAAGGGACCCACTTGATCAATAAAATCAAGTATGATCAGACCCTTGGGATGGATTAAATAAATGATATTATGATGGAATCATTTAAGATCATGGATTGAATATAACAAAAACAAGTTGATTAGGTCCTTAGATCTTAATGGAGTTAAAGCCCTAAAATTAATTAAAATCCTTGATTAAAAGGAAAAGATCTAAGATCTAATGGTTGGATCATAAGTAAAGGTTTCTAATAATTTTAATTTAATTAGTTTCATTGTCTTTTATTTGATACTAGTATTGTAAATGTAATTTATGTTATGAAGCATGATAGTTCTTAAATTTAGCATGTTGTGTTCTATGTGTTATTAGATTGTTATAGTTTGATAGATTTAATTATTTTAGGACGATGTGGGTATGATTTCATGAAATTGTAACTTAGTACAATGTGGATATGATTTCATGAAATTGTAACTTAGGACCATGCTAGGATTTCATGTTAGATTAGACTATGGTATGAGATGGTACCTTTAGTCCATAATAGCTTAATTTGATTTATAGGATAAAGTACATTAGTTAGAAATCATGCAAGTGTAATCTTAAGTACCTTGTACCATTATCATTAGGTTGTTCAATTATGTAGTTTTATGGTTTAAAGTTATAATTCATTTATGGTTAAATTTTATTAGATTTAATTGTTAAAGTAGTTATGAGATAAAGAGCATCAAACACCACAAATGAAATCTAATGAGAAAGTAGAGTTTCATGACACAAATAAGAGTAAATTATTTGACTTGGACTTAATTAGTAAGGGCTATAGTTAGTAGGACAATATAAGCATTATCGAAACCTTGGCCCAAACTAGGAGAATAATAAACCCCATGAATTACATTTTAAATGTTCATGGACTTAATTAAAATCAATTAGAAAGACTACTTAGGGTCAACATGCTCATAGGAACCTTATGAAAGGTTGAGCTAAGTTCACTCTAATGAATGTTGAACATGGTGGTTTAGGGGCTTTTCTAATAGAACCTTGCTCCTCCCCTACCTTCCATTGATGTTTGTGAGGTTTAAATGCCTACTTACATGAGTATTGTTGTTACCACTTTGTGTCATCCCATTCAGCTAGTAAGCCTTAGCCAATTAGAATTAAGAGGAGCAGTATAGACTTAGGCTGAAATAAGTTATCTTCAACCAATAAAACATTAACTGGTTGAATAATAATAATAAGAGCATAAAAGGTTGGTAAATTATCTAACCCTAATAAAAATTGTAAGTAAGATAAGGATGATCAAATAAGATCCATTGGATCTTGAATGATCAATAACAATAAGAATAATAATATTGTATTGTACTTAGTATGCATGTTTATTAGTATGTATGTTATAGATCAAATTTAAGTCATTAGATTAGATAATCCAGACCCCTGATGAAATATGATTCAAGGAAAAGAACTAGGATCATCCTCCTTAGGGATGATCAAGTAATTGAACTTAGATCAAAGAAGAACTAGATGATAGAAGATCTAGACCCTTAATCTTTATCAACAAGAATAGATTATTGATGAAAGGATCTATGAAAGATCATGATCAAAGGATCTATGAAATATCAAGATCAAAGAGATAGATACACAAAGACTTAGAATAGAAAATACTTAGATCTGAAAGATTAGAAGATCATTCTAACCATCAGATCTATTGTCAATAGGATTATTCAAATTTTATATATATTAATAGTATGTATGGATTTATAGATTACATACATCAGTCAGGATCATGGAAGATCTGAAGAGATGGATTACTACTTGAGGCTAGGAGGATTTTATGAATGCATCATCATGGGATGTACATGTTGAACACATGACCTTATGTTGACAAGTGTAATGTTAATACTTGTATTAAATCTCCTGAAACTCTTATGATCCAACCAAAACACATATGAAATGGTTAAGTTAGAATTAAGGACTAGACTCTAAGTAAATATCGAATTAGAAGATATTCTAGCCCTAAGTAAATAGATAGATTGTTTGATACATATGAAACCTATTTTACATACAAGCATGGAGGCTCGTGGTTTTGTTTTAAATAGGCATAAGCTTGGGGATGCTATGCCTAGGAGAGTTATGGGGGTTTGGCCACTTGCTTCTTGAAATTTGATGATTTGAAGATACCTTACCTTATGAGAGGCTAAAAGTCAAGTGGGGCAATTATGGGAAGGCAACCACTGTAAAAGTCCTATCTCCCCATATGAGCAGTGACACAATATTTTCCACCATGGTATTAGTGGTGAATAGGATAGTTATCCGAGTAGATTAGTATGGATTAGACTGCAGCATGGTAGTCCTTTGCTTATTTTGCACTATGATGCATATGAGATAGGCATAGTGAAATGACTTATGTTTTGGCATGATGAAATGCTAGGTAGTTATATATTACTAGTATTTCCTAAGAAGGGAAATTCCTAGTATAGACTAGTTGAAATACTGATTTCTCATAGTGGAAAGAATTGATTAGCTTAGTTGGGAATGATATTTGACTACTTTCATAAATTTGATGAATTTATCCATGTACAGTATGTATGTATAAGGATGTACATATATTACAAAGTAAAGAGTTAGATACATGAGTGTGTTTATGAATAACGAAATTATGATGTATTAGAACTATATTGTCAATTATTATGCTTCTTGAATCCCCTACTAAGCATAGCTTGCTGAGATACTGTAAATGTTTCAATGTTTACAATATTTGAGATACAGGGAAGGAGAGTTAGGAGATCAAGTCTGTAGAAGACTTGAAGGGAATAATTATCAGTGTATACCCCTTAAAGACATGTATTTTGTTTTGTTTGAGAGTATTGTATTGTAATGAGAGTTTCATTTTATAGTGAGCTTTGAATTTTGGATTATGTAATTTGGAGAAGTATTGTAATGGATTTGGGTTGTACTATGAACCACTGGATGGATTATGAAATTTAATAAAATATATTCCTTCAATGGAATTTTATCTTGTACAAAAATTATACTTATGTTATGTATGAAGTGATGACTTGGGTTTTCCAAAACAACTTCTAAAAAAAGGAATTTCTGCTACTTTGTTTTGAGAAATTTTTTTACTACTAAGGGCCCTACCTTTGAAAATGTATTACAAAATGTGTTACAAAAATTTGGGTCGTCACAGTTTGTTTGCCTTTATACCCATTCTTTTAAAACCCTACCTAAGCCTATGTTTTATCAAGTACAAGTCCTCACTTGATCTTAAAAGAAGTAGGGCTTGGATATGGTTATGAATGAGTAGGGAATTTGGTAGAATGAACATTCTTGTAGTTGATATCCTTTCATAAGACCATTATCAGTCTTTCTAAGTTATCCTTTTTTTGTATGAAATATGTGAGACTTTTGGACTTGATGAACAACATTCTACTTACATATTAATGAGAGGTTTGCACCTTTTTGAGTGACTTCTTTCTAAGTGATAAGTATATCCTGCAAGAATTGAAGTCAAAGCATACATGTAGATGGTAATTTAGGTTATGTTTAACTTAGAAATTGCCAATTATATATATTGTTTATATCACACACTCACCTTCAAAAGTTTAATGAATTAATCTTTAGCATGTGTAAGATTTTGACCTTTTTTGTTCATCTTTATTAACAACCTGAAGTTAGGTCATTAATATGAGTAGAATAAAAGAAATTTTCTCAAAAAAATAAAGGACTTCTATAAAAGTCTTAAGAATTTTGTGGCTATATTAATTGCAAACCGTCACAAAGCCTAACTCATCCACTAGGGGTAACCTAGGGGGTTTAAGGGCTTATTGCATATGCTAAATGCAATCATGAGTACCTATAAAAAAAGCAACCATTTTGCTTCATGATTTTTCACATGTTTTACTCATGACTAGCAAAATACTGGTTAGGGGTGTGATGAGTGTCCAATTTTGTATAAAATCACCCAATTAGTTTCCCATGTGTTATAACATCAATTGTTATTTTATGATTTTTGGCCAAAATTCATAACACATGCACTTCTCACTTAATAATTTAAAATTTTGATATTTTGTAGGTTCAAAGGCTAATCCAAAGTAACTATTTGAATAATCATATTTTTCTAGGATTGACTTAGAGTTTTTGACTTTTTGTAGGAATCAAGATGGTAATCCAATAGCCAAGGCCTAATTATCATCAATCCAAGGTGTGATCAAGGTTCTACATTATATCAAGGCAAGAGAAGGATGAAATTGAAGGAGCTTAAGGTGCTTAAAATGGGCTTATGCATGAGCCATGCATTTCCACCACCTTTGCATGGGAGTCATGTAAGGCCACCTAGCCATGTACAAGCCATGCCAAAAGGTGACAAGCTAAGTGAGCCATGAAGTCAAGCCAAGGGAATTAGCCATCTAAGCCATCAAGTAAATGAGCCATTTCGTAAGCCACTAAGCCAAATGAGCCATACAAATGGAGTGCCATGATTGGAGGAAGAATTATAAGCAATTGTCCATGCCAAAATGGAGATTTTTAAGAGATAATTAGCAAGAATATTATAACATGCACATGTGGTCCAACAGGAGACGACCCAACTCTTTCACTTTCCTTTCCATTCTTTTTCTCTCTCCATATCTTTCTCATTCTATATTGTTTCCGCAAGGAAACCAAGGTGGAAGATGCCTCCATCCTAAAAAATAGCACCTCTTGCCATTGGTTGGTCCTATAAAAATGCCATATCCCCACTTCCACTTAACTCCCTCCTTTTGTCATCTTTACCACTTGCCCTCCTTCTTTACTTCTTTTCCACATGAAAAACTTAATGGAAGGAGTTCCACGCCTAGATCCTATACAATAGGAGCCTCCTTCCACTCCTCCCTCCTCGTAGTTGTCCTAGGTGGTCAATCTCTCCATGCCACCTATACTCACCTTCTAATCTCCTTATCTGTCACTCTTTCCATTCTTGTTTTCCTCCTCTTTCCCTATTCCATCTCTCCTACAACATCACCCATCATGCAAGGTTTTCCATGCATGGGAGAGAGGTGGAGACACCCCACCCTAAAAGGTAGGCACCTCCTACCTCATATGGCCCTTTAAGAAATCCTAGGCAACCATCCCATCTTTTGATCGTAACCATCCACTCTTTTTCTAATGTCATCCCCACCTTACCTTTTCCTTAAATCACTCTAGAAAAGCTATAAAAAAAAAAAAAAACTATATATTCCCAGAAAAGAGTTCCACATTGGAACTATTTTGGGGAAGGGGAGAATGCCCCCTCCTACGAAGGAGGCATCTCCCATCTTCCCCTCCGCCTTAAGTTTCAATTCATTCTCCAAGGGGCACCCTTTCTTTCCAAGCTCTCCACACCTATTTCAGCTTGTTTTCTTTATGGTTTTTAGTTTGTTCAAGATTAGTTCCAGCTTTTATTTCCCTCGATTTCATTGTTGCTGCTACTTGTGTTTTGGTTCTAGTTTCATGCACAATATTCATCCTTGTTTTCTCTTTAGTTTTGCATCTCTTTTGCTAGACTTCCTAGTTTATTTTTTCTAGAACTAAGATCTTTTCTCTCTTACAGTGACAACCAAGAGAAAGTTTCCTAGATCCCCTTGTTTTCCCTTACATCCTCTTGTTCTATCCTTGTTCTAAATCTACATATTGGTGAATTCCTTCCCGATTTTCTTGCCGTTATTCTTTAGTATTCTCTTTTTGGGTTACACACATGATACCTTGGGAAGTTTGTTGTAGATCAGTAGATGAGATTGATGGTGTTTTGGGTTAAGATTTTCTCATTGGAAGAGTGCGCACAACTCTTTGTTTCATTACATGTATATGCGCACAATTTTGTCTTAGAAACAATTCAATAAATTTTATGTTTTATGCTTACCTTTCCATGCTGGTTACTAATGCTTGAAGTTGGTTGACTTTTGATTGTATACTATGCTATCTTACTTAGTTCATCCACTTAACATTCAAGTAATTATGACACCATTCAGCCCATCTTGCATGCCTTAGCTCATTTTAGTTCCAAGCATAGTTCTAAATTAGTTTGTTTCAAGTTCTCTTTATTTTCATGCACATTAGTTTAGTTATTTCATTCATTATATTAGGATAGATTTCATGTGCTCCCTTCTTTATACCATTTAGGTAGTTTTCCCTCTTAGAATAATATGCATAATTATTTAGTTCAAACATTCCATGTTAAATTAAGGTGCATCATAGATTAATGCATATGTTGTTTAGTTCTTAATAAACATTTTGTAATTTAGTTTATGTTTTACTTTGTTAGGACAGAAATACCACTAGGTTAGGATTCATGAATACCATACACATTTCAATTAATGCATCTTAAGTTTACTTAGGTTCCATTCATCCCGCCTTATTTCATGTGGATTCTTTTGCATCGTATTCCTTAGTTTTGATTGTTTTGTAGTTTAGCTTATTTCATATTTAAGTGTTTAGTTATTGGAAAAGTTTCTAATTGTAATTTTAGGAAAGTGCTAGTTTTAGGAAGTGTGTTTTTAGGAAAGTTTCCAAATTTATGCTTCTTTACTTTTAGCACATTTTATATTCCATGTTTCTAATTTACATCATTTTTCCATGTTAATTCACTCCTTAGTTTAGGGTAAAAAATCAACTTTGTTTGGCTAGGTTAAATAGTTTAAATAAAGGTCCACTTAATACAAAACCATGAGATTGCTCATGGGATCGACCTCACTGACATGCATCTACTATAATAGATTCATGTGCTTGCATGTAAATTTAAGCATATAGAAGTAGCCTCTATATCCAAAAGAAGAAGGGAATGGCCCCATGAAATCCATGCCCTAGTAGTCAAATACCTCCACAACAAGAATGGGATTTAAAGGCATCATATTCTTACAAGTTAATCTTCCTATTTTTTGGTAGCACTTGCATGCCTTACAAAAGTTATAGGTATCTCTAAAGATAGAGTGCTAGTAGAAACAACACTGCAAAATCTTTGCACCTATTTTCTTTGAAAAGAAATTGTCCATCACATGCTTCTAATTGACAAAAAGAGATGATACTAGATTGCTCAATATCAGGCATACATATCCTAATAATTTGAACAAGACAATATTTAAACAAATATGGATCATCTCAAAAATATTGATTAACATTGGAGAAGAATCTGGTTGTGTCATTTTTTTGTCCAATGTTTTGCTATTTTCCCTATAAGTAGATAATTGACAATGTCAGAAAACTAGGGGAAATGGGAGAGATTTAAGAGGTGCTCATTAGGAAAGGTATCCTTGGTTGGTGACATATCCAAATGATCAGCTAAGACCAATCTAAAAAGGTGGTGCCACTATATTTTGTACTCCTCTCTTGTCTTTAACCTCTAGTAATAATTCTTGGACTAGAAGGATCCATCTAAGAAGGCATGACTTAACATCCTTCTTAGGGAGAATGTACTTTAGTGCTAAATGATCAATGAAAATGACTATCTTAGAGCCTACCAAGTAAGACCTAAGTCTTATCCAATGAGACTACAACAAGGAGTTCCTTCTTCATGGTGGAATAGTTCACTTGTATAGTGTTAACTGTCCTTCTTTTATAGTAGATGACAGAGGCCTTCTTATCCTTTATTTATCCTAAGACTGCCACTACAACATAGTCACTTGCATCACATAAGATTTTGATGGGCTCTTTCCATTCAGGTGGTTACATAATAGGTGCAGTGGTTAACTAATTGTTCAGCATAGTAAAAGGTTCTTGATATTTGGCAGTACATTTGAATGAAATGTCCTTAGCTAGGAGGTTACACAATGGTCTAAATATTACAAAGAAATCTTTCATAAATATCTTGCTAAATCTTACATGTCTTAAGAAGGAGTGAAAAATTAATTGTATGAGGGTCGAGTAGATTAGAAATTATATCAAAATTTTCTTTATCTACCTCTATTCCTTTTGATGAGACAATACTGCAAAGTGCACCTCCCTTGGGAACCATGAAATGACACTTTTCCCAATTTAACTAAAGTGCTTTTCTTCACAATGATGTAGGACTATTCTCAAGTTTTTCAAGCATGTATCAAATGAATCATCAAAAATTGAGAAATCATCCATGAAGACCTATAGAAAGTGCTCTAACATATCGCTGAAGATACTTAGCATGCATCTTTGAAATGTCGTAGGAACCTTACATAAGTTGAATGGCATTCTTCTATAAGCAAAGTTGTTGAATGGCATTAGTGAATGTAGTCTTTTTCTAGTCCTTGAGTGAGATCTCATTCTGGTTATATCTGAAATAATCATCTAGAAAATTGTTGAACTTTTTGTCCTATTACCATTTCCAAGATTTGATCAACAAAGGGCAATGGAAAGTGGGCCTTTCAAGATATCTATAATCAACACACATACACGAACCAATCATAATTCGAGTTGAAACAAGTTCATTGTTAGCATTGGGAACAACTGCCACTCTAGATTTCTTGGCTACCACTTGTGTTGGACTAACCCATTTTCTATCACTTATAAGGTAGATGATCCCCACATCTAGCAATTTAAGAACTTTCGTTCTCACCACCCCTTTCATATTTGGATTCAGCTTGCATTGTATTTGATGGGATGTCTTAGCATCATCTTTCATATAAACTCTATGGGTGCATATTAAAGGTTTAAAGCCTTTAATATTTGCTAAGGTCTGGACTATAACACCTTTTGTACTCCTTTAAAATCAGTATTAATTACTCCTAAGATATTCTTAACTGGGAGGAGATAAGGACCGGAATAGTCTCTTTTGCTCTTAAGTATGCATACTTGAGATTAATTGGTAGAGTTTTTAACTCTACATCAAAAGGTTAGACTTAAGATGGAACATGATTAGATTCCCTGAGTGGCAATTCCTCAAACCACGGTTGCCATTTTGTTGTGTCCATAACAAGCATAGAACCAAGGAGGGCATTAACTTCCTCTATTGATGCATCCTCATGAAATTCACCAAAATGGACCAAAGAATCATCCAATGGATTTGATAAGAAAGGCTTAATATACTGATCTTGCATAATTGAATTTATCATATTGATCTCATGCAAAGCATTAATAGTTCTCATGACTGCTTGCAGATGTTAAAAATGTTTAATTACAACATCATATTTCCAAAGGATTGCATCATAATACCATTTTGACAATTGATTAAGGTATTGGTTGTGGATAAAAAATGGTCACCCAAGAATTGTAGGTATTTCATTGCTTCCATTCTGCACCAACTTTGTGTCCAAAACTAAAAAGTCTACAAGAAAGTTTTTATTCCACCATGACAACTATATCTTCTAATATCCCTCTCTATATTTTTTATAGATCTATCAGCTAGCTAGAGGGTAGTGGCAATTGATTTAAGTTCTCCAAAACCTACTTTCTCATATACCGAATACAGCAGTAGATTCACACTAGATCCCAAATCAAGTAAAACTTGAGTTATCTTGTATTTGCCAATTATACAAGTGAGAGTTGGTAACCTGAATATTTATATTTAGGTGGTTTGTGATACTAAAGCATCAAACTAACTTGTTTGGTAAAGAAAGCCTTCTTGTGAACATTCAACTTTCTTTTGACAATGTGGATGTATTTCAGCATATGACGGAATCTATTTGATGGCGTCCAAGATCAAAATGTTGATCTTAACTATTTAAAATATCTAAGATCTTTTGAATGGAAGCTCCCTTAGGAACACAATGCAGCCAATGTGGAAATGAAAGTGGGATGGGACATGGGTCAATGGGAGGGTGAAGTTTCTCTACAGTATCCACAATAATAGGCTTTTCCTTAGACCACCATCTTTGTACCAAGAGTTATTGTCACTCTCCTCATATATATAAAATAGTAATTTTCTAACCTAAAGACCATTAGAGATACATTCCAAAGGATCACATACTGGCCATAAATAGAATTACACGTACTATTGAGATGATTTAAAATAGTTCATAATTAAAGTTCTACATTCATTCAATGTGACAACAAAATCAAGTTATATACAACCCAAAATGGAACCATATACACAATACACAAAATCTAGTAGCACTTTTACCTTCTTGGTGTCCCTTGTGTTCAAACAACTAGGAGTGTCCCTGAAATGTTGGTTGTAGGGAGTGACAACTCATGGTAGAAAGAAGAATTAATATAAACTAGCACATAAAAAATATGCCAATCAATGCTATATGCATACATATATATATATATCCATTGAAATAAACATTTACAAGAAGATGCAATAAATAGGCCCTAGATGAGAAGGACTTAGAACCTTGTTTTGAAATTTCATTGCATATCATATGAAATAAGAAGGCACGACATGTGAGGCAAAAATTCACAAGGAAAATTAGAAATCCCAAGTCATGTACAATATCCCAAGAGAAACTGACAAGCTAATCAATCAAGTATGCTTGAAAATAGTCAGGAGCAAAAGTCGAGGCACGTAGCCCTCAATCCATGCAAAATTTGAACCCACATCGTCATGGAGAACTGATTACTCTGAACCATGATTGCATACAGTCTTGCCATCTTAGATAATCTTAGTATAGACTCTCAAGAAATGACCAACATGCCTAGCATGCTAAAAGTACAAAAATACGTAGGCTCATAGGGTCCATCTATCACCAATTAGCTAGTACCCTAGGCTCTACGTGGGCTTGTGGATATCGCACGGCCACAACTCACTGGACCACTAGGGCAATATGGCTACAGCATGGAACACTTACCCTTGAGAAGCTACTCCTACTACCCATTGTCTCCATTGCATGTTAGTATCAATATCATCTTAGGGGATAGTGGGCAAATGCACCTCCTAGCATAGGTTCTTCAGGACTTAATAGCACACCCACACAGTGCACCTGCTAAACAACAATCCAAGAGTTACAGCAACTGTATGAGTGCCTGCCAAAATCTTTGATGAAATGGCATTAAGTTTGGACATTAGTTATTCATTTTTAATAAGCATGAATTTCTATTTCAATATTTAAATTAAGGTAATTAGCACTTCAGTGAAGTTTTCTTGGACATTGGTCAAATTACTTTAATCTAAGTTATCTATTTCTTCCACTATTCGTATCTCAAAGGATGTGGTAAGAATTATTACTTTGAGTTCCCTTACTTAATCATATGCCTAGGTTATTATTTTAGCTTAAAGATCCAATTTTTTACTTTGATGAGATACATTTTTAAAGAAATCTCATTTTTATGATTTAGAGGAGCATAACCCTTTTCTATAGTTCTTAGTTCCCTGAGCGATGCTGGTTATAACCAATCCAAGCTAGATTTAGGTGTGTGACTAAGTGTGTGTGTGTGTGTGGCTCACACTAGTTTGATCATAAGGTTATAATGTCTAAGACATAGGTAGCCATGAGTAGCCACTAGGTCACTATAAGAGATGAGGGGAAGGGTTTCCTTTCCACTACTCCTCACCAAGAACAATCCCAATTTGTGATACTCATCTAAGTTCTAACCTAAAATGGTCATGTTAGTATGTCCCTTAGTATGTGTTCATCAAGCGATATCTTTTAAGTATTCTTGATGGTGAAAGATCATTGAGGTAATTCCATCTTGAACTTCTAGGATGAAGGTTTTGGAATATACTTACTAGTTAGTTACATTACACTCCTCCTTAACTCATAAATCTAAGTGCACATAGATAGTAACCTTTTCTGCTATGTTGGTTAATGTTTAAGGCTTTCTTTTCCTTTTAGTCCTTAGTTAGGTACACAAGTACTCATTCATTAGTTGGAGTAGAGTCCATAGACACTTTACTTCTTAAGGGTTGATGATATAAAATCAATCCAACCAAGGTCTAGATGGTGGTTAAGTTAGTGGCTCACATTGGCTACATTATAGAAGTATATCAACTAAGATATAGGTGGGTGATTCACATTTGGCTAGATCATGGTTTATAACATTAAGATATGGGTGGTGAAAAAGTTAGTAGTTCACAATATGTGATCTAAGATCATAGGATTATAATAACTAAACCAAAGGTAGACATAGGTAGTCACTAAGTGTGTGTGTGTGGTGCTCACATCATGCTATATCCTAGTACAATGGCAATTAAGACACTAAGAATGAGGGGGTTTTGCATTATGAACTTCATGTTTCGATGCATCCACCCTTGCCCTCATTTTACACCATTTTGCTAACCAAACACAATGAAGTGAATCCCACACCTTTATTTAGCTCATATTGAGGAGATTTCATTTGAAGTTTTTGTCTTTAAAAGATTCCATCATACTATGTTACCCCTTCAATATTTTAGTACAAGAGTGATAATCTCTATTTAAATCTTTCAATTAACCATATTGAGTTTTCAATCATGAATAAGGGGAAGATATAATGGGAAAAAAGGGTGTCATTTTCATGCTTGAAAACTTTAAGAAAATGGTACGTACCTTTCTTGTTTGTCATCAACTCATCCTAGTTCCTTATGTTTGGGGTGATGTTAATTTTTTGGTATTGTTCATACTAGGTACCCTTAGACATTCACTACACTAACCCTAGGCTGCCCAATAGGTAGAGGAAAGTGGCGTCATTTTTTTGCTAGCAATTTGTGGGAAATGATGCTCATTTCTTTATGCTTGTAGCCCATCATACCAATAGACTGATGATCCCATTCATTGGAAATTCCAGCACACATTATGAGAGTGATGTCCTAACTTGAAGACCCATGACTTTGTTTTACAATTTTGGAGTTTAAGGTTGAGATGTCAGGTTGGGATTGGTTGCCAATTTCCTACATCTATGTGCAGTAAACAGGTTGCACTCAGTCCTTGCTTTGCTTTGCATCCACAAAGACTCAATGCACTAGATCAAAGATTAATCATTATTAGTGAAAAAATAGAATGATTTTTTCCAGAGAGGATGAATTGTAGGGGCATTCATGCGTGTGAACCATCCAGTGTTTTCATTCTACATGCAGTTCTAAAACCAGAGCCTTCAAAGTTCAATTTAGTGCTCGAGATTCGTAGGTAAAAATAGTGCATTTTGTGTCATTAGATTCTTCATGAATTCAATTAGACAATTGAAGTCAACATTAAGCATATAAAAGAGTGAATCATTGAGAAAATCCTACACATGCTGATTGTAGTTGTAAAGGAGTTTAATTCTTACAAAATGAAATGGAAAAAAAAATCATCTTTTTTCTTCAGCTAAAACAAACTAACATTAGTAATCTTCCAAAGAATCCCCTCCTAATTTGAGCTCTAGACAGCTAGATTTCAAGCTGGTTTTCCTAAGCTGCCAATTCTCATTTTGATTTCATGAAGCTCCAACTCAGGTAGAAGCTTCTCTATTTTTGTTCGCCCAACACCTTCCCAAGCTCCCTCACTCCCTTCTACAAGATCTAGATTTCACCACATTTTCTTTTCCTCCACTCAGATCACATCGTCATTATCTTCCCCTTTCTTCCTTGCTCAGCTACTAGATGTCCTCTTGTTCTCTACGCAAGGGCTAGAATTTGTTCTAGCCCCTATGTTAATTCTATTTTGTACTTTGGTATTTTGTAATTGGGGAAGGGCATTTATCTTATTTACACATTTCAAAATTCTCCATAAAACCCCTTATTTTGCTTACATTTTCCAATTACATCCAATCAAGAATAATTTTACAAGTATACCTCGACCAATACTAAAATAAATTATAAAATTCCATTCCTAATTTATTAGTTGGAATTTCTCCATGTGCTTTCACTTAGACTTTGGCTAGGACCTTCCTTTCTCAAGTGGCTTACATTTTCCTTGCTCTAACACCATTTTTAAATTACATTTATCTTTCGGAAAATCACTTATTGGAATTTTTAATCCTTCATTTATTTTAATAAATTGTTCCTAATTATTTGGATCAACTATAAAATCTTTCCATAATTGTTACCCTAACTTAATTTCCTGATGTTCTCACTCAACATTGGTACATACCTCTCTGTTAAGGATTAAGACATATAATGAGCTAAATATAAGAAAGAAAAATTTACCCCATTGTTTAAATGCCTTGATTTATTCATTACAATTGTATATTTATATATATTACTCTCTTTCACTTTATAAAAATTCCATCCCCGAAATTGGGTAGATGTGGATCAACAAGTCAGAATAACTCTGAGAAAACCTACCCTATATCCTCCTCGACCTCCCATGTGGCCTCGTCATATGAGTGATGCTGCCACAAAACCTTGACGAGAGGAATTGCCTTGTTCTGTAGGACCCTCTCCTTCCTATCAAGGATCTGTAGTGGCTTCTCATGAGATGTCAAGTCTAGTTGTAGGTCAGCTAGTACCTGATCCAAGATATGAGTAGAGTCTGGGACATATTTCCTCATCATAGAAACAAGGAATACATCATGCACGTTCGCTAGTAAGGGGGGGAGTCTTATCTTATAGGTAACTCTACCAGTTCTCTCTAATATCTTAAACGGTGCCACAAACTTGGGGCTTAGCTTACCCTTCACCCCAAATCTCATCATGTCCTTGATTGGAAATACCTTTAGAAAGACATGGTCTCCAACCTAAAACTCCAAATCTCTCCTTCTCAAATCAGCATAACTCTCTTGTTTGCCATGCGTAGTCATCAGACGCCTTTAAATCAGCGTCACCTTTTTTGCACACTACTCTATCAACTCCAAGCTGACAAACTATTACTCACCAACATCACTCCACCATGTTGGCATATAGAACATTCTATCATACAACACCCCTTATAGAGCCATACCTATGCTCGAGTGATAAGTATTGTTGTAGGTGAACTCTACTAGTGGTAGATGCTCATCCCAATAACCCTTCCAGTCTAGTGTATAGGGTCTCAGCATATCCTCTAGCATCTAAATTGTCCTCTTAGATTAACCATCAATTGGAGGGTAAAATGCAGTGCTGAAACAAGTAGAGGTCCCCTACCCAACCTGCACACTCTGCCAAAAATGGAACCTAAACCTGTTATCCTTGTTTGAAATAATGACTAGTGGAACCCAGTGCAAGCTGAGTATCTCCCAGATATAAAGCTTAGCAAGGCTCTCAAGGGATTATCTCTATCTAATAGGGAAGAAATGAGCTGACTTGGTAAGTCAATCCACTACAACCCAAATTGCACCATGTCCATTAGTAGATCTAAAGTTTGTCGTAATCCCAAGGGCCTCTGATGCTCTACCTTGACTTGCTGGCAAGTAATACACTATGCTACAAACTCCTTAGTGTCCTTCTTCATTCCTTGCACCAAAACTATATCCATAGACCATGGTAAATCTTTGTATCTCCTGGGTGCATGGCCAACTTAGATTGATGAGCTGCCCTCAACAGCTCCTGCCTCAAACTTGAAATGACTAACACAACTAGTCTACCTCAAAATCTATCTCCACCATCAACCCCCTTTTCAAAAACCTCCTTTCCACACAATACCAGTGTATCACTACACAACTATTGTGCCTGTAAAATCTAATCCAAAAAATTTGATTGGATAGTGAGGTTAGCAATCACACCTCTCGACTTCTTATTGAGGGTATCAGTGACTCATTAGCCTTGTCCAAGTGGTACTATATAATGAAGTCAAAATCCATCAAGTACTTTGGAAAATGTCTCCTCCTCATATTGAGGTCACTTTGAGTGAATAAGTACTTGAGGCTTTCATGACTGCGAAGACATTAAACCTCTCTCCATATAAATAGTGTGCAACTAGCTGCAAGTTGTGCATGGGGTAGTTTTTCTCATGCTTCTTCAACTGTTTGAAAGCATATGCTATAACTCTACCATGCTACATGAGAACACACCCTAGACCCTATCCTAAGATGTCATTATACACCGCAAAGCCACCGCTATCCTATGGAAGAGATAACACTTGTGTAGAGGTAAGCCTCCTCTTCAACTCTTGAAAGCTCCTCTCACAACTATCAGTCCAAATAAACTTCTAATACTTCTTAGTTAGAAGCACCTTTCCATTTTAAAAATAGTGACTAAATTAGTTTGTTCCATTTTCAAGCTCAAACAACCTTTTTTCCTAGCCACATATGCACCTTTAGGGATTTCTTGTGGTTGGGCAGGAAATTTTCCTTTTTTCAAGGTTTGCATGAATTGGGTGAACACTTTTTCATGTTACCCATAGATGCTTCATGTTAGGATTTTTCCTTTCTTGGTTTTGAATGAACTGCTGAAGATTATCCTCCACTGACCTCTTAGGTTGAGGCATATATGGTCCAAGAATAGGTGGTCCTTAGTGGGATTGGAAAGCGACCTAGTGTGAGATGTTAGCATTTTGTCTATTTTGCCAACAGAAATTGGAATGATTTCTCCAATTGGGGTTGTATATCTCAGAATATGGGAAAAGTGGTCATTTATATGAATTTAAGGCATTCGCCTATTCATGAAGCACCTTTTGGAATGATGGATTTGTAGGGCATTCCTGAGTAGGTGTCTAGTACTTTCACAAATACCACATACCTATTTCACTTTTTATAGATAGCTTTCCTCATTTCTGTGGCCTCTAATTTTCAAGAAGCCATCTTGGCATTCATGTCATCTTTTTCATTCATGGCATAGATGCCTCTCTTGGAAGAAGTTGTGGTAGGTAATCCACTTTCTTTGAATCTCCCTAGGTTTGAGCATTCTCAACCAACCATTCTAAATACTCTTATGCCTCCTCTGGTTGTTTGTTCAAAAAGTTACTATTGCATGCCATTTCTACAAACTGGAACACTTCATAATTGTTTCCTTCATAAGGATGCTAATAATGCACCAAGGTTCATATCCATGATGTAGACCTGTCAACAACAAAACCTTGAATCCTTTCCAAGATTGGAATAAGCTCTCTTTATCCTTCTCGGTAAAGTTCATGAGCTTCAGGCAAAGAGTATTAGTTTTATGGTTGGGAAGAACTTTCTCAAGAACTCTCTTGTCTTGTTGATTTGTGTTCAATTTTCTATAAAAAGTACCCAATCAGTAGCCCATGTGTTATAAAATATAGTACTAATTTTAGGGTGTTTCAAGAATTTTGTAACACATGCATTTTTTATCTAATAGTTCCAAAGTTTGATATTTTATAGTTTTAAAAGCTAATATGGGGTAAGCATGTGAATCATCATAATTTTCTAGGATTTAATTAGGTTTTTTTTTTTTTTTTTAGGAAGTAAGAAGATGATCCAATAGCCTATAATGCATTTCAAAAAGTTTTTTGCGGGTCGATCTACACAGTTAGCCCATCGAGGGTGTTGGAACAAAGCCCTTGAAACAAATTGGAAGAAAGAAAATGTGATTAAAATGATCCACGCAAAAATTCATGCATTTCCACCACTTTTCATAAGAACTAGAACCATGCACGAGGTTTCCTAGTCCAACTAGGAAACCTAAGGAAGCCAAGCTACTCATGCCTTTAACCCAAGCATTGAAGCCATTAATCTACCAAGGAATAAGACATCAACGTGAGTCATCAAGACAAGGAAGAGTGTCACATGGAGGCACATGATTAGAGCATTAATTCAAGCAACTTTTTTGTGTTAAAAGTGTAATTTTTAAGGGGTTTTGAGATTAAGGTGAAAGGTAAGTTGCTAATGCATTAAAGGACACATCAAGAGAAAAAAATCCACTTTCCTAACCCATTTACCCTAGGGTTTGAAGTTTTTAACTCAAGGAGGGAGCCACCTTCCTAGAAGAGGATGCCCCCTCCTTGCTTAGTTGGCAAAATTTTAGTGGTTTCCTAATTGGGAACCCTAGATCCAAGTCCATGCAAATAAGAAAAAACCCCATGTTTTCTTCCTAATTTTTTATCCTTATGTTCTTTCTTATTACTTCTCTCCATTTCACCCTCAATCACCATCCAATTAGGAGAGTTGAGAGCCACTTTCCATCCAAGGAAAATTACGCCTCACTCCTTCCTAATTAGGAAACCAGCCAGCCCATGACTCTCTCTCTCTCTCTCTCTCTCTCTCTCTCTCTCTCTCTCTCATGTCATCCTCATTACATAATCTCTACCTAAATTTCCTCCTTTATACTCCACCTCAGCCCTAGATCTAGGTCTCCACCACTTTCCTAGATTAAACATTCATCAAAATGGAAGCTAAAACATCTATAAATCTCCCATTGAGTCCAACTTTTTTTCTTTTCTAACTGGAGGTGGGTGAGACACCTTGAAACATAGCTTCCTTTGTTGCTTTGTTGTTGCTGGACTTTGAGACTTCTATGATGCTTTTCTTTTTTTAGATATCCAGATATTCTTATTTTTATTGGATCTCCACTTCAAGTTAGCAATTTGCTTGTTTTGGTTTAGTTTTTGTTGCTTTAGTTCCATTTGTTTTACTTTCTAGTTTTGCACCCTTCTTTCCAACTAGCTTTCCCTGCCTTCTTTACCTCAATTCCACTAATTTTTCCTTCTTTATTCATTCAAGAATTAAATTAAATCTTCTCTGGTAGTGATAGCCAATAGAAGAGCTAGCGTAGCACCTTGAATTCCTGCCTTGAAATTCATGTTTTTCACCTTAATCCCAACTTAGTTGTAGGTCAATTTCCTTACTTTATTTTAGCCATTTAACCATCTTTTCTCTTGAATTCACTTTTAGGTTTTTTTTGCACATCATCATACTTTAGTTTGTGAGAATTATATTGCATTTTTGTTATAGTTTAGAATAGGTTTTATGCATTGGAATTCTATATGATTTCCAAAAGATGTACATGTATTATGTGCAGGATTTTTGGTGTAATTTGGTGTTGATTTAATGAAATTCATTGAGGTTTCTTTCATCAAATTAATTTATATCTACCTTGTTTATTTACATAAAAGTTCTAGTTTCAATTACTTTTTTATGCTTGAATGGTTTGATGTTCTTAAGCAGTTGAAATTGGAATTTTTCTCTCCTTAAATTTGTGCTTTGTTTCTAACCATTTAACGATTTTTTTTTTTGGAATCCTTAGGAACCCATTTAGCTTTTCATATTATTTAGTAAATCAATTAATTAGATTGCAATGATAGTTCACCTTTGATCCATCAATTCTATCCATTGTCCCACCTTAGAACCATGCCCATGGTGCTAAGTCACTTTCCTTTTTTATTTGTGGTCAGTTTAGCTGTTTATTCTTGTTCTAGAAATTGTTATTTAGTTGGTTGCATCTTTTTAGATTTAGAGAGTTTCCTTTATGATTTTTGGAAAGTTCCATCTTTGGGAAGTTCTAGGATTTAGAAAGTCTCTTTAATTGTAGTTTCCAGCCACATGCATACTACTAATTTCTTGTTAAATATAGTTAGATCTCATTGGTTACTTGTTTTTACCTATTTTTTTAGTGTTAGAAAGTTTTCTAATTTAGCTTTAGAAAGTTTCTAATTCTAGTTTATGAAAGTGTTAATTTAGGAAGGTTTTTAATTTGAGTAGTTCCTTAAGATTAGTTGCCTTTCTAAATTTAGCATTAGTTTCCTTTAGTTGCTTGCTTATTAGTTAGTTAAGTTTCCATTCTAACTTCTTAGCTTTACTTTTAGAAAATTTCTTTTAATTCTAATTTTTAATTCCATGCATGTTTCCTTCTTAGTTTGCTGTAATTTCCTAGTCTAATCAAAACTCTTTCTCATTGGCTGAAGTTAATTGATCTAAATAGAGTCCAATCCATTGTAAATCTATGAGATTGCCAATGGGAGTGACCTAGCTTGCATGAAAATACAACATTGATTTGTGCACTTGCAAGTAATTTTAAAGCTACACCACATGTCTTACAAGGCTTGTATTGAACCTACAAGCAGCATAATAAACCACATCTTAGCTTTTTCCTTTGAGAAAAAAGGAAATAGCTTGATCCTTATAGTGTCTACTTTGACATTTTTTGTGTGCTTTGTAGTGCACACTTCATCAAATTTAGGAAGTAATTGAATTACATTTTGTAGGTAAGGACTCTAACTGTCCAACCCATGAAATTTGGGAAGTAATTGAATTACTCCCATCTTTAACTCAACTGCACCAGCATTTTAAGGTAGAATGACACATGATGATGTGATGGACAAGTAAGTTAAAGGTAATCTTGTAATGTTCTCCCATGAGGATGTTGGTCATTCTAAATGTCCTCATGTTGACTACTTAATTTCGATTCCCTCTATTGATTCCTTCTCAATTCTCTATATGGTGGTGGATTATTCTACCTTGGTGGAAGAAATTCATCATCCATGTGAGGTGGTGGTCCATCATTAAAGAAAATTTGAGGATCAATTTCTTCTCTTCTTACGGATGGATTTCTCTCTTGATCAACTTGATATGTCATCGTGGGCAACTGATTTGTTTGTATGCTGATTGATTTGACTAACCTTCTAATTTTGTCATGTATCCAATTCATACAATGAAAGATTCTTTTTATTTTAGAAAACTAAACTATATGAAGCAAGTTAAGATGATTTAGAAATAAAGAACATAATCAACAAACTCATTGCTAACAAGCTAAAAGATGTTTTGATTATCTTGATTTCTACAAATGGAGTAGCTTTTAAATTAACCTAATTTAGACTACTCCTCTCTTTCAAACTTGTTTTACTACTTGCCAGTTAGATCCTTGCTAAATCAACTACTTCACACCTCCTTAGTTTGCCATAGGTAATTTGAATTACATGATGTGTTGGTAGAGATAGTCATTTAAATACCAACAATATGATTTAGCTCGAGGCCACAGGAGTGGTAGTAGATCGCTTCCTTCCAAGAGCATCGTACGAGCTTGAAGGCTTCTATGTGTCTCTTCTAATTGAATTTCAAATTAAGATGGTAGGCTAGGGTGCATAATAGGTGATGATTAGCCTAGGCAAACCAAGAAGTGGTGACAAAATCCACCCTTGATCTTATAGGGTATAATGCCCTTACTAATCAATTTTCAATCATCATGGCATAGAAAATCACCTTAAAGCACATAAACTTGTCCTAAGAATTCAAGAAAAATAATGAAATAATGCAACAACCTAGAAAATATTAAACCATTAAAATATGAATGCTATCTATATGAGATTATACTACCAAAGAAGTATGAAAATCTACTTTAACAGTGCAAAACCTAAATTTAAGAAGAAAAAAAAAAAGAATCGAGAATATCTTACAGTGGAGTCCTAGAATTAATTCTTCTCATACAAGTGTAAATCATTTACAAACCACTTCTACATTCAAGCAAGAATGGTTCACCCTTGACCTGTAATATTACAAAATTTAAATTGAATTTGTAATTTAAAATAAAATATGAGTTGTCCTTATTGTAATTCCACCAAAAAGAAAAATAAAACAATCTAATGAACCCAAAACTAATTTGATGGTGCTTTGACCACACAATCACCTCCCCGATAACAATGCCAAAACCTTGTTAAGAGTTTTCCTACAAGTGCCCAATTAGTCAATTGTACTGTTATAGGTCCCAATCTGTAGAAAGGATATATTGTAAATTTAAAGCACCAAATTATTCTACTATCATTATTCTAAGGGATTTACACTAGAAAAATTACGAGATGAGGTAATAAAATGATCAAATGGATGAGATTGATTTTACAGAAGTGACTATGATTGAAAGTTAGGATTAAAGATTACTTAGGCTAGCATCAGTGTTCACCACTAGTTATTCCTCTTTATAACTCAAGAAGTAAATCAAAACTACAATTATTTTCTAGGAATGTGGCTTCTTTGAAACTTTAAATTTAAAATCATTGATCATTAGAAACTACACAGATTACCAAATCCTAAGTATTTTATGTAAAACCCTAACTATAATGGATCAAGGATGAATTCCAAGTATTCCTTATGAAAGGTAATAACATTAACTCAAAGAATTACATTAAGTGAAATTGTATATTTTCCAAATTGATAAAAAATTTAAATTAAATATTCTAGGAAATTTAAGATATTAGGACTTAATGAGTGTTGTCCCCTAATGTCATGCTAGGATCAATTTAATCCTATGCAAAAATAAACTAGCCTAACATAATTTCTAAATTGAGATAAATTAATTGAATTTACATTAAATTAATGAAAATTTAAATAAATTAAATTGTCTACAACTAAAGAAAATAACCACCCTTTACTATTTTTCCACTTACTTGATTGTTACAATGATTGAGAAAGAGAAAAAAAAAAAGTGTAATAAAGATAAAAGAAATAAATAATATTAAATATTTCTAAGTTTTAAGAAGATTTTTCAATATTTTCTTTGATCATCATGTGTCAAGTCTATCCAAAAACTTTCATCTCAAATCTCACTCAAATTCAATAAGAAATCAAAGAAAAACATGCACTTGCAGCTGGTGCGACTGTAACAGAGTGTCCTCAGCGTTTCTTATAGAAGCCTATCATTTAAAAAAAATGATCATCTACTATGGATTGACATATCAAATTGTTCCTTACTTAATTACATACAAAATGAGATATTATACCCTAAAATCAGACATTCTATTCCTACAAAAGGAAGCTAATGCAGTATAATTTGAAATTGCCTAAGTACATCCATTATTATCTTGTCAAACATTTCCTTATAAGCCTCCTCATCTTCAATTGTAGGTATTTTTCATCAAAAGAATTTGAAAGGAACAATATCACGTCCTATGCCCCTTACTCAACTAAGGTAGTCCTTCTTGCCCATGACCCTATATAGGATGTCATCATTGGCAACAATGCTACTTAGAGTTCTTGTACTTGTGCTTCCCTAGCTAAGTATGTCCTAAAAAATTTAATTAGAAGGACATGATCAGTTCAACTAATTAATTGTATAAAGTTGAAGGTAGTCAAGGGTAGACAAGTGCAACCACTTACAATGCGAGAAGCAACTTTTGCAATAGCTTAGTCAGTGAAGGTTTGGGCATTATGGCCCACCAAATGCACCATATTTCAAAGGAGGGTACAATCAATGGGATTTGTAGTCCCACCTTTCTTTTACTGTAGGTCCATCAATAGCTAGATGCAATTTTCCTACCAAAGAAGTTCATGAAGGACAACCTATGCCCTTCAAAAGAGAAAGTCCAAATAAGGAGGTATATAAATAGACAACAAAACTTTTTCATTGCCCTTCTGTGATTCTCCCATCTCAACCTCTCTAACATATGATGTATTTCTAATTTCTAGGTGGGTCAATGCCTATTGGCCTTGGATACCTATCAAAACGTTGTCATAGTTGGTTCATGCTATGAGCTTGAGTCTTCTATTTTGGATGAAATTAGTATTCTTCCACATAATAAGTGCAGGTCTATTGCCATGGCTTTGAATACGAATGCTTGCTTATAATTTCCTTTAGAAATGGAAAATTTTGTAATTGTTGGTTAGGTATCACATCTCTTGGTCAGAGAAATTTGTCATTCCCATAGAGTCCATATTATATATCTTTTCATACTACCTTCCTTAACAACATATTTTAACTAGAGACCTCAATTTAATTTTTTTTATTAACTATATCTAAGGTTAATTAGTGGAAAAAAAAGGCATCAAGGTAGCCCACCATTGCACCATTAGCTACCGTCGTAGCAATGGAACCGATATTAGCATGTATGTTTATTTTCATCATAAAATTGAATGTCTTTGTTGATCAATATTAAGGATATATGAAAATTTTACAACAATTATCTAAGGATTGCATGGAAGTCCTACCTTACATGCCTCAATCCCTAAGGTTACTCTATGGACTCATCAACGAAGATAGGGCAATCAACCCCGTATAGATTAAATTCGAAGTGCTTGCCAATGTCATTACTTAAGTACCATTGATGGCAAAGGACCTATTATGAGTTTGCCAATAGGATCAACTTGAGCACCCTATGTGGGATATATGCAATTATCTACTTCCATAATACATGACATTATATCTTATTTTTTTCATGATAGGAAATAATTATTTCTTAGATGCAACTTTGTGAACAATGCAATGTACCTTTTTAAGGTCTAGGATGTACTTTACCAACTCCTACCTCAACATCATTTATAGACCAGCAAAGCAATGGTCGATGGAGTGACATGTTGATGATATGTTATTGGGATTCTTTCGATGCTTTAAGGGGCAGGGCTTAATGATTCCCTACAATAGCATGTAAGTTTTAATTTTTTTATTTTCTTTCCAACTTATTCTACACAAAAGGATTGCAAACTTTAATTCATATGATTGTATATATAGGGTTCATTGGATGCTACTCGTTTTGGATGTGCATGGTGGACACGCTTTCTTTTTTTTATTCTTATGGATCACATGCCCATCCTGCCCTTGTACAAATCATTAATAAGTAAGCTTTTAATCTTTTCATGTATTTTCTATAGATATATAAGTAATTTTTTTATACATATCTAATTCATTTGAAATATAAATTCCTAGCACATGGTTAACATGGGCTAATGTAACCAAGACTACACAACCACCAAAACCCACTTGAAAGAATATCAAGGTATGGAAAATAAATAACTACTCTATTTTATAACCAAACTTATAGTATTATAAATGGTATTTATTGATCCCTTTTGTTTCTCTTGTTTCACAGTACCTTAGATATTAGTCTAAATAGGAGTGCGGATACTATATTTTGAGATATATTAGAACCCTATTACTCATTTGTTTTGATATCTCCCAATTGAAAAAGGTAAGGCACCTTTTACTTTTCACAATTTTGGATGAATTCTAGCTCAAAAGAATGTGTCAACTAAATTAAATGTTGTATTGTAGGCTACTGTGCTTTCTGAGTGGGCAAACAAGAAGAATTACTCTAAAAAAAACCTTAATGGAATACAAAGGGAATGGCTTTTGTATGTAATGAGTTTCAATTAGAACAATTGTAGTAACTACATCAATGTCAATTACCTTATCCACTAATAAATTATTATTTTCATTGATATGCATGTATTCTTCTAGTTTTAATTATTTTCATTGAAATATATATTTTATAAGATGAATGAGGGGAAATTAGAGTGTAGAAGTCAATGAGCCTGTATGTATGGGCATAGTTATAAATGAAGTGAATCGAAGGTTATAGTGAATAAAATGATATGTGTTTTTTTTTATCAAGTCTTTTCAAGATAAATGTTGATAGATGATGAATTTGGATATTTTATACTAAATGTGGAGGTGAATGTATGGTTCTTTTTCAATGAAAAGACTACAAGAACAATGTAATAGGTGGTATATTGAATGTAGGTAGTGAAAGCAATCTAAACAAAAGAAGAAAAAAAATAGGAACTTTAAAAGTCAGATTCTAGAATTCCAACTTTAAAAGGGCATGGAACTTTTAAAATGTGACACCCAGGATTTTTATAACAATTTTTTTATAATATAATAATAATAATTGTAGTCGGGATCCCATGTTAAAAAGATTCTATTAATTATTTTATTAAAATATTTATTAAAAACCTCCGAGTGTTATTTTCTTTTTCCAAAACATCACAATTATAATTTAAAACATAATTAAATTTTTGGGGGTGATACAATTGAAACAATACACATGTTATACCAACGTCAAAATCATTGGCGCCTTTATTTTTAAAACAATAAATATCCAAAACACAATAATAATGTGGCCCAGGGTCTATCCATCAAAACATCCCACCTAAATGTCCATCATATGTATAACTATCATAATCAAATCCATAAAATAAAAGTATACAGTTCATAAAGAAAGTCACATGGTACTCCGTTTATTAACTCACGTCACTGTTTATCAGTCAAAGTAAAGAAATCTCTCACTGCTATCACGGTCTCTCAACGGTCTTGCCCTTCCTACTATCACGCTCGAGATCTAAGGGATTGCAAAACAAAGCAATGCCTTAGTAAGCTATTGCTTGTGTAGGTACATAGACATTTAATGTAATAAAGATGGAACAAATTGAATGACAGTGGTGATAGAATAAGAAGATCTATCATCTACAGTGGTAAGTGATCTTCCTAGCTGCCCTTCTAATCCATAACACAAGCCCGTAGCATATCCTCAATCATCCGGATGGTCCTCTCATTCTAACCGTCTATCTGAGGGTAGAATGTTGTGCTAAATTTCAGCCTCGATCCTAGAGCTTCTTGCATGCTCTTCCAATACTTCGAGGTAAACTGAGTATCTTGATCCTATATAATCATTAAGGAAACTCCATGTAGACTCATGATCTCCTTGACATACAATTTTACTAGGCTGTCCATCATCTGATTTTGTTTTATAGGAAGGAAATGAGCAGACTTAGTCAACCTGTCCACATGGAAAGGCCCGGGCAAGTAGTATGGACTATCCATGTCACTAAACCCCTACCAAAAGCCATCTGTGGGTAGGTGTCTATCATATCACAATCACATCACAAATCTCAGAGGGTAGGTGGCCGACCCTAATCCCCCCTAGCATGACATCCACCAGGTGAGAGCACATGTCACAAAACCCAAAACACGAAAAAAAATACGTATCTAAAAAACAAGAGCACTTGTGGCTCATAATTCCCAAGGCACGCCACTCATCCCTGGGTTAGCCTTTAAAAGGACCAGCCACCTAGACTCAACTTCAACTTTCTTTTCTCATAAAAATCCATTAATTTCAATGATGCAATAAGGAAAGAAAATTTTTAATTATGCATAAATATGTAATATCAATCTCGTGAAATCATCTATCATAATCCCTTCCATATATTTTCGAAATCAAATATCAATCATAATACCCATAATTCTGAGTTTCACAATTTTTTGACTAATTTAAACAATGCAATTTAAATCACAGTCAATCATGATGCTATGATGATGCAAGGTTTTAAAATCAAGACATAACAGTAAATGTCGTCACCTACCTTGATGTGAGATCACTCAACTCGAATGTATAATCCCCTTATCTTGTACGTTCTGATGTACCTGTCAATACCACAATACTATTTGATGTTATTTATTTTATTATAAGGGAATTTATGGTGTTCCAACCATTGGATCATCCTCCAAGACTTCTAATTATGATTTGGTTCTTAATTTGGTCCCATCTCATGTTTATCTGTTCATTTTTATGTGTATCTAACATTTGTACATTAAGCTGATGGTCAGATCACCCTTAGATCAATAATTTCCCAAGATCTACTTCAGACCAAAGGTCTAGATCAATTTTTAGAGTAGTCACACTACTATGCCCCTTAGAACCCTTATTTCTTATCATACTTTATCTCATTGTTCAAGTCTTGAAGCCTGGTCACCCTTTGATTAGTCAATTTTAAGTTATTAATTAATATTTTATAATTTAGCTAATTTAAAAGTGGTCAAATGTAGGTTTTTCTTCTAAATCTAGGTCCATGTCATCAAGACAATCGCAACGGATGTTTTCGACCGTGATTTGGACCCCTATAGCTCTCAAAATCAAGTTTTTGGTAAAAATACTTCATAAATTAATATTAATAATTTATAGGGGTTGGGCAGTGCATTTGTCTCTGTTTACAATGGGTGACACCGCTGACCCCAGTTTACCCTGGGTTACACCAACACGACACTGGAACCGGCGCCGGGGAAGACGATCAGAGTCTGGTCCTCACCAGTGACCGCACAAGTGTCCAACTTTCACGATTTTTTCACCATTTTGCTCGAAATTTCATGTATTTTCCATTTTCACCACTTCTTTGGCTTCATTTTGCCAAAAACTAAGGTTTTTACTCAATTTTTCCCAAGTTCCTAAAATTTTCCTATGTATTATTCTTCACTATTTTCGGCTTCATCCATCGTCGAATTTTCCTCAAACTTAAAGGGTTTGATCTTGGGTTCCTTATGCACTAGATGGATGGTTTGATCTCTATTTTAATGATGCTTTATCATCCTATTTGTATTCCAACAGTAGCATATACAAATTTCTAGGAAAAACGACGAACCCTCGTCATTTTTTCTGACTTTCATGCATGCCATCGATGTATATACCACACATGTAAAGGGGGATTAGAGGGTTGGGGCTTACCTCGATCAGCTGGGCCATTGTTGACGCTCTTGGATCCCTAATTGTCAAAAAAATGTAATTTTGCAGAGGTTAGGGTTTAAGGAAAGGGCGTGATGGAGAAGATGATGAGAGGAGCAAACTGAGGGAGAGAGAGATCATGTCAGGGAGGAGGAAGGGAAACTCTTCCCTTATACGCCTTTCCCTCTGACGATTTTTTCTATGAAATCATCGGATCTAATAAGGGGGGATGGAAGGGGTGCCGTTACCAAAACAACTCCTTGCAATTCGGGCCCCTCCAAATTACCAAACTGTCCTTACAAGTTCAATGGCCCATAACTTCTTCGTTTGTGCTCCGTTTTCTGTGTTTGTTTATGTCGTTGGGATTCTATCAATGTGTACTTCCTAGTTTTTAGGTTTTAAAAACCAAATTCTATGCATAAAAAATTTAATTTAATTTATTTAATTTATCACTATTTTAAAATTAAAATTGAGGATATTACATCCTTCTCACCTTATTAAAATTTCTTCCTCGAAATTTTGATATATACCTCTAAGTAAATAACTCTGGGTGGATCCTCCGCATCTCCTCTTCTATCTCCCATGTGGCCTCTTGTAGGGAATGATGTTGCCAAAGGACTTTGACTAATGTAATTGTTTTAGTCATCAACTCCTTGTTTTTCGTATCCAGTATGCGCACAGGTCTCTCCTCAAATGTCATATCAGGCTATAATTCACCTGGGATTTGGTCTAACACGTGTGACAGATATGCCATGTATTTCCTCAGCATGGATACATGGAAAATGTCATGTACATTTTCCAACTATGGTGGTAAGGCTAACTGGTACGCTACTGACCCAACTTTGCATAATATCTCAAAAGGTCCAATGTACCTGGGGCTAAGCTTTCCTTTATTTCCAAACCTCATCACTCCTTTCATGGGAGAAACCTTCAAGAATACATGCTCACCTTCGGAGAACTCTAGGTATTTTCACCTCCTGTCAGCATAAATTTTCTGCCAGTTGTGAGCTGTCAATAATCTCTTCCGAATAAGCTAGACTTTCTTTGCGCACTCTTCCACCAACTCAGACTTCACTATGTGTCTCTCTCCTACATCACTCCAACATAAGGGTGACCGACAAGGTCTAGCACAAAGTGCCTCGTATGGAGCCATGCCAATACTCGCGTGATAACTGTTATTATAGGCAAACTCTACTAGTGGTAAGTGATCTTCCCAGCTACCCTTCCAATCCATAACACAAGCTTGCAGCATATCCTCAATTGTCTAGATGGTCCTCTTGCTCTAACCGTCTGTCTGACGTTGGAATGCTGTGGTAAATTTCAGCCTCGATCCTAGAGCCTCTTACATGCTCTTCCAGTACTTCGAGGTAAACCGAGTATCTCAATCCTATATAATCATTAAGCGAACTCCATGTAGACTCATGATCTCCTTGACATACAATTTTGCTAGGCTATCCATTGTTTGATTCTGTCTGATAGGAAGGAAATGAGTAAACTTGGTCAACCTGTCCACAACGACCCATATCATGTCAAGGTCACTAACAGTCCTTGGAAGACCCACAATGAAGTCCATGGTAATATGATCCCACTTCCACTCAGGAAGGACAATGTCTAAAGTAGTCCTGATGGACGCTAATGCTCAGCTTTGACTTGCTGACAGATCAAACACCGTGCTACGCACTCTACAACATCCTTCTTCATCCTATTCCACCAGAAATGTCTCTTAAGGTCCTGATACATTTTTGTATCTCCAGGATGGATCGTATACTGGGAATGGTGTGCCTCCTGAAGTAACTCGTGCTTCAAATCGTTATTTGTTGGCACTACCAACCTACCCTTGAATCTGACTCCTCCATTTGGTCCTCTCGCAAAATCTACGTTATCTGCCAAATCCTGTCTTTTTATTTTTGTCCTGTGCCTCTAAAATCCTATCAAAGAACTTAGACCAAGTTGATAAATTGGCTATCATTACTCCAGACTTCCTCCTTAGGGCATCTGCGACGACATTAGCCTTCCTAGGATGGTACTGTATGGTGAAGTCGAAGTCCTTAAGATACTTTGTCCATCTACGCTGCCTCATGTTCAAATCACTCTGAGTAAAGAAGTACTTGAGGCTCTTATGATCAATGAATACCTCAAACTTCTCGCCATATAGATAATGTCTCCAAGACTTCAAGGCGAATACCATTGCCGCTAATTCCAGATCATGTGTTGGGTAATTTACCTTGTTTGTCTTTAACTATCTCGACATAGGCAATTACCTTCCCATGCTGCATCAACATTGCTCCTAATCCTTTGCATGAGGCATCGCAATAAACCACATAACTACCTACATCTAATGGTAATGCCAATACTGGGGTAGTAGCAAGTTTCCTCTTGAGCTCCTAGAAGCTCTCCTCGTAAGCATCAGTCCAAACGAACTGAGTGTCTTTCCTAGTCATGGTGGTCAATGGTAACGCAATCTTAGAGAATTCCTCTATGAAACCATGATAATATCCTGCCAAACCAAGAAAATTGTGTATCTCAGTCACTGTCTTGGGTCTCTCCCAATGTAGTACTGCCTCAACCTTTGCTGGATCCACGACCTGTCCATCTTTAAATACGACGTGGCTTAAGAACTACACCTAATCTAACCAAAAGTCACACTTACTGAACTTGGCATACAACTGATGTTGACGAAGTGTGTCCAATACCATGTGAAGATGCTCCTTGTGTGCCTCATGACTAGGTGAGTAAATCAAGATGTCATCAACAAAGACAATCACAAACTTATCCCAATGAGCTCGAAAAACATGGTTCATCAGATCCATGAACACTGCAGGTGCGTTTGTCAATCCAAACGGCATCACTAAGAACTCATAGTGGGCATAGCGACTCCTAAAAGTAGTCTTTGAGATGTCCCCCTCTCTAACCCTCAGCTGATAATATCCTAACCTCAGGTATATCTTGGAGAACACTCATGCTAACTAGAGATGATCAAATAAATCATCTATGCGTGGCAAGGGGTATCAGTTCTTTACAATAATACTATTCAACAACCGATAGTCAATGCATAATCTTAGTGATCCATCCTTTTTCTTCACAAAAAGGACTGGTGATCCCCATGGTGATCCACTCGGCTTGATGAAGCCCTTATCTAATAACTCTTGCAACTGTACTTTAAGCTCTCTCAACTCTTCTGGGGCCATATGGTATGGTGCCTTAGAGTTAGGTGATGTACCCAGCACCAAGTCAATGGTGATGTAAATCTCCCTACTCAGCTGCAATCTTGATAACTCCTCAGGGAAAACATCTGCAAACTCATGGACAACATCAATATCGTTAAGCTATGGCTGCCTCTTGTCCTCAACAATCACATACACGAGGAATGCTCTGCACCCTCGTGAATAGAATCATGCCGCCTTCATAGTAGAGATGATGCATGTACTTGCCTAACCCTTTCTTCCTTGTAATAATATCTCTGGTTGCCCAAGTATATGAAAAATGACCCGCTTCTTTCGACAATCTACGGTAGCCCAGTAGTTAACTAACCAATCCATCCCAAATATAACATCATAGTCGACCATGTCTTATAAAACGAAGTCAGAGTCCATCCTCATGCATGATATCTCCATGGGTATCTCCCGAAGATACTCAGTAGTCTCTACTTTCTCTCCCACAGGTGTTATAATATCTAACCCAAATGCTAATTTATGCACACATACATTAAGGCAAGATGCAAACATGCATAATATAAAATAATGAGTGGACCCTATGTCAAAGAGGGCCCTGGTATGTCGATGTGAGATTAGAAGAGTACCTTCAATAAACTGGTATGATGCCTGCACCTGTCCTGATGTGATGGCAAATACTTGTCCCTAATTACGTGGCGCAATAACAGTCTCTGCACCCATCTCGGTCTGCCTCTCTCTCTGCCCTTTAGGACAGTCTTTAATGAAATGACCTACATCTCCATAGTTGAAACACTTGTATAGATGCCTCTAGAAAGGTGCCTAGTGCTGTTGCCGTGGTTGGGGCTGCCTCTGAAGCTGTGGTCTGTCGAATCTATTGCACCCTCGCCCAAGGTGCCAACCCTTGCACCTGTTGCATCTCTTCTTCTCTATGTCTCTCTTAGGCTTGGTCTACGACTAGTAACCTAGTGCTCTATGTGCCTACATAGCACTAAAGGGCCTTTTGACCTTAATGGGCTAGTATGCGCTCCCTCTAGTCTTAAGAGAGTTCTTCTCTAGCATAGAGGCCATGTCCGCTGCATCTCTCACAGTAGTTGGTCGGGAAGTAATTACCCGATCTCTTAGCCAGGGTGTCAGTCCATCCATGAATCTGTTCGTTGCCTCATTGTCTAAGGCAAGTGTGATAGGGGCAAACCTCCTCAGTTAGATAAATCTGTTCAGGTACTGTTGAACTATCAAGTCTCTTTGGTCCAATGTGGCAAACTTTTCTTCAATGATTGTAATGCATGGGGTGGAGAGTACTGAGTATCAAAAGCCTGTTTAAAAGCTTCCCATGTCATCATCTTTGTAGGATCTAGTTGTGTAAGTGTAAAGGTTTGCCACTAAAAGCTTGCCTCACCCTTTAGTAGGTAGGTAGCTACCCGAACTTGATCCTCTGGTGCAATCTTCATCGCATCAAATGTCCTCTCTACCTTGAATAACCATCACTTAGCCTCCTTAATATCACCATCGCGATAGAAGGGTGGCACCATCTTTTGGAATCTTTCTAATAGTTTATCTGTCTTCTTAGGATCACTCATAGCATCACCCTCTGTGGTCTTAGGTGTTGGTGGGTCCTGTACTGGGTGGGTGGAATGAACAGACGAATCCACAGGTGCCACTGGAGGCGGTGTGATAGGGTTAGGGTTCACGACCTAAATCCCTGTCCTAACCTCCTGCTATATGAGTGGTATTAGCCCTAACATTAGCCTGTTCATCAACTCAGCATTTTGATCCCCTTGATCAGAGGACTCAGCAGATGGGGCAACTAGCGTAGCAGGGGTAGACCTCGTTCTTCTTCGAGGAGCCATTTGCCAAAGATTTAAATACCATTAAGTGTAAGTTCCTCTCTCCTAGTTCCTCTTTAACTATAATTTATGGACTGCTACCCACATATAAATAGACATTGGTAAGGATAATGATGGAATAAACTGGATTCTGACACCAACTGTGACATCCCGAATTTTTATAACAATTTTTTTATAATATAATAATAATAATAATGGTTGTAGTCGAGATCCCATATTAAAAAGATTTTATTAATTATTTTATTAAAATATATATTGAAAATCTCTGGGTGTTGTTTTCTTTTCCCAAAACATCACAATTATAATTTAAAACATAACAAAATTTTTGTGGTGATACAATTGAAACAATGCACATGTTAAACCAACGTCAAAATCATTGGTGCCTTTATTTTCAAAACAATAAATATCCAAAAAGCAATAATAATGTGGACCAGGGTCTATACATCATAACATCCCACCTAAATGTCCATCATATGTATAACTATCATAATCAAATCCATAAAATAATAGTATACAGTCCATAAAGAAAGTCACATGGTACTCTTTTTATTAACTCACGTTACTGTCTATTAATCAAAGTAAAGAAATCTCCCACTGCTATCATGGTCTCTCATACACTCGTATGAGTACTAATATCACTTCTCTTAGTGTCATCACACCTAGGTATACAATAATATCCCCATGCTCATCATGCAAACATACATAACAAGAGTATGGATTGTAATGCCGCAGTGGCAACCCTCCAGGGTCTCAACCATCGTCACTCCCCGTCGACACCATAATGGGAGACTTAACGTCTGTCCCAATGGAAAGGGCCAGACTGGTAGTGTGGACTATCCATGTTACCAAACCCCTACCAAAAGCCATCTATGGGCAGGTGTCTATCACATCACAAATCTCGGAGGGTAAGTGGCTAGCGCTACTCCCTCTTAGCATGACATCCACCGGGTGAGAGCACCAATGATAAAACCCAAAACACAAGAAAACACATATCTCAAAAACCAAGAGCACTCGTGGCTTGTAATCCCCAAGGCATGCCCCTCATCCCAAGGTTAGCCTCTAAAAGGACCAGCCACCCAGCCTCCACTTTCCTTTCTCATGAAAAAGAATCAGTTTCAATGACGCAATAAGGAAAGAAAATTTCAAATTATGCATAAATATGTAATATCAATCTCATGAAATCATCAATCATAATCCATTCAATATATTGTCGAAATCAAATATCAATCATAATACATAAAATTCTGAGTTTCATAATTTTTTGACTAATTTAAACAATGCAATTTAAATCATAATCAATCATGATACTATGATGATGTAAGGTTTTAAAATCAAGACATAACATTAAATGTCGTCACCTACCTCGATGTGAGATCACCCAACTCGAGTGTATAATCCCCTTATCTTGTATGTTTCGATGTAACTGTCAATACCACAATACTATTTGATGTTATTTATTTTATCATAAGGGAATTTATGGTGATCCAACCATTGGATCATCCTCCAAGATTTCTAATTATGATTTGGTTCTTAATTTGGTCCCATCTCATGTTTATCTATTCGTTTTTGTGTGTATCTAACGTTTATACATTAAGCTGACGGTTAGATCATCCTCATATCAATAATTTCCCAAGATATAGTTCAGACCAAAGGTTTAGATCAATATCTAGAGTAGGCACACTAATATGCCCCTTAGAAACCTTATTTATTGTCATACTTTATCTCGTTGTTCAAGTCTTAAGGCTTGATCACCCTTTGATTAGTCGGTTCTAAGTTATTAATTAATATTTTATAATTTAACTAATTTAAAAGTGATCAAATATAGGTTTTCTAGGCAAATCTAGCTTTGTGTCATCAAGACGATCACAACGGATATTTTCGATCGTGATTTGGACCTCTGTAGCTCTCAATATCAAGTTTTTTGTAAAATTACTTCATAAATTAATAATGCACCAATTTACACCGGTGGTCCTAGTTTACACCATGAGACACTAGTGGTCAAAGTTTACACTAGGTTACACAGGCGGAATGCGGAAACCTGTGCCGGGGAAGATGACCAGAGTTTGGTCATCGTTGTTGACCCCATATGTGTCCAAATTTCACTATTTTTGCACCATTTTGCTTGAAATTTCATGCATTTTCCATTTTCAACACTCCTTTGGCTTGATTTTCCCGAAAACTAAGGTTTTTACTCAATTTCTCTCATGTTCCTAAAATTTTCCTACGTACTATTCTTCACTATTTTTGGCGTTGTCCACTGTCGGATTTTCTTCAAACTTAAAGGATTTGTTCTTGGGTTCCTTATGCACTAGATGGATGGTCTGATCTCTATTTTAATGATGCTTTATCACCCTATTTGCATTCCAATAGTAGCATTGACAGATTTCTAGGAAAAACAATGAACCCTCGTCGTTTTTTCCGACTTTCATGCACGCCATAGATGTATATACCACACATGTAAAGGGGGATTAGAGGGTTGGGGCTTACCTCGATCAGCTGGGCTATTGTTGACGCTGCAGGATCCCTAGTTGCCGAAAAAATGTGATTTTGCAGAGGTTAAGGTTTAAGGAAAGGGCATGATGGAGAGAGATCATGATGGGGAGGAGGAGGAGGAAGGGAAACTCTTCGCTTATACACCTTTCCCTTCGACAATTTTTTCGATGAAATCGTTGGATTTGATAAGGAGGGATAGAAGGGGTGCCGTTATCAAAACAGCCCCTTGCAATTCGGGCCCCTCCAAATTTGCCAAACTATCCTTACAAGTTCAATGGCCCATAACTTCTTCATTTGTGCTTCGTTTTTTGCATTCTTTATTTTGTTGGAATTCTATCAATGTGTACTTCGTATTTTTAAGTTTTTAGAATCAAATTCTATTCATAAAATTTTTAATTTTATTTATTTATTTTATCACTAATTTAAAATTAAAATTGAGGATATTACATAAAATCAAATCTAGAATTTTGACTTTAAAAGTTCCTAGAATTCCAACTTGAAAAAGTCAAAAATTTTAATAGATATCCCAAATTTTGAAGTCACAATTTAAAATTTTGATTGGAAATATTATCAACAAATAATGATTTTTCAAATCGAAACTAGTAAACCAACTTCAAAAGTCCAAGAATTTTAAAGTCAATTTCCATTAACTGACTTGAAAAGTTTGATACTTTTAGGTTAGTTATATGAACCAATTTTAATAGCCTGACTTTTGAAGTCAATTTCTTTTCAACTTCATTTCTTACTGATTTTTCAAGTCGAGCTTGATAGAAGTCACCTTGATAACTAACTACTATTAGTGTGTTTAATTGACTTTAAAAACCTCTTGTGTAATAGTATTACCTTTATAATTCTTTATGCTCTTTAGGACTTATCTGACGTATAACTTTGTTAGGAATGATAGATCCAAGAATAAAAAATCAATATAATGCTATATATCTCTCATAGGAAGAAACCATTAGGCATTTCTTCACAAAAACATCCTAGAACTCAGTATGAAAAGATTGTAAGGCAATGGTTGTACATCCTTTTGATAATCTTCATATATCTTATCAATGGAACATCAACATTGAAAATTTCAATAAATGAACCAATCTTGTGATTGATGCTCCAGTGAACCACTTAGAATATCTTAGAAGAAATCTCCAATTTTAGTGGTGCTAAAAAAAGTTCTCATCATTGAAAACAAAAGAGTGAGTATTTCTAATACCGTCATATTGGACTTTCCTATCATATTTTCATGGAAGTCCCAACAGTGACATGCATCTACTAAAATTACATCACACCATACTTCTTATTTAAACCATTTTCCAATAGAGAAGGAGACTAGGTATTTACAAGTTACCTTGATTTGATGTCACTTGTCTAGCCACTTAAGTTTGTATGGTTGAGGATGAGACTATGTACAAATTCAATTTGTTAGAAGCAACATTTTCACAAGCACCACTGTCGATTATAACATCACCTACCTTTCCATTGGATGTACACTTGTGTGAAAGATGGTGTATTGTAGCTAGTTATCATTATCCTTTTGATTAGCACTTAAGTTTCTTTGCACCACCAATATCTCACCTTGATCAGCATATATGACATCTTTTCCCTCATCATGACATGATTGAGATTCTTCTTCATCTTCAAATTTTGGTCCTTCCTCCACCAAAGCAAGCACTTAGCAGTTTTGACATTCAGAGGCTGTGTCTAAACCAAGACATTTGAAACATCTACTCATACTTGAACTTGAGATACCGGATTGCTTGTTGTCATTACCTTTGGATTGAGCCTTGTGGAATGTTGTATTGCATTTGTTTATAAGAAGAAACACTCTTTGGATGGAGACATTTTGTCTTTCCATAATATATGAAAATGCCTCTTTTTGTCATTTTTTCATAATTAAAGCAAGCTTTATAACATTGATATTTACTTAAAATTATAGTAGGTGCATTAATCTATTAAAATATAAATATGCAAGTATGGGTAGATTCCATAAGGACAATTTTGAAACTTAAAATTTTAATTAGAATCTAGCTTACATTATGCTAACCTAGATAAACAATATGAATCAAATGAGAAAATCTAATTAACTATTTATTATGCAAAAATGAATAAATTTAAAAATTAAGAAATCTAGGATTTTGGAATCCACCACACTAGAATCATGACACTCATAAATAAATACCATAAATTTAACATTTCACATGTTTGTATAACATCAATGGAATAAAAATACGAAAAATGTGCACGTTGGAAGCCCTAATTCTTATATATTATCAACTCTCAAGATTTTCTTAGCTTAACCTATATATACTCAAAGAATAACTTGTACTTCTTAAAATCATAAACTATCTGAGAGTCAATACATATTAAGCTAATTAATATATCATACTAGTATCTAAACTATTACTCTTAATTTGTTAAATTTATCCATTTTAGCATGGTAGATTCTTAGATTTAGTACTTTTCTATATTAGAAGTATGGTACTTTAATTTTTTATCTCATGTTTAGCTTAGTTAGACTTTATATTTTTCTTTACATTCAATCTAGGATGCCTTTAGGACTACATACATGTTTGTTTTTAGATAGAGCATACATCATCCACTTAGTTTTCATGTATAGTCATTCCATTTGTATCCACCAATGCATGCACCATGACTGTCCCATCTTTATCATAGGCACACTCATGCTTAGTTGCACACACACTTTTCCCTGGCATTACACATCCATATCTCACCCATCTCTCAATTTCCCATCCGCTCACTTCCATCTACTCACTCTCCTTTTGTCTTTCTATGGCATATATTTCCTTTTGAGTTTTTTTGGTTCTTAAAGCCTATAAATTAATGCAAATTAAAAAAATAATAATAATGAGGTTTTCCTAAGGAATCATATGAATGTAGATGTTTTGGATTCCCACCTCAAAAGAAGGTGGGATTTCTTAAATTAACCACAAAATACTTTCTATGCTTGTGTGAAATATCAACTTGATGAGATCTAAAAGTGGATATCCTAAAGATCAACTTTCTGAAGGATAAAATCAAAGAAAAGTAAACATTTATGAAGCCCTTCTAATGTATACATACTTAGTAACTACTCTAGCTGATTTATTTTAGTCATACTCATTCTCAATATATATTGACATGCAAGTGTATAGATAACAAATACATAAACATAAACTTAAAGTAACACTCTCATACATTGAATTAGGGAAAATGATATACCTACTCTGTTATACTGAACCCCCACCCAAATTGGGCATTTGTGAATTTAAATGGCCTACTTTAGGGTTTGAGAGGCATGGATGTAGTCACGGCTGAACGGTGATCTAGGAGGATGGGGAGAGAGATTGAGAGGCATACCCATTGTCGATGAAGATTTGTGAACTTTCTAATGGAGTGAAATGCCGATTCACAAAGACTACAACAATTGTAGATGATAGAGACATAAGAGGAAAATGTGGCATGGATGTAATTAGATGCATATATAGTCAGATTTTTAAACTAGAATTTTTTTTTTTAAATGACCTTAAAAAAATTTTTTTAAATCATTTTTATATTTTTACTTTAAATATGCTTTTAAATTTTTTTTATTTAAAATTATATATATTCACTTTAAACTCTCTTACATACAATGATACCAACTTTTCATACAATTCAATGTTGATTCATGCATTCTACACACATACACACATAGATATATAAACAAATATAGGTCCAAGGAAATCAAGTATTTTTTGAATAACTCCTCATCTATCATCCTTTTATTACACATTATTACATCTCATTACAACAAGATTGCACATGATCAATGACTTAATATGGAACTATTTAATCAAGATCTGGCCTCTTAGTATACAACTCACACCACTCCCTAATGGGTAGAGATATGGTAAAGCTTCAAACTGCAACATCCTTGGCCAACGTGATGGAAATATATTTCTCCTCATCAAACCCTAATTTTGGATGAGAAATGCAAACCATGAGGCTCTCCCTTTCTATAATATTGAGGCTTAGATCAAGAAGCAATTGTTTTTTCCACTGAAATTATACAATTTTTGTTAGAATCACAATGATTTACCCAAGACCTTAACCCCCTCATCAGCAGTGACAAAACCCACTTCATCCACAATATGCAAAAGAGAGTTAGTAACAAGAAAATTCATGGATGACAACATGAGGGTTTAGTATTCTTATGATATTTTTAACGCCACATACATCCAAAATCTCCAAGTGGATGGGATAGGAAAGATAGAGACAAAGGAACCAAATGAAGAGGCCATCCTTCCACCTACAAGATGGAGAACATCAATGGGAAATATAGGAAAAAATGAGATGACTTTGACCTTTTTATAAACTAAAAATGACTTTTAAAGTTGGATTTCAAAAAATATCTTTGAAAGTGACTTTTAAAGAAAGTTTTTAGAAATCTGACTTTAAAAGACACTTTTAAAGTTGTTTTTCAAAAAAACTAACTTTAGAAGTCCTCTATAAATCTATTTTTTCTTGAATTTAAAAAACACTAATTAATATGGAAGTAAATAATGTTTAATACAATTCAGCATTGAATCATGCATTCTGTACATAACAAATACTAAAACATGCAAACTAGGTTATTTTTTGGATAACTCATCATTTATCATCCCTTTTTATAGTAATCTATATATATATATATATACACACACACACACACATATCAAATGTCACATAGTATTCCATTTCACTAATACAATCTAGCACATGATAAAACAATTATTCCAAAATTAATTAATAAAAATTTGGAACATGTCATATATTGTTGACAACCTAAGTGCCCTTCTCACCATTATCATGCACATAATCCTCATTCTCATCAAGTACTTTGATTGATGGAATTGTTTTGGTAATTATAAGGGTAATTTATTTGCTGTATCACTCAAGTTGTCTTCATCACAAAAATCCCTTACACAGAATGATAAAACAGTTAACCATTTCTTACCACGTCTCTTTTCCACATTAAATACCTATTTCGCTTGAGATACCAAAAAAAGCTAATCATGTTTATAACTAATCTTGTTGAGGTCAACTAATGTCAGCCTAAGGACATCAGTTTTGATGTTGTGTTTGTTGTGTTTCACCTAATCACACCTAAACGCAACCTCAATTCTGCAATTATAATTGTATCTCTCTTATAATCACGTAATAAGTATCATACATCACTATTAGCATGTTATCTTCGAACTAGAAAAGAATGTAGCATTGGTAACTAAGCTGACCCCTCTACTCTATTGCAATCTTGAGTTATCACAGTCTTATGTGTAAAAATGATAACCATTTGTAGCATATCTAGCATATTATATTACTTCTAGTTATGATCCTATCACCATCTAGCCCAAGGATTTGGATAAGCCATTTCCTGGAATGTCTCGCTAATCTTAAACCTATGTATAGATACATATTGAGTGGGATATGATTGTTGCAAGTAACTATATGTATGTATGTATACATACATATAAAATGCAATTTATTAGAAGTGTGAATTAATTCATTTTTCCTTCTGATCAGGCTAAGTATTCAAAGTGTGATAGTTCTCAAATTATAACCACTGTTGTTTCTTTCTATAACTTGGATTCTTTGCTTTGAGGACATCCATATGCTCATTACATACACACACAAATTAATGGATAGAACAAAGGAAATATAACCATTAATTAAATTTTACATTGTGCTCGATGTATGGCTAGACTTCATCAATGTTGTTTTGCAACACATAATGGTGTGCCTGGTCTTGTTCATTATGGTCAACAGTTGATACACGACCACTCGACAGTTGTTTTTCAACTTTTGGATCACAAAATTCAACTAATCATTTCTTTCTTCGGATTCTAATAGCATCTACTCCTGATAAGTACTCTATGCACAACTACAGTACTTCCTCTATAATGTAACATTTAGCTATACACCCATTTGGCTGGCTGTGATTTCATACATACCCTTTTAAAATTTTTATGTGCCTCTTAAACGGTTAAACCCATTGTAAGTAAACTGACCCACAAAGTCTAACCTCATCAATGACATGCACTATTAAGTGTACCATGATGTCAAAGAAGGATGGTGGAAATATTATCTTAAGCTCATTTAAAGTTATCGCCAGATGTTCTTGAATTTCTCATAATTTTGAAACATTCAACACCCTCTTGCACAAAGCATTGAAGAAGTAGCAAAATTTTGTAATAGATCCTCTAACTTTGTGCAACAATACCAAAATTATTACTACAAGCTGGAGTGTTACATCAATGCATGACAATTATTTGACTTCATCCCTAATACTTTCAGCTCTTCATAGAGACAATTTTTCTAAAGTTTGAAGAGTAGTCGTCTAGGTCTTAAAGCTTGGATAGGGTTTTACATACTATTCTTTTGCCCCCTCTATCAATAGTATAACTTGCTTTAGGCAAGTATATCTCCTATCCCTCTAAATGCAACCTTCTCTTCAAACCCATCTTCTTAAGATCTATTATAGTTGCAAGTCCATCTTTTGATTTTCCTAACATGTTAAACAAGGTACCAATCATGCTTTCACACAATTCTTCTCAATGTGCATGACATCAAGCACATGGCACAGAAGTAGTGATTTCCAACAACTTCTATAGTTGCTTTCACCTAAATGCTTAATGGCTTTCTTCTTTCCCCATATGACATTAAGGTTTTTAACATGTTCCAATACTTGTCATCCTATCAACATCTTTGGAGGTGTCCTTGTCTCTACACTACCATTAAATTCCTCTTTTAAAAATAGTATAGATGATTTCTATGCAACCATTTTTCGCGGCTAAATATAATCCCATTTTTCTACCATTTTTAAATCACATGACACATGTTTGGTCACTACAAATAGGACAAGAATTGTTTCCCTTCATGGTGCATCCAACACAAATTACCATATGTAAGAAAGTCACTCATTATATAGAATACAATAGCCTTCAGGGGGAACAATTCTTTCTTATAAGCATCGTAAGCTTCAATACCTACATCCCATAACATCTTAAGATCATCGATCAAGGGAGCCAAGTATGTCAATTTCATTCCCTGGCTACTTCAATCTGATACCAACATAGTTAACATCATGAACTTTCTCTTCATGCATGAAATGGTGGGAGGTTGTAACAAACTATTATAACAGGCCAATAACTACACCTGCTGCTCATAGAACCATGAGGATTAATCTCATATATAGATAAAGCAAGTCATAGGTTTCTAAGTTCTTATCCAAAATTAGGCCACAAGAAGTCTAAGAGCTTCCGTGTTAGCTTGTCTGCTAGATAACATGAAAAACTATCAACTACTATCTCCTCGACATGTCATACTAATTTGTTTGCTACTTTTTAATATGGATCATTCTTTTAAGCAATGGAATAGGGGAAAATGCACGAATGCTTATCACCATCTTAGTTGAATTCTTCTTCAAATTCCATCTTGACTGTTCACAAGTTGGGCATGTAGTTTTATCCTTGTGCTCCTTCCTCTATGAGATGCAATCATTGGGACAAGCATGCCAGTTCTTTGGCTCCCATGTCAACCTCACTAGTTTGTTCTCCTTCAATAGCATTTTGCCCACAACTTTCAAGACATCTATAAAACCTTGATCTAAAAAACTAAATCTCAATTTCACATTATAAAGTTCTACCATTGCAGGCAACTTTGGTATAATCTTTACCCCCAAGGTACAATAGCTCATCATCTTCCTCTAATGTAGTATGAAATAGTTCAAGGTCATCCTCAAAATGATCGTATGCATCTCGAAACATCGGTGCAGCTATACTGTCAATGACACTTCCTAAAGTGTTTGCAAATCTTCCCACCCTTGTCAAGGGCCCCTGCCTTGTGAAAGTTCTTCTCTATCCAAATCCATGGGCGATAGCTTTCATCAAATCCATTAAAGTACTATTCTCCCAACATCCCTATAGTCCTTTTCAAGTTTTCACATTTTGAGCATAGACAACACATGTGATTTGACCTCTTGCCCTAGAAATTCGAAACCATTTTGAATGATATTCAAGAAAATAAAGTTTTAGAAAGATTCATAGAATTAGAATAACTATTCTTGTTGGAAAAAATGATAAAGGAGTACCTAGAGATAGAGATACAAAAGTTTCATATAGGAATCCACAAAGAAACTATACAATTGATCAAAATGCACAATGAAAATCATATCCATATCATTTTGCATTTCTTGACAAATATAATCTATTTCGCTATTCTAAATAGTTATTCTATTATTTTTGAATCTTTAGTGTGAGCCAATCTATAGATTTAAAATAGATCTACAATGGATCTACAATGAAATTTAAGAAATGTATCCATGGAGGATTCACTTTGAAGTAACTATTCCCTAGATATATATGCCGTGGTATTTCATGATTAAACCAATTTGAAAAAGACCTAAAGTTAGAGATTTATCAATAAGAAATGTTGCTCCAATACTTAACCAAAGAGGAACTATAGTACCAATCAAAGAGGAACCATAGTACCAATCAAAAAGACTATTGTGGCCACTAGCCAATGAAATTGATTTTAGAATTTATTAACATTCTCAAAAAAGGTATTGTCAATAATCCTGCTATTACTAAAACCACTAAAAGAACACCCAATAACTTATTAGGTATTGTATGGAGGATTTGAAAAATGGGAAAGAAGTACCACTCAAGTAATATTCCAAAGGGGTCGCAAAAGGATATTTCGGTTCACTAATTTAACAAATTAAAGCTAATCTATATGTGAAGACTTGTTAGAAATGAAAAGATTATAGTGAACTTGGTTAAGAATTTTACCAAACACTAGGTATATAAGAATTATAAGTGTTTAAAAAAAAAACTAAGCTACATGAATGCACCCAATTGCAAAATTTTCAATTAACAATGAAGAACAATGCAAAACATGAAAGATCCTCTCAAAGGAAAATTTAACTTAAAAAAAAAAAAAGTTCTAACTATAACCATGCATGCAAAATATATATAATGTGCATGAAACAAATAAAGAGATACTAACCAACACTCAAATCAATATGAGCTTTAGTGAAAATGTAGTCCAATTTCATAGTTGGGATTTACTTGAAGATAACCACAGTGAAAATGTATCGATGTGAGCTTCAGTTTGTGTATAGATGAAGATAGCCGAAAGCAAAAAACTGAAAGTCAATGAAAAATTCTTATAATGGAGTCAAATTTTAAAGTCGGTTCTAGAAAATAACTTTAAAATAATAGACTTTTAAAGTCTATTTTAGAAAATGATTTTTAAAGTTCATTTTAGAAAAATGACTTAAAAGTATCAATTTTTAAAGTTCTTTATAAAAAAAAATATTAAAAGTATCAACTTTTAAAGTTATTTATAAAAATAACTTTAAAAGTATCAACTTCTAAAGCCATTTATAAAAAATGACTTTAAAGGTATTGATTTTTAAAGTATCTATCAAAAAATTTACTTTAAAAGTCATTTTTCAAAACAGAATTTTAAAATCTTTTCCCATAAAAACAAAAGATTTTCCCGCTATATTAAATTAGGAACTTTTAAAGTCATTTACTAAAATTGACTTTAGAAGTTGTGACTTTTAAAGTTAGTTTCCTAAAACTAACTTTCAAAGAGGTGACTTTTAAAATCATCTTTCAAAAACAACTTTAAAAGTATCTACTTGTAAAGTTCATCTCTAAAAATGACTTTTAAAGTTCATTTTCTGAAATTGACTTTAAAAACTATTCCGGTGAAAAGAAGTGTTTCCTGCCACACTAAAGAATAGAATTGGTTCTTGATGAATTGACTTCTTAAGTAGATTTTTAAAGTCATTTTTTTAAACTGACTTGTATTATTCTTATGAAGTTGGTTGACTAAAAACTAACTTCTTTATTCCAACTTTAGTACTGCAAGTCAACGTTCCAACACTTGAGCCAATCAACGAAAATAAAATAAATACTTCATAGCACTGATCTTCATGCGTGCTATGTCTAGTGTGTGTCTCGCCTTTGGAATTGTCTAGCCTTGTCTATAGGATTTTCGGTAGGTTGAGTATATGATTAAACCTTGTAGATAACACTAAACTACATAAATGAAATTGCAGCTTACATCAAGTAAGCACACTTACGATTTCTGAAAGAATGTTTATTAGATGTAGGAAATGATACAACCAGCCAACTAATAGTTTCATGCAATGCATCCACTCCCACATGTATCAAAATACACTAATCCTCTCATCTAAAGAGCACATAAATCACTTGACATATCAAGCATAATAGGGATGCGTCAAAACGATCAACATATATCAATATACTAATATAAAATGATTATTAGGCACAATGTACTGCCAAGGGAAGTCTCAGTAAACTCTAATTGACACATTTGTCAATAATCAAAGTACTCATGTAGTTCATCTATCAAACCATAATATCACTTACAATGGAGTATAAAACATCATAAAATCATATGGGTCAACTATGCTTACACAAGCTCTACTACTATGTGTGCCCACCGATATCATTTAAGGGGACTTCAACCATACCCTCAGAAGGCATATAGTAGTCTCGAAAAGGGTCATGAATCCTAATCAAGAAACTGTTACTCATTGTTGTTGGATACCATTCCACCTCTAGTTGTCAATGGCCGAGGAGCAACCCCATGAAACCTCTTACTCATAGTTTTCATCGGGCTCAAAACTTAGGTATTACAATACCCACTTACAGTTCAAAAATCTATTATGCAAAACATATCATGCACATATAATCTTACTGGGCCCTTTTACAAGCCAAAAGCCAGTGCACTTTCCACTCACTCTAGAGCCAAAAATAAGTTTTAAACTCCCTTTGACATCTCTTTTTCAAAAATATAATACGTTGGCTCACTTAAGCCAAAATACAAGCTTAACTTAGCTTGAAAACTTCAATGACCAGGAATGTCTATATACCCTTATCACCCATGATATTTATCTCTAATCATGTTTTATAAAACTGCCTCTAGTTGGGCATGCAAGACAAGTTCAAACTTCTCCTTCAAGGTTTCCAAAAACCATAGTTTCATTACTTTAGCAACTTGCCAAATCCTCTACCTTTGGTCTCTATCTTTAGGTTTTCAAAACATGTTTCCTTAGTCATTATTTTCCATTAGAAAGCATAGGTAACATGAGGGGGTTTTACTTCTAAAAATGGTCCTTGTAAAACATGTGCTTTTATCCAAAATAGTAAGTCATAAAATGATCTTCCTCATGCTAGAAATCAATTAAGTTATGAAAATCTTAGCTCATGCATATGTTTATGCATCAATATAATATGCCCAATACATGGGAGAATAAGTCAAAGATCTAGGCCACTCATGATTTCCTTCTATGCGTACAAGTATCATTGGAGTTAATAATGAATCTGATCCGTTTAAAGGCTCTGAACCTTGTGCACATATTTTGCCTCATAGGCGTATAACTTGCCTTCCCAAGGCCCATGTTCATGCGCATAAGCCTTATCCCATGTTGTGATGCTTGGTGTCCTCAGAGACTCCATAGGCTGCCCACAACCAAGTGACTTTAAGAAGAACACTTGGCCACTCAAAAAACCCTAAATCATGAGCCCCATTCCTATGTATGGTGGATAAAAACTTCGCCTCTCAAGGCCCTATAGCATGCACACTACTCGTGACAAATAAAGGTGCCAAATGAGCATATACAGTCACCGAGTTACTTGTATAAAACTCAGTAAATCAAAACATATAGTAGGCACATAATCCATCTAAGATTTGGCATGGAATCTCTACCTTAAGCACGTAAACTATAAGCAAATAATGGATAGAAACATGGAATCTCTACCTTCTCATGTGGAATACCAGCCAACAGTCTACCTAGGCTGAATGTCCAAGGTTCTTATAGATTTTCCAAGTACCTAAAATTTCAAGCCTTGCTGCCCAAGGCAGCGGCCTCTCTCCCTTTCATGTTCTGTGTTTCCATTCTTTTGGAAACTCTCCAACTAGCTGCTCCACGTTCCCTATCTCAATTAGCACCCGACCTTGCTATATTCTATTCCTATTTTACCAATTTCTCACCAATTCAGATGTATCTAGCAATAGCTGGTGCATGACATCTTTGTATTCTCCTTCCCATTCTCCCAACTCCAATGCAATCATGTCCTGGACTTTCTAATTCCCCAAGTCAGATGCTTACCTAGTTAATTGTCTTGTCTAGCAGCTAATTCACAAACTTGTTCACTTTCCATAACTCAACTGTCACATATCCTATAGCTACCTTTCTATGTATACCACAGGAGTTCCTATCTCACTTGTCATCTCAGTTAATGATGTCTTTTTTATTTCCAATTCCTTTCCATTGGTTCCATGCTGCATGCTTTCTAGTTCAAAATGTTCCACGGTTTCCAACCTACTGAAATTACGTTATTTCCTTTCCCATTTTAATGGCAGCTGCATGACATCTTTACCATCTATTATGGACATTTTTCTTAGTAGTTTTTAGGAAGTCTTAGATTACTTCCTAATTCCATGATTCAATATCGTCCATTATTTTCTAACTAACATCACTACATATTGTTTCTTATTGTAGCTGGTATTGGATTTAATCCAAACCATCATCTCGCCACCTAATCCATCTACACAATTTGTGTTTAAAGCCAATCTCAACCATCCAATCCTTAGGGAAAGTGATGTCTTTCATCATCCATCTAAGCCATCCATTCATGGCTAGATCATGACATCTTTTGGATTTGATTGTAACTACATGTCCTTGGCTAGCTCACATCCTAACCACTCATCTCTCATGGCCATCAAAGCTCATTTGTTTAGGTCATATCCCACTTAATTTCTGATTACTTAGTATGCCTTTCCCTCGTTAAGATCCTAGCCATTAATCCTAGACCTGATCATAACATCTTACTCTTATAATTTTTTATTTTATTCTTTTAGTGCGTGGAATCCATGCTATCCCATAGCATCTCCCACATTTAATCCATATGAGATCTCATCCATCCATTTTAAGATCTAGGATGTTCATTCTTGAACTGTCCTAGTCTCTAACAAGTGATGTTTTTTTTTTTTCCTGAAACTATTAGGCTCGTCTTTACCAAGGGTTTATTAACTTGCGTCTCCCATTAACACTTAATCTCAAGCCATGTAAGGTGCTAGGCATGTGATTAGCTAGCTACTTAGTTTAAACTAGGAGACTTCCAACTCTCCTAGGCCTGTAATGCCCGAGCAATTTACACTATTTTTAACAAAAATTGAACATTCTATAGGAAATAAACTAAGTTAAATGTTTCACTTTATTTAAAATAGTAAACAAAGGAATTTGTGAGGTAACATAGTACCATTGGATTCTACTCAAAAAATGGAATCCAACGCCTCAAAAATCACCCAAAACGGAGTTCGTATGAAGAAGTTATAGCCATTTAAAGATAGGGGTATTTCTGAAAATTAAACAGAAACACGAAAACACGAAAAAGGACGAAAAACGCAGGGGGCCATTTTGATAACGACACCCCCTGTCATCTTCCTCCTCAGACTTCTCCAGAAACCCTCAATCCCAATTTTTCTGGAGGATTCTGCCACCGCCTTGGTAGCACCGCCAATGAGGGGCACCGCCTTCACCCCTCTATAAAAACCCCAACTCCCCTGCTCCAAAAACACATTTTTCTAGCAAATTTTGGACTGGGGTTTTTGGAAAAAATCGGAAACCCATCCCTCTATTTTTTTCAGCAACGGCCAGGCCAAGTTTGGCCAGCCATTCCTTTACCCATCTCCCCATTCCCCTTTTCTTCATCTGGTCGCAACGGAATGATGGGATTCCCCCTTCATCAAGTTTTCCCAGTGGCACGGGGTTTTCAAAACCAGAATGGAGGACTACCAGGCACGGGGAGTGCCATCACTGGCTGCCCAGGTAAGCTGTCCTTCCCTTCCACTTCCACAAGTAAAACCAGGCCGGACCATGCATTTTCCGACCGAAAATTGCAGAACCCAGGATCGGACCAATGAGGGAGACGATCTTGGGCATGGTGCGTGATGCACACCTGACTAAGCCCATGGAGGGACCCCAAGCATGCCACTGTGCATGAGGGCATGCGACTATGTATGGGTGTGGCCTCGGTGCGTCACAGGCACAGTTCAGGTTCAATCGGGATGCATGGGCGGCTCGGGAGCCAAGGCACATTTCGACTATGCCAAGGTGTGTTCGCGCGAGGTCATCCAGAACACGCGTCATAGTGCGTCACTTAAGCATGCTTGTGCACGTACGAACACTGTCCTAGGTGCGTGCGGCCTTCGGGCACATGCGCGACATGGGGCATGGGTCCTAGCTCGACCAAGATACACGGGGTACCCTGGGAGCTGAGACTCGCCATACTACAAGGTGCGTTCATGTGATGATGCATGTCATAGCGTGTCCCTTGAGTACGCATTGTTTAGCACGGCCTTTAGGCGCACACGCACATGAGGCGGTCGCGGTTCAACCAGGATGCATGGGTGTCCTGGGAACTGGGACACGCAGACCTAATGAGACTTTAAAATTAGGATCATAGGACCATTTATAGAATTTAACTATTGAATAAGTAGGTCCATATTATAGAATCTAGCTTGACAATGAATTAGGTAGTTTAACTATTGAATAGTAGATCCACACCATAGGATCTAGCCTGACGAATGAATTAGGTAAGGACCTTGGATCCAATAGGCAGAGCTAGCAATCTATTGTCTAAATAGAGTGAAATTAATGAGGACTCCTTGTATCCATTCATACCCAGGAGTTTATAAATGAGACCCAAGGATGGGTTAAAGTGATAAAGGACGCGACTCCAGGAGACTTTGAGGTAAGTGCTCTATCGCTACTAGACTTTTTAAAAGAGCCATGATTGTTTTGAGAATGCATGTTTTAAATATAAGTATATGACTTGTTTAGCATGACTTAATTCAACGTACATATGATAAATGCTTTATGCATAGATATGTCTTGCAAATAATTGCATATACATTATGTATAGATATGTTTTGCAAATAATTGCATATACATTATGCATAGATATGTTTTGCAAACAAATGCATATATTGCATGATTTGTGAGCATTGAGTTTTTAAATGATTGCATGTCCTTGAGGGTTACCAAAAGACGCTGGAGTGCCCAAAAGATGCTGGGTAGGCAGTTGTGAGGGACCCAAAGAGGACAGGTTTTGAAAAAGAGTTTTTCGCTTGGTTGATCTGATATGATTTGGGCTGATAAGCTCGTGGGCGTTATGCCGAAAGGTTTGGGTTGGCCTCCAGCCTCTACCACTATTAGGTGGATGGGTACCACGCCCAAAAAGGGCAACGTCGCTATGTCGACTGCATGTGGTATAGGGGGCTACCACTGGTGTCACGACACTAGGTCAACGTGTCATATGCCCCGGTGAGGCTATGACCGAGTGTCCTCAGGTACCTGGGGACCACACGGTGGCGAGGTCATGGGCATAGTTCAACCCTATGGTTTGATGATTTACTTGCATTGCATATGGCATGACATGAGGTTGGTCGACCATACCAGATATCCATGAGTTGGATTCAGTTGAGCATATTATGCATATCATTATGTTTATGATATATATGACACTTTCGACTTGGATTATGCAATTCTTTAGTCGTCAGTATTCCGATTCGACAGTGGTTTGTAATATCGGTATTGAATATGGTTGTTCGAACAGGCACATGTTTTAAAGAGCATATGATTTTAAACATAGCATGCATTGCAAAACTAGTAGTGATAGACTCCTACTGAGTATAGTATATACTCACCCTATCCTTAACATTTTTCAAGATAGTTCCACTCACAAATAGAAGACGTCTCAGGAGATATTAGTGCTACGAGCAAGTGAATCAAACAGGAGACAATTATACATGTAAGTAAACTCCCAACCCTTTAGACATGTATTTGTATTTATTTACAGTTGGGCTGTGTGTTGTGACTGGATAGACCTGGAGAAAACATTTATGATTTCTGAAGTTTTTCAAAAACTACTTTAGTTGTTGTGAAAGTAAATGACACTCGGGGTTTTCAAATTGAATTTCAAATAAAAGATTTTTTCACTGCATTGCATTGTTTTTCAAATAGGGATCCCGCCTTAGGAATTTAGATTTTTCATTTAAAAATACATGAGAAAACCTGGGTCATCACAAGGCCTCTCAAGGTCCTAAGGTCTAATCTAAATGGACTTAATCCTAGAGCTCTCATCCATAGTGTTTCATCATATTAATTATCAAGGATTATCTACTCTTAAACTAGAATAAAATTTCATTTTTAATCATAAAAATGAGTATATAAATTAGAAATATTACATTGTGCATTACATGTCATTCTTGCACCAAAGAAGGATAGAACATGGAGAATGTGATCAATAAGGGCAGTGGACATGATAATGATTAATTATCATTCCCCTATCCCTCATCCTAATGATCTACTAGATCAACTCAATTAAGCTACTATGTGCATTCATAGTTGAGGAGTGAACAAGATAATGATTAATTATCATTTCCATATCCCTCATCTTGATGATCTACTAGATCAACTCCATTGAGCTACTACTTTTTCAATGATTGATCTTCATAGCTGATACCATCAAATTCGAATAAGACTAAGTAATAATGGAAGATGGCTGTTAAAACTAGAGATGGATTCCATGAGTGGTTGGCTACACCTTTTGGCTTATTTAACACTTCTAGGACTTTCATGCTTTTAATGACTCATGTCTTTAAACCTTTTAGTGGAAAATTTGTAATGTGTACTTTGATGATATTCTTGTTTATAGAAAAAATAAGAATCAATACTTGAGACATCTTCAGCAAGTACTTCATATGTTGCAAGAATAGAAATTATATGGGAATTTAAAAAAGTGTAATTTCTTCACCGAGAGCCTTATCTTTCTGGGTTATCTCGTTTCAATTGATGGAGTAAAGATGGATCCATGTAAAGTGGAAGCTAGTTTTAATTGACTAATTCCTCAATCTATTCATGATATCAGAAGCATTCATGGGCTTGCTTCTTTTTACTAAATATTCATCAAAAATTTTAGCACAATTATCAGTCCAATCATAGAATTTTTAAAGGGTGAAAATTTCAAGTTGAAGGAGAAAGCACCATGGAGCACTGAATTCATCAAACAAAAGGTAACCAATGCTCCTTTCTCCCTTTACCTAACTTTGGTTGTATATTTGAAGACAAATGCAATGCTTCCATCATGGGAATCAATACAATTATTAGCCAAGAAGGGAAACTACTTACCTTCTTTAGCAAAAAACTCAATGATTTTCACCAAATTAGTCCACTTATGATAAGAAGTTCTATGCCATTGTGAGGGCATTAGAACATTGGAGCCAATATTTGTTTCCACAACCATCTATGCTATTTTTAGATCACGAGGCTCTAAGATTTCTCTAAATTCACTTAAATGTTAGAGAAGACATGTCATGTGGGTCAAATATATCCATTCTTTTAGTGGTATAACAACCATATCTCTAATATCTTTCTCTATAGAAGAAATTATTGTCTTCTTCCGTGGTCCTTAAAAAATGTCACTTGTCCTATCTTCTTCATCAACCTCAAAGCTCATGGCACAATCTTGCATTTATCATGCTATTTCTATCAAACCTTATCAAACGAACTACTTGCTATGGAAGGGATAAGTGGAGACTCATTTGAAAGGTAATTATCTTATGGGTTATCATGATGATTCAACACCTTGTCCACCATGCCTGTTACCTATTGATTTGAATAGACCAAACATACAACCATCAAAGAACCTAGAATATCAAGGCTAGTTGACCAAAAGATTAGTGCCTGCAAAGTTGGTTATTGTCATTTTCATTTGAAGGAGTCATCATCCATGTTCTTGGGCTCCCAAGTCCTAACTACTACATGAAGGATTCTTAAGATGGTTAAAAACACATATACAAGACAATTACCAAACAAAAATAAGATGATTTCACAACTGTCTTACTTTTTTTCATAAAATAAGATGGTTTACAATGAACCATCTTATTTATGTTTAAAATTATAAGATGGTTTTTGGAAAACTATCCTATTTCATATGAAAATATAAGATAGTTTCTTGAAAACCATCCTATTTTAGGTTAATAAAATAAGACAATTATTGTAAACCATCTTATATTGTACATAGTAGAGGACAATTCTAGGAATCGTCGTCTTTTCTTGACTTCTATTTTAACATGCTTCCTATAGTTTCTTTCTTTTTTTGTTGGTTTATGTTATTACATTCTTCCTATAGTTTCTATAGTTCAAAATACAGTCAGCATTCACCTTCAACAATCTTTTAGAATTCACATTCACTTTAACTTCATGACAAATGTAGGCTATAGTATTTATACAATCTTCGAAACACAATTCAACTTTCACGTTCAACAGAATTCACCCTTATACCAATCCCCCTTGGAAACCTACAATAGCAAGACAACTTTTCTTTTTCTCCTCTCTCTCTTCTTGGCATCTCCTACATATAAAAATCATAAAAACTTCAAAATCCACATTTCACATTCAACACCTTCATTGCAATGGACATTCACTTCCAACATCCACATTGAACTTTAAATTTTCAAAGACATAAAAAAAAGAAGTGACAAGTACATACATTCATACTTCTCCATATACACACATATGTTTGGTTTGACATGCGAACTTCCCTTCACTGAAATAAAGAAACCACACAAACTTATTTGTGACATTTAATCTTATGGTCATTTAGAAATTGTAAAGACTATAAGAATGATGATAAAAAATAATAATTATCTTACCTTTCTCAATTGTGAGATCTTAGACATCATGAATAAGGGTTCTCATGTATTTGAGAACATAATATCCACACTTTCAATTAGAATATTGTCTAAGGGCCTACATAACAAAGGAAATGGAAGGGTTCAAATAGGTTATAAATTAGTCTAATGAACTAGTAAACCTTACCATGACATTTGTTTAAGTTTTGGTCGGCGCTTAATATCTTTCATGTCAACCCACTTATACCATGTACTTCACATTTATAAGTCAAAAAGTACTAAATATTAATAACATAATAGTTATCAACTGTCCAACTATTATAGTAGATGAAAGAATATAGACTTAGTTGTTGATGAATTCCATCAACAGTCCACAAAAGTATGCTTCACAAGAATAAAAAAATAATGCATGCCCATCATGAACATCCACGGCTAGTAGAATCCAAAGAGACCTATACGCACTATCATTCAATTGAAATTTACAAAACTTAAGTGACATAGACATGAATATGTGTATTATATAATGTAATTTAGAAGACATGTTAAAACTCACCTGCTATTGTAGGAAATTACTAAGGCCTGCCCCTTCTCACAACTCTTGAACCCAAGTGTAATATCTTCTATTTTTTTCTCCATGGGACATTGCTCCTTCGATCTAGAGAAAACAATAGCATCGAGGAATTTGTAAATGTCCTTGACCTCTAATCTTTGCAATTTATTGTGCAAAGACCTAGAAAAATGAAGTCATTATTACTTATCACGTCTTACTAACAAGTAATGTCAAGGATTCTTAATAGTGCGCATATTTGCATAGCCAATGTAGATGATAATATGCATGCATTCTAGTTGCTCCATATTACATATTGCTAGGACGTCCTCGGTCATGAGTAGTGCCTCAAATCTACCATCGGTAGGCATACCAAGCACTATCCATATGAGGTTGATTCCCTTATTTTCATTGATGAGTCTGTAGAGTACTCTCAAGAATGGAGGCATTTTAGTTAAAATCTCTACCTCATCCTTACAATATGGGATGTAAAATTTTAGAAGTTAGTATTGAATATAAAAAATTATATTGAAGGTATTCAATTTTATCATCAAAATAGACATAAATACTAGTATCAGGATAATCTCTGTGGTGAAATGTGCTATCAGAGAGGGGGTCAGCCTCAATGGTGCCTTCTATGACTTCTAGTTAACATTAGATGTAGATAATATTAAATAATTAAGTTGAGGCCTTAAAAATTATTGTTGAAAATGATGCTATGACACCATATATAAAACTTGGGTAACATGCATTTGATATATTTCTTCAGGAAAGCAATATGATATCTAATTGCATGCCCAATAGTATGAATTTCTTCCACTGCTATTGAAAATGGTAGGGGCCATTCGTTTGTGAGGCAGTAGTAACACAAACATACATGGTGTGTGGATACGTCAACATGTCATGCAACATCAGAAAGAGAACCTCATACAGTATACCAATAGTGACGTAGTTCTCAGCTATATGTAGCTTCAACATGCATTGACCCACCTGTAAATCAGAAATACTAGACACATAAGATTGAATGAAGATTATCAAATAATTGTATAGTGAAACTCCCAAAATCCCTATATGTGATGGGGGCCAAGGGGTAAAATCTTCACTTGAAGCCCTGAAACTCCAAAAATACCCATATAGTTCCTGTGCTACCTTCTCGATCAACTCCTTTTTTGTTTTCTATTTTCATTCCCCCAAGACCTCCACTAGAGTCCTCTTTGTTGAAGGAAAGACTTTTGAAGGAACAATACCTTGGTGGGCCTTTACTCGCCTAGGGTGCTTGTCCTTACTACCCATAGCACTATACAGGATATCTCCCCTTGTAGTAATGCTGCCTAGAGTCTCTATAGTTGGGCTTTCTTGGGTTAACTTTTCTTGCATAATTTAGTTTTTAGAACATGATCAATTACATATATATATAATTTAAGCTAGATGAATAAAACCACTTATGATTCATGAAGCAACTGAGGTAGCATTTCATTTGTGAAGGTCTAGGAATTACACCCCTCCAAATACACTATTCTCCAGAGGATGGGTAGTTGATAAGCTCCATAGTCCTAACCTTCTATTGTTGTTAAGAGAAACACTAAATCAAAGGGAATCAAATAAAAGTCTGGCATAGTTAGACAGAAATGAACTATCACATATACTTACTTCTTGCTCTTCTAACTGTACATTAGCAATTTGGGAAAAGTGGTACTACAAATGATTAATCACACACATCATTTGCCCTTTCGTACACTTTGGCTACACATCAAAGGCATGTAACTAAGCACAATCAACTTTCATAATTAAAATAATCAAACCTTGGGATAGTTGTCAACTCAAAATCAAAAGATAGGTGGGTTTATACAAATTGATTCTACGCATCCTGGTCAATGATGCTAGACTATAGCTTATGAATAGTGTGCAGCCTCAACAAATCAGTGCCTTGGAAGTATGTCCTCTTTACAAGTTCACTCTTCCATTTCCTTCATTGTCTACTAGCTCCTTGTAGAACATTCTTCTTGTAACATGAAAGGTAAACAACAAAATAAAAATAAGCATGTTACTCTATTTGAAAAAGAAAAGAAAAGAAAATAAGGTATATAATATGTTATATGTAAGAAGCATTTACATACCTTCATCATTTCTCATATTACATCTTTGATTGATGGTGACACATCTTTAATCACTAATTGAGATTGGCACTACAATTTTTATAGTGTAGCAAACAAAACGGGTATAGGAATGAGCACGGTTACCTATTGCTTGCCCTTTATTGTTGAAATGTATAGTATCTTATATTCCCTTTAATTTTTACTTAATAATATGCTCCATTTTTGCTAGCCCTGTTCCCTTTCTCTTAAGAGTTGTACTTGGATTGGATTATTCTTCATGTTGTTCATTTTTCTTCATGTTCTATGTTTCTTGCACAAGTTAAAACAATACATTTAAAATAAATGCATCACAACAATAGAGATCAGTAATCAAGAGGAATAACAGATAATATTTAGCTTTTTAAAATAGATAATGATGTATCTTGTAGTGGGTAGGAGTAAATTCAAATAATCAAAACAACAATGCCATTTGGATAGGAGTAAAGTCATAGTAGGTGATAGGAGTAAATTTGAACAATCAAAACAACAAAAACAAAAACAATAATAATAACACCAACAAGTGGGCATTGGCTATAAGAACTCCTTAAAGAGGAAAACAAAATACATTCCATCACCAAAGTAGGTATTTACTTTCCTACCAGCCATACTATGTACAAATGAAGATTCAACTTAAGGATAAAGCTAATAGCAAATAATCAAGATAAAAAACAAGCTTAGTGTACATTGCAGCATATAACAATCTAAAACCCAATTTCAAAGTGTATATTCCTCTATCTTGAGGGTCATCTTTCTCTCTGATAAAAGAGTTGTTGATATAATTGATAATGATGGCTCATAGAACATAGATAATATTGGATTTCATTTGGAGAAAATCAACCAATGTATCCATTATATTATTATATCTCCTCAGTTAGAAGTAAAATTGTCTAGAATCTAGCTAAAATAATGTATTTTTAGTTAAATATGCATATAATTTCCTATGCTCTTCTGATTTTATGAATTATGTACTTCAAAAAATAATCTGGAATGATAATCTATAGCTTAAAGTAAAAATTTATTATGGCAGATTGTACTAAATATGACAAGAAATTTTGTCCACTATGTATGTAGCATGAGGAGACTATGAAGCATTTGTTTTTCCATTTTCTTGTAGTCTTTGATTTTTGGAAAATTGCTATATAGGAGTTGGGCATCAATTGTCACATGTAATTCTATTAAAGATGTTCTAATGAATTGTCTTGGAGAAAGACATGAAAATGCTTTCATGCAAAATGGGGGGGCACCTTTACATGTTGGAAGGCAAGAGCAATTGGGCAGTCTAATTCAAGTGCTAATTGTCCACTTTTTTTTACTCCGCAATTACAAATTCTAAAGAAACAAGGGCCAAATTAATCTTGTTTAGGATAAAAGGAACCTATTTAAAGTTAAAAGAAATCCTTTTGAAACATGGCTGGGTTCAACTTAGTCTTGATGGGTCTTCCTTAAACAATCCAGGTTAGGTTGGAGCAGGTGGAATCCTAAGGGATGTTGAAGGGAGATGTATAATAGCTTTTAGCATATATAGGCATAAAAATATGCCATATGGAAGGCAATAACATTACCTACTAGCTTGGATTTTGAGATATTGTAAATTTAAGGAGACTTAGAAGTCATCATCAAACATAATGAAGAAAAACTTAAAGTGTAGGTGGAACATAATGCAAATTTGAGAGGAATGCTTGAGGAAACTACATGGAAAGTAAGTTGAATTCAAGCATATATATTGGGAAGTGAATGAGGTTGCCAAATTTTTGGAGAAAAAAGATTCTACAATTCTGAACTCAGAGACATGGGAAGGACATACTCCTTTAGAATTGTGTTACTTTTGGATGATGCTAGAGGGATCAATAATGAGAGGAGACATAAAAAAATATAGAGCATGATGAACATTGATGTTATGTCTATTTTCCTTTTATGATTCTTCATTCTTTACAAGAAAAAGGAATTTTCTTATGTGGCTTGATTGGAGCATTCTCCTTGGAAAACTTAGATGAGAGGAACATGGAACCTTGATATGTACAATTTCATTTGTGGGATTTGAAAAGAAATATAATGGTTGATTTGTATCCTTTCTAATAAAACATCAAAGAATCATTTGGTCATTTTGATGATATACCAAACCAATAATTTGATTACAATTGTCTTAGATATGGGAACTAAGATTAATCCTAATGACCAAGTTTGTCTCCTTGGACAAGTAATTGTCTAGCCTTCAACATAGCTCCAGTCACATCTAATAATGTCCTACTAAGTATTTGACTAGCATAGCAGAATCATTACCATTTTATCATCTCATAGGTAAATTAATCTCATAACCATTCAAGCAAGGAACACTAAGAACCCAAAAAGCTAATTCATACAAAATCAGAGTGACAGATATTTAGGACAAAGGCAATAACCCAGTTAACTACAAAAAAAAAAAAAGCAATGTGAAAAGAAACCTTAATTAATGCAATTTCCAAACCAAACAACACTTGTAGCAATATCTAAGTAGTGTAATAATTTCCACTATAGATTGTTTAAGCTTTATGAAGTAGAATCTTGTCATGTGTTTTATGTAAGGAAGGTTGTGTGAAATATTCATGGATTTCTTGATCTCCCTTGAGCAAAATTGTCAAAGATATAAACAAAAATAAGCATAGATTATTAGAAAATAAGCCCAAAACAACAAGGATATAAACAAAACCAATGTTTTGAAATAGTAGATTGAGAGAGACATGGAAACTTAGAAGATAGAGATGGGTTTTTTTATTTTCTTGCTTCTTCTTCACCTATTCATGGATGAATGGCTATAGCTGCTAGAGGTCTCAATGTAGTATTGTGATGACCCAGGTTTTCCCATGCATTTTTAAATGCAATATCTAATTCCTAAGGCAGGATGCATCCCTATTTGAAAACTATTTTATAATAACCATGCAATGCAACAAAAAATCTTTAGTTTTAAACTCATTTTGAAAACCCCGAGTGTCATTTGCTTTCACAACAACCAAAGTAGTTTTTGTAAAACTTCAGAAATCATAAATGTTTTTCCCTAGGTCTATCCAGTCATAGGTCACAGCCCAAGTGTAAATAAATACAAATACATGTCCAAAGGGTAGAGTGTTTACTTACATGTATGATTGTCTCCTTTTGATTTACTTGCTCGTAGCACTAACATAGGCGTCTTCTAGTTGTGAATGGAGCTATCCTGAAAAAAGTTAAGGATAGGGTGAGTATATACTATACTCAGTAGGAGTCTATCACTCTTAGTTTTACAATGCATTCTATGTTTAAAATCATATGCTCTTTAAATATGTGCATGTTTGAAGACTCATGTTCAACATCGATATTAAAAACCATTGTCAAACAGGAATACTAACGACTTAAAGAATCGCATAATCCAAGTCGAAAGTATCATATATATCATAAACATAATAATATGCATAAGATGCTCAACTGAATCCAACTCATGGATATCTGGTATGGTCGACCAACCTCATGTCATGCCATATGCAATGCAAGTAAATCCTCAAACCATAGGGCCCACTATGCCCAGGACCTCGCCACCGTGTGGTCCTCGGGTACCTGGGGACACTCGGTCATAGCCTCCACGGGGCATATGATACATCGACCCAGTGCCGTGACACCAATGGTAGCCCCCTGTACCACATGCAGTCAATGTAGGGACATGCCCTTTTTGAGCATGGTACCCATTCCACCTAATAGTGGTAAAGGCTGGGAGGCCAACCCAAACCTCTCGGCATAGCACCCACGAGCTTATTAGCCCAAATCATATCAGATCAAACAAGCGAAAACCTCTTTTTCAAAACCTGTCCTCTTTGGGTCCCTCACAACTGCCTACCCAGCGTCTTTTGGGCACTCCAGCGTCTTTGGTAACCCTCAAGGACATGTAATTTTTACAAAAACTCAATGCTCACAAATCATGCAATATATGCAATTGTTTGCAAAGCATGTCTATGCATAATGTATTTGTCATATGCATGCTGAATTCGTTTATTAAATTAAGTCATACTAAACAAGTCATATAACTTAAAACATGCATTCTCAAAATAATCATGGGTTCTTTTAAAAAGTCTAGTAGCGATAGAGCACCTACCTCGAAGTCTCCTGGAGTCGCGTCCTTTATCACTCAACTCGACCCTGGGTCTCATTTATAAACTCCTGGATATGAATGGATAATAAGGACTCCTTATCAATTTCAATCTATTTAGACATTAGATCGCTAGATCTGCCTTTTAAGGTCCATGGCCCTTGCTTAATTCATTGTCAGGCTAGATCCTATGATATGGATCTACTATTCAATAGTTAATCTCTATAAATTGTCCTCTGATCCTAACTTTAAAGTCTCATTAGGTTCGCGTGTCCCAGTTCCCAGGACACACCTGCATCCTGGTTGAATTGCGACTGGACCGCATTTTGCACACGCACATGCATGCCCAAGTGACGCGCTATGACGCGCATCCTGGATGGCATTGCACAGTCACACCTTTCGTGTAGCATGGCGCGTCTCAGCTCCCAGGGCACCCCGTGCATCCTGGTCGAGCCAGGACTCGTGCACCATGTTGTGTACGCACCCGAAGGCCGCACTAAGGATAGTGTACGCACTATCGTACACCTGGAACCTGTCCCAAGGACCCTGTCATAGGTGCACGTGGAGCATGGCATCCCTGGGACACCTTGTTCGTGCAGAGCCAGTTGGAACCGGCTGGATCGTTTTTCGGCTAGAAAAACTGGCTGGAAATGCTAGATCTAGCACGGTTCTAGCCTGAAAGGAGGAAGAACCCAAGAGAGGGAAGGATGGCTTACCTGGGCAACCATGGGGCGCCTATCGCCGGTGGTAGAACCCCGTTCTGGTTCTGAAACTTCATGCCACCAAAAATCTCGATGAAGGGAAAAACCCCAATCCCAAGACTGGAAAAGAGAAGAGAGGGGAATGGGGAGACGGGTAAAGGAATGGTCGGCTTGACTTGGGCCTGGCCGTTGCCAGAATCACAGAGAACTGGGTTTCCAATTTTTGTTGGAAACCTCAGTCCCAAATGACCGAAAAATTGTGATTTTGAAGAGGGGGAGATAGGGTATTTATAGAGGGAAGAAGGCGGTGCCCCTCAATGGCGGTGCCACCATTTCCCTTGGTGTTTTCTGGAGAAATTGGTAGAAGAGGGTTTCTGTAGAAATCTGAAGGAGGAAGACGACAAGGGGTGCCGTTATCAAAATGGCCCCTGCGTTTTATGTCTTTTTCTTTTTTCTGTTTAAATTACAGAAATGCCCCTAATCTTTAAACGGCCGTAACTTCTTCATACAAACTCCGTTTTCAGCGTTCTTTGAGGCATTGGATTCCATTTTTCGAGTAGAATCTAATGGTACCAAGTTTCCTCACAGATTTCTTATTTTACTATTTTAAATAAAGTAAAACATTCAACATAGTTCATTTCCTATAGAATGCCCATTAAATAGCATAAATTGCTCGGGCATTACAAGTATAAGTGCAATACTAGTTGAGGACGATCAACTCTCTAATGGGGTTGAGGGAGTGGCAATGCAACTTAGGGAGTGCACAAGTAAATGAGTGAGAAAACGAGAGGGATGGAGAAAGAGACAAAACAAGGGTAACTTGTTCAAAGTTTCACTAGGATATTATATAGTAAAAGAGAATATAGGACAGTTTCTGAAAATCTGTCTTATATTTGAATACATATAAGATGATTTATATGTATTAAAATATACAATGGTGTTTCAGGAACTATCCTATATTCTCTGTGATTAAACCTAGTGAAAGTTCGAACAAGTTACCCTTGTTCTCATATATCTCTCTTCTCATCCATTATTTCTTTGAATAACATAAGATGGTTTCCACTATACTATCTTATACTTTTTCCTATATTTAAGATGGTTTGTGGAAAAACCATCTTATATGTATTTATAAGATGATTTTTTAGAATCTATCCTATATTCTCTATAAAACACAGTGGATTTTCTAACGTCTTATTTTATATACAGAAAATAAGGCAATTTCCTCTTAACTATCTTATATTTTTAACAATGAGTCCATTACATTACTCTCTTACACAAAGAGTTTCAAATCTTAGTAACATTTGAAGGGCAGAGGGGGCCCATTGCCATCCCTAATTTTCCTGGCCATGTCATAAAATTTTTCAAGACATGAAGACAATCAAATAATTGGCATAACACATGATGTATAACCTAATTAATTATATAACTCTATCAATTACATACATCAGATGTTACATGCATTTTAATTTGTCCCCTCATATTTGATCCAATCCAACCCAGCATCCTCCTCACCAGTATCACACACATAATCCATCTCAATCTCCCTGATTAGATTGATTATGGCATTATTGTAGTGATACAAGGGTAATCAATTGCAGTGTCACCTAGGTTGTTTTCGTCGTAAAAGCCCCTCAGGGAGGCTGATAAAGTAGGACCATCTCATATCATCTCCCTCTTGTGCATAAAATACTTGTTTTGCTTGAGATGCCAAAATAAATTGATTATTTTGATAGTCGATCTATTAAGGCCAACCAATGTCAACTTAAGGGCATCGATTTTGATGCTATCTTTGTTGTGTTCCACCTCATCGCACTTAAACACAACTAAAATTCTACAAGTATAATCTAGTGTCCATATCTCATGCATAACCCCACAATAAGTACTATTTTTTACCCTTGGATTACTATCCTTTGAACTGGAAAAGAAAATAGCATTTATAATTAAGTTAACACCACTATTTTGTTGTGCTCTTGAGTTATCGCAGTCTTTAGTGTGAAAATGATAACCACTAATGTCATATCCATGACTTGACTAATTCTAGTCAAGGTTCTATCAACATCTAGCCCGAGGAATTATAAATATTGTAACCTAGAACATCTAGTTGATCTAAAACTGTGTATAATATTAATTAAGTGAAATGATTAATGTATAAGTGCATATATAATGTAATAAAAATAAGTGAACGAAGCATTAATTCATTGTAATTACCTTCTAATGAAGCTAAGTAGTGGAGAAGTGACAATGCTTATCTTAGTAATACCTCTCTTTTAGGAAGTTCATGTGCTCGCTACAATGAAGAGATGAAAATTATATATAACATGCATGCAATACATTACCCTTCCGTTTTATACATAAAATACATATATGAAAATGTGAAACAAACTAGATAGAATGTTAGTTATTTACTTGATGTATGGCTCAACTTTATTGACATTAATGTTTGGCAATACATAAAGGTGTGCCTAGGCCTATTCCTTACAGTCAATAGTCAATACACCACCATTGGAGAGAGGTTCAATGACTTTTGGATCATTGAATCCACTTGATCATTTCTTATTAGAGATTGTAATAGCATCCACTCCTGATAAATACTTTGTACAAAACTCGACCGCTTCTTCTACAATGTAGCATTAGTGACACACCACTCTGACCAAATGTCATTTTGTACATATCATTTAACACTTTCATGTCCCTCTTAAATGGGTATATCCATCGTAAATAAACTAGCTTGCAAAACACCATTACGTGTACAATGATGTCGAAGAAGGATGGTGAGAAGATTTTCCCAAGCTCGCATAAGGGTGTCACTATATGCTTTTATATTTGATGTAATTTTGAATCAACTACCTTCTTGCACAAGGTATTAAAGAAGTAGCAAAATTTAATACTAAATTGTGATGACCCGGGTTTTCTCATGCATTTTCTAAATGAAAAATCTAAATTCCTAAGGCGGGATCCCTATTTTGAAAAAACAATGTAATGCAGCGGAAAAATCTTTTGTTTTAATCTCATTTTGAAAACCCCGAGTGTCATTTGCTTTCACAATACTCAAAGTAGTTTTTGAAAAACTTCAGAAATCATAAATTTTTCCCCAGGTCTATCCAGTCACAACACACAGCCCAACTATAAATAAATACATGTCCAAAGGGTTGAGAGTTTACTTACATGTATAATTGTCTCCTTTTTAATTCACTTGCTCGTAGCACTAAAATCTCCTAAGGCGTCTTCTATTTGTGAGTGGAACTATCCTGAAAAATGTTAAGGATACGGTGAGTATATACTATGCTCAGTAGAAGTCTATCACTACTAGTTTTACAATGCATGCTATGTTTAAAATCATATGCTCTTTAAAACATGTGCATGTTTGAACAATCATGTTCAATATCGAGATTGAAAACCACTGTCAAATCGGAATACTGACGACTTAAAGAGATAGCATAATCCAAGCCGAAAGTATCATATATATCATTATCATAATGATATGCATAAGATGCTCCACTGAATCCAACTCATGGATATATGGTATGGTCGACCAACCTCATGTCATGCCATATGCAATGCAAATAAATCCTCAAACCATAGGGTCCAACTATGCCCACGACCTCCCCGCCGTGTGGTCCCCGAGTACCTAAGGACACAGGGTCATATGCCTCCACGGGACATATGACACTTCGACCCAGTGCCACGACACTAGTGGTAGCCCCCTGTACCACATGCAGTCGAAGTAGGGACGTTGCCCTTTTTGGGTGTGGTACCCATCCACCTAATAGTGGTAGAGGCTGGAGGCTAACCCAAACCTCTCAGCATAGTGCCCACAAGCTTATGAGCCCAAATCATATCAAATCAAACAAGCGAAAACCTCTTTTTTAAAACCTGTCCTCTTTGCGTCCCTTACAACTGCCTGGCCCTCACAACTGCCTACCCAGCATCTTTTGGGCACTCCAACATCTTTTGGTAACCCTAAAGCACATGCAATCTTTCAATAACTCAATGCTCACAAATCATGGAATATATGCATTTGTTTGCAAAACATATCTATGCATAATGTATATGCAATTATTTGCAAAACATATCTATGCATAAAGCATTTATCATATGTATGCTGAATTAAGTCATGCTAAACAAGTTATATAATTTATACTTAAAACATGCATAAAACAATAATGGCTCTTTTAAAAAGTCTAGTAGCGATAGAGTACCTACCTCAAAGTCTCCTGGAGACGCGTCCTTTATCACTTTAACCCGTCCCTGAGTCTCATTTATAAACTCCTGGGTATGAATGGATACAAGGAGTCCTTATTAATTTCAATCCATTTTGGCATTAGACCGCTAGATCTGCTGTTTAGGGTCAATGGTCCTTGCCTAATTCATTGTCAGGCTGGATCCTATGATGTGGATCTACTATTCCATAGCTAACTCTGTAAATTGTCCTCTAAACCTAGCTTTATAGTCTTATTGGGTCTGCATGTCCCAGTTCCCAGGACACTCATGCATCCTGGTTGGACCGCGACCCCCTCACGTGCGTGCGCGCCTAAAGGCCGTGCCAGGGACCACGTTTTGCATGCGCACATGCATGCTCAAGTGACGCACTATGATGTTCATCATCGCACAGATGCACCTTGTAGCATGGCGTGTCTTAGCTCCCAAGGCACCCCGTGCACCCTGGTCGAGCCAGGACCTGTGCCCCATGTCGCGCACGCACCTGAAGGCCTCACCTGGGATAGTGTATGCACTGTCATACGCCTGGAACTCGTCCCAGGGATCCAGTCCCAGGTGCATGCGCAACATGGCGTCCCTGGGATGCCTGGTTCGTGCAGGGCCGACCCAAGCCGGCTTGGAGCATTTTTTGCCAGGAAACCCTGCTGGAAATGGCTGGGAAATGCTAGATCCAGCTTGGATCTAGCCTGAAAGGTGGAGGAACCAAAGATGGGAGGTAAGGACGTCTTACCTGGGCAGCCTGGGGAGTGCCCATTGCTGGTGATGGAACCCCATTTCTGTCTGAAACCCCATCTTGCCGGAATTCTGTGTTTGCCCGAACCCACGAAGGGTAAAACCCCAATGTCAGACCGGAACAAGAGGAGAGAGGGGAATGGAAGAATGGCCAGCTCGACTAGGGGCTGGCCATTGCCGAAAATTGTAGGGAACTGGGTTTCCGTTTCTAGCCGGAAACCCCAGCCCTAATGACTGGAAACCACGTTTTTGGAGAGGGGGAGATGGGGTTTTTATAGAGGGGAGAAGGCGGTGCCCCTCAATGGCGGTGCCGCCCTTTCCCCTGGGGTTTTCTGGAGAAATCATGAAAAACTGGTTTCTGGAGGAGTCTAGAGGATGAAGACAACAGGGGGTGCCGTTATCAAAACGGCCCCTTACGTTTTTCATCCTTTTTCATTTTTTTCGTTTTTCTGTTTAATTTCCAAAAATACATCTATCTTTAAATGGCTGTAACTTCTTCATACGAACTCCGTTTTGGGTGATTTTTGAGGCGTTGGATTCCATTTTTCGAGTAGAATATAATGGTACTAAGTTCCCTTACAAATTCCTTCGTTTACTATTTTAAATAAAGTGAAACATTTAACTCAATTTATTTCCTATAGAATGTTCAATTTTCGTTAAAAACAGTGTAAATTGCTCAGGCATTACATAAATCCTCTAACTTTATTTGAAAATACTAAATGTAATACTAAAGGTAGGAATAGCTCCATCAATGCATGGCAATCATGTGACTTCATCCCTAACTGTTTCAGCCCTTCCATAAAGACAATGTTTCTAAAGCTTGAAAAGCACCTATCTAGGACTTTGATCTCTGATAGGGTTTTTTACACACTATTTTTCTCCCCTCTTAGTCAAGCATATAATTTGCTTGAGGTAAGTATGTCCCTCATCTACCCCTATCACAAGATCCTTTCAATTTGCAAGTTCATCCTTCAAATTTCTTTGCATGTCAAGCTTTCACAGACATTTTTCTTAGGTGCATGACATCAAGCGCATGCCACACAAGCAGGGATTTTCAGTGCTCATCAAAGAATATTGACTTCTTCTTCCAACAATGTTTAGAGTTACATATATACGCTTATTTACCTTCTTCCCCCATGAGATATTAAAGTTCTCAACCTATTCCAATACTTGTCAGCTAGTCAACCTCTTTGGAGGTATTCTAGTCTTCATACGTCCATTAAATTCTCCCTTTATAAAATTCCATGGACAATTTTTGTGCAACCATCTTCTTTGGCCTAGGAATGCCATCTTCTTACCATGTTGGAGATGTATGGCATATGTTTGGTCATTACAAATAAGACATGCATTGTATCCTTTCACTATTCATCTTGCAAAATTAATATACTTAGGAAAGCCATTTATTGTGCATAATAGTATAGCCTTAGTGGTGAATGTCTCTTTCTTATATGCATCATAAGCTTCAACCCCTACATCTCACAATGTCCTAGGATTGTTGATCAATTGATCGAAGTACACATCAATATCATTCCTAAGTAGCTTGGGACCCAATATTAACATAGTTAGCATCATAAACTTTCTCTTCATGCACAACAATGATAGAAGGTTGTAAGTCATATGTTTCTAGGTTCTTCTCTAAAATCAGGCCACATGAAGTCTACGAGCTCCATGCTGGGTTATTGGATAGATGGAGTCAATAGTTATCACCTACTCCCTCCTTAGCATGCCATACTAGTTTCTTCATTATTTCTATAATATGAAATAATCTTTTGAACCTTTGAATAGGGAAAAAATATTGTAGGACCTTTACAGTAAAATCTTTCACTTATCAATTAGTTGAATTCTTCTTTAGCTTCCATCTCTAATGTTCATAAGTAGGGCATACAATTTTGCATTTGTGCTTCTTCCTCTATAAAATGTAGTCATTATGATAGGAATTATCTTCTCATACTTCAACCTTAGCATAGCTAAGGTTTTCTTTGCCTCCTATGTCGACCTAGCTAGTTGGGTCTCCTTCACCAGCATTTTATTAATGACTCAACAATTCTATAAAACCTTGATATGAAAAACCAAATCAAAATTTCATGTTGTAAAGTTATCCCACTATAAATAACTTGGTATAATGTGTACACCCAACATACAATAGCTCATTGGCTTCCTCTAATTTAGTGTGAAATTGTTTACAATCATTCTAGAAGTCATTGTATGCATGTCAAAACATTGGTGTAGCTATGCTATCTACAACACTTCCTACAATGTCTTCATGTCCATATACTCATTTCGACCCTACCAAGGACCCATGAGGAAGTCTCTCTCCATGCCACAGCTAGGGCCAATAGTTTTTATCAACTCCACTAAAGTACAAATGTTCTCTCAACTCAACTACAACTAACTTTTTTAGGTTTCCACACCTCGAGCATTAACATCACATGCAATTACATTCACCACCTACCCTAAGTTCAAATTCTATGAGATTTTCTATTCCCCCCTCATATTCTCTTGATGATATTTTCCAGGTCAGCAATTCATATTTGTTCATTTTCCAAAAAATTGAAGTTTAGATGAGTGTGAAGAATTTCTAGACATGAAAACATATAACCATAGGCTAGGAATTTTAGCAAACATTTGGTTTGCAAAGAGAATGTATATACAGTTGGAAAAAACATATATATTAGAGGAATTGATTTTTAACTCTAGGATTGGGGCTAGAAACATTGATGCAAATTATGATTGATTCATACATAATGATCCACACATAGGAAGGGAAGACTTTAGGAAAGGAATTTTATGCCCATAACAAGCCAAATAAGAAGAGGAAATAATACATCCCCACTGCAATACTGGTAGAGAACATACAAGTTTAGGAGGAAAAACATATGTGAATTCAACTCAATCTTGGAGTTTTTTGTCAAAGCTAGCTAGAGTAAAAAATTATATGTTGAACTACATACTATATTAAAATGAAAATTTAAAAGATGATTTCTTCAAAATCATCTTCTTTGGTTTAAAAATTTAAGACAATTTCCAATAATCATCTTTTTAATACAAAAAATAAGACGATTATAACACCTTATTTTATATGAAGCAAATAAGATGGTGAATAAAAACCATCTCATATATAATTTTTATAGGACGGTTTACCAAAACTATTTTCTTAAGTTATGTTTTATAAGATGATTTTAAGAAATTAACTTTTATTAATTTTAATAAGACAGTTGTGTTTAAACCATCTTATTTTTGCTATATTTTGAAACCCTAATTTTAGTAGTATCTTGAGAGATGTGGCTTAAACTAGGGTGTATCTTTGTATCAAGGTCACAACTTCAACTACTTCATCCATGATCTCAACTTTAGAAATTATAGAAAGAAGCACTATCTATGAAGGTATATGAAAAGCATTCAATTTTCTATAAAAAAAAAAAAAGTACAAAATTACTAGTCTATGTATTATAAATTATAGGCACTATTCTAGGTTTTTTTCTAAGATTCATAACACCTACTTTTCTAACCTAATAATTCAAAATTTTAATCTTTGGTAGGTTTAAAAGCTAATCCAAAGTAAGTATGTCAATAAACTTAGTTTTCTAAGATTTCATTAAGGATGTCAATAATCTTAGTTTTCTAAGATTTCATTAAGGCTTATCATGTTTTGTAGGTGTTGAGAAGGTGATCCAATGATTGAGATCAAGTAAGATAAGAATTTAAGATCAAGACCAAAAGAGGGCCAAAGACTTAAATTTCATCATTCTCAAGATCATATAAGGCAAGCAAGAAGATAATGGGAAGATCCAAATGTGAATAAAATGGGCTCAGGCAAAAGGCCATGCAATTCCACCACCTTTACATGAGAATTGAAGCCATACATGCAAGTTTCCTAAGCTATCAAGGAAGCTAAAGTAGCCAAGCCATTCAAGCCTTTATGCCAAAGGACTTAGCCACTCAAGCCATCAAGTACTGAGCCACCAAGCCACATGGAATCATATAATTGGAAGGCTTTAGAAAGCAATTATTCTACACTAAAAATGTGAATTTTAAGTAATGATTAGAAGGATTTTGATGGAGATTAGTGTATGGGAAGATATGCATGCATAGGTGGACCAATCAAGAGATAAACCAAGTCAAAGTTCCTTATATTTTCCTCTATTTTTTCCCTCTTTCCTACCCACCACATGTTATACTTAGAAAGGGAAGGAGTTCTAAGCCACCTTCCTTGAAAAGTGGCAACTTCCCCCTTTGTAATTCCATCCCTAGAGTTCCACCTCATCCCACCTTCTAATTCCATTCACCACTCAAGTACCTCACCTTCTATCTCTTTCCCTCATCTTTTCTCTCTTTTTCCATCCAATCATGTGAGACACCTTAAGGAAAGGGATTCCATGCCACATCCCTTGAAAGGTGGCACCTCCCACTTCCTTCTCTTATATTTACAAAGATGACCACACCTTACTTTCTATTCTTCTATTCGAATGAACCACCTAACTTTCCTACCTAGAGTTTTAGTTCTAATTCTCTTCCAGGATAGGTTCTTATCAAATTGGAAAGCAAAAACTTTGTATAACCTCATGGAATTCCACATAATTCAAGTAGAGGGGTTGCTTCTAACTCCTTGAAATCAATCATATCAACTTGGAGATATCTCTTAGAGCTTTGGACTTCAACATCATGGCTGCCTTTCCATGTTCTCCACACCCTTTTCTTGCTTTGTTTCATTGGTTTTTGCACTTCAATTCAAGGTTCATACCTTGCTTTATTTTTTTGTTTGTTACTTTTTTTGTTGCATATTTTCATTCGCATAGTTCTTCCTTGATTTCTCTTAAGTTTTGCATTTGCTTCTCTTAATTCTCATGCTGAGTTCCTTTAGATCCAAGGTGTCTTCTCTCTTGTAGTGAAAACTAAGAGAAAAGTAGCCTTGAATCATCTTGTTTCCCTTCGTCAATCTCTTTGTTTCTCACTTAGATTTAGTATTAGTTCTTGTTGCTTCTTTTCCATCTTTATGCTTTCATTCTCTTGATTTTTCTTTTTGGTTTTGCACGCATGTTATATAAGATTAGTTTGAGATTGTTGGAGTGTATTTAAACTTTTCTTTGAATCAAGTTCTAGGCATTAGAAAAGTGCACAATTTTCAGGTTGTTATTTATGTACATGCGCACCATCTTTGTGTGTAATTTCTAATTCAATGAATAAATTTCTTAAATGAGCATTTTTATTGTTTGATTTCATAGTTAAATATTTCCAATCTTGAGTTTTATCTTTCATGAATCACACGCACCATGTCTCAGTCCATGCATCGTTTGATTTATGCTTCATGAGCACCATATGTCTAGATTTTTACCTTCCATGATTCATGCATAATTTTGAATAGTCCATTCACTCTATTTGCTTGATTCCATATGAATCCATTTAGCTTTTTAGATAATTCAATTAGTGTATTGGTTAATCCTATCTTGGCAAACTTTTAGTTCATGCATTCCAACCATTTTCTCACTCATGAACCATGGGCACAACTCCATGTGTCATGTGCATGGTGATTGGGTAATTTTCCTTTTATTAGTTTATTGGTCCCTTGTTTCATGATAGTTTATTATTACTTGTTAAGTTATTTGCATTATAATTTAGATTTAGAAAGTTATCTAATTTATCTTTAAAGATTTTTATTTTTAGAAGGTTTAAGGATTAAGAAAGTGTCAGTTTAGGAAAGTTTCATTTTTAGTAAATTTCCACAAGTAAATTTCCTAGATTCATTTTGCATTAGTTTCTTTCAGTGAATGCATGTTAGTTAGGAAAGTTTCTAATTTCATTTTAAATCTTTATTTTTAGAAAATTTTCCTTTAATTCATGTTTCTAATTTTTTTGCATCTTTTCCATTCCATGTTGTTTAAATTCCTAGTTTAATCAAAACCCATCTCTCTTAGGCTAGGTTAAATAATCTAAATAAATCCAATCAATATCCAAATCTATGAAATTCCTCGTCTGTTGACCTCTTTCATATACAATTACTATAGTGATTTGTTCCCTTGTGAGTAATTTTAAAGCTACACTAAGTTTTTGGTGCCATTGATAGGGAATCACAATGGATTTATGGTTGAATTTTTCTTTAGATTGCTTATCTCTAATCATAGTTTTAGGTTGCATTAGATTGGATTTTCCAACTTCTTCACTTGGTACAAGGGAAGATTGCCCTTGTGCTAATGTGGGAGTAGCTGGTGTTGGTGTAGTATGTCTCACTTCAGGCTGAACCTGAGCATGTGTACTTGGTATTTCTACAGGAGGTGATGAACCTTGGGTTTGTTGTAGGTGAGGAAGGAGGTTCCTTAACATCCTTGTCATCATTTCTTCCATATTGCTCATGGTGACTCCCTCCATATTGTCTTCTGGAGTATTTTGAGCTGCTTGCCTTGTGATTCTCTTTGATGGCATCTGCTCACAAACCAAAATTTCTATCAGTCCTCTATACAACTACTTCTATCTTAATCTAGACTTGGTTTATAATTTCTCTTTTGGACATATTTGTACTGTACTGTGACTGGATGAATGGCTCTGATACCAACTGTGATGACCTAGGTTTTTGTAATGTATTTTGAAAGGCAGGAACCTTAATAATGTAAAAAAATTTAGCAAAACAAAGCAGCGGAAATTCTGTTCTTTAGAACTTGTTTTGAAAACCCAAGTTACCACTTCATACATAACATAAGTACAATTTGTGTACAAAATAAAATTCCATTGAAGGAATATACTTTTATTAAATTCCAGAATCCATCAAGTAGTTCACAGTACAGCCAAATCTATTACAATACTTGTTTAAATTACATAATCCAAAACTCAAGCTCACCATACAATAAAACTCTCAACAAAGAAAAATACATGTCTTCAAGAGTATACCTTTGTAATGACCCCAATTTTTGTAATATTAAAAGCCCATAAAAAGTTCAGTTTTAAAGATAAGGGCATTTTGGTCATTTCACTAGTTTCCTTGACTAGACCCAGAAATTTGGTCCTAAAAGTGGTGCCATTAGATGCGTCTCAAAAAAAGGAATCCAATGAGACCAAAATCACCCAAAATGGAGTTAAAATGAGTAAGATATGGCCCTTTGAAGTTCAGGGGCAAAATTGTAAATTTCACAAAAACGACTTAACTTGAAAAAACACAGGTGCCCATTTTGATATGGGCACCCCATCATCTTCAAGCTCCTAGAGGCTTCTGGAACGGTGGTGTTTCAAGGAAAAACCACCGACATTCTAGAGGATTCCCCACCGCCATTCAAAGGCGGTTAGAACCCCTCCAGAACCCTCTTTAAAAGTTGTATAAATAGAGCTCTTGGGTGCCTCTAATGGCAGCCCAAAACCTTGGAGAAAACCCATCGCGGAGCAGTGACCAAGAGGGGAAAATGTGGAGAGAAAACCACCCACGAAGCAGGTATGCTCAAAAACTCCCCAAACCCATCTCACCCATAGTCTTAGGCTCAATTCCCCTAAGTTTTTGCATGAAAAACCATGCAAAACGGAGCCTGGGAGCGCCACCAAGGACCCTGGGACGTCCCTAGGGTCGCACTGGTTCGACAGGGTCGAACCAGGGTGACCTAAGGATGACCTAGGTCACTAACAGGCAGGACGATCCAATAGGAACGTCCCACGTCGACGCAGGTCGACGCCTGTTTGAAAAACCAAACGGGCGCGTCCAGGGATGCGCCCGCTAAAGGGACAGACGGGCGGAGGTATATAGCGCGTCTGCAGACGCACCCGCTGTGGCGTGCGCCGCAGAAGCGTAGCGCGCTAGTGTGCGTTGTTTTTTTTGGTTACTTAAGGAAGTTGGGCGCACGTCGCAGACGCGCAGCGCCCTAGCATTCCTCCCTTTTTGTCTTTAAGACTCTATGTACATACAATATTAAAACGCTTATAACTTAAGATCTAGAGCTCCGATTGAGGTGCCGCAAAAGGAGCTGTGTCTGTATCGATGACGTGGACACATCCAAACCATAAAATCCCTGATCAAGGCCCAATCAAAGTAGGGCATGACCCTTAGAATAAGATGGTGGCGCGTGGCCACTAGAACTTTGGAAAACTGAGGATACCAAGGCCCAAGTAGGACCTTAGGACACCCATAGGCATAGGGATGGACCCCTAATGCCTAAGTAATAAGACCCAACTACTCTAAACCTATCAAAGATAGGTTAAACTAACCTTGAGTCCCCAAACCATGTTCAGGAGCGTACGAGGACAAAGGGGTTAACGCGACCTAGTCAGGTAGGTGCTCTATCACTATTAGATTCTTTTAAAAAGAACTATTGTTATTTGAGAACATATGCTTTAGATATATGACTTGATTTGCATGTGATTTGCATGAATTAATTCAGCATGCATGTGAAATGCTTTGTACATAGCCATGTTTTGGAATGACTGCATATACATTATGCACATATATGTGTTGCAAACAAGTGCATGCATTGCATGATTTAAGTACTTGCAAAGATTGCATGTCCTTGAGGGTTGCCAAAAGACGCTGGAGTGCTGAGGGCCAGGCAGTTGTGAGGGACCCAAAAGAGGACAATTTTTAGCAAAAGGTTTTGACTTATCTTATGTGATTTGGGCAAGTAAGCCCGTGGGTGCTATGCCGAGGGGTCTGGGTTGGCCACCCGGCCTCTACCACTAATAGGTGGATGGGTACCATGCCCAAAAAGAGGCAAGTCCCTACGTCGACTGCATGTGGTACAGGGGGCTACCACTGGTGTCACGGCACTGGGTCGGCGTGTCATAGGCCCCGTGGAGGCTATGACCAAGTGTCCTCAGGTACCTGGGGACCACACGGCGAGGAGGTCGTGGGCATAGTGGACCCTATGGTTTGATGAGTTATGTGCATTTCATATAGCATGATATGAGGTTGGTCGACCATACCATACTAGAGATCCATGAGTTCGACTCCATGAGGCATCTATTGCATATCATGATGTCATCATATATATGATACTTTCACTTTTGGATTATGTGATCTTTTAAGTTATAAGAATTTCAGTTGATTATGGATTCTTATACTGATGTTGAACTCGAGTATTCAAACATACACATATTTTAAATTTCAGTTGATTATGGATTCTTATACTAATATTGAACTCGAGTATTCAAACATACGCATGTTTTGAATGAGCATAAGATTTTGAAACATCTCATGCATTTATAAAACTAGTAGTGATAGGCCCTACTGAGTATATTATATACTCACCCAATCCTTAACATTTTTCAGACATCAGTAAGCACTCAAGGACAAGATATGTCCGTATATATCATGGTTCAGGACAGCTTCACTCACAAAGAGGGCATCTATGTTAGTGCTATGAGCAAGTAAATCCAAAAGGAAACAAATACAAATGTAAGTAAACTCTCAACCCTTTGGACATGTGTTTGTACTTAGTTACAGTTGGGCTGTGCATTGTGACTGGAAAGACCTGGGGAAAAACATTTATGATTTTTAAAGTTTTTCAAAAACTACCTTAGTTGTTGTGAAAGCAAATGACACTCGGGGTTTTCAAAAATGAGTTTAAAACTAAAGGTTTTTCCACTGCATTGCATAGTTTTTATAAAATGGTTTTCAAATAGGGATGCATCCCTCCTTAGGAAATTAGGTATTGCATTTAAAAATGCATGGGAAAACCCGGGTCGTCACAACCTTGAAGATTATTCTCTTCAAGTCTTCTATCGTCTTCAGCTCCTAACTCTCCTTCCCTGTATCTGAGATATTGCAACAATTACAATATCTCAGCAAGCAATGCTTGTTAGGGGATTCAAGAAGCATAATAAATGATAAGGTAATTCCAATACTTCATAACTCATTATCCTTAAACATACTCTTTACTTTGTAAGTTATGTATATTTATATACATGCATACTCTACATGGGTAAACTAGTTAAATTTATGAAAGTAGTCAAATATCATTACCAACTAAGCTTATCAATTCTCTCTATTATGAGAATTTAGTATTTCAGCTAATCTTACACTGGGAATTTCCCTTCTTAGGAAATATTGGTAATATACAATTACCTAGCATGTCATTATGCTAAAACATAAGACATTTCATTACGCCTATTCTCATATGCATCATAGTGCAAAATAATCAAAAGGGCTCCCATGCTGTAGTTTGATCCGTACTAGCGTGCTTGAATAACTGCCCTGTTCACCACTGATGCTATGGTGAAAAATATTATGTCACTGCCCATATGGGGGGACAGGACTTTCACAGTGAAGGCCTTCCCATAATTGCCCCACCTGACTTTTAGCCTCTCATAGGGCAAGGTATCATCAAATCATCAAATTTCAAGGAGTGGGTGGCCAAACCTTTATAACTGCTCTGGCAATAACATCCCCCTAGGCTTATGCGTATTAAAACAAATTCACAAGCCTTCAAGCTTGTATGTAAAATAGATTTTATATATATCAGACCATCTGTCTGTTTACTTAGGGCTGAAATATTTTCTAGTTCCTTATTTAACCATCTTATATGTGTTTGGTTGGATCATAAGGTTTTCAAGAGATTTAATACAAGTATTAACATTACTCTTGTCAACATAAGATCATGAGTTCAATCATGTATATCCCATGTAAATGCATTCATCAAATCCTCCTACCTTTAAGGAGTGATCTCTTTTCCCAAATCTTCCATGATCCTGACTAATGTATGTAATCGGTACATCCATACATATTGTCAATAGATAAATTTTGAACAATCCTATTGATCATTAGATCTGATGTTTAGAATGATCTTTAGATCATTCATATCTAAGTATTTTTCTATCTCTAAGTCTTAGTGTGTCCATCTCCTTGATCTTGATCTTTCATAGATCCATTGATTGACAATCTACACATGTTGATAAAGATCAAGGTCCTAGATCTTCTATCATCTAGTTCTTCTTTGATCTAAGTCCAGTTATTGGATCATCCCTAAGGAGGATGATCTTGGTTTTCTTCCTTAAATCATCTTTGATCAAGGGTTTGGATTATCTAATCTAATGACCTAGAACAAGCATACTAATAAACATTCATACTAAGTACAATATAATATTCTTATTCTTATTGTCCTTGATCATCCAAGATCTAATGGATCTTGTTTAATCATCCTTATCTTACTTATAGTTTTTATTAGGGTTAGGCAATTTACTAACCTTTTATGCTCTTACTATTATTATTCAACTAGTTAATGTTTTGCTGGTTGAAGGTAACTTATTTAAGCCTAAGTCTAGACTGCTTCTCTTATTTTCAATTGGCTAAGGCTTACTAGTTGAATGGGTGAACACAAAGTGGTTTCTTCAATCCTCATGTAAGGAGGCATTTAGACCTCACAAACGTCAATGAAAGGTAGGGGAAGAGCGATGCTCTATTAGATAACCCCCTTAACCACTATGTTCCACATTCACTAGAGTGACCATATCTCAACCTTTCACAAAGTTCCTATAAGCATGTTGACCCTAAGTACTCTTTGTAATTGATTTTAATTAAGTCCAGGAATATTTACAATGTCATTCATGGGATTTATTATTCTCCTAGTTTGGGCCAAGGATTTGATAATCCTTATATTGTCCTACTAACTATAGCCCGTACTAATTAAGTCCAAAGTACTCCATTCTTATTTGTGTCATAAAACTCTACTTTCTCATTAGAGTACATTTTGGTGTTTTATGCTCTTTATCTCATAACAAATAGAACTACTAATAAAATTTAACCATAAATGAATTATAAATTCAAAGCATAAAGCTACATAATTGAACACTTAATGATAATGTGACAAGGTACTTAAAATTACACTAGCATGATTTCCAACTAATATACCTTAATAACTCAATTTAAACTGACATGGACCTTAGGTATAATCTCATACTGTAGTATAATCTTATATGAAATTCTAGCATGGTCCTAAGTTACAATGGCATGAAATCATACTAAAGTGCCCCTAAGATAATTAAATCTAGCACCCTATGATAACAATATAATCACATATCATGTTAAAGTCTAAAAGTTACACTAGCATGCTTTATAACATAAATCATATTTACGATGCTATTAGAAAAGGAAAATGATTATATTAATATTTTTAGAAATCTTCACTCATGATCCAACCATTAGATCTTAGATCTTTTCCTTTGATTAAGGGTATTAGTTATATTTGGGGCGTTTTCTTTATTAAGGTCCAAAGATTATATTGATTTATTTTTGTTATAATTCATCCATGATTTTCTTGGATTTCATCATATCAACATCCATTCCATCCATTTGAAGGATCTAATCACACTTGATCTTATTGATCAAGTGGGTCGCTTTATAATTTTTAGGTTTTTCTACCATAGTGGGTAAATCCTTTAATATCTCTTAGATCTATCCAAATAAACCATTTATATAACTTCATTCCAATATTTTGTCATTATTAAAACATATCCCCAAGATCTGATCATCTCAGATCTTGAAGATCTAATCATCCTAAATCTTGAAGATCTTGGCAATTGGAAACTTGTTTCTTTAATATAGAAAGTTTTACTACATAATTTCTAGATTTTATCATTTCATCAGAAAATAGAGGTTTCAAGATTTCCATAGCTTCTTTCCAATCTCAATTTCAAGTTCAGATGGCTCTGAAATTAGATATGGAAGTTCACAGTCCTTCCTAGGGCCCAGATTTGATCTGGGCCCAAAGGAATGGACGACCTAGATTTTTTAGGAGGAAACAAGCCAGGTAGAATGCTCCCCCTCGTTGGGCGCGTCTACCATAGAGGCTACGGACGTTCCCTTCCTGGATGTCCATAGACGCAGGTGGGACGAGCGGAACGCTCATCATTCGCACGCCCATAACCGGGACGTGAGGCGGGCGCATCTCCCTGTAAGTTTTTCGGAAGATCCATAGTTCCGCTTAGAACGACATCCCATGTGGAGTGTGCACGTGCAGCGTTTTTCGTGATGCGTCGCACCAAACGTCTTGGGCCTTGTTTAATCAGGAGATCGAACAGTTCATTCTAGACTGTCCAATCAATCCTTTATCAATTGAGGCCTCAATCCTTATCCGATCTTCATGAAAATTGTACCCTAGGGGTTTTGGACCCTTCTGGATCGATTGGTATGATCAAAATTTTCATCTGAGTACTCCATCGTCCTGAATTAAAGGTTCTGTGGTTTACTTTATTTTTACCTTTTTATTACCAAAATGCAATTACAGTAAAATAAAAATTTCATTAAGCATTAGTAAACCGGTATAGAAAGTATTCCCACCAACCTGATTGGAGAAAAAATGTTGTTGATGTGTCCAATTTAAAAGAAATACCCTTTTGATGAAGATATGGCCCAAGATCCACCTTTCTTGCAAATTCCCGTTGTTTGAACTGTTGGATCTTGAAATTGCTTTGGGGGTTTTGTAGCTAAGGTATGGTGGGAAGTTTTGGATGGTGGAATTGATGATAGTGCCTAATTGATTTTAGGTCTCTTGTTCCAAAAAAGAAAAAGAAATTGAAAAGAGAGAGATCTCTTGGGATTTTATTTTGGGTTTTTGGGGAGGGATCTAGGTCTAATTTTTCAAGGAGAGTGAAAACAATTTTTTGAGAATTTTAGGAGTATTTTTGGAGGATTTTTGAGGTTGTATTTATAGGCATTTTGGTCTTCTTTCATAATGATATGTATTAATGATGGTAAATGTTTTATTATTAAATAAGCATTGGATTCTCCCATTCTCCACCTACTTCCCCAAGACCATATGTATGGTTTGACCCACGATTTCACGTGGGCTGCCCATAGGATTCATTTTTGGGTCCCTTGTGGGCCCCACATGGTGTAAAAAGACCATTTTGCCCTTTATATATAAAAAAAATTAGGATTTATTCCCATGATCTCATAATTGAGCATACTTAGTGGCGTTGGATTCGTATTTCTCAGTACATTCCAAATTTTGATGTCTCAGATTTTGATTTTTGAGAAAAATTACTATTTTACCCTTTTGTCCAAGAAATGAAGAAAATTAAGGATTTTTCATTCGAATTCAAAATTTGTCGTGCTTACAGTCATTCTGAAGGGTTTGCTAAGTTTAATTTCAATTGTACATGTCTTATTATTTTATTATACTTTTATAAGAACTATATTCTAAATAACCCTAATATTTTAGCCCAAAATTTCTGAAACTCAAACTTTATTGATTTTCTCAATCAATTACAAAAGTTGGGGTTATTACAAATATATTGGTTAGGTTTTCTGCCTCTATGCTAAACAAGGATGGCCTATATTGTTCCCTATGTTTCTTAAAGCTTATCAGATTCAATAAAGTTTCTAGAAATAAAGCTATTGCTCTTATTTATATTTTATAGTTAAGCAAAACAAGGATAATAAGATCACACTAAAATATGCATGTTGAAGAAACTATGGAATTACATATAACTCTTTATAACGAAAATAGTCTCTAAACTCACTAGGTTAGAGGTCTCCACTAATTTTTCTCTAGGTCTCTAAGTCATACCTCTCTATTAGTCTTGACTATGAGTTGTGTGTAATTTTTTTTTGAGAATTAACCTTTATAAAATGCTTTGACAAATGAATTATATGCAAAAATAGCCATATACACTTCCTTTAAGAGGTGAAAATAGTAGAATTACTCAATTTTGAATATTCACTTCTCATCACAGTAAGGGAATTCTTCCAAAAATGTCTTCTTCTTTTTTAAATTAAGAAAATTCAAAATCTCTATGTGCATCTACACTCTTCAACCTAAATGAAACACTATCCTCAATGTTTGAAAACATAGAACCTTATATGAAAATGGGAAGATGTAGAGGATGGAGATATGAAAAACATCTGGATTGCCTCCAAAAGTGTGTCTTCAATTTCAGGGTTAGGCAATTCTTTGAAAGGTTTCAACCTCCAACCATTTACTTTTTGGATTTTGTCCTTGTCAATCTCAATGGCACCATGGGGATAGCTTGTTTGTACAATGTAAGATCTGGTCCATCCATATATGAGTTTGCTTGGGAATATATGCAGTCATGAATAATACAACAAGACCTTTTGTTTAGGTGTGAAGAATTTCCTTAAGATTTGACTATCATGTTTAACCTTCATCTGGTCTTTGTATAGTCATGTAGACTCATATGCATCTTTCGATAATTTGTCCAACTCATTGAGTTGGAGTTTTCAATGGGTCCCAGTAGAATTTAAGATGAAATTGAGCTTTTTGATAGCGTAATATGCCTCGTGCTCTAGCCCTACTACCAACTGATAGGCCTTTCCATAGACCAAGTGGTAGGGTGACATTCTTATAGGAGTTTTATAGCCTGTATGATAAGCTCACAAAGCATTGTTAAGTATCATGAACCAATCTTTCCTACTTGGATTGACTATCTTTAGTACAATGTGCTTGATCTCTCTTTTGGACATTGCTACTTAGCCACTAGTCTGAGGGTGGTATGGGGTAGCTATCCTATGGTTGACAACATACTTTTTCATTAAATTCTCAAACACTTTATTACAGATGCAAAATTTGGTGGGCCAATAAAAACCACAATGCAAAATTTTTGTAGCGATCTTTCTAAAGCTAAAGTGGCCCCCACATGTATGATCATAATAAAAGGAGATGATTTGATTGTGTTCACTATTTGGCATGCATCTCCTGATCAGGATAGTACTTGAAAAAGAATGGGTCATCCTACGTAAAATATTTTACCTTGGTGAAAAATCTCTTTTTATCTTATGTTGGTCCAATGAGTCAGCCTTTATCTTGAAACAAGATACTTAGCAATATCTCCTTACCAAGCCAACTAAGAAATATGCAGTAACTATTCATTTGGAAAGGATTTAGTTATAGGCACCTGATTGCTAGTGTGCTCCACCACTAAGGTGGATAAGTGGTCTACTACGACACTTTTAGGAGCTTTCTTGTCCTAGATTTCTAAATCAAACTCTCATAGTAGGAGTATCCAATGGATCAAAATTGGTTTCACATCCTTTTATAAAGGAGATACTTTAAGACTATGTGATACAAGTACACTATAACTTTAGATCCGAACAAGTAAGATATACACTTATCCAAAGCAAACACTATAGCTAACAACTCTTTCATTGTGATCGAATATTTGAGTTGTACTCCATTTAGTGTTTTACTAGTGTATTATATCATGTGGGGAAATTTGTCAATGTACTATCCTAAAATAGCCCCAATGGCATAATCTGATGCATCACACATAATCTCAAAAGGTGTGTTCCAATTAGGTGGTTGTATAATGGGTGAAGAAGTCAACTTGGCCTTCAGCCACTCAAATGCTTTCTTACAATTATCATCAATGTGAAAAATAACCTCCTTTGTAAGCAGATTACATAGGGGCTTGGCAATTTTGCTAAAACCTTTGATAAATCTTCTGTAAAAACCATCATGTCCTAGAAAGGAGCAGATTTCTTTTACAATCCTTGGTGGAGGAAGGTTGGATATTAAATCCACTTGAGCCTTATTGATTTATATCCCATTGGATGATATAATGTGGCCTAAAACTATCACACTTTGTGCCATAAAATGGCACTTTTCCTAATTCAATACTAAGCTCTTCTCTTGACATCTTGCAAGAACTAACTTTAAGTGGTGCAAGAACTCATCAAAAGATGACCCAAATACTAAGAAGTCATCCATGAACACCTCTAAGAATCATTCTACCATAATAGAAAAGAAGTTGAACATACGCCTAGCAAGAGCATTGCAAAGCCGAAAAGGCATATGCCAATAAGCAAAGGTTCTAAAAGGATAGGTGAAGGTGGTCTTTTCATAATCCTCTGGTTGGTTGTAACCAGAATGTCCATCTAGAAAATAGTAATAGCTATGTCCTGCCAACCTTCTAAATTCTGGTAGATAAAAGGTAAAGGAAAGTAATCTTTCCTTGTGACATTGTTCAACTTTTAGTCCATGCAAACTCTTCACCTGATGGTCATGCAGGTGGGTACTAACTCATTTTCCTCATTTTTGACTATTGTACCCTGAATTTCATGGGTGCAACTTGAACAGGTTGACCCAAGTGCTATCAAAGATATGGTATATGACACCAGCGTCTAAAAGCTTTAAGACTTCATCTCTGACCACGTCCGGCATATGGGGATTCAATGGCCTTTCGGTTTCCCTAGAAGGTTTTGCATGCTCTTCCAGGTGTATCTTATGCATGCATGCAGCTGGACTAATCCCTTTTATGTCTACTGTGGTCTACCCTAGAGCAATCTTATATTTCTTAAGAACATTAAGAAATTTTCCTTCTTGTTCCTCATCAAGATTTGATGATATTATCACAGGTAAGGTTTCATCTGGTCGTAAGTAAGGATATTTGAGATTGTCAGGCAAGGGTTTTAATGCCAGAGAAGGTGGTTGCTCTAAAAAAGGTACGGGGACAGACTCTGAAGGAGGGAGTGGCTCCACATAAGGACCCCACTTAGAGGAATCTAAGTATGGCAGCCTCTAGAAGGGTGTTTACCTCCTTAATAGACTTGTCTACATCAAAATCTTCACTAAAATGCATGAGACAGTCCTCTAGTGGGTTAGAGATGGACAATGGTGGATGAATGGCATGAATTAGACTCTCAATCAAATTCACATCACTAGAATCATCAAGGTCTAAATGTTGTTGATCCACGTTAAAACACATTAAGTTTCACCTTCATGTTGCTGAATGGAAGTTTCATTACACCATTCCTACAATTAATAATGGCACTAGACATCACTAGAAATGGACCTCCAAGGATGATCAGGATCTGACTATATACTGGGTATCCAGTACAATAAAATCAATTGGGTAAGAAAACTAGTCCACCTATATCATGACATCTTCATCCAAACCACAGGTTAAATTGATAGATCTATCATCTAATTGTAGTGTGGTAGCGGTTGGTTTTAACTCACCAAGTCTTAGTTGCTCATAGACAGTATGGCAACAAATTACCACTAGCCCCTTGGTCAAGTAGTGCCCTATCTATAACATGATCCCTAATAATGTAGGAAATGGTAGGACACCCTGGGTCTCTAAACTTCAATGGGGTCTTGTGTTGTATCAAAGAACTCACCTGCTCAGTGAGGAAAGCCTATTTCTGGACATTTAGCTTTCTTTTTTTATTGTAGAGCTCTTTTAAGAACTTGGCATGTGCAGGGACATCTTTTATGGCATTGAACAATGGAATATTGATTTGGACAAGTTTAAATACATCCATTAACATGTTGAACTTTGTTCCCTTTCTAGACTTGTTTAACAATTAAGGAAATGGAGCTTTAAGCACGTAAGTTGCCTCCATTATTGGCTCTACAGGGATTCTTTATATTTTCTCTTTCTCCTAGGTTGCCTCCTTTTCCTCTTCATTTTCCTTATCCTGCCCTAACTTGTTGTCACTTTGATGACCGCTCCTAAGTGTGGATATGGAGGCATGCTCAAGAGACTTAAGGTTTTGAGTACTTGACCTTATCTCAAATTGGCTCTTAGGGTTAAGGATGGGTTAACTAGAGAACTGACCCTTTACCCTATTATATAGTTCAGCTGACAATTGGCTAACCTGCATCTCTAGTTTAACTTTGGCTTGAGAGTTGATAGTTTTTAATTGGTTCAAAGCCTTATTAGTTTCTTAATTTTGTTTTATGAGAGGTTGAATATTATCCTTGACTAATGGCTACTTTGGTTTTTGAGGATGCTAAAAACTAGGTAATTGCAAAGGAACTATAGCTCCAAGAGGAAAGTTTTTTGTAGGCGGTTCACAAATGGTCCCCCTAGTAGTTATTGTTTGACCATGAAAAGTTTGGATGCCTAGCCCATCCAAGATTGTAGGTCTCAAAATATGGATTGTTGCTAGGTTGGTGATATGCATTCAATGCATCTGCTTAGTCCATGAGGTAGTCATTAACCGCTCTATTTGGTGGACAAGATGTGGTGATGTGTGCTAGGCTGAAATAAAGATCACAAACCTCTTGTAGAGGTTTGAGAGATGTGGCAGCCATACAAGATTGAAAAATAGTTTTAAGTTTATTTGCTCTACCATTGTAGTGGTCCATTCTCTCTAGTACAGAGTCGAGTTTATGTGATAGATTAGTATGCACTCCAATCTCATAGATACCCTCTCTCTTGGTGGGCTGGTTGTTTCTTACTCTTCTATCTAAATAATACTATTGCTGAAAATTAGCTGCTAGTGTCTGAAAGAACTCCCAATCTTCACTCTCATCTTTTAATATGAGGTTCCCCTCCACTTGCTGCAGCTACCATTTTTCTATTTTGAGGTATCAATAGCTCATAGAATTATTGAAACTATTGTCATTTCACAAATCCTTGATGAGGGCATTTTTACAATAGTTCATTCCACAATTCCCAACATTCATAATATTGTTCATCATCCCTTGGTTGAAAATTGATAATTTCACGATGAAAAGCATTTGTTTTGTGAATGGGGAAGAATTTGTTCAAAAACATCATAGATAATTGACCCCTATATTAATGGAACCTACCTCTAAGAAATTGAGCCATCACTTGGTTTATCTTTGAGTAAGAACAGGAATAACCTAAGCCTAATAGCATCATCTAAAAAATTTCAGAACCTAAATGTAGCGTAAATATTAAGGAACTCCTCGATATGTAGGTTGGGGTCTTCTCAGCCTTGACCATAAAATGTAGGGAGTAATTGGATGACTCCCGGCTTTAACTCAGAGATTAGCATTTGTAGGAGGTAAAACTATGCAGGATGGGGTGTTGAGTTGTAGAGGTGCATAAAAATATCTAATGGCCTTGCAATCAACTTTTGCTAGTGTTTCAGTCATGAGGATAAGAACTTGGTTTCTTCCCCCTATCTAAGGTTGCATTGAATCTCTGGGTTGAAGGTGCTAACTTTAGCTTCTGAGATTGATGCCCTGGTATACACACTGACTCTAACTCTATGTGATGTACAATCAAATCCTAGTATCCACTATTTGAGCAGTATCTTGTTTATCTTTTCTTAGTGCATAGGTGGTAGTTTCTTAGACATAGATCTAAACAACCCTTCCTTTTTTCCAGATTTGAGTACTACTTACTAGTTAGGTTCTTCTCAAAAGTGGTTAATATAATCCTTGTTTTAGGAGGAGTTTAGACCTCAATTGACGTCAATGGAAGGCATGGGAAAATCACTTGGATTTTAAGACACTCACTATAACGATAGTGCTCAGAAGCCACTAGTGTGACAATACATCGCATCCTTCTAAAAGGGTCATATAAGCTTGATACCCTATGTCTCTTTCTAATTGATTTTAATTAGCATTCAAGGGTTGGGATTGCAATAGACAAAGATGTTGATTGATCCTAGGAGGCCCAAGGAGCTAGTGATCAAATCCAGTCCTTACCTTATAAGGGTTCCTATGGGGCCCTTACTATCATTAATCTCATTACACCATAAAGCTATTAAATATGCAATGTAAAATAAAATCAAACTAAAGCAACCTATATTCTATCCTACCAAAGTTACATAGGTGCCTTCTAATGCAACAATCCTAAATAAAGATGCAGTAAGTGAAGTGAACGGTCCTAATTTATATGATTTATTCTATCATCCAAATGCAACTACTCTAAATGTAGTTTATCCTAGAGATTAAAATTTGGGTGAGGATTGCTCACAGTGAGGGGTCTAATGATGATCAAGTGTGGGACACTATACCCCATAATTGCCTTGTATTATAACAGCCCATCTAAAATTGAATAATAAAGAAATTGAAAATTACAATGGGCCTCCACTCAAATCCTAATCTAGGAAAGCAATAAAACCTTTAATATATGATAATTGATTTGTGGCCCACAAGATCATTGCAGCTCCTTTGCCAATTTTCCTTGCACAAAAATTTAAGAAATATGTCAATATGAGCAAAATAGTAGGAAATGCAAAAATATGATGTAAAGCCCTAAACTATTTTACCCTAAACCTAGACTAGAGGAAAATAATCTAAACACTACACAAAACATTGTGACATCTTAGCAATGGTTCCAAAAACTTGTTTATTGTTTTTAATAAAACTTACAAGTGCAAGAATCATTTGTAATATAGCACATTAGTGAGGTTGATCCCATGAGGAGTTGAACTAATCTAATGCTAGTGGTACTACTTTAAATTAACTAAGTTACCCAAAATTCAAGGGATATTTCTTCTAATCTAAGTATGGAAGTCAAACATGGAAATGGAAATGGAAATTATGCATAAATTAGAGACACACCTGAATTGAAAACTTTCCTAAAACATGCACTTTCTAAAAGTAAAACTTTCCTAAATGAGATTTTTAATTGAATTGTTTGATGATTCCAACACATGGTAATACTAATTCGAGATATCCTCAATATGTAATAAGTAAGAAAGACTCATGCTCATTCATCAACCAAGTAAGATTTCATTAATCATCAAGGGTTTGCATACAAGTGAATGCATGAAGGGTGTGTTCCACTTTTGATGAAATTGCAACACTTTCTCTCAAATTAAATCCAAAAGTAAATAATAAAGATCATTCCTCCTCCACAAAGCATAGTAATCAAAGGAAAATCTTATGGAATAAGAGTGCAAAACTCAAAGAACTCAATGAAATTAGGTTGGAATTCATTGGAAACTAACGAGAACCAAAAGTAATGAAAGGTAAAAGGGAAAACTAGATTCAAGATGATTTCCCTTGGCTATCACTCCAAGGAAAAACTAGCCTTCAATCTTAATCTTTAATGCAAGGAAAAACAAAGGAAAGTAAAGCAAAAGCTAGCATCAAAAGTCTATGATCAAACAAAAGAAAAGGTGAGATAAACCAACCTTGAAAGGAGAATCAAATACACAAAGGACTAGGTGTGGGGTAGCTTGGAGAGCTGTTTGACACCATAGGAAGAGAGTAGCATCCAAAGGAAAAATAAAGGAAAGCAAGTAAAAGAATTAATAGAAGGGTCTTAGGAAGAGGTCATCTCCTTCTATGGAGGAGGCTCTTTTTCCACTATAAAGGTCTCCCTGTTCTTATATTTGTGATGGTTTTATGGTTTTTGTTCCTAATATTCCTAAGGTACCCTAATAACAAGGTGTGTTGGGGATGAAATCAAGTTAATTTGGAGGGTTAAGATGGTAGGTAGCTTATGGTTTCAAAAGAGGAAAGTGGGTGGAAGTTATCTATCCTTTTGGAGGTGGAGTAGATGGGAGTTGCCACCTTTTAAGGAAGAGGCATCTCCCCCTTCAAAAATTGTTGAGCCTCTTCCAAAATAGGAAGGTGGGTGGGGTAGTTAGGAAAGGGATGGAGGGAATGAGGTGGAGAATGATGGTTGGATGGTTAGTTTCCCAAGAGGTGGAGAATGGTTGTGTGGTTAGGATGGAGTTTTAGCATTATGATGGAGTTTTAGAAAGGTGCAACTCTAGAATAGAATTTGATATTCACAGTGCATTTTAGTGCTGAGGTGGAAAGTGGGGAAGAACATGAAAAAATAGAAAGCTCTCATCCTATTGGTGCACATGCCATCATATGCTAATAAATTTTTTGTTGATTATCATCAAAATATCACATGGATAATCCTCTCAAATTTCCTCCAATCCTAGCTTGCCATTTAGCTTAGATTGATGGGTTATATGGCTAACTTTGAATGCTCCATTGGCTAGGCTTCATGGCTGGCTATGGAAGCTTCCTTGGCTTGGCTTGGTGGTTGGCTTGACTCCCTAGCTTATCACCTTGTCCATGGCTTGAATTTGGCTAAGGTGGCTTCTATGCAAAGGTGATTGAAATGCATGGTTTACTTCATGGGACCACTTTGGAAACCTTTAATTTTATCCATTTCTAGTTCAAAATATGATGTTGACATTTGGATTGATGACTTTTAAACTCTAACTTGATCTTTTGATCTTGATCTTCATCCCAATCGATCTAGGCTGTGGGATCATCATCTCTCTTCCTACAAAAGTGAAAAACTCTAATAAAATGCTATGAAAATATGATTAATCACATACTTATCTTAGATTAGCTTTTGGACCTACAAAATATCAAAATTTTGGGTAATCAGGTCAAAAATACATGTGTACAAATTTTGGTTTAAAAACCCTAATTTACTCCTATAAGTAATAATACATGGGTGACTAATTAGGTAGTTTTTATGCTAAATTAGACACTTACAATAAGAAACAATGGAAGTTAAGAATAAACAAAGTGAGAAAGATCACAAGGAGAACCAAATAACCTCTCAAAGAAGAACTAAAGGAACCAATGGCTTGGGATCAAACATGGGACACTAGGAGAAGATGGAAACCACCCAAGGAGGAACATTCAAGGCAAAATGATAATATAATAGCCAAAGGAAGAGGACGCCTCCTCACTTTGGAGGAGGTGTCCTCTTCTTTTCTTCCAAAATTCCCTTATTTGATGTCTTTTTGCTCTTTTATATTTTATTTCCTAAGTTTTCTAGGGTGTCCTGAGGTAAAGGTAGGGTGGGAATGAAAAATAAAGGGAATTGGATGGCTATGACGAGTGGGTAGTTAGGGTTTTCAAGGGGAATGAGTGGGATGCCCTTTTGGAATTCTTTAAGGTGGGAGATGCCATTTTTAGGAGGAAGCATCTCCCCCTTTGCAAAAGTAATTGAAACCCATGGAATATGGAAAGTGGGTTGGTTGGGGATGAGGTAAGAGAGAGAGAGAGAGAGAGAGAGAGAGAGAGAGAGAGAGAGAGAGAGAGAGAGAGAGGAAGATGGGAGGAAATAGAGGGATAGACAAAGATAGCAAGAGGGGTGAGATGGAGAAAAGTGACTATCTAGGTGGTTTCTATAGGTACTCATGATTGTATTTAGCACATGCAATAAGCCCTTAAACCCCTAGTGTACGAGTTAGGCCTTGTGAGGGTTTACAATGAATGTACCCACAAAACTCTCAAAATTTTTATTAATGTCCTTTATTCATTGAAGAAAATTTTATTCTATTTAACTTACATTAAGTACCTAACTTTAGCTAGTAATAAAGATGAACAAAAAGGTTCAAAATCCTACCCGTATTCTAAAGATATCTCATTATTTCATTAAACTTTGGAAGGTGAGTGTGCGCTATAGTTGATATATAATTATAGTTTTCGACTCAAATATAACATAAATTACAGTCCAAATGTATGCTTTGACTTCAATTCTCATAGGATATACTTGACACTCAGAAAGAAGTCACTCAGAAAGGTTTTAATCTCTCATTAATATGTTAGTAAAATGTGTTCAGTCCTAAAGTCTCAAATATTTCATACAAAAGAATGATAACGTAGAAAGGATGATAATGATGGTCTCATGATAGGGATCAACTATTAAGAATATTACACTCTACCGAATTCCCTAGTCATTTATAACTATATCCAAGCCAGACTACTCCTATGATTAAGTTAGGACTTCTATTAGGACAAAATGTAAGCTTGTGTAAGGGTTATCAAAAGAATGGATATAAAGGTAAACAAAGGTTGTCTGCAAATATGTAAAGGTCTTCTATCACTATATTCATGACTTTTTTTTCATCATTAAAGTGAACATGCTTCTTTTCCATTGGCTATCTTATGTTTCCTTTTCTATTGATTATATATATATATATATATATATATATATCCTTTTTGAACTTTTTCACCTTTGTAATGTTCATTTTTTTAATTGTATTTTCATACTTTTTTCAAGATGTCTTCAATCATCTCTATATATTTCCAAACAAATGGGCAGTGGATATATATTGGGGTTCAATATAAGCAAAATTTGTTTGGCTAACAAGAAAAAAGGCTTATATTATATAGGCTCAATGGGATAACTAGTGAAAAATATCATAAGGAAGGCTAAAGGATTTGGGTTAAACAAGGATGACCTCTATCATTTCCTAGATTTCATATGACTTAAAATGATCATAAACATAAGAGATATATGGTATAGTCTTCTTTGATTTCTCAATAATTGACCAAAATGAAGAATAATGAGACCAATTAAAAAATAATGTTCATTGAAGAAAATTTTGAATTTATATATAACCCTAAAAAAAAAAAAAGAATGGTTCAAAACTCACTTGGGTTATAAGTGTCCACAAATTTTCTTTGGGATCTCTAAGTTATATTTTTCCCTTCAACTTAAACTATATATAGCTATTTTATGCAATTAATTTTCAAGTTTAATTTTTCATGAGATACTTTATAAAAAAAATAAATTAGTGAAGTAATTGTATGCAACTCATTAATAAGCTAAAGTTCAAAAGATAACTGAATATTCAAAAAATATAACTTATCATCTTTATAAAGGCTTAATTTTTTTATCAAAAAATGCAAAAAAAGGCTTAGAAATCTTGTGCATATCTACAGCCCCAACTTAAATTAAACATTGTCCTCAATGTTTTGAAAGATAGGAATCTTAAATGATGAAATGGTAATAGAGAATACCAAAATTATCTAATAAAACCTTGGGTTGCCTCCTAGTGAGTGCTAAGATTAACATCTTTAGCTAGACATGACCTATAACTAATCTAACTCTCTAAATCTAGACCTAACTAGTTAAAATAATTTTTAATAAACCTAACCCTAAGAATGGAAAGGCAAGATTTCTCACGCCACTTCAAAATCTCATGGAAGAATATATATTGCCTTCGCTTAGAGATTTTTTGCATCAGCAACATTAAGACATTGTAGACCACCACAACTTTGAATTGTAGAGAATCATATTGATGGTCACCCATTTTTAATATTTCACATTAGTGAATATAATTCCTCCACCATGTACTTTGAGGTGTTGGTAATACAATGACATCTTGGACTACCATGGAGTTAAAGGTTGTTGGACAATATGGAGATGAATGGTTCTTACTTTTACCAATTTTAGGGATAACATTGACCATTGTACTCGATTTATTTTTTTCCTTTATTTCCCTTACATTGCCCTGAAATAGGGGTATAAGTCAATTTTACCCTTCCCAAAAGGGTTCTTCTTGTATTACTAGAGTCATGGACATGGTTTTGCTTAAACCCTCATTATCTTCTAAGGTGTACCCTAGAGTAGGTCCATGTTGGGTTAGTATATCAAGTGACTCTTCTTTGTCCTGTTCCATGGGCATAGATAAGCTTTCAAATGGGCTTATATTACCATCTGATGTTTGTTCAAGTAAGGTTGATAGGTCCCAATTAGGTATGTTTTCTACATTTCAAGGTTCATGTATTTCAAGCTCTATAGGGGTTCCTACTCTAGCTAGCCATAGAGAAGTATTCAATAATGGTACAATATCTAGTGAATCATTCACTTCATCAATGGATGTATCTTCATCAGAATTATAAAATTAAGCAAGACATGACGTAAGTGGATTTAGGTTAGAGGATTGAAAGGATGGTTGTGGACTTGGTAGTTCAATAGGATCATAAGACAATCTCATCCTATTATCAATCATAAATGGCTCCTCATTATTCAAAATTGGTTCAAATTCATCAACCCTTCCCATAAATATAGCATGGAATTGACCCCTCATTTCACAACATTGTTTAGTCGATTCCATGTATAACCTAAAGGTCTCTTCTAATACTTGTCCCATTTGTGCTGTAGCAACCAATCGAAAGGCTCATACTGTTGTGGCATGGGAGTACTAGGAAAGGATTGATTAGTTTGAAACCATGATGGGTGTCCCTCATATTCATGATAATCATGGTAAGGTTGACCAGGGTGGGACCGTGATGGTTCTTCTTGATACTGGTAATCCTAAGACCATGGTTGTTCACGATGTCTAGACCATCCATTATAGTCTTGGTAACTTGTATCAGGACAATAAATGATAGGGTGTGTGAATGCGATAGGTGCATCCAATGGCTCTTGATAATATTCATGAGCTCGATAGCCATGAAGAAGGGGGTTATTTTGGGTTAGAATAGGTATGGTCCTTATTGTGCTGAGGGTGGTGATATGACCAAATATTACAATTCTATTACTGAGGTTATTGATATAACTCAGTATATGAATTATCATACTGGGTTGTTGATATGCCTCAGTATTTTCCTTAACGAACCTATCTATTTGACTATCCATTCTTTCCATCCTAGCTATTATCTTATCCCATTGATTATTAATGTTATTGGACAACTCAGGATTATATCCTGCACTGGTCTCATACATATCCTCATGAGGTAATGGCTTAGGAGTGAAATAGTAGCACAATGGTTCTAGAACCTCCATTTCTTGATTGGCCTTTGCACTCAACTTTATAGACAATGAAACTAATCATTATATATAACGAATGACTTTTCCCTTTATATATGTGAAATCAACAAAAACCCTAACTATATGATGCAACTTAAATGCTAGTCCGAAGCTAAATGATGCATAGTCAAATCCTAGTATTCACTAATCAAGTAGTGTCTTAATTATCCTTTCTTACTGCATAAGTGGTAGCTTCTTAGACCTAAATCTAGATAGCTCCTCCTTTCGTTCAAATTTGACCCTTACCAGTTGGATTCTACTATAAAAAGGTTAATACAATCCTTGCGCCAGGAGGTGTTTAGACCTCAACCAATGTTAACAGAAGGCAAGGGAAAATCACTTGGATATGCAGACGTCAGTATCCACTGGAGTGACAATAGATCACGTCCTTTTAAAAGGGTCGCATGAGCATAATACCCGAAGTCTCTTTCTACTTGATTTTAAATTAACATTTAGGGGTTTGGGATCGCACATGCATGGATTTTAATTGGTCCTTAGGTGGGCTAAGGAGCTGGTGATAAAATCCAATCCTTATTTTATAAGAGTTCCTATGTGGAGCTTACTAGCATTAAGTTTCATTCTATCATAAAGCTATAAACATGCAATGCAGAACAAAAATCAAGATAATGCCTACCTATATGCTACTTAACAAAGTCAAGCACCCTAACAGATGGGACACTATAACCATGCAGCCTATGCTTTGGTTATAGCTGAGCTCATGCTAGCCATTGTTAAATAGGTGCTTCAACTAATGCAACAATCCTAAGTATTATACAATGGTTATTAATGCATGAACCTAATATATATGATTTATACTACCATCAACAATGCAATTCTACACTAAATGCACTTTATCCTAAAAATTAAAATTTTAGGTCAAGAGTGCTTATAGTGAGCGGTATGAAGATGATCAAGTGTGAGCCACCAAACCCCACACTTGTCCTGTATTATGATAACCCATTTAAAAATTAAATAAACTTGAAATTAAAATTACAATGGGCGCCATTACAGTTTCACTAAAATCTTAATCAAGGAAAATAATGAAAACTTTATCTATGTTGATGACGCCATGGCCCATAGGATTGCTATTGCTCCTTGCCTGTTTCCCTCACACATAAGTCAAATAATTTGATCAATATGAGGAAAATAGCAAATAAATGAGAAAATAATGCCAAAACTTTAAACTAATGCAAAAATAATCTAAGGTATGGTCCACTACACAAATCATTGCAATTCCTTAGAAACACCACCAAAAACTTGTTGTGATTTTAAGCTAAATTTGCAAGTGCATGAATTAGTTGTAATAATTCACACGAGGAGGTCGATCCCATGAGTAATCGAACGGATGTGATACTAGTGGTCCCTACTTTAAATGATCTAACCTAGCCAAATGAAGGAGAATTTTTATCCTAAACTAATGATAGAAACTTAACAAAAATGTAATAAATAAAATATGAAATTATGCTAAAATTAAAACATGCTAAATTTAACAACTTTACTAAAACACACTTTCTAAAAATAAAACCTTCCTAAAGTATGAATTAAGAACTAACTAAGTTGCAAACTAGTTAACAATGGAATCTAAACTAATCTACAACTAATCAATAAAACTAATCAAAGCAATCACTAATCAAGTAAAGAAATGAGAAATACCAAAGTATCATGCATATGACCATGGAATGGTATGCATGATTCATTGATATGAATGAATATAATTAACTATTTTGAAAACATAAAACATTCACTCTTACTCAAGCATTAACTAAGCAATTTAATAACCTAATTGGGCTCATGAAAAATCAAGTGAACATAAAGTGTATGGTGTTGGAAACTACACATAGCAGTCCATGCAAAGAAATTCAAGCAGCCTAGTATTTGAATTATTTAATCAATGGACTATGGAAAACATAAAATTGAAAAATTCTAATGCAAAAAAATATCCACTAATGAAGACTAATATCTGCTAGACACAAGTATGAAATAAAAAATCCAATAAACTTCATTGAATTACATAAAAAATTAATCAACATAATACCTCAATACATGTAATCCAAATCTGAAAATTATGTCCTACTAGAATGAAAGCTACTTGATATTAATCTACCTAAACTAGAAGCTAAGTCATCTTCATCATCCTAACATCAATCATGAATAAGCGAGAATAGAAATCAAGAGAAAAGCGACTAGAAATTAAGGACAAACTTAAGGAACACAAAGGAAAGCAAGAAGGGATTTCAACGAAACTACAGGAAATCCAAAAGCATCAAAAACAAGGAAAAAGATAGATTCAAGGTGACTTTCCCTTGGCTGTCACTTTTAGGGAAAAGAAACCTTATGTCTCAAATAAACAAGCAATAGGGATTAATGGAATGGAAAAGCATTAAACTAAGAAACAATGGAAATTAAGGACAAGCAAAGAGAGAAAGATCATATGGAGAACCAACTAACCTTTCAAAGAAGAATTGAAGAAACCAAGGACTTTGAATCAAGAATGGGATAGTAGGAGAAGAAGGAAGCCACCCAAGGAGAAGAGCATTCAAGGTAGAAAGGTAAGGTAACAACTGATGGAAGAGGATGCCTCCTCACTTTGGAGGAGGCGTTCTCTTCTTTTCTTCCAAAAGTCCCCAACTTGATGTCTTTTTACTCTTTTATATTTTGTTTCCTAAGTTTTCTACGATGTCCTCAGGTAAAGATAGGGTGGAAATGAAAAATAATGGGAATTGGATGGCTAAGATGTGTGCTAGCTAGGGTTTTCAAGGGGAATGACTGGGCTGCCCTTTTGGAATGCTTTAAGGTGGGAGATGCCCTTTTTTAAGGTGGAGGAATCTCCCCCTTAGAAAAATTCATTGAAACTCATGGAATATGGAAAGTGGATTGTTTGGGGTTGAGGTAAGAGAGAGAGAGAAAAAGATGGGAGGAAAGAGAGGGATAGAAAAGGTTTGAAAGAGGAGTGAGATGGAGAAAATTGATTGGCTAGGTGGTTTCCTAAGAAGTGGGGATTCGTTGAATGGTTGGAGTTGAAGTTTAGGAAGGTTAGAGAGTCTTAAAGTGGTAGGACTCTTAAATGGAAAGTGAAATTCCTAGTGCATCTTTGTAGTTAGGTGGAAAGTGTGAAAAAAGTGAAAAAAACAAGAGAAAACATAAAAAATGGAGGGGTATCTTCCTATTGGTCTACAGGCTACCTTATCCTAGTGAATTTTATCTCAATTATTTTTAAAATATACCCATAAATCACAAAGATAATTCTTTGGATTCTCCTCCAATCATGGCCTTCCATTTAGCGTAGCTCATGTGGCTTTGATGGCTAACTTTGAGGACTTCATTGGCTTGCCTTCATGGCTGGCTTAGATGGATCTCTTAACTTAGCTTGATGGCTTAATTCATTGGCTTTAGTGGTTGGCTTGGCTCTTTAGCTTGTTACCTTCTTCATGGCTTGATTGTGGCTAAGTGGCTTAAGTGAAACCCATGCAAAGGTAGTGGACTTTGCATGGCTTGTACATGAGCCCACTTTGGCCACCTTGGGCTCCTCTAATTGCATTCATTGCTTGTCCTAAAGATAATATTAACCTTGATCTCATGTTGTATTAATGATATTTAGGCCTTGACTCAATCTTTTTATCTTGATTTTCCATTTTCATCTCAATTGATCTCGACCATCAGATCATCATCTCACTTCCTATAAAAAGGTAAAAACCCTAATTAAATCATACTTAACTTAGATTATCCTCTAGATATACAAAATATCAAATTTTTTGAGTCATTAGGTCAAAAGTGCATGTGTTATAAGTTTTGGTTAAAAACCCTAATTTACCCTTATAAGTTATAACATATGGGTAACTAATTGAATGTTGTTTATACAAAATTAGACACTTATCAGTTGGGATTGTGATCCCACAAGGATTGATTTGATTACCTCATGGGGCAAGGATTTGGTGATAAAATATGGTCCTTATCTTATGAGGGTTCTTATGGGGCCCATACTAAAATTTCGATCATCCACCATAATGCTATAAAGCAAGCAGTAAATGTCTAATACAATGTATGAAAATTAAGCTAATGCCTACCTATATGCTATCCAACAAAGGGTCCACACCTTAATAAATAGGGTACTATAACCAGCAGCCTATGCCTTGGTTATTGCCTAGCTCAGGCTATCCCTTGTTAGATAGGTGCAATCCGAATGTAGCAGTCCTAAAAATTATGCAAGAATTTAGTATGCATGAGTTATACTATATGAATTACACTACCATTTAGAAAAGAAATTTATACTAAATTCCATTACACTAGAAAAACAAAGAGAGGGTTAGCTACTTATAGTGGAGTCATCCAATCTTAGAGTGGAAGTGGTCCACACTTGACCTGTATTATTACAACCCATTTTTAAATAAAAATTATATTTGGACTCACTAATAAGTCCTCTCAAAAATAAAGAAACTAATCCAAATAAATAAGAAAATCCTAATTACTCTGATGAAGCTTTGGCCCATAGGATTACCACTGCTCCTCTCACGAAATTCCTCTCACACAAAATAAAGATGATGTGTGAATTCTAAGGATTTAGCAAAATATAGAAAAATTGAATCAGAAAACCTAAACTAATGCAACATAAACTATGACTAGAGATAAATCATTATAACAAGAATGTAATCACAAATCCATTATAATTCCCTGGCAAAGGTGAAGAAAGGTGATGTGTTCTAATTAGTACTTGTAAGTGCATGAATCAAAGTAGTATGATGATACGCAAGTGAGGTCAATCCCACAAGGAATCTCACAAATTTGTATTCAATTAGAATCTATTTAGATCAATTATCCTAGGCAATGAAATATTGTATTTTGATTTACTCTAGAAAATAAAAGAACAAGGAATTAGAAGCATGCATAAAATTAGAAATTTAACAAAAAGGAAACTTTCTAAAAATTATATTAGACACTACTAAGAATTTAATTAGAAACTTTCCTTAACTAGAATGCATTGAAGAAAGGGAACTAATGCATGACTAGAAACATGAATAAACCTAGAAATCTAAATAAACAAGAAAATCCTAATTACTGTAACGAATCTTTGGCCCATAGGATTACCACTGCTCCTTTTGCCAAATTCCTCTCACACAAAACAAAGATGTAGCAATTCTAAGGATTTAGCAAAAATATTGATCCAGAAAAACTAAACTAATGCAACCTAAACTACGACTGGAGATAAATCATTCTAACTAGAATCTAATCACAAATCCATTGTGATTCCACGGCAATGGGGCCAAAAACATGATGTCTTCTAATTAGTACTCATAATTGCATAAATCAAAGTAGTATGTTGATACACAAGTGAGGTTGATCCCACGAAGAATCTCACAAATTTGTATTCAATTAGAATCTATTTAGATCAATTATCCTAGTCAATGAAATAATGTATTTTGATTTATTCTAGAAAATAAAAGAACATGAAATTAGAAACATGCATAAAATTAGAAATTTAACTAAAAGGAAACCTTTTAAAAATTATATTAGACAATACTGAGAATGAAGTTACATTGAAGAAACATGCATTGAAGAAAGGAAACAAATGCAAGACTAGAAACATGAATAAATGTAGAAATCTAAATCTAGAATGAACTTACTCAATTAGAGGTTAGAAACATTCTTTAAATGAAAACATCCTAAAGAAATAGAATTAGAAACTTTGTAAACATGAAACTTCCTAAAAGTATACTTCTAACTTGCAACTAATCTTAAAGAAACTTCTTAAAGATTATTACTTTCTAATATTAGAAATTAGAACTTCCTAAAAATTAAGATCTAATTTGAATATGCAAGAAACATGATCAATGAATGAAATGAAATATAAACATCCAACTACACGAGCAATAAGTATTAACAAAGCACACATGAGAAAGAAACAATTAACTAAAGTTGTTATTGATTGTAAAATACTACAAGAGAGGTGCACAGCATTCAATAGCATGAAAAAAAATTAATCTTGAATTCAAACTTCCAAATCTCATATCATCCATATATCATTCATTAATGGATAACATAGATAGGCATGCATATGAACTACGGAAGAGAACCAAAGAGAAAATAAAGAAAAGATGGGAGACAAATCCAAAGGGCTAAAAAGAAGATGATGATGGATGGTGGTGGATGTAAACCCTAGGCTAGGATGCCCTATAAAATACAATTAAGCACAATGAAAATTGGGAAAGAACAAGCAACAATATAAGCTAGCAACTAGAGAAAAGCAAAGATAATAAACCACAAACTTGGACTAAATGCATGGAATGAGGAGATCCAAGGCTACTTTCTCTTGATTGTCACTACAAGAGATTGATGTCCCTTAGATGCAACGAGCTAGAGCACAATTAGAAGGAAAATAACATCGAAGAGAACCCAAGTAGAGTGTGAATGAATCAAAGGAATAAAGCTTGCATGGGAGAGGAAAATATGCGTTAAAACATGATTTTTGCAAGTTGGCAAAATTGTGTTTTACTTCAAAATATGTGGTCCATTGTGCTTATATGGAAATGGATAATGTGACTCCTTTTTATGGCTTTTGACTTGGTAGCTGTGACAACCTGGATTTTTGTAACACATTTTGTAATATATTTTGAAAGGTAGGCCCCTTAATTAGTAAAATTTTTTATCAAAACAAAGCAGCAGAAATTCTTTTCTTTAGAACTTATTTTTGTAAAACCCAAGTCATCACTTCATACATAACATAAGTAGAACTTTGTACAAGACAAAATTCCATTGAAGGAATATATTTTCATTAAATTCTAGAATCCATCCAGTGGTTCATAGTATAGCCAAATCCATTACAATAGTTGTCCAAATTATATAATCCAAACTCAAAGATCACCATACAATGAAAACTCTCATTAGAATACAACACTCACAAACAAAGAAAAATACATGTCTTCAAGGGTATACCTTGAAGATTATTCTTTTAAAGTCTTCTATCGTCTTGAGCTCCTAACTCTCCTTCCCTGTATTTGAGATATTGCAATATTTACAATATCTCAACAAGCAATGCTTGGTAGGGGATTCAAGAAACATAATAATTGACAATATAATGCTAATGCTTCATAATCCCATTATCCTTAAACATATTCATGTCTTTATTCTTTACTTTGTAATATATGTACATCCAAATACATGCATGCTATATATGGGTAAATCAATTAAATTTATGAAAGTAGTTAAATATCATTCCCAACTAAGTTGATCAATTCTCTTCATTATGAGAATTCAGTATTTCAGTTAATCCTACATTGGGAATTTCCCTTCTTGGGAAATATTGGTAACACATAATTACCTAGCATTTCATCATGCTAAAACATAAGGCATTTCACTATGCCTACTCTCATATGCATCATAGTGCAAAATAATCAAAGGGCTACCATGCTGTAATCTGATCCGTACTAACACACTCGAATAACCTCCCTATTCACCACTAATACCACAATGGAAAATATTATGTCACTGCCCTTATGGGGAGATAGGACTTTCACAGTGGTGGCCTTCCCATAATTGCCCCACCTGACTTTTAGCCTCTCATAGGGCAAGGTATCATCAAATCATCAAATTTCAAGAAGCAGGTGGTCAAACCCTCATAACTTCTCTACCATAGCATCCCCCTAGGCTTATGCCTATTAAAACAAAATCACAAGCCTTCAAGCTTGCATGTAAAATAGATTTCATACAAATTAGACAATCTGTCTGTTTACTTAGGGCTGAAATATCTTTTGGTTCCCTATTCACTTAGATTCTAGTCCTTAACCATTTTATATGTGTTTGGTTGGATCATAAGGGTTTTCAGGGGATTTAATACAAGTATTAACATTACTCTTGTCAACATAAGGTCATGGGTTCAATCATGTATATCTCATGTAAATGTATTCATCAAATCCTCTTACCTTCAAGTAGTGATCCCTTTTCGCAGATTTTCTATGATCCTAACTAATGTATGTAATCTGTACATCCATACATACTGTCAATATATATAAATTGTGAACAATCCTATTGATCACTAGATCTGATATTTAGAATGATCTTTAAATCATTCATATTTAAGTATTTTCTGTCTCTAAGTCTTTGTATGTCCATCTCCTTGATCTTGATCTTTCACAGATCCTGTGATTGACAATCTATACTTGTTGATAAACATCAAAGTCCTAGATCTTTTATCATCTAGTTCTTCTTTGATCTAAGTTCAGTTATTGGATCATCCCTAAGGAGGATGATCTTAGTTTTCTTCCTTAAATCATCTTTGATCAAGGGTTTGGATTATTTAATCTAATGAACTATATTTGATCTATAACATGCATACTAATAGACATGTATACTATGTAACAACCCCAATTTTTCTAATTGATTGAGAAAATCAATAAAGTTTGAGTTTCAAAAATTTTGGGCTGAAATATTAGGGTTATTTATAATATACTTCTTATAAAAGTATAATCAAAGAATAAGACATGTACAATTGAAATTAAACTTAGCAAACCCTTCAAAATGGCTGTAAGCACGACAAATTCTGAATTCGGATGAAAAATCCTTAATTTTCTTCATTTCTTGGACAAAAGGGTAAAATAGTAATTTTAACCAAAAACAAAATCTGAGACATCAAAATTTAGAATGTACTAAAAAATATGAATCCAATGCCACTAAGTACAGTCAATTCCGAGATCATGGGAATAAATTCTAATTTTTTTATATATAAAGGGCAAAATGGTATTTTTACACCATGTGGGGTCCACATGGGGCCCATAAGGGACCCAAAAATGGATCCTATGGCCAGCCCAAGTGAAATCATGGGTCAAACCATACCAGCTAGTCTTGGGAAAGTAGGTGGAGAATGGGAGAATCCAATGCTTATTTAATAATAAAAAATTTACCATCATTAATGCATATCATCATGAAAGAAGACCAAAATGCCTATAAATACAATCCCAAAAATCTTCCAAAAATACTCCTAAAATTCCCACGAAATTTTTTTCACTCTTCCTAAAAAATTAAACCTAGATCCCTCCCCAAAAACCCAAAAAAATCCCAAGAGATCTCTCTCTTTTCAATTTCTTTTTCTTTTTAGATTGGAACAAGAGACCTAAAATCAATTAGACACTCTGTTCTAAATCTAATATCACCAATTTTACTGTCCAAAACATTCCACCATACCATAGCTACAAAACCCCCAAAGAAATTTCAAGATCCAACGGTTCAAACAACGGCAATCGCAAGAAAGGTGGATCTTGGGCCATATCTCAATCAAAAGGGTATTTCTTTTAAATTGGACATATAACCAATTTTTTTCCTCCAATCAGGTAGGTGGAAATGTTTCTTGGACATGTTTACTACTGGTTTATGAAAATTTTATTTTACTCTAATTGCATTTTGGTAATAAAAAGGAAAAATAAAGTAATCCACAGAACCTTTAATTTAGGATGCTAGAGTGCTCAGATAAAATTTTTGACCATACCAATTGTTCTAGAATGGTCCAAAACCCCTAGGGTAGAATTTTCACAAAGATCGGATACATTTTGGGCCCTCAATTGATAGAGGATTGATTAGACGGTCCAGAATGGACTGTCTGATCTCCTGATCGAACAGTGCTCAAGACGCACGGCGCGACGTAGCACAGAAAAGCTGCACACAGAAGAGTTTCCATGTGGACACTGCGCGCGGGACGTCGTCCCAAGAAGCATGATAGTGTGATTTTATGCAAGTGTAACTTAGGAGCAAGTTAGTATGATTTCATGCCATTGTAACTTAAGATCATGCTAGTTTAAGTATAGTTTTATTTCATTAAGTTAAGTTACATTCATAAGGAGCATGTTAGTATAAATGTTTGTTAAATTTATATTGGAACCATGCTTTAAAGTTTATGATTTCATTGTTGCCAAATTTTATTAGTAGATCTACTTGTTATGAGATAAAGAGCATAAAACACCAAAATGTACTCTAATGAGAAAGTAGAGTTTCATGACACAAATAAGAATGGAGTACTTTGGACTTAATTAGTAAGGGCTATAGTTAGTAGGACAATATAAGGATTATCAAATCCTTGGCCCAAACTAGGAGAATAATAAACCCCATGAATGACATTGTAAGTATTCATGGACTTAATTAAAATCAATTACAAAGAGTACTTAGGGTCAACATGCTTATAGGAACCTTATGAAAGGTTGATCTATGGTCACTCTAGTGAAGGTGGAATATAGTGGTTAAGGGGGTTATCTAATAGAGCCTCGCTCTTCCCCTAGCTTCTGTTGACGTTTGTGAGGTCTAAACACCTTCTTACATGAGGATTGAAGTAACCACTTTGTGGTCACCCATTCAGTGAGTAAGCCTTAGCCAATTGAAAATAAGAGGAGTAGTCTAGACTTAGGCTTAAATAAGTTACCTTCAACCAGCTAAACATTAACTGGTTGAATAATAATAGTAAGAGCATAAAAGGTTAGTAAATTACCTAACCCTAATAAAAACTGTAAGTAAGATAAGGATGATCAAACAAGATCCATTAGATCTTGGATGATCAAGAAGAATAAGAATAAGAATATTATATTGTACTTAGTATGCATGTTTATTAGTATGCTTGTTCTAGGTCATTAGATTAGATAATCCAAACCCTTGATCAAAGATGATTCAAGGAAGAAAACCAAGATCATCCTCCTTAGGGATGATCCAATAACTAAACTTAGATCAAAGAAGAACTAGATGATAATAGATCTAAGACCTTGATCATTATCAACATGTGTAGATTGTTAATCAATGGATGTATGAAAGATCAAGATCAAGGAGATGGACACACTAAGACTTAGAGATAGAAAACTACTTAGATATGAATAATCTGAAGATCACTCTAAACATCAGATCTAGTGATCAATAGGATTGTTCAAAATTTATATATTGACAATATGTATGGATGTACAGATTACATACATCAGTCAGGATCATGGAAGATTTGGGAAAAGAGATCACTCCTTAAAGGTAGGAGGATTTGATGAATGCATTTACATGGGATATACATGATTTAACTCATGACCTTATGTTGACAAGAGTAATGTTAATATTTGTATTAAATCTCTTGAAAATCTTATGATCCAACCAAACACATATAAGATGGTTAAGTACTAGACTATAAGTGAATAGGGAACTAGAAAATATTTCAGCCCTAAGTAAACAAACAGATGGTCTGATATATATATATGAAATCTATTTTACATACAAGCTTGGAGGCTTATGAGTTTGTTTTAATAGGCATAAGCCTAGGGGGATGCTATGATAGAGGAGTTATAAGGGTTTGGCCACCCACTCCTTGAAATTGGATGATATGATGATACCTTGCCCTATGAGAGGCTAAAAGTCAGGTGGGGGCAATTGTGGGAAGGCCACCACTGTGAAAGTCCTGTCCCCCCATATGGGTAGTAACATAATATTTTCCACCGTGGTATCAGTGGTGAATAGGGCAGTTATCCGAGCGCGCTAGTACGGATCAGACTGCAGCATGGGAGCCCTTTTAATTATTTTGCACTATAATGCATATGAGAATAGGCATAGTGAAATGCCTGATGTTTTAGCATAATGAAATGCTAGGTAATTGTATATTACCAATATTTCCCAAGAAGGGAAATTCGTAGTGTAAGATTAGCTGAAATACTAAATTCTCATAATAGAGTTAATGTTTTGCTGGTTGAAGGTAACTTATTTTAGCCTAAGTCTAGACTGCTCCTCTTATTTCCAATTGGCTAAGGCTTACTAGCTAAATGGGTAAACACAAAGTGGTTACTTCAATCCTCATGTAAGGAGGCATTTAGACCTCACAAACGTCAATGGAAGGTAGGGGAAGAGCAAGGCTCTATTAGATAACCCCCTTAACCACTATATTCAACCTTCACTAGAGTGACCTTAGCTCAACCTTTCATAAGGTTCCTATAAGCATGTTGACCCTAAGTACTCTTTCCAAATGATTTTAATTAAGTCCATGAACATTTACAATGTCATCCATGGGTTTTATTATTCTCCTAGTTTGGGCCAAGGATTTGATAATCCTTATATTGTCCTACTAACTATAGCCCATACTAATTAAGTCCAAAATAAGCCACTCTTATTTGTGTCATGAAACTCTACTTTCTCATTAGATTCCATTTGTGTTGTTTTATGCTCTTTTCTCATAACAAGTAGATCTACTAATGAATTTTAACCATACATAAATTATAAATTCAAAGCATAAAACTACATAATTGAACAACTTAATGGTAATGATACAAGGTACTTAAAATTACACTAGCATGATTTTCAACTAATATACCTTAATAACTCAATTTAAATTAACATGGTCCTAAGGTACAATTTCATTTTATAGTATAATCTTACATAAAATCCTAGCATGGTCCTAAGTTACAATGGCATGAAATCATACTAACTTGATCTTAAGTTACACTTGCATAAGATCACACTAACATGCCCCTATGATAATTAAATCTAGCAACCTATTATAACAAGTTAATCACATATCATGCTAAAGTCTAAAAGTTACACTAGCATGCTTTGTACCATAAATCATATTGAAAATGCTTTTATCAATTAATAGAATATGAAACTAATTACATTAATATTTTTAAAAACATTTGCTTATGATCCAACCATTTGATCTTAGATCTTTTTTTTTAATCAAGGGTTTTAATTACATTTAGGGGTTTTTCTTTATTAAAGTCCAAAGATCATATTGCTTTGTTTTTGTTATATCCAATCTAGATCTCCCTAGATTTCATCATATTAACATTCATTCAATCCATCCCAAGGATTTGATCACACTTGATCTCATTGATCAAGTGGGTCCCTTTGTATTTTTAGGGTTTTTGTCTATCATAATGGGTAGATCCCTTAATATATCTCAGATATGTCCAAATAAACCATAGATATCACTTTATTTTAATAGTATATCATTATCAAAACTGATTACCAATATCTGATCACCCCAGATCTTGAAGATCTTGGAAATTGAAAACTTATTTCTTAAATACAAAAAGTTTCATAAGATATTTTCTTTATTTTATCATTTCATAAGAAACTAGAGATTGTAAGCTTTCCATAGCTTCTTTCCGATCTTAATTTGGAGTTCATATGACTCTTGAATTGAATCAGGAAGTTCATAATTCATTCTTAGGGCCTAGATATGATCTGGGCCCATTGGAATGGATGGCCCAGATCATTCGGGCAAAATGGGCAGGGCGGAACACTATGGTCATCACGCGCTCGTCACCCGGACGCACGACAGATGCTCCCACTCAGGACCGTTGTTTACGTGCGGTCGTCCCATTGGGACGACGTCACGAACGCAGCATGGTGTGGAAACACTGCCACATGTAGCGTTTCTATGCGATGTTCCGCAGGTCGTCCTGGGGACCCCAATCTGATTAGGAGATCGGATAGTTCATTCTGGACTGTCCAATCAATCCCTTTCAATTGAGGGCCCAAAACTTAATATAATTTTGTGAAACTTTCACCCTACGGGTTTTGTACCCTTCTAGATCGATTGGCGGGGTTAGATTTTCCATTTGAGCTCTCAATCATCACAAATTGAAGGTTCTGGTATTTACTTTATTTTTACCATTTTTCATCCAAATAAAATTATAGTAAAGTAGAAATTTCATCAAACAATAATAAATATGTCCTGGATGTAGTTCCACCTACCTGATTGGAGAAAAACATTGGTTATATGGTCCAATTTAAGAGAATACCACTTTTGATGATAAGACAGCCCAAGATCCGCTTATGTTGTGATTTTCGTTGTTTGAACTATTGGATCTCGAAATATGTTTGGATTTTTTGTAACTAAGGTATGGTAGGAGATTTTAGACAATGAGATCTATGATATTTGATCGAGAACAGAGTGCCTAATTGAATTTAGGTCTCTTGTTCCAATCTAGAGAGAGGAGAGAGAAAATGAAAGAGAGAGATCTTTTGGGAGTTTTGGGTTTTTGGGAATGGATCAAGGTTTGGTTTTGCAGGAAAAGCTAAGATAATTTTGTGAGAATTTTATGAACATTTTTAGAGGATTTTTGGGGGTGTATTTATAGGCATTTTGGGTCTTTGTTTCATGATTATGTGTAATGATGATGGTTTATTTATTTTTTATTTATTTAACATTGGATTCTCCACCTCCACCATTTTCTCCATGACCAGTTGTTAGTGGTTTGACTCATGCTTTCATATGGGCTGGCCATAGGATTCCTTTTCAGGTCCCTTGTGGGCCCCACATAGTGTAAAAAGACCATTTTGCCCTTTATGTATAAAAAATTAGAGTTTATTCCCATGATCTCAGAATTGAGCATACTTAGTGGCGTTGGATTTGTTATCTCAGAAAATTCTAAATTTTGAATTCCCAGATTTTGATTTTGGGTAAAATTACTATTTTACCCTTTTGTCCATAAAATAAAGAAAATTAAGGATTTTTTATCTGAATTTAGAATTTGTCGTACTTACAATCATTCTGAAGGATTTGTTGAGTTCAATTTCAATTATACATGTCTCATCCCTTGATTATACTTTTATAAAAAGTACATTCTAAATAACCCTAATATTCTATCCCGAAATTTCTGAAACTCAAACTTTATTGATTTTCTCAACCAATTACAAAAATTGGGGTTATTACAGTAGCTCTAGTGGTTTTCATCCCGGCATGCTTGCATGGTTTGACTTCTTCTAGCCATTATTTCATATCTCTATTATAACTCATATCGCTTAGGTGGCTTGCATGGCTTGAAATCAAATGCAAAGTTGGTGAAATGCTACTACCTTTTGAATGAATTTTGGATGGGCCCATTTTTAATCACCATGAATTCTACCAAGTGTTTCTGGGACTCATTTGCTTTCTCTAGAATGATCCTGACCCTACTTGAACTTTGAAATGATGAAAAATGGGTCTCTGCTCTTTGGGTTGATTTGGACCATTGGTTATCATCTAAAGTGATCTAGATTGTTTAATCATTCTTTTAACATCTACAAAAGATTAAAAACACTATCTAGTGTCTAAAAAATTATGACAAATCACATACTTACTTTGAATTAGCTTCTACATAAAAACACTATTTAGTGCCTAAAAAATTATGACAGATTACATACTTACTTTGGATTAACTTCTGCACTTATAAATACTAGATTTTTGGATTATCATGTTAGAAATCCATTTGTCATGAATATTGGAAAATTTCTAGAATAATGCCCTATGATCTATGACACATGGACTGCTAATTGGGTAACTTTATACAAAATTGACTAGTCAAAATTATTTGATGAAAACTAATCATATGTTTCCCCTTTTGGTGTCTCTCATCCCTCATTTTTCTCCACTAGTCATACTAATAAGTGTTCAATTTTGTATAAAAATTAACCAATTAGTTAACTGTGTTGTAACTTATTGTGTTAAATTAGGGATTTTAGCCAAAATTTTGTAACACATGCATTTCTAACCTAATCATTCAAAAATGTGATATTTTGTAAGTTTGAGGCTAATCTAGAGTAGGTGAATAATCATAATTTGATACGAATTAATTAGGGTTTTTCTTCTTTTGTAGTTGCTAAAAAGGTAATCCAAAAGTTGAGATTGATTGAGATGGAAATTGAAGACATTCATGAGATTTCCTATTCTAACTAGGAAACCTAAGCAAGACAAGGCCTAAATGTCATCACTCCAAGGTGTGATGAAGGTTTAAGACTATCCTTAGCCAAGATAGAAGGCAATTAGAGGCATAAGGTGACTAGAAATGGACCTAAGCCCAAGCTATGCATTTTCACCACCTTTGCATGGGAGCCATTTAAGCCACCTAAGCCATTAAAGTCATGAAAAAAGGGGATAAGTCATACATGCTACTTAAGCCCTAAAGACAACCATTGAAGCCACTTAATCCACCAAGGAATGACCCACCAAACTAAGGAGGAGTTCCACTTGGTGTCACACAATTACAGCATCAATTCAAGCAACTTTCCTATGTTAAAAGTGTGATTTTTAAATGATTTTATGAGATTAAAGTAAAAGGTAAGACGAGCATGTATTAAGGGACCCATAAAGAGGGAAAAACTCACAATCCTAATACATTTCCTAGCACTAATCCACCTGTCCTACTAGGATTCTACATTTTTAAGTGAAGGATGGAGAAACCATCCAAAAGGAGGACATCACCCCCCCTGCCTCAGCTTTCCTAGTTGGTGATCAAGTGATTTCCTAAATGGGAAACCTTAAATATATTTCAATTAAATTAACTTCGAAACCTTTTATCTCTCACAAATTTCTTAAAACTTATTCCTTACCTAATTCCTTAATTTTTCATCAACCAAACATCACAAAATTAGAAGGGAAAGAGCTCCACTTTCCTTCTAGGAAAAGATTCCTACACCCTTTTCAAAATTAGAAACTAGTATCATGTCTCTCTTATGTCATCTTTCCACCTCTTTTTCATACATCATCTTGTTAATTCATCTCCCACCTAACATTTCTCATTCAATACCCTAACCCTAGGGCCACTTTACTCATGTTTTCACCCCTTCTTAATTTAGGAAACTACTCATTTATATATAGCCCCATGTTCCATACGAATTTTTCAAGTAGAGGTGGGTGAGACACCTTGAAATCAAGCTTTCCTTTGGTGTTATTTTTTTCTGCGCTTTGGGATTCCTTAGATGATTTTCTTCCTTGGATTTCTAGTTATTTTCTTGCTTATTTTCTTTCCAATTTAGATTAGTAGTAGTTTCCATTATTTCACTTTCTAGTTTTGCAACCTTCTTTCCATCAAGCTTTCCTTTCTTCTTTACCTCAATTCCACTTTTTTTTCTTTGTTATTCCCTCCATATTTGGGATAAATATTTTCTATTAGTGACACTTAAAAATAAGAGCTAGCTTAAGCCTTGATTTCTGCTCTTGAATTTCACATTTTGTTCCTTTGGTTTGCCATTAGTTTTAGGTTAATTTCCTTACCTTAGTTCACCCACTTAGCCTTCTTTGCTCTCAAATTCCTTTCTATGTTTTCCTTCCATGTCATTATATTTTAGAGTGTGAGCAATATATTGGAATTTTTTTGTTGTTTAAATAGGATTTTAGGCTTTAGAAAAGTGTGCATATTTTAGAAATTATAGATAGTTTTATAGGCATAAATTTGATTTAATTGGATATGATTCAATAAAGTTCATTAGGAATATTTATCATGGATTGTTTATTATCAAAGTACTTGAGATCTGGGTTGTTTCCTTGCATAAAAGTTATGGTTTCAATATCTTTCTAATGCAAGATTTATTAATTGTTCTTAAGTACTGAAATATAGAAATTGGTTTTTCCTTAACTTTGTGATTTAATTCCAGGCATCAAAATATCTTATTTTCCATAATCCTTAAGTTTTGATTTAAATTTTTGTGTTATTTATTAGATCCCATAGTTAGTTTGCATAATAACTTACTATAGGTGCATTAAATTTCACCATCTTTAGGGCTCTAGAATCATGAGCACAATTCAAAAACCACGCACAAGGTTCTAAATCCCAATCCTCTTAGATTATTGCTTAACTTAGTTTTAGCAGGGGTTACTTATTTTTTTATGCTATTTTATTGGTAAAAAAATTCCTAAATTGGTTTTAGAAAGTTTCTAATTCTAGTTTAGAAAGTGTTAAATTAGGAAAGTTTTCATTTTAGTAGTTTCCTTTAATTTAAGTTTCTTAATTTGATACATGCTAATTTAAGATTAGTTTCCTTTAGTTGGTTTTCTGTTAGTTAGGTTAGTTTCTAATTTCATTATTTAGTTTTAGTTTTTTGTTAGTTTCTAATTCCATGCATGTTTCCATTTCATGTTACTTTAAGTTCCTAGTTTAATCATATTTCTATCTCTTTAGCTAAAGTTAATCAATTTAAATAGAATCTAATCCATTACAAATTTGTGAGATTCCTCATGCGATCGACCTTGCTTGCCTGAATTTACTACATTAATTCATGCACTTGCTAGTGTATTTTACATTTGCTTAGTAGAATAATTCATATAACATAGTATCATTCATCTTATTTGTTACATATTTAATTAGGATTGTTGCAATAGAGAGCACCTATCTAACCTTTGGTTGGATAGCATATAGCTTGCATTAGTTTTTTTTCTTCTAATGCATTGCATGTTTATTTCTTTATGGTGGATGAAACTTAATGTTAGTAAGGGCCCCCATAAGAACCCTCATAAGATAAGGACTCGATTTCATTAATACATCCATGGTCCACCTAGGAAATCAATCTAATTCCTTGTATGCTTGTGATCCCAACCGTTAATCTTTAATATGAAGTCAAGAAGCAAGAAACCTAGGGTTTTTAGCTCATACGACCCTTTTTGAAACAAGAGTTTTATTGTCACTTTTATAGCCCTTGAACTTTATGGTTATAGTGGGTATCCAAAATCCAAATGATTTTCTCATACCTTTTGTTGATGGATGTTGAGGTCTAAACACCTCCTTCCATGAGAATTGTATTAACCACCTCGGGCAAGATCTAATTGGTAAGCAAAAGTTAAATTTGATTCTAAGGAGGAGTTTTCTAGTTTTAGGCTAAAACCTACAACCTCATAGATTAACAAAAAACATCAAAATAGCTCACTTACATTAAGAATTGTTTAATTGCATAGCACATAGAATTAGGATTCACTTTTATGTCTAGGTTGCATCATTTAGTTAGGTTTCATTGTAGTACACGCAAGGATGTTGATCTAGCACACTGATTTAGTACCATTAGATCCTGGGATTGAACGTACACATAGATAAGGGGTAAGAAATCAAGTTCCTAATCCCATGGCTGAACCACCAGCTGTAGTTGACTATACGTAATTTTTATGAACCACTCCAATTAAATGCTCCATCATGCATTACACTGCCACCTACCAATGCAAACCACTTTGAACTTAATCCTAGAGTAATACAATTACTCCAATGTTTTTATGGTTGTGAGATAGGACCCATACCTACATATTAAGGAATTCCTTGATATTTGTGCTACATTCGAGTACAAAAATGTCATTAAAGATTCTATTAGACTTAGTTTATTCCCTTTCTCATTAAAGGATAAAGTCAAATCATAACTTAATTCTTTAGAGGTCAGTTCCATTGCCACATGGGACCAATTGTCTAAGAAATTATTGAACAAATTTTTTCCTATCGATAAGACTAGTACCCTTTGTAGGGAAATCATTAACTTCCAGCAAAGAGATGATGAACAATATTATGAATGTTTGGAGAGATGGAATGAATTACTACAACAATGCTTTCATTATGGATTTAAAAAATGGTAGCAGGTTCAATATTTCTATGAGGCATTGACACCTCAAAATAAACAAATGGTTGATGAAGCAAGTGGAGGGGCTCTTATGATGAAAAGTGAATTAGAGGCATGGGAATTTTCCAAACATTCGCAGATAATTCACAACACTAGGATTATTCTCATGGGAGAGAGAAAAATGCATAGCCACAAAAGAAGGGAGGCCTATATGAAGTTGGGGTACCATCATACATGTGTTATAAGCTTGAATTGGTAGTTGAAAAATTAAACAATCTAGAGCCTTTTGGTGGAAGAATGGACAAACTTGAAACTATCTTTGAAACTTTCATGGCTACTCCTCTATCCTATAAACCTCCACAAGAGGCTTGTGCTACTTGTTCTAGTCTATCCCATCTAACTACAACTTGTCCATCAAATAAAGGTTCAAATAAAGTGTACCTAAATACCTTTTAGAATAGGCAAATGCTCTTAGTGCATATCACAACCCTAGCAACAATAATCCATATTCTGAGACCTATAATCTAGGATGGGCTAGACATCCTAATATGTCATGGTCTAAGAATAACTATTAGGGAGGTACATCTATGAATCCCCCTATTCAGAACATCGCTAGGATTTCAACTTCTCAATAGCCACCTAGTTTTTAGCATCCTCAACAACCAAAGTGACCATCAATTCAAGATAATATTCAATTGCTTGTAAAACAAAATTAGGACACTAACAAGACTTACATCAATTCCAAAATGAGAGTCTCAAAATTCTCAAGCTATCGCCAAGATAGATATACAAATAAGCTAGTTCTTTGCTAAATTAAATGAAAAGGAAAAAGGAAAGTTTCCTAGTCATCCTATCCTGAACCTTAAGGGACAATTAGAATTAAGGTCTAGTTCACAAAAACCCCATGGCAAGCCATATTTGTCACAACTCATAAAAGTGGTTGTCAAGTTGACAACAAAGTAGAGCAAACTAAGGAAAGGGAAGAGGAGAATTAAAAAGAAAAAATATAAGGGAAAGAGACTAAACAGAAATCTCCTACTTCATTTGAGCTTATAGTGGAGGCACCCAATGTATCCAAAGCCCCATTCCCTCAATTTCTCAATGAGGCTAGGGAAGGAACAAATCTTAATGAGATAATGGAAGTGCTTAAACATGTGCAAATAAATATTCCATTACTCTAAAAAGTATATTCCTGCTTATGTCATGTTTCTTAAAGAGCTTAGCACTACAAAATGAAAGCTTAATGTTCAAAAGAAAGCCTTCCTCACTGGGCAGGTGAGCATTTTAATCCAACACTAGATCCCACCTAAGTTTGATATCTAGGTTGTCTGACTATTTCATGTGTCATCGGAAATCGTGTCATTGATAGGGCACTACTTGACCTAGGGACTACTATTAATTTGTTGCCATACTATGTCTATGAGCAACTAGGGCTTGGTGATCTTAAACCAACCAACACCACTTTGTAGTTTGCAGATAAATCAATTAAGATTCCATGCAGTATGGTTGAAGATTTTTTTAATATAGGTGGACCAGTTGTACTTTCTTATAGATTTTATTATACTGAATACCTAGCTTGTGCAAGACCTTAGTAATCACTAATAAATCTTGTACATCCATTTTTGGCAATGTGTAATGTAATCACAAATTGTATAAATGGTATATTGGAATTATCCTTTGGCAATATGATATTTGAGCTCAATGTTTTCAATTCCAACTATCAAAACTTAGATCATGATGACTCTTGCTACATGATTGAAGATCTAATTCCAAAAGCTTTTCCACCATTGTTTACCTTCGATCCATAGGAGGCTTGTGTTACACATCGTATATTCAAATTTTAGCTTCTAGCTCAAGACGTTAAACTTAGCACTCACAAGGAGGAAACCCATGGTTTTAGAGTCTCATTATTCTAGATCAGTCATCTATCATATAGATATCCTACATTTCAAAACCTTGGGGACAATGTTTAGTTCAAGTTGGGGGTCTAGATATGCATGAGATGTCTAGTTTTCTTCATATTTTGTATAAAAATATTCAAATTTTTTTGAGTTTTCAAAGTTTTGAAGGTCAAAGTTCCTTTATTATAATGAGAATTTTATTTCTAAAGTTTAGTATTTTCACTACTTTAACTTCTTAATAGAAATTCATATAGTTAATTTTGCATTTTATTCATGTCTTGAAGTATTTTATGAAAGTTGAATCTCGGAATACACTTACACAGTGCATAAATCTAGACTAGTAGATGGTGATGACTTAGAGACCCTGAGGAAAATCAATGGAGACTTATATATTCAATTGATGTAAAAGTCTTAATTCATATGTAATTAACATCTTTTCTTAACTCTTCCTTACGGAGCATAGCTGAGTATGAGCGTAGTGGCCCTGTGATTTCGGTGTGATTGAGATGCATATAGCATTGGGATGGTCGTATACGAGTACTCGTGACCAATTGGCATGACGTGTACGCTGAGAGACTCATGTGCATGATACTAGCATCTGCTTGAATGAGGACTACTTTAAGAGTTTCATCATTATTATATTTGACACTCTGGTTTGATGCATTTGCTGAGATCTTCGTATATGGATCTATTGATTTCTATTTTAGTCATATTTATATGACATGATTGGCATACGGATTCCATGATTGACATTGCATCAATAAGCTTATGTTTTATGCATAACTATGCATATTTACCCAAAAGGAATCACTAATGTTTTACATTAAAAGCTCTTGGAATCATGCATGTTGCCTACCGTGTTTTCAAAATATTAGTATCAGATCACCTACTGAGTATGAGAACTACTCACCCAAATATATTATTTTTCAGGATAGCTCCACTCCCGAGTAGAAGAAACATCAGGAACATGTTAGTACCAAGATCAAGTGAATGACGAGAAGACAAGCATGAATGTAAGTAACACTCTACCTTTTGGACATATATCCGTATTTATTTACAGTTGGGCTATGAGCTGTGACTGGATAGACCTGGGAATACATTTATAATTACAGTAATTTTCAAAAAACTACTTTGGTTGTTATGAAAGCAAATGACACTCGGGGTTTTCAAAATGAGTTTAAAACAAAAGATTTTTTTGCTGCATTGTATTGTTTTTATAAAATGGTTTTCAAATAGGGATGCATCCCGCCCTGAGAATTAGATATTTCATTTAAAAATGCATGGGAAAACCCAGGTCGTCACACTGGGTTTCCTCTCATCGCTAGGAAAACATGCTACAAGAGCTGGGGAAAGGAGATCTACTAGGGGAGAGGGCTGCATGCGCCAATAAATAGAAGATCCGAGGAGGGGAGAGGGTTTTGGGTTGTTGAATTTTCTAACAACCCCCTCTCTTTTCTCCATTTTCAGTTGTATGATGCAGGGGAGGTGGAGCAGGCAACATAGCTATCACGTCAATTTTCTAAATTAGTAAAACTTTTGGGCTTTTCCACCTCAACCTCTGTTTTGCACAAAATTAGTGTTGTTGGAATCGTATTGACTCATATGTTCCAAATTTGATATTCTTGAGTCCAAATTTCAATCCCATAAAGAGGTCATTTTCATGAACTTCATTTCCATGGAATTAAATTCAATTATTTTATCCCCATTAAAATTTATAATTTAAAATCATGGAAAATGACCTAAATTTTAGAGTTTTACATAAACATTGTCCCCAATGTTTTGAAATATAGGACACTAATATGATGAGTGGGTAATGTGGAATAATGAGACTCTAAAAACCGTGAGTTGCCTCCCAATGAGCTCTAAGTTTAATATCTCTAGCCAACATACTATGCAATGAAGACAAAGATGAATGCATGATAGAGGCAAGCTTGTGTCATGGGGCATTCTAAGGTGGGTCCTCATAGAGTGTTTCTCCAAGTAATGTTTCTTCCAACTCAAGATTTATCAACTCTAGGAAGGGTTTCGACCTTTGGCCATTGACTTTGAATATCTCACCATTCTTCTTTATCTCAATGGCCCCATGACGATATACAGTCCGTACTATGTATGGTTTAGTCCATTAAGATCTAAGTTTTCCTGAAAAGATATGCAATCTAAAATTGTATAAAAGGACCTTTTATCTAGGTGTAAAGGACTTCCTTAAGATGTGTCTATCATGTGTACATTGCATGCCATCCTTGTATTTCTTTGTTGACTCTTATGCATCTTTCTTAATTTTTTCCAAGTCATTGAGTTGGAGTTTCCTATGGTTTCCAATAGAGTCTAAGTCAAAATTGATTTTTTTTATTGCCCAATATGCTCTATGCTCAAGTTCTACTGGGAGGTAGTAGGCTTTTCCATAAATTAGTTGGTAGGGTAACATGCCTATAAGGGTTTTGTGTGTAGTGCAATAGGCCCATAAAGCATCACGAAGCCTCAAAGACCAATCTTTCCTATTTAGCTTGACTGCCTTTTTAAAAATCCACTTTATCTCCCAATTATCTTGCATGGACTAATGACTAGGCATTTGATCAGTAGCAAGATAGTTGACTATATTTGCATACCAAGGCAATTGGGAAATTTGCAACAATTGTTCATCTAGAAATGTCTCTGTGATAAGCACATTCTCACTAGTAGACCCCACAACTTGCCTGTAGGTGGTCAGCTACAACATTTTGGAATCTTTCTTGTCCTAAATTTCAAGATCAAAATCCTATAGCAATAGTATCCATCAAATTAGCCTAGGTTTTGTAGCTTTCTTTGAAAGAAGATATTTAAGTGTTACATGATTAGAGTATACTATGACATTATAGCCTAAAAAGTAAGATCTATATTTATCCAATGCAAAAACAACTGCCAACAACTCTTTTTTCTACTGTTCAATAGTTAAGTTGGGCCTCATTGAGTGTCTTACTAGCATAATATATCACATGGTGGAATTTATCAATACGCTACCCCAAAACAAACCTGATCATGCAGTCTAAAGTATTACACATTATTTCAAGTGGTGCACTTCGATGAACTAGTCGAATAATAGGCATAGAAATCAATTCAACCTTTAGGCATACAAATGCTCTCATACAATCATCATCAAAGTCTACCTCCTTTATAAGTCAATTACACAGGGGCTTTAGCAATTCTACTAAAATCTTTGATGGATCTTCTATAAAAACCAGCATGGCCTAAAAATGAGTGGACTTCCTTCACCTTCCTTAGAGGAAGAAGGTTAGAGATTAAATCCACTTTAGCCTTATCAAGTTCTATACATTATGTGATATAATGTAGATAAAACAATGTCATTTGAACCATAAAATGACATTTTCCCAATTTAGCACCAATTTCTTTTCCTGACACCTAGCAAGGACAAGTTTTAAATGGTGTAGACATTCATCAAAAGTAGACCCAAATATAGAGAAATCATCCACAAACATCTCTAAGAAGCTCTCTAGCATATTAGAGAATATGCTCAACATACACCTTTGAAAAGTAGCTAGAGCATTGTAAAGTCCAAAAGGCATATGAAAATAGGCAAAGGTTCCAAAAGGGCTAGTGAGGTAGTCTTTTGATGATCCTCAGGTGCAATACGAATTTGGTTATAGCTAGAAATTGATCCAAAAAGCAATAGTAACCACTTTCGAATAACCTCTCTACCTTTTGGTCAATGAAGGGTAGAGAAAAGTGGTCCTTCCTTATGATCGAGTTTAATTTTCAGTAATCAACACATACTCTCCACCCAGTGGTCATGCAATGGGAATGAACTCATTATTCTCATTCTTAACTACCATGACTCCCTACTTATTAGGTACATTCTAAACTAGGCTGACCCAAGTGCTATTAGATGTAGGGTAAATTATACCAACATCTAAAAGTTTTAGCACTTCATCTCTCGCTATATGCTTTGCAATTTTCTGGTAAGTGTATCCTCTGCATACACATAGCTGAACTAATTGCCTTTATATCTACTATGGGCCACCCTAGAGCAGTCTTGTGTTGTTTAAGAACATCAAGAAGCCTACTGTCCTATTTCTGATCTAGGTTTGAGGCTATGATTACAAGCAAGGTTTCATCTGATCCTAAGTAAGAGTATTTTAGATTTTGTAGCTTTAAAATTACACGCAAGCGCATAAATCAATGTAGTAAATTCACGCAAGTGAGGCCAATCCCATGAAGAATCTCACAGATTTGCAATGGATTGGATCTTATACAAATTATTTAGCTTCAACCAAAAGGGAAGGGTTTGAATTGAATTAGAAGATTGAAGTGCTCAAATTAGAAACATGTATGGATTTAGAAACTAAAACTAAAAAGGAAACTTGCCTAAATTAAAGCTAAACAATGAAAATAAAAACTTACCTAACCAACATGTGCTTAACTAGAGGAAACTATAGCACTTTATAGAGATTCAAACCAAGCAATGAAACTCAAGGAAACTACTAAATTAGAAACTTTCCTAAATTAAAACTCACCTATCTTAAAACCTATTAAAAAGGAAACTTTCTAAACTTAAAACAATATGCAAACAACTAATTAACAATTTTAAAATGAGATAATGCAACTAACTTATCCAAAAATCAAAAGGCAAGTGGCTTAAGGACCAATGTAGGTGATTTTTCTATTGAAGACATTGGGATAGATTCTGATGGAGGGAGGATTTCTACATGAGGGACCCATTTAGAGGCATCCATAATAGGTGCAACATCTAAAAGCTTATTAGCCTCATCAATGGACTTGTCTATATCAAATTCAAAGTTGAAATGTGCTAGACATGCCTCAAGTAGATCTAAGATGGATGATGGTGGATTAATATCATGCATCAGCTTATCAATTAGGTTGGCTACACAAGAATCATCATCTAGACCTAAATGCTAATGGTGCATTAAAAACATTAAAGCCAACTTTCATACTACCAAAAGAAAATTGCATTACACCATTTCTATAGTTAATGATGGCATTGGACATGACCAAAAATGGATGTTCAGGAATTACCAGGATCTGACTTTCAGGGTCTGACATAGGCTAGGTACCTAATATAATAAAATCTATAGGGTAATAAAATATGTCCACCTAAATTACTACATCCTCAACCATACCACGTGGAATCTTAATTGATCTATCCATTAACTGAAAAGTGGTGTTGGTTGGTTTAAGATCACTAGGCCCTAAATGCTCATAGACAAAATATGGCAATAAATTAACATTAGCCCCTAGATCAAGTAATGTCCCTAGCTCTGATATGTTTTCCAATCGCACAAGAAATGGTAGGACACCCTAGGTCTCTAAACTTAGGTGTGGTTTGGTGTTACATTAAAGAGCTCACCCGCTCATTACTAAAGGCTTTCTTTTGAACATTGAGTTTTTCTTTATTGTATAGAGCTCTTTAAGAAACTTTGCATAAGCAAGAATATCTTTTATAGCATTCAGTAATGGAATATTTATATGCTAATGGTTAAACACTTCTATTATCTCATTCAAATTTGTTCCTTTCTTAGCCTGGTTGAGTAATTGAAGGAATGAGGCTTTGAGCACATAGGGTGCCTCCACTATAGGCTCAAATGGTGTAATAACCCCAATTTTTGTAATTGATTGAGAAAATCAATAAAGTTTGAGTTTCAGAAATTTCAAGTTGGAATATGAGGGTTATTTAGAATTTAATTCTTATAGAAGTATAATCAAGGGATAAGACATGTAAATGGAAATTGAACTCAACGAACCCTTCAAAATGACTGTAAGCACGACAAATTCTGAATTTGGATGAAAAATCCTTAATTTTCTTTATTTTATGGACAAAAGGGTAAAATAGTAATTTTACCCATAATCGAGATCTGAGACATCAAAATTTAGAATGTGCTGAGAAATACAAATCCAACGCCACTAAGTACACTCAATTCCGAGATGATGGGAATAAAACCTAATTTTTATACATAAAGGGCAAACATGGTCTTTTTACATTATGTGGGGCCCACATGGGGCCCACAAGGGACTTAAAAAGGAATCCAATGACCAGCCCACGTGAAAGCATGAGTCAAACCACTACCAGCTAGTAGTGGAGAAAAAGGGTGGTGGTGGAGAATTCAATACTAATTAAATAATAAAAAATAAACCATAATTATTACACATAATCATGAAAAAAGACCCAAAATGCCTATAAATACAACCCCAAAAATTCTCTAAAAATGTTCATAAAATTTCCAAAAAATTATCCTTATTTATCTTACAAAACCAGATATAGATCCATTCCCAAAATCCCAAAACTCCCAAAATATCTCTCTCTTTCATTTTCTCTCTCTTCTCTTTAGATTGGAATAGGAGACCTAAATTCAATTAGGCACTCTGTTCTAGATCAAATATCATAGATCTCACAGTATAAAATTTCCTATCATACCTTAGCTACAAAACACCCAAAGAAATTTCAAGATCCAATGGTTCAAAAAATGAAAATCACAAGACAAGTGGATCTTGGGCTATCTTATCATCAAAACTGGTATTCTCTTAAATTGGACTATATAACCAACATTTTTTTCCAATCAGGTAGGTGGAACTACTTCCTAAACATATTTATTGTTGTTTAATGAAAATTTTATTTTACTGTAATTTCATTTGGGTGAAAACTTGTAAAAGTAAAGTAAAGATCAGAACCTTCAATCCTTGATGATTGAGGGCTCAGATGAAAAATCTAACCCTTCCAATCAATCCAGAAGGGTCCAAAATCCCTAGGGTAAAAGTTTCACAAAATTTTATTATGTTTTGGACCCTCAATTGAGAGGGATTGATTCGACGGTCCAGAATGAATTGTTCGATCACCTAATTAGATCGGGTTCCCTCAGGACGGTGTGCAAAATGCTGCATGAAAATGCGGCACGCGACAATGTTTCCACGCGTGCGACATCGTCCCAACGGGACGACTGAGCTCGAGTGCCAATCATCGGGCGAGCGTGTCACTCATTCGTCCCATTCATAGAGGTGCGCCCGACCAATTTTGTCTGGTCCATTCCGCTCGGATGAATCTAGGCCATCCGTTCCATTGGGCCCAGATCAAATCTAGACCCTAGGAAGGACTGTGAACTTTCGAACTTAATTCAGGAGTCATATGAGCTCCAAATTGAGATCAGAAAAAAGCTATGGAAAGCTTACAACGTCTAGTTTCTTATAAAATGATAAAATGGAGAAGATATCTTATGAAACTTTCTATATTTAGGAAATAAGTTTTTAATTTCCAAGATCTTCAAGATATGAGGTGATTTGATCTTAGTAATCTGTTTTAATAATGATATACTATTGAAATAAAGTGATATCTATGGTGTATTTAAACATATCTGAGATATATTAAGGGATCTACCCGTTATGGTAGAAAAACCCTAAAAATACAAAGGACCCACTTGATCAATGAGATTAAGTGTGATCAGATCCTTGGGATGGATTGAATGAATGTTAATATGATGAAATCCTGGGAGATCATGGATTGAATATGACAAAAACAAATCAATATGATCTTTGGACCTTAATGAAGAAAAACCTCTAAATGTAATTGAAACCCTTGATTAAAAGGAAAAGATCTAAGATCTAATGGTTGGATTGTAAGTAAAGGTTTCTAAAAATATTAATATAATTAGTTTCATTTTCTATTAATTGATAATAACATTTTAAATACGATTTATGTTATAAAGCATGCTAGTGTAACTTTTAGACTTTAGCATGATATGTGATTAGATTGTTATAATAGGTTGCTAGATTTAATTATCTTAGGGGCATATTAGTGTGCTTTTATGTGTGTGTAACTTAGGACCAAGTTAGTATGATTTCATGACATTGTAACTTAGGACCATGCTAGGATTTCACAGTATGAGATTGTACCTTAGGTCCTTATTAGTTTAAATTGAGTTATTAAGGTATATTAGTTGAAAATCATGCTAGTATAATTTTAAGTACCTTATATCATTATTATTAAGTTGTTCATTTATGTATTTTTATGCTTTAAATTTATAATTCATTTATGGTTAAATTTCATTAGTAGATTTACTTGTTATGAGATAAAGAGCATAAAACACAAAAAATGGAATCTAATGAGAAAGTAGAGTTTCATGACACAAATAAGAGTGGATTATTTTGGACTTAATTAGTAAGGGATATAATTAGTAGGACAATATAAGGACTATCAAATCCTTGGCCCAAACTAGGAGAATAATAAACCCCATGAATGACATTGTAAATGTTCATGGACTTAATTAAAATCAATTAGAAAGAGTACTTAAGGTCAACATGCTTATAGGAACCTTATGAAAGGTTGAGCTAAGGTCACTCTAGTGAATGTTGAACATAGTGGTTAAAGGGGTTGTCTAATAGAGCCATGCTCTACCCCTACCTTCCATTGACGTTTGTGAGGTCTAAACGCCTCCTTACATGAGGATTGAAGAAATCACTTTGTGTTCACCCGTTCAGCTAGTAAGCCTTAGCCAATTGGAAATAAGAGGAGCAGTCTAGACTTGGGCTGAAATAAGTTACCTTTACTAGTAAAATATTAAGCGGTTGAATAATAATAATAATAATAATAATAATAATAGGAGCATAAAAGGTTAGTAAATTATCTAACCCTAATAAAAACTGTAAGTAAGATAAAGATGATCAAACAAGATCCATTAGATCTTGAATGATCAAGAACAATAAGAATAAGAATATTGTATTGTACTTAGTATGCATGTTTATTAGTATGCATGTTATAGATCAAATCTAGTTCATTAGATTAGATAATCCAAACCCTTGATCAAAGATGATTCAAGGAAGAAAACCAAGATCATCCTCCTTAGGGATGATCTAATAACTAAACTTAGATCAAAGAAGAACTAGATGATAAAAGATCTAGGACCTTGATCTTTATCAACAAGTGTAGATTGTCGATCAAAGGATCTATGAAAGATCAAGATCAAGGAGATGGACACACAAAGACTTATAGATAGAAAGTACTTAGACATGAATGATTTAAAGATCATTCTAAACATCAGATCTAGTGATCAATAGGATTGTTCATAATTCATATATATTGACAATATGTATGGTTGTACAGATTACATACACCAGTCAGGATCATGGAAGATCTGGGAAACGGGATCACTACTTGAAGGTAGGAGGATTTGATGAATGCATTTACATGGGATGTACATGATTGAACCCATGACCTTATGTTGACAAGAGTAATGTTAATGCTTGTATTAAATCCCCTGAAACCCTTCTGATCTAACCAAATACATATAAAATGGTTAAGGACTAGACTCTGAAGTGAATAGAGAACTAGAAGATATTTCAACCCTAAGTAAACAGATGGATTGTCTGATATGTAAGAAATCTATTTTACATGCAAGCTTGGAGGCTTGTGATTTTGTTTTAATAGGCATAAGCCTGGGGGATGCTATGCTAGAGGAGTTATGAGGGTTTGGACACCTGCTTCTTGAAATTTGATGATTGATGATACCTTTCCCTAGGAGAGGCTAAAAGTCGAGTGGGGCAATTATGGGAAGGCCACCACTATGAAAGCCCTATCCCCCCATATGGGTAGTGACATAATATTTTCCTCAGTGGTATTAGTGGTGAACAAGGTAGTTATTCGAGCACGTTAGTACAAATCAAACTACAGCATGGTAGCCCTTTGATTATTTTGCAATATAATGCATATGAGAGTAGGCATAGTGAAATGCCTTATGTTTTCACATAATGAAATGCTAGGTAATTGTATATTACCAATATTTCCCAAGAAGGGAAATTCCCAATGTAGGATTAGCTAAAATACTAAATTCGAATAATGGGGATAATTGATCAGCTTAGTTGAGAATGATATTTGACTACTTTCATAAATTTGACTGATTTACCCATGTATAGTATGTATGTCTATGGATGTACATATATTACAAAGTAAAGAGTAGAGACATGAATATGTTTAGGGATAATAGGATTATTAAGTATTAGAATTATATTGTCAATTATTATGCTTCTTGAATCCCCTACCAAACATTGCTTGCTGAGATATTGTAAATGTTGCAATATCTCAGATACAGGGAAGGAGAGTTAAGAGCTCAAAACGATAGAAGACTTGAAGAGAATAATCTTCAAGGCATATCCCTTGAAGACATGTATTTTGCTTTGTTTGAGTATATTGTATTGTAATGAGAGTTTCATTGTATGGTGAGCTTTGAGTTTTGGATTATGTAATTTGGACAGTATTGTAATGGATTTAGTTGTACTGTGAACCACTGGATGGATTTTGGAATTTAATAAAAGTATATCCCTTCAATGGAATTTTATCTTGTACAAAGTTCTACTTATGTTATATATGAAGTGATGACTTGGGCTTTACAAAACAAGTTCTAAAGAAAAGAATTTTCGTTGCTTTGTTTTGCAAAATTTTTTTACTATTAAGGGGCCTGCCTTTCAAAATATATTACAAAACTGTTAAAAAAACCCAAGTCGTCACAAATGGAGTAGGAGATTTCTATCTAGTCTCTTTTGCTTAACTTTTTGCTTTTCCATTCTCCTCTTCCTTTTCCTTAGTCTGCCCTACTTTGTTATCAACCTGGCAGCCACTACTAAGGGTTGTGATAAACTTGGCTTGCTCATGGGATCTTTGTGAACTAGAGCCTAATTTTAATTGTCCCTAAGGGTTTGGAATAGGCTGACTAGGAAACCCTCTTTCTTCCCTTTCACTTAATTTAGCAGACATTTGGCTTATTTGAATGTCTAACTTCGCAATAGCTTGACAATTTTGTTGACTCTCATTTTGAAATTATGTAAAGTCTTGTTTTTTATGGGCAATTGAATATTATCCTCACTTGATGGTTTCTTTGGTTATTAAGGATGTTGAAAACTAGGTGTCTATTGAGAATCTAAAATCCTAAGGAAGTTCTAAGCAAGGGATTCATAGATGTACCTCTTTGGTAATTATTCTTAGACCATGACAAATTGGGTTGCCTAGCCCATCCTGGATTATAAGTTTCAAAATATGGACTTTTGTTACTAGGGTTACAATATGCACTACGAGCATTTGCTTGTTCTAAAAGGTATTTAGGGTACACTTTTTTTTATAAACATACTATAGTCAGATGGGCTAGACTAGAACAAGCAGCACATACCTCATGTGGAGGTTTATGGGATAGAGTAGCAACCATGAAAGTTTCAAAAATAGTTTCAAGTTTGTCCATTCTTCCTTAAAGGCTCTAGTTTGTTTAATTTTTCAACTATAGAGTCAAGCTTATAAGACATGTCTGATGGTACTCCAACTTCATATTGTCTTTGTCTCTTTATTGGCTAGGCATTTCTCTCTCTTCTATGAGAATAATCCCATTGTTGTTAATTGTCTACTGAAGTTTTAAAAAAATTCCCTTGCCTTTGTTTCACATTTCATCATAAGAGCCTCTCCACTTGCTACATCGACCATTTGTTTATTTTGAAGTGTCAATGCCTCATAGAAATACTAAACTTGCTATCATTTTTCAAATCTATGGAGGGTGCACTTTTGTAGTAATTTATTCCATCTCTCCAAATATTCATAATATTATTCATATCTCTGCGTTGGAAGTTAATGATTTCCTTACAAAGGGCATTAGTCTCATGGACTGGAAAGAATTTGTTCAAAAATTTCTTAAACAATTGGTCCCATGTGGCAATGGAACCAACTTCTAAAGAATTAAGCCATGATTTGGATTTATCCTTTAATGAGAAAGGGAATAACCTAAGTATAATAGAATCCTCACTAGCAGTTCTATACTTGAATGTAGCACAAATATCAACAAATTCTTTGATATGTAGGCATGGGTCCTCTCTCTCGCAACCATATTAATATGGGAGTAATTGTATTACTCCATGTTTAAGTTCAAAGTGGTCTACATTGGTGGGTGGAAGTGTGATGCATGATAGAGTATTTAATTGGAGTGGTGCATAAAAATCATGCATAGCCTTATGCTCAACTACTACTGGTGGTTCAACCATGGGGTTTGGAACTTGGCTTCTTACCCCTTCTCTTTGTGCACATTCAATCTCAATATCTAATGGTACTAATTCAGTGTGATAAGATCAATGTCCTTGCATGAATTACAATGAAACCTAACTAAATGATGCAACCTAGACCTAAATGTGTCTCCTAACTCTATGTGCTATGCAATCAAACAATTCTTAATACTATCGAGCTTATCTTGAAGATCCTTATTAATATGTGAGGTTGTAGCTTTTAACCTAAAGCTAGACTACTACTCCTTAAATTTATATTTGAATATTGATCACCAATTAGGCCTTACCAAGGTGGTTACTACAATTCTCATGGAAGGAGGCATTTAACCCTCAACATCCATCAACAAAAGTGGTGGGAAAATCACATGGACTTTGGATACCCACTATAACCACAAAGTTCAACTGCCACTGAAGTGACAATAGATCTCCTCTTTTAAATAGGTTCTTATGAACTCAAGACCCTAAGTCTCTTGCTACTTGATTTTAGATTAACAATTAGCAAATGGGATCTCAATCTTACAATGAATTGGATTAATTTCCCAGGTGGGCCAAGGATCTAGTGATGAAATCTAATCCTTATCATACGAGGGTTCCTATGGGGTCCTTACTAACATTAAGTTTCATCTACGATAAAGAAGTAAACATGCAATGCAATACATGAAAACAAACTAATGCAACCAATATGTTATCAAACCAAATGTTAAATAGGTACTCTCTAAGGCAACAACCCTAATTAAAGATGCAACAATTAAGATCATTGATCTTAAAACTATATGAATTATTCTACCAGCTAAATTCAAATTAGACTAAATGCAACCTAAACTATGAAAAGTAAATCAAAGTGAGGGATACTTATAGTGGGTTTTTTTATGAAGATCAAGTGTGGGCCTCCATACCACACACTTTCCTTATTTTGAGACAACCCATTTAAAATTGAAATTGAATTTGCAAGTTACAATGGGCCTCACTATAAGTTTCACTCAAAAAAAGAAAAAATCATATTCTAGGAAAGTAAGAAAATCCTATCTAGTTGATGAAGCTTCACCTGTCAATTTCCCCTTGTACAAAAATAAGAAAGATACATCAGTTTATGAGGAATTAGGAAGATAGGCAAATGCAATGCCAAAAAATCCTAATCTAATTCAACCTAAAATGATGAATAAAGATAAACAATCCAAACAAGAATCCAACCACAAATCAGCTGGGACTCCTAGGCAAAGATGCCAAAAACTTGGTGTAGCTTTAAAATTACTCTCAAGCACACAAATCAATTAAGTATATTCACACAAGCAAGGTAGATCCCACAAAGAATCTCATAGATTTGAAATGGATTGGTTCTTATTCAAATTATTTGGCTTCAGCCAGAGGAGAATGGTTTGAATTGAATTAGGAGATTAAAGTGCTCAAATTAGAAACATGTATGGAATTAGAAACTTAAACTAAAAAGGAAACTTGCCTACATTAAAAATAAGTAATGAAAATGGAAAGTTACCTAACTAACATGCACTTAACAAAAAGAAACTACAAAACTTTAGAAAGATTCAAACTAAGCAATGAAACTTAAGGAAAATACTAAATTAGTAACTTACCTAAATTAAAACTTACCAAACCTAAAACCTACTAAAAAGGAAGCTTTCTAGAATGCTAAAAGTAAACTTTATAAACCTAAAAAAAATATTTTAATAACTGATTAACAATTTCTAAAACAAGATCATGCAACTAGCTTATACAAAAATTAAATAGGCAAATGGTCTAGTACCACACACCTGGTCCATGGACTGTGCATGGTTCTATAGCCCAAAAGATGACTATTTTTCTTGATTTAACAGTAAACTAACATTCAAACTAACTATGGAATATAATAAACAAGAAGAAGATCCAAATGGGCACCTATTGAGTCAAACAAAAACAATATTTAGATGGTTGGAATTAAAGCACAAAGTTAAGGGAATGCAGTTTCCAGATTTTGGTACTTGAGAACATTCTACGAATCTCATATTAAAAAGATATTGTAACAACAAATTTTATAAAAGGAAATAAACAAGATCTCAAGTACTTGCAAAACTGAATCTAAAGTAAAAAAAACTTCAATATAAAACTCCTAAACTAAATTATAATGACATTCAGAGAAAACCCAAGAAGGTATATAAGAGAAACAAGGGTCAAGTGGGTGAACTAACTAAGGAAAAACTACCCACAACTAATATGCATAACGAGAAAAACATGTAGAACTAAGTGGAATCTCAAAGCTCTAAACTATCTCCTCTCTTAGATGTCACTGCCAGAGGGAATTTAACTTAGATCTTGAAGGAATGAGCTAATAAAACTAGATATTTGGAAGCAAGAAAGATTGGGAACAAGGGTGGAACTAAGCATGGAATTCAAAGAATTAAAAACAACATGAAACTACTATGAAAGTAAATTAGTTACTTAGAATTGGACAGAAAATAACTAAGAGAATAATTAGAAAAAAAAAAGGAAGAAAATTCATGGTCCAAACTTCAAAATATCCAAGCTAAAGTGCTCCTTTCAATGTTGTCTCACCCAACCTCTACTTACAAAATTCGTATAGATCATGGGGCTATATATAGATGAGTGGCTTTCTAACTTAAGAAGGAGTGAAAACTTGAGGAAAGTGATCTTAGGGTTAGGGTATTGAATGAGAAAGGTTAAGTGGGAGATGAATTAGCAAGATGATGTAAGAAAGAGTGGTAGAAAGATGACATAAGAGAGAAATGATGGCTGGTTTCTAAATATACAAAAGGGGTAGGTGCCTTTTTCATGGAAGGAAAGTGGAGCTCTTTCCTTTAAAATTTGATGATGTTTGGTGGATGGAAATTTATGGAAGTGGTATGTGTTTAAAAAATGATGTGTAAAGATCTAGTGATTCAAAGTTGTTTGGATTGTAGTAGATCTAGGGTTTGATATTTAGGAAATCCTTGATCACCAAATACAAAAGTTGGGGAAGGGGGTGCATTTTTTTTCATAATGAGGTGCCTACCTCCTCTAACTTCTAATCCTTGATCACCATGTGGAATTTGGCTTAATTGGCTTGCTTTAAAGGCTTATTTGTCTTGGCTTAGCTTCATGGCTTACACCCTTGGCTATACTAGCTTGAATGGCTTGACTTGATTGCCTTAGCTTTTCACCTTCTCTCATAGATTATATGGCTAAGGTGGCTTGAATGGGTCCCATGAAAAGGTGGTGGAAATGCATGGCTTGCTTCTTGGGCCCATTTTAGTCACCTTCAGCTCTTCCAATTGCCTCATTTGATCCTTGGTTAAACTTTGGATGATGACAATTGGGATTTTAGCTTGATTTGTTAATCTTGATCTTTAATTCTTATCCTGATTAATCTCGATTGGTGGATTATCTCTCCAAGACCTACAAAAGAAGAAAAATCCTAGAAAAATATGTTCATTCACATACTTCCTCCCAATTTGCCTCTAAACCTATAGAATATCATACCTTTTAATAATTAGGTTAGAAATGCATGTGTTATAAAATTTAAGCCAAAAATCCTAATTTAAAACTATAAGTTATAACACATGCACAACTAATTTGAGCACTTTTTATACAAAACTGAAGACTTATCATCACCCTTTTGTCTTATATTAAATCACCTCTCAAATATCTATTTGTTACATTTACTAAAACTCATTCCAAAAAGCTACACCAAATGAGTCTAATACAAGTAATTGCATGTGGTTAGCTTTCACTATTCGCACCCTTTCTGGGTCCACTATAACACTCCCATTGAAATGAAGTACCAAGAAGGATGAAATTTTCAATCCATATAGATTGGGTTACTACTCTCTGAATTATTATTATTTTGTTCTGATTACCCGAATGTAAATGTCTTAATCTTTTAACCAAATTTTCTTTCATATTCATGCAATTTCACATTATTTCTTTCAAGTAACTTGATTCTTGTAAAAAATTCAATTGGATTCTCAAAGTTTCACATTCAACCAATCTTTCGTAGAAGGTTAGTAGATTCCAAGATTGGCCTTTTTAAAGCACTTGATTTAAGGCCAATAGTAATTCTTATGTCAATTTTTCCTAAGATTCATATTTGCACTCACTTATTTTTCCTACTTTCTTTTAACCGTTGTCATTCCTTGTGCATTTTCATTTTTCTCGAACTATCATTGCAAAAAGAAAATTTTGCTTAATGAAGTTGTGTATACTTCATCAAGTTGGTGATAACTTCCCCAAGGTTGTTACATTAAAGGAACTATCATAAATTAGAGTTTATCAATTGGAAGCATAAACTGTTTAATCTTGTATCTTTGTTCTTTTTCTTTAAAACATTGGGACAATTATGTCCAAATTCAATTATTTAGACTTGAATTACTGTCATAAATCAATTATTGTTGATTGTTTAACCGTAAGTGCACGGGCTATTGTAGTGTAGCTTATGCAAGTACGGGTTGATCCCACGAGGACTTGATTTAAAATGATGAAGTTTTAAATAAAATTCAACTAAAAGAATAAAAACAAAGAATATACTACAAATAAACTAAAATCCAGATTTATTCAATTGTTGCAATGTTCACAAATATTTATTCCAAAGAAAATAGAAAATAAAACTAAACCATCTGTCCTAGATTGCACTGTCCCTGAATAGTCAAAATGTAAATAAAACAAAACTGAGATATAGATGTAAATAGAATAGGGACACAGTTGGAATTAAATCGGGGACATGGATGGAATTCTTCTGGGGACACAGATGGAATTTCAGATAAAGGACCTGGATGGTATTATTGAGATCTGCCAGGGGCAGAAACATAATTCTTTGGGGTTCTGGTTTTACTCGAAAAACCTAGGAAAATGTGGATGAGAAAACCGTAGTGGGGGAAGAAGAGAGGAGAAAAGAGAAAGGAAGGAGAAGGGAAGAGGAAGAAGGAGATGAAGGAGGAAGACAATGGGAGAAAACCCAATTTGGGTTTTCTCTCACAGGACTGTCCAACAAAGGAGATGGAGATGGGAGAAAAGAGGAAAGGAGGGGGAGAAGGAGAATGGGAACGCGGGAGGAAACCTGTTCTGGGTTTTCTCTCTATGGCCGTCAAACTCTGGGAAGAGATGGGCCGCGATCTGGCTGGTGGAGATGGAGCTGGAGAGAGAGAGAGAGAGAGAGAGAGAGAGAGAGAGAGAGAGAGAGAGAGAGAGAGAGAGAGAGAGAGAGAGAGAGAGAGAGAGAGAGAGAGAGAGAGAGAGAGAGAGAGAGTCGGGAGATTGGTGCTAGACTGAGAAGGAGGGATAGAGAGCAAGAGGGAGCTGCAATGGTGGAAAAGAGAGAACAAGAGAGAGAAGGATAGGAGGTAGAGAAGAGAGAACGTGGGAGATGAGGAGGATGACTTAGGAGAGTTAGTCGGTCTAGCCTCCCTAGAGGAAAACCGTGGGAGTTTGATGAGAATGGAGATTGGAGAGGAGAAGAATAAGGAGGGAGAAGAGAGGAGGAAAGATGGAAAGGAGAGGGAGAAAGGTGGAGAGGAGAAGGAATAAGAGAGAAGTGGGAGATTCAGCCAGCCCAGCCTCCCAAAAGGGAAAAACCATTCTGTTGGGAGTGGAGAAGGGGAATATAAGAAGAGGGAGATAAGAGAAGGAGAAAAAGAGAGAGAGAGAGAGAGAGAGAGAGAGAGAGAGAGAGAGAGAGAGAGAGAGAGAGAGAGAGAGAGATAGGTGGGGTCCACTAGCTTTCCTGGTCTTGCTAGAACTCTGGAAGAAGAAAGTCTTCAAATTTGTTCTGTCTTAAGACTCTTCAAAATCCTCTTTTTTCCATGAAACTTCATCCTCTTCATCTGATATCCTTGATTTGATCTGGAGCATCCACGCCTAAGTCGATTAATCTGCAATGCACAGGACCCAATTAGAATCATCTGAACCATTCATTATTCATCTAATTAGCTTTGATGATCATCTGACTATTAATTTTGCAATTTAACGATTAGATGGCCAATTAAAGCTAAAATGAAATATTTTATGTAAAATCTTGAAATTAATGACCTAGATGCTCTAATTGAACACTATATTAAGTGTATTTTGACCAAAATTGAACACTTAACACACCCCCCAAGCATCATTTTGCTAGTCCCTAGCAAATGATGCAAAAAAATCAACTCAAAATTTTTTATTTTTCAGGTCATCTCCACTTTTTTCTCAGAGAATTATTTTAAATAAATCCATCAACTTTAGCAAACTAATAAAGACGACTGAGGAATTCAAAACCCTACTCATATGCTAAAAACATTCCATTTGAACTCAGATCTCAGAGTGAGTATGTGCATATATAGTCTACACATAGAATAATCTTTATCTCTAAGTAGACTTCTAACTTTTGAACTCCATCTGAAATATGTTTTGACCTCAATCCTTACTAATGGCATACGCTCAAAAATAAAATCTCTTAGATAGAAATTTCAAATCATATCTCTCTTTTGAATGTGTGAGAAGAGTCAATGAAAACAAATATATCTCACATATACTCTTGAAGAACGGGAGTTACTAAGGAATTGTGTTGATCCTTTTGGAATAGATGTCATTACCTTAGAATATTTAGAAATACCACTCTTTTAGATCCTATCCTTTCATTTTCTCATCAAGACTATATTCATCCTAGAATTAATTGGTCTTTAACTGGGATGAAACATAAGCTTAAGATAGGGTACAAAAGAAAGGGTCTAAGGGTATTCAAAGTTTCTTCAAAAAATAAGTAGAGATCTTTTACTAAAGTTGCCAATTCTTCTTTTCTTTGTTTTTTTCTAAAGTGAATATTTTTGTTTCCATTTTTCTTTGTATTCTTCAAACTCTTTCTTTTTCTTTTTTTCACTTTTGAATCACTTTGAAGAATATTTCTTTTCTTCATATCCACTATTCTACTTTCATTGTAACTAAAAAGTATTCTTTCATCTCTAACTTGTTTTTCAAAGAAAATTGGGTACTAGATAATTTATACTGGGTTAATATGGGTAAAAGGTTAATTTGGGTGACAAAAGAAAAGGCTTTATATAAAAGGCTCAAGTTGGGTGACTAGTGGTAAAAATACTTTATGGGTAGGCTTTATGTCTCTAGGTTAACAACAAGAATGGCCTAAATCATTTTCTAGGTTTCCTATAATCTATCAAATTCAATGAATTTCTAGAATTTTAAAGGTAGTATTCTAATTATTCAGGTAATTAGCCAAATTTAGTAGTTTGGGATCAATTTTCTTTAAGCACACTGAAGAAAATTTAGAAACATCTATAACCTATCAAGAAGGATGAATGGCTCTAAAACTCACTTAGGTTATAGGTCTCCACTAAATTTCTTCAGGGTTTCTAAGTTATATCCACTTATCAATTTAGACTATCTATATGCAACTACGTGTACAGATGTGATCTGAGACTTTGCTTTCATGGAATACTTTAGAAAATGAGTAAAATGATGAATTCATCACATTCAATTCCATTAATAAGCTAAAGTTATCCAGATTATACTTCAAAAAATCCAATTCTCATCATGGTATAGGAAATGACCTAAAAATTTTCATTTCTTCAATTTTTTTGTTTTGAAAAAAAACCAAGGAAATCACCTAAAAATTAAAAAAAAAAAATAGAATTTGCTAGAATTCTATACCCTCTAACCTTTTTAAAAAATTGTCCTCAATGTTTGAAAAAGTAGGACCTAAAATGAATGTGGGTGATGTAGAAAACAACAAAAATGAAAAACTCTAGGTTGTCTCCTAGTGAGCGCTAAGTTTAACATCTTTAGCCAGACATATCATCATTTATCTTTGAGTTTTCCTGATTCGAATATTGAAATGGCAAGATTTCTCATGCCACTTCAAAATCTCACGATAGTCTATATATTTCATCCACCCTGAAATTTTTGGTGATGGTAGCATTATGACACAATAGACTACCACGAATATAAATTGAGTGGGACCACTCTGATGATCTCCCATTTTCAAATTTTTATAGTAATCAATATAATTCCTCCACCTTGAAAATTTGGGTGGTGGAATCTCTATAACAATGTCAACTACCGTGAATGTAAATTCTTTTGAACCATATAGATGTGAATGGTCCTCCTTTTCCCTTACATTTTTCTGAGATTGAGGTATGGACAATGTATCAATGGACTCCTTTTTCTCATGTTAAATTGGCACATGTAATACTTCAGGTGGGCCTAATTTCTTATCTAATGGTTGTTCAAATAAAGTCTGTAGGTCCCAATCATAATTTGTATTAACATGCTTATTTGGAATTTCAGGATCTGTTAGAGGTTCTACTGATGATGGGAGGGGAGTGATCTCACGTAATGGAAGCTCCTCGAAATGAGGTTTCCATTTTTCTGTATCCATGATAGGAACAGAATCAAGGAGGGCATTAACTTCCTCTATTAATGCATCCTCATTAAACTCATTAAAATGGGCCAAACAGGCCTCAAGTGGGTCCGACAAGGAAGATGACTGAAACTGATCATGCACAACGGAAGTGATCATGTTAACATTGTGCAAATCATCAGTAGTTTCACCAGGTTGCATACAGATATTGAAGATGTTGAGCTCTATTGTCATATTGCCAAAGGACAAGTTCATCACACCATTTCTACAATTGATTAAGGCATTGGACGTAGCCAAAAATGGTCGTCCCAAGATGACTAGTATTTCATTCTTCTCATTCACCACCGGTTGTGTATCTAGAACCAAAAAATCTACAGGGAAGCAGAATTGTTCTACCTGGACTAACACATCCTCTGTTACCCCTCTCAGTATTTTTACAGAACGATCAGCTAGCTGGAGCGTAGTAGATGTAGGTTTCAATTCACCCAGACATAACTGTTCGTATACTGAGTATGGTAATAAGTTTACACTAGATCCTAAATCAAGAAGAGCTTGGTTAATCTTGTAGCTGCCAACAATGCAAGAGTGGGGCAACTAGGATCCTTGTACTTTGGTGGTGTATGGTGTTGAAGAATATAACTAACATGTTCAGTCAAAAATGCCTTCTTTTGGACATTTAATTTTCTCTTGATGGTGCATTAGTCTTTTAAAATTTTGGCATATGATAGGATTTGTTTTATAGCATCTAAGATTAGTATGTTGATCTTGACTTGCTTGAAAATCTCTAAAATCTCATCATTACATGCAAACTTTGGGGCTTGGCGCAACCTTTGAGCGAATGGAGCAAGGAATGGACATGGGTCAACAGGTGAAACATGGTCCTTTTCTTTAGATATTTCTTTAGGTTTTTCTACTTTTTCAATCTTTTGAGGCTCATCTTTCTCAATTATTTTACCACTCCAAAGAATAGTAACAGCTTTATTCTGTTCCATGGTAGAGCTATGTAACACCCCAGATTTTTAAGACAATTTTTTTTTATACTAATAATAATGGCATTTTGAATAAGAGCATTTAGGATCCCATGAGAAAAGTTTTAATTATCATTTTACTAAAACAATTCTTAAAAATTTCGGGTGTTATTTTTCCTTTCTCAAAATGGCATAAATGTAAATAAAATAATACGCGTATCAATCAATATCAAATAAATCGGCGCCTTTATTTTAAATCAAATAAATGTCCAAAACACAATAATAATATGGTCCAGGGTCTATCCATCATAACATCCCATATAAATGTCCAACATATGTCCAAACATCTCAATCAAATCCAAAATATAAAGTATGCAGTCCATAATTAAATCCAAATGATAATCCTGTTTAATGACTCACATCACTGTCTAAAATTATATGAAAAAGATCTTCAGCAGCTCTCACAGTTTCTCAACAGCTTTTCCTTTCCTGATGTCGTGCTCGAGATCTAAGGCATTGCAAAACAAGGCAATCCTTAGTAAGCTATCACTTGTGTAGGTATATAGACAATTAACGTAATAAATGAAAGAAATAATTAATAGCACTGATGATGAGTCTATCATTTATGAAAATAGCAGTATCATAATGTCACGTCCAAATAAATGCCAATATATTCCATATGCTAAAACATGCATTTCAAGGAGTCAAAACTTGACATAAATCAATGTAAATGAGCATACAATAAGAATAAGGGCACCCTAAGGTAATGGGTCCTACCACATCGCACTAACATCACTGATCAGGAGTACTCATAGCCAACCTTTGAGTGTCGTCACACCCAGGCATACCATCCATAACCATGCTCATCATACATGCACACATAATAAGAATATGGGCCATCATTGTGCAGTGGAAACCCTCCATGGGTATCAACCACCGCTGCTCTCCGTCGACACTATAACGGGAGACTTAATGTCTGTCCCCATGGAAAGGCTCAGACTGGTAGTGTGGACTATCCATGTTACCAAAACCCTTACTGAATGCCATCTATGGGTAGGTGTCTATCATATCACAATATCATCACATCACAATCTCGTGGGTGGCTGGCTGGCCCTATCCCTCCTAGCATGAAGCCCACCGGGTGAGAGCACCTGTCATCAAATATAAAACACAAAAATCATATGTACATGCTAAAAGTCAAGAGCACTCATAGCTCAAAATCCCCAAGACATGCCCCTCATCCTGGGGTTAGCCTATAAAAGGACCAGCTAATAAGCCTGTATTCTTATTTCTATGTAATTCCATGCATTTACAAGATATAATAATCAATAAGTCTCTATTTAAGCATAATTAATTAACATCATGCTTATAAAAACATTTGAAATCAGTTTATTCAATAAAATATTTCAATTTAGAATAATCATAATGTACTCAAGGTCGCATGAAATCCATGATAAATGATAATTTCAATTTAAAACACAATCGCACATCATGCTATGTTTAAACATGATTTAAAAATTAAGGCAAAGCATTAATTATAGTCACCTACCTCAATGTGAGACCACTAGCTTGTTAATAACTCCCTTTAACTAGTATGTTCAAGTGCACCTGTACAAGTCACATCACTATTTTAAAAATTTTCTAAATTAAAAGTGGTCATTTATAAGTTTTAAGTTAAAACTAAGTCCACGTCGTCGATACAGTCACAATGCCTCTTTCGGATTGTGATTTGGACTCCTATAGCTCTTAGAAATCAAATTTTAGTGAAAACATACACAAAATGGGGCTGACGTGCGTCACGGTCGCCAGGACGCTGCGCGTCCCAACCCAATGTTACAGCCTACGCAGGAGCTCCAGCACATGTGACCACTGCATGCATACACAGAGATGTGAGTTCATCGCACGCCTCCGTCGAGGCGTTCTGTTGGGCGTCTTGGCGTCAACGCCTAGCCGCTGACGATGTCACCACCGCCGGAGAAGACGACCGGATTCCGGTCGTCTCTGGCAAAGCTACAGAGCTCCGTTTTGCATGATTTTTACGTCATTTTTCTCAGAATTTCCTCTAGAATCCATTTGTGCCCTCCTTTTGCACTGATTTTTCCAAAAAACATGTTTCTTAAACAATTTTTCCCACATTCCTATAAACATCCTTAGGTACTGGTTTATGCGTTTTCTGGAGAAACCCACCGCCGGATCTCTCCCAAATTTAAAGGGTTTGACCTTGGGTCTCTTGTGCACTAATTGGACGGTGCGATTTTCAAACAAATGTGGTTTCATCTATGAAATCACACTCCAACTGTAGTGTGCACAGAGTTCCCAGGAAATTCTATTTTTCCTAATTTTAAATGCGTTTCTAACTATTTTACCTATTTAATAAATACTGAATTTAGGATTTAAGGCTTACCTTACGTCTAGCTGGGGTTGTTAATCATCACCGGGGTTCCACTCGCCTGAAAAATCAAGCCTTGCAAGGCTAGGGTTCTGAGTTAAAACTTAGAGAAACGTTTAAGGTGGAGCATTTTGGCTCCTAAGGAAGGTAGATATAGGCTTAAAGTTCTAAGGGAAGAGAACCTCTTCCATCCACGCCTCTTCCCATGGTCTCTCCGGCAATTTCACTGGAACTGGTAGAGACGTGTGGAAGACGGGGGTCCCATTATCAATTTGGACCCCTGTGTAACACGTCTCTGTCAAATGACTAAAATGCCCTTACAACTTCAACGGCTCCTAACTCCCTCGTTTAAGCTTTGTTTTTTGCGTTCTTTGTGACGTTGGACTCGTATTAATGAGCACTTTCAATTTCTTAGGTTTTCAGGAAAAATTTCCATCTATAAAATTTTAAATTAATTTATTTAGAAATTTCTTAAATTACACTAAAAATTAAGGATATTACAAGCTAGATGTTTCATCAGATGCATTAATGCTAACCGCATGCACTCCCTTAGGGTTTGCTTGTGGTTGAGCTGGGAATTTTTCTTTTTCCATATTTTGCATCATTTGACTCATCATGTTTTTTAATTCATTCATGGACATATTGATTATCCTCAACATGCCTTTTAGGTGGGGGCAAGTAAAGTCTAGGAGAATGAGGTTGATGATTTTGGTATGGGGGTGGAGCAAGTAGTCCTTGGTTTGGTTGTTGATGACTCTGGTATAGGCTTGGTTGTGAGACATTAGCATTTGGTCCATTTCTCCAAATGAAATTTGGATGGTTTCTCCAGTTGGGATTATAGGTCTCTGAATATGGGGAGAAAGGTCTTTTATAATTATTAAGTGCATTAGCCTGATCATGAAGTACATCTTGAAATGCAGGGACGGTAGGACATTCCTGAGTAAGATGTGACATACTTTCACAAATGCTACACACTTGTTCATCATTAGTTAAGGTTTTCGTTCCCATTTCCATGGCTTCTACTTTTATAGCTAGGGTTGCTACTTTGGCATTGATATCATCTTTTTCAGACATGGCATACATGCCTCCCCTAGTGGATGTGGTAGTGGGCTTGGGTTTATCTAAATGTTCTACTCTTTCTGAGTCAGCCCAAGTTTGTGCACTTTTAGCTGGCCATTCCATATACTCCTCCGCCTCATCTAGTTGTTTATTCAAAAAGTTACCATTGCAGATCATCTCTACAAACTGGTGCATGTCAGAATTAAGTCCTTCATAAAAGAAACTGATAATGCGCCATAGTTCATAGCCATGATGTGGGCAAGTAAGCAATAGATCTTTGAACCTTTCCCAGCATTGGTAGGATGATTCTTTATCTTTTTGGGTAAAGTTCATTATCTTATGATGGATTGTATTTGTTTTATGTGTAAGGAAAAACTTTTTCAAGAATTCCCTAGTCATTTCATTCCAAGTCCTTATGGAACCCGGTGGCAGTGCATTAAACCACATTTTTGCTTTTTGCTTTAAAGAGAAAGGAAATAGCTTAAGCCTGATAGTATCTAGACCTATATTTTGGGTTCTTTGGGTACTACATACCTCATCAAATTCTTTAAGGTGCAAATAATGACTCTCACTATCTAACCCATGAAATTTGGGAAGTAATTGTATTACTCTCGTTTTTAATTCTAATGCACTAGCATTTTGAGGAAGAATGACACAAGAGGGTGTACTGGTGCGTGTAGGTTGAAGGTAGTCTCTTAAGGTTCATCCATGAGGATTCTGATAAACATCATTTTCTCCATGGTCACTCTGTTGGTCCCATTCCCTATTTCCATTCCTTCAATTTCTTTGTTGATGATTATTCCTCCTTGGTGGAGGTTGATATTCATCATCAATTAGAGGTGGTGGGTCCTCATTCATGATGAATTGAGGACCTTGATCTTCTCTAACACTACCATGGGGTGAATTACCCCTTGATCGTTGATCAGTCATTGTTGGTCTGTCTTTGTGGTCGTACGAGACTAACCTGCCGGTTTTGTTGCGTATCCAAAAGGGCATACAATGAAAGATCTTTTTGGTTTTTTGTCTTTTTTTTTTGTTTTTTGTTTTTGAAAGACTATCCTAAATGATGCAACCTAAATGCCTAGAATGATGCACAATCAAGGACACAACCAAGCAATCTCCAAGGCTAGAAAGCATAGATATTTTGATTTTCTTGATTTTCTGTGGGGACAACGCTTTTAATTAGCCTGATCTAACGCTCCTACTCTTTTTAGGAGTTGACTACTACTTACCAGTTATGTTCTAACCAAAGCGGTTAATACAACCCTCGTGTAAGGAGGCATTTAGACCTCACAAACGTTGACAGGAGGTGGGGGAAGAGCGAGGCTCTATTAGACAGCCCCCAATAACCACAGTGATCAAAAGCCATTGGAGTGACAGTAAATCGTGTCCTATTAAGAGGGTCCTACGAGCATGTGTTGACCCTATAGGTCTCTTCTAATTGATTTTAATTTAATGTGTATGGTGGGGTTACACACTTGAGGTAATTATCCTAGGTGGGCCAAGGAGTAGTGATGAAATCCACCCTTAATCTTGTGGAGTCGGGTGCCCTTATTAATTAATTTTCACACACTATGGCAATTCATTCAACATATAATCTGCCTTAAAGCGTTAGACGTGTCCTAAAATGCAATTGAAAATAATAAACTAATGCAAAATCCTAAAATGCAACAATTATAATTGATGCTTTCTATATGCAATTTAACTACCAATCAATGAAAATTATTCTAAATGCAAACCCTAATCTATAAAATAAATGAGTGAGAAGACTTATAGTGAGGTTTCTAATGAAGATCAAGTGTGGGCCACCTTATCCCACACTTGCCCTGTATTATTACAACCCTTTAAAAATTGAAATTAAAAATACAAATTACAAAGGGGCCTCACTACAAGATTCACTCAAAAATAAAATTCCTAATCTAGGAAATTAAGAAAAATCTATCTAATTGATGAAGCTCCACTCCAATTTCCTGAAAAAGAAAAACAATAATTAGTACTGAATTCAGGAAATAAAGTGGTTATGCACTAAAAATCCCTAAAGATGCACCTAAGAATGCCTAAAATGCAATTCCAAAATTTTTTATTTTTCTAGATTTTTCTGATTTTTTTTCTAATTTTTAAATTGTTTTGGATTTTTAATCCAAAAACTTGTTGATTATTTAACCGTAAGTACACGGGCTATTGTAGTGTAGCTTATGCAAGTACGGGTCGATCCCACGAGGACTTGATTTAAAATGCTGGAGTTTTAAATAAAATTCAACTAAAAGAATAAAAACAAAGAATATACTAGAAATAAACAAAAATCCAGATTTATTCAATTGTTCCAATGTTCACAAATATTTATTCCAAAGAAAATAGAAAATAAAACTAAACCATCTGTCTTGGATTGCATTGTCTCTGAATAGTCAAAATGTGAATAAAATAAAATCGGGATATAGATGTAAATAGAATAGGGACACAGCTGGAATTAAATTGGGGACATGGATGGAATTCTTCTAGGGACACAGATGGAATTTTAGATAAAGGACTGTCCGACGAAGGAGATGGAGATGGGAGAAAAGAGGAATGGAGGGGGAGAAGGAGAATGGGAATGCGGGAGGAAACCCATTATGGGTTTTCTATCTATGGCCATCTGACTCTGGGAAGAGATGGGATGCAATCTGGCCGGTGGAGATGGAGCCGGAGAGAGAGAGAGAGAGAGAGAGAGAGAGAGAGAGAGAGAGAGAGAGAGAGAGAGAGAGAGAGAGAGAGAGAGAGAGAGAGAGAGAGTCGGGAGATTGGTGCTAGACTGAGAAGGAGGATGAGAGAGTAGAGAGGAGGAGAAGAGGAGAAGAGGGGAAACAAATGCTGGCATTGGGTGGTGCTGCGCATGAAGGTGGGTGGAAAAGAGAGAATGAGAGAGAGAAGGATGGGAGGTAGAGAAGAGAGAACATGGGAGATGAGGAGGATGACTTAGGAGAGTTAGCCGGTCCAGCCTCCCTTGAGGAAAACCATGGGAGCAAGATGAGAATGGAGATTGGAGAGGAGAAGAATAAGGAGGGAGAAGAGAGGAGGAAAGATAGAAAGGAGAGGGAGAAAGGTGGAGAGGAGAAGGAATAAGAGAGAAGTGGGAGATTCAGCCAGCCCAGCCTCCCAAAAGGGAAAAACCATTCTTTTGGAAGTGGAGATGGGGAATATATGAAGAGGGAGAGGGAGACATGCGAAAGAGAGGAAGATAAGAGAAGGAGAAAAAGAGATAGTGAAAAGAAAGGAGAGGGATAAGAGAAAAAGAGAGAAAAGAGAGGAGAAAGAGAAGGAATAAAAGGAAGAGGAGATAGAGTGGTAGAGATACGTGGGGTCTACTAGCTTTCCTGGTCTTACTAGAACTCTGAAAGAAGAAAGTCTTCAAATTTGTTCTGTCTTAGGACTCTTCAAAATCCTCTTTTTTCCATGAAACTTCATCCTCTTCATCTGATATCCTTGATTCAATCTGGAGCGTCCACGCCTGAGTCGATTAATCTGCAATGCACAGGACCCAATTAGAATCATTTGAACCATTCATTATTCATCTAATTAGCTTTGATGATCATCTGACTGTTAATTTTGCAATTTAACAATTAGATGGCCAATTAAAGCTAAAATGAAATATTTTATGTAAAATCTTGAAATTAATGACCTAGATGCTCTAATTGAACACTAAATTAGGGGTATTTTGACCAAAATTGAACACTTAACAATTATCTCATCTAAATCAATCTTAAATTCATTCATGTCTAAAAGTTTTTTACTTATCTTCCATGGTATTCCAAATTTGTTATTAGTAAGTCTCCATTTCATAATCAATCTAATTATGCAATTCTTCAAGTTTTCAAGAGATCTCCACTACTTTAACTATCTTAATCCTTCGTAATGATGCTCAAACTATTCTTAAATAATAGTTGTCATGCTCTACAAAGCCTCATACACACTTACCAAATTGAAAACTTGAACTCTTAAGAGGTTGTTTAAGTAAATGGATCTTTCATCACATGTCAATATTTTCTACTTGAAGATACTAACAATGCGCTCTCATATTCTAGTCATTTCCTCCAAGAAGCACACCACTCCTTAAGAATACTCTCCTTTTTACTTTCAAGATCAACTTTCCTTATTTTGTGGTCTCTCAATAACTTTCCTTATTATAATTGGTTGTGAGAGGATAGAATCAAGGCTCTGATACCAAAACTATGACACCCTAGGTCTTCAAAATACTTTTTAAATACTATTTCAAAAGTGTGGATATCCCTCGTTGGATATTCTTTCTAAAAAAAAAGAATTGATTCTTTTAAAAGTATTTCTAAAAATCCTGAATGTCATTTGATGTAGCTTTAAAATTACTCACAAGGGCATGAATGGAGTAATTGGCATGCAAGAGAGGTCAATCCCATGATGAACCTCATGGAATTTTTAATTGATTAGATCTTATTTAAGTTGCTTGTCTTAGCCAAAAAAAGATGGTTTTGATTAAACTAGGAATTCAAACAATATGGAACGAGAAACAAACATCACATTAAAAACTACAACTAAAAGAAGCTTTCTAAAAATAAAGATAGTCGATGAAATTAGAAAATTTCCTAACTACCATGCTTTAATAAAAGAAACTAACGCAAAACTAAAATGAATAAATCTAGTAAACTTAAACTAAGGAAAATTACTAAAAATGAGAGTTTCCTAAATTAACACTTTGCTAAAACTAAAATTAAAAACTTGCTAAAAATAAAAATTTCTAAAACTAAATTAGAAACTTTCTAAACTAAACTACAATACAAAAAACTACCTAAATAATGCTAAATCATCATGATTCATGAGTGAGAAGATGGTTAGAATGCATGAACTACTAGCTTACTAACACAAAATATAAATGAAACACTAAATAAACTAACTAAAAAGAAAAGTGGTTTCCTAAGGAATTAAGCAAACAAAGTGTGTAGACTGCTAGAAATTATGCATGAACATTTAATGGAATTTTTTTAGAAATATAGTGCTCATGAGAATCAAATCAAATGAGGCATGGATTGAAACATAGTAAGAACTTTTCATTGAAGATAACACTCAAGATTTAAATTTATTTGCTACAGGAATCAAATAGCAACAATGATCTTCAAATAATTCTATTGATTGACTTGAAAATTATATCAAATTGGATGCGCATTTACATAGATGAAAAAGTGAAAAGTGTGCACTCTTCTTAGGCCTAGAAATTAATACAAATCAATGATAAAACACATTCCAATGATCACAATCTAAACTTAGATCTCATGCAAGTGAAACCCACAAGAGAAATCAAGAGACTAAGTGCATGAAGGATAGGAATAAACAAGCAAAATAATGCTCAAAACTAGCTCTAAATCTAAGTGAAAAAGGATCAAAGGAAGGGGAGGAACAAGATGATTCAAGCTACTATTTCTCTTAGCTGTCACTACCATAAAAGAAGTAATTTTATCTGGAAAAATAGCTAGTTCTATGCCTATAGAAGCGGAGAAGCCATGAGAGCCATGTGAACCTTTTAGGGGCTCCGTCCCCAAGCCCTTGACAAGGAAAAAATCTACAAAGCACAAAATAGGCTGTTGGATCATCTTCTTACTTCCTACAAAAGTTAGACCATAGAAAATTATGATGATTTACGTATTTACTCTGGATTGGTCCTAAACCTGCCAAATATCAAACTTTTGAATTATTAACTCATAAATGTTTGTGCTATAAATTTCCAAAAAAAAACCTAGAAATAATACTATATTTTATAACACATGGGCTACTAATTGGATACTTTCTATACAAAATTGAAAACTTATCATCATTTCTTACACAAACATAATGCTATTACGGTGAAATGAATGTCTCATTCCTACAAAAAATTTGATAGAGTTTCCTCTATTTTTCGAACATATGCGCATTCAACATATGTGTGCAAAACACTTGATAGACAAAAATAGATTTTCATATTTAAAAATGAATAACAAAATTGAAGAACCTCTAGTCACAACCCAATTTCACTAAATAGAAATAATTGCATAACATATAGCTAATATTTATTCACATTCTCTAGTAATTCATAAATCAAGTCTCAAGTGACAAGGTTCACCCTTCATATGCTAAAAATCACCATCTCCTAAAATTTCAAACTCCACTATTTGCTTTCATGTTTGCTGCTTGATCTATACAATTCTTCCATTCTATTGTTTCAAGTTGGAGATATTATAAACAAATTACAATGTCTCAACAAACTTGTGCTTGTATAGGTTGAAAAAATCTTTATTTTGGAATGCAGCCCATGATTTACGCCATCAATGTAATTTGATGATTTACCATATCTAAATAAAGCTCATACGTGATCATTTATATAAATTATTTGGGATTCAATAGTTGAACCAATTTTAAAATTGGAGGTATTTAACATTCTCATTATCACATGTAAAAGTAGTCATCTAATACACTCTCCTTCAAGAACATTCTACATTTCAATGCATGTGTGGTTCAATACAAATAGTGCAAACCACCCATAAACCTCAAATTAATAAAACACAATCATAAGCTAATCATGGTAAAATCATCAATCTAAAAAAATCAATATGTATTCATAATACTAATAGTAAAACCATCTATTAGATGTAAGCATTAAAGACATTAAATTTAAAAATGGAATTAGTAAATAAAGTCAAGTGGGATGTTGTATGCTTAGGGTTGAATCATTAGTAAACCAAAATTGGAGAAATCTTTGATCTTGCAAAACTAAAGGTTGTTCGTGAATTCAATACAAATCATCAATTAAATATGCACATAAATCCTCTACATCAAAACAAGCTAAAAAACCATAACTATGAAAATAGAGTGGCATATAGTCCTACCACCAGAGACGAAGCCTGCCATGATGTAGCTCGACACCCCCTTTTGAGAGCACCCACCAAGACCGCCCTCTAGGCCCTAAGACACCAAAATGGCATAAATTCCTAACATTAGGGATAGTTATAGACTCTCGAGAGTGACTAGCATGCTAGGAATTCCAAAACAATACAAACTTCTATGCTCGTAGGAGTCTTCCATTACTAATTTGGCAACTGTCATAGCCTCTACATTGGCTCATGGATACTGCATGACCACAATTCTCTGGATATCATGGAGCATCTGGCTACCACTCAAAGCACTTGTCATTGAGAAGCTACTCCTGCTACCCTCCATCTTCATAGTAAGGCTAGTATCAATATCATCACAAAGGATATTGGCCAACTATACCTCTTAGCATAAGATCTCCATGACTTACATTGTAGGTAGCAAGCATGCCTTCAAGTCTTATTGCTGCCCTGGGCATGCAGGAATCTAGGTCTTATTGTACTTGTACATCACCTACCAAAACAATGATCAAAATCACATCTCCAAGACTTACAACTACTCTGTGAGTGCTTAACAAAAATATCGATGAAATCTGTATCCCTAGGACCTATAGCAACTCATAGAGTGTTAACTTAAAATATCAATCAAGTATCCTCTTGAGGACTTACAATTACTCTTACTAAACTTCCCTAAAACATCGATCAAATGACACCTCTAAAACCATTATATGAGGATAAAACCATCTTTCAAAGTCTTAAGAGAAACCACTCAAATTTATTCATTTTCAGGGTATAAGAACCTTTCAAACTCGTATCTTCAACAAACTATGAAAACATGTTTTTCATGAGTTTTCTAATAGGCATTCATCATTCATTTGATAATGCACTTTGAGTTCGCTAAAGTATGCATTTAACATCCACCTCAAAATGATTAATGCCTAGAAATGCATGCTTAGTTCATAGCTTACGACAAGTAGTTATCTTATTAAAGATAATGCAACTTTCTCATGCTTTCAACTATTAAACAATGAATCCAAAGCAATGATTATAAAGGATCAATCTTTAAGAATTATAGGAATGCATGTCACTAAGTGAACCATTGACAAACTAGTGATAAAATCTTTATCAGTAATGACAAACATGTGATGGATCTAGGCTATAACATGTAGACATCTATTGTTTTTGTCCATGGTATTAAGAGATCCTTTATGAGCATCAATATGGAGCATTTCATACATATAAGTAGCTAAATCATTTCAACGAATAGAAATCAAATCAGGTTAAAATAAACCTTCTTAATAATTACAAATAATGCAATTATGATTCTATCTCTTGGTTATGGATACCTTAAGATCCTTTCCTTCAATTCCAGGCATGAGATTAACATATTAATTCTCTTCTATCTTGAGAACAATCATTAAATCATTGTAAAGATGTTAATTACAAGTATGACATCTTTTAGTAATTTGCTTAAGTCTCTTTGCAGTTCAAAATCTTGTGAGTTGCACTCCAATCTTTACTTTATTGCTAATGTATTCATTAATATTCAATACTATTTGGGATTCCAAATGTTGTAGTTTAAAACATATAATTTCTCATGTGTCCGTAGCATGTGTAAGGTTAAATAGTGTTTAAGGTATCGTAATAACCAATAGATATAAGTGTTTGTTTCAACCAAAGTGAGTAGTCCCATTGCTCTTTTCTCCTAATGCTATAATTAGGATTAACCAAGTATTCAAGTTCTTTTCACATTATTTGCTTCTCAAAATTGAATCATATATTTTGAAGTGTTTCTACATCATCTAAATGTGGCTATAATAATTTCCAGTCAAAGAGTGTAGTCTCTCTCCACTCCTTTGTTTAGGTGTCATAACTAGGGCAACTTTAGCTTTTTTTAATGCAAATTCAATCATTCCATTATCGAGGTGCTAAATTGAAATGTGTCATGAGATAAGCACTGAGACTTTCACATACATTCAATGTTTTAGCAATTAAAGATAGTACTCAAGTGAAATCATCATCTACATTAACTCATTTGCTTTGATACATGGAAAATTATTAGACTTTCCAAGATAGCAATCATAATCCACCTACCTTTGATCAAGTTCTTCAAATTCACTAATGTGAATAACTATTGAGATCATAAACACACTAACCGTCAATCACACATTTGTAATAAAATAAAAATACACATTTAAATCTATGATCAATAAATGATCTGGAATTTCTCTTAAATTTCCACCATCTAGAAATTGCTTTAGTTTAGTTCCTAGCATTTATTGGCACAAGGCAATGCGAACATGCCCTTCCATGGCACTAATCATTTTTTATTAGTTGTTGGTTGTTAATTTGATGACCAAGAGTTATTGGATTACTTAATTCACACTACTGATCATTGATTAGTACTCCACATCTCTCTATAAATGTCAAGAGTTATGAACCCGTAGGATTTCAACTTACTTTCATGTCTTAGTGGCCTTAAACTCTTTATCCATGAACAATCCAATCTCGGATGGCCATAACTAGGGTTTATGCACTTTTCATGGTCATGCATGTTTCAATTTCAAGTTTTCATTCAATCCAACTATTGGATCACATTTCATAGCATGAAGGTAGCCACTTATAGGTCCATTGTCTATACATCTAATAGTAATCTAGTGGTTCACAATCGTTAGACACTCAGTTACTTGGTTAATTTTTAGATCTAGGTTTTAGTGATTATAGTATGTCAGATCTATCATACAATGGCCTAACTATGTTCAATTATCCATGAAAATGCTAGATAACTTTACAATTCATAATGCGCATTATACTAAAATTAAAATACATCTTCAATTAGGAAGATCAGTAATGATCTTACCTGCAATCACATCAATCCTTGTCAAATCAATCATTAGGAACATTGGATCATTGTTAGATAGTCATGGATTGGCATGATCTTGGCTGTACAACACTATTGCAGTCGAATCTCCATCGAGTCAATGCTGATCACCAAATTTCTTGAGTGGTCTTCTTCATGATGTTGAGAGGAGCATGGCGAATGGTTTGGATTATCAATCTTAGTAGTTTTGGGCCTTGTATGTATTGTATTTGCAACTATTCATTGTTAGTAGAGTTTTGCCACTGGTGATAGAGAAGAAGGGGAAAATGGGGCTAGGTCGATTGGGGGCCAATGAGGTGAGGGATAGGGAAAGAGGTAAAGGAGAGGAGAAGGGTTTGGGTTCTGTATGCAAGGGGGCAGCTCAAGTGGCCAAGTTTCTTTGTTAGTGGAGGAGGATAGGGAGAGAGAGGAGAAGACAGGTGCATAGACAGCTTACTTAGGCAACTAGCCAGAGGAAGAGGAGGAAGGGAGAGACAGTTGTCCAAGGGGCCAGAGGAAGAGGGGAAAGGTGATAGGCTAGTACCCCAATCAAGCTGCTTTCATCAAAGGTTGGGAAGATGAAGAAAGAGAGGGAGAGAGAAGAGAGATCGGTAAGGGATTTTCAAGTTTCTGTGTGGCCAACCAGAGGGGAAGGGGGTTTGCCCCTCACTAAGAAAGAAAGAGATTGGGCTGGTGGGTGGTTTCTCAAATGAAGAGATCAAATAGAGGGGATTCTACTTGTGGGGATCAAACAGAGTGGAGGGGTTTCATCTGTTGTTTGCACATTGGAGAGGAATGGAATGGTCAGAGTGAAGAGGTATCTGACCAAAGGGGGTGGACACTGAGTTTTTTTCTTTTTCTCTAGTGTTCCCCCAGCTTTTCTTCATTATAAGATGCTGCTCAATGCAACAGAGCTGGGCAAATGTGTGGTAGCTATCCATCTGTGTGTCATGCCCATTCCTCTTGTGGTGCATCCACTATAGTCCACAAATAGCCAAAAATATGGGATGTCATTATTAATTTTGGCTCACTACCAAATTAGTGAAATTTTGGGATTTTTCTAGCCCATCTCTATTTTGTGCAAAATTAGTGTCGTTAGAATTGTCTTGATATGTACAATCCAAATATTAAGGTTTTGGGGTCAACTAGGTGTCTTTCAAAACGTCAACAGTTGAATCTCAAATTTTGATATTCCATATTCGTATTTCATTCAAATAAAATTAAAAAATTACATGAAATTAAATTTAGTACAAAGTGTTAGTTGAATTATTTTATTGATGACTACTAGTACAGAGTGTTAAGAAAAGTGAGATCAATATGGAAACAAAAGAAAAAAAAATTACTCATATTTGTTAATTATGATTTGTTTATTCATTGTAAATGAATATTTACATATATCACAATTATTTTTGTCTCTTCCATTATTCTTGGGCTATTAATGTAAAATTTGACCACTTCAATCTATCTAGTGTATATATGAGTCATCAACTAAAGACAACATTAGTATAATCTTATGTTCTCTTTACTAACAAAATCATATTAATCTCATCGGATTAGTTTTTTCCTTATTCCTACAAGGGTTAATAGTTTCCTTGTTTCATTGTCATTAACTAATCTTGAACTTGAACATGATATGATTCTCATTCTCTAATTTTTAGGTATTTGGTGAATATGGCTCATTCTCTTCCAACTTTCTAGAGGCATCTATTTCACATTCAATAACATTCCCTATATGAGGCATCTCTTTAGCTCATATCTAGGCAATTAATTCTCACTTACTTAACTATATACAACTTTTGGACGTATAGGACTAGCTATGAAAGGATAAACTAGGCTCTAATACCAATTGTGATGACTTAGGTTTTTACATGAATTTTTCAATAAAAAACTAATTTCTAATGCAGGATCGATCCTTATTTTAAAATCAAAGTTATAAAAATACTGTAGCATAAAAATATTTTTCTTCTAAATTCATTTTGAAAACCCATTTGTCATTTACCTTCAAGAAAACAACATAAATGAAGACTCTGTCTCCTTTTTCCATTGTAAAATTACAATGGAAATACATGCTCCTAGATCTAGCCATAGCTCGCATTTCAGCTGTATTAATCACATATACATATCTAGGAAAGAGAAAGATAAGTCATATACTTACATTGTTGATACAGTCTATTCTACCATTATCTTCATAAGATTCTAAAAATGTTAAAGTATTAAAGGATTAAAATGTGATGCCAGAAAACCCAAACCGACAATATCATCATGTGCGCATATGCATCTCAGTGAACACATTAGCCAATTGGTCATGAGTATATATCTAATGAATATCAACAAGCCCATCTACGTGGGATTAAAAAGGAAAAATCTCATGGAATACCATGCTAATGACCAACTCACTAAATTGTGTATCTCTTGTATATGAGACCAGGTGTAGCAACCTTGATGGCGACTATGAATACATCTCAAAAGGGTGCCATGAATGCCTCCAGTGGTTGCTCCTACCATAGCAGTAGAGAAAACTAAATGCCTTCTTTGGGCATGGATACCTGCCTCTTTTGGCGATGAGAGGCTGGGAGGCCAAATCCGTACAACCTCTTAACATAGTTCCCACAAGGCTTAGCCTGAACAAAAATATATGTATTGATCCATATTCAAATTTTATTAAATCACATTATAATTATTAAATACCAAAATCATACAATTTTTGTAACTTGTGTCAAAACATGGGATTGATGCATTTTAAGAATCATCTTTCTTTTGAAAACTAACAATGGCATGTAATAAAGCAAGTACTATCATTTTTATACTTAAGATACTTTTATAAGTATTTGTATTCTTTAAAAGTATAAATATCATAACATGAAAAAATACCAATTTTATGGAAGTCATGTAATTTCAAATTGAATGCACTATAATAAATTAATTAGTGTTGTTAAATTATTCAAAATTCAAGTATTTTTAGTAAAACTGATGACATGTTCAAAATTCAAATTGTAAATATATTTAAAACTAGCTACCTCTTATGGCACTATCTTTTGTTTCATCTATGTCTTTCTCCAGCTCAGATCCTAGATCCCGTTTAGAATTTCATAAGGACATTGATAGTTTATGTATATAAAAATCCAATTATTAGTTCTAATTCCCATATTTAGGTTGGATGCCAATCATATTTTACTTGGTAATTAGCCTATAGAAAGGATCTTGTTCAATTAAGGTTATGCTTGAATCTGGAATCATTGATTTTCATAAATAATTAGTTGAATTTACAAATTGATGGCCCAATTCACAAATCTATAATCTAATCCTATTTATAAATGATTATATTTGTGATTCAGGGATTGATGTCCTTAAGTCAGTGTTGGACGACACCTAGATCTACTTTTTCCTACCATAGATCAATGATTAAGAGTAAATCCGACAAGCTTACATCCTTGGATTGATATTTTGGGTTCTAAATCTAGAAATCTAATAGGATATGAGGTTGGATCTATTATACTAGTTTATGGATCAGCAATCAAGACAAAAAACCTTAGAAACATGTTTTTCACAAAAAATTCCATGTTGTCAGCAGTAACTGGCTATCATTGGAGAAGAAGACCAGTGTGGCCATCACTAGTGACGTTTTCTACTCAAAAGAATAAAGCTTCTTAAGGAGGAATATAGACTAGAAGGTTACCTATAAGCCTATGGAATTTGAGGTTGTTTTGCCTTTGTTTGATGCCGAAAAGGTGGGATTTTTCCATTGGGATGTCGCTAAAAAAAACACTATCAACAACTTTTTAATTTCTATCCTATTAGTGGAGAAATATCTCCCTATCATGAAATTTCTAAAGGGCTTTTACTACTCTCGTCTCAGATGATCCGCCATCATTTTGTTCCTTAGCATAATAACCCAACATCCTCTAAAGGTTACAAACATTAGAAAAGATGACACAAGGAAGAGAGAGAGAGAGAGAGAGAGAGAGAGAGAGAGAGAGAGAGAGAGAGAGAGAGAGAGAGAGAGAGAAACCAAAGAATCATCATCAGTGGATGACTTAAGTCTATCTTATCAGTGACCAAAAATAGGAAAGCAAATGGGATGAAAGGAAAATTTGGCGCACCGCCCTGCTCAATCAGTGCGTTCCACTAGAGAAACTAGGTTAGGCAATACCAGAGGAGAAGAGAGCAAGAGAAAAGGAAGGTGATTATGGCAGGAGGGAGATGGTGTGGAGGAGAGTGATGGTGCTCGTAATGCTAGCTGCTCCAACATTTTTGCTAGTAAGACATGTGACAATGTTGTCTTTGTAGCTGTTGGCATTAAACACCTACATTGTCAGTGAGGCCAGAGGATGAAAATGCGAGGAAAAGACATGAGACAAATCTATTGGGTGTGCCATAATAAAAAATGGCCCCACCATTTTAGGTATTTTTTTCTTTTTCAAAACATACTAATGGGGCCTTCTTATAAAATTACGAAATCTAGTTGATGATCTTCTAACTTCTTATTTTGAACTCTAATTTTAGTGCTGTTAGTGTCGTTGGATTTCACATTTTTGTTAAAACCTAAATATTAAAGTTTTGACACTTGATTTGGCTTCTATAAAAATCTCATTTCTTTGAATTCAAAACTAAAAATTCTATATTTTCATTTCATCCCTATTTAAAATCACTAAAAAATACTACATGAAATAAGGTTTAAAATTTTGAGATATTACATTGCTAATAAGAGGAGTAATGAAATTTGGAATGAAAGGGAAGTTGAGCCCAAGATTTATAAGCCCATTCAAGAATCTTGAAAGGGTCAAACACATAGTAGACCAATTTGCATTACCCCCATAGTTAGGCTATGTGCAAATGTGCTCCATTTATCTATGTAGATTAATTATAATTTGTACCCAACTCATGTACGAGAATAGGTTCCAATGGAATTAAGGCCATATTTCACATTTGAAGAGAAGGGAATAAAGATTGTGGATAAAAAAGAAAAGGTGTTGAGGAATGAGACTATTCCTTTGTTTAGGGTCTTTTGTAACACCATTCAAGGGACGAAGCTACATGGGAGATGGAAGAGGGCATGCGAAATGGATTTATTGAATTGTTCACAGACTCATCGTGAAATTTCAAGGATAAGATTTTTTTAAGGTGGGTAGGATGTAACATCCCAAATTTTGATATTTATAAGTGTATTTAGATTTCAAGGTAATGTATGTGAAAATAACATGTTTACGAGTGGTTATAAGTCAAATAGAGTGAATGGATGCCAAAAAGAAAGGCACCATGTTTATAGCCCAATAGAATATACATGTTGAGAAGTACCACTCTTATAATATGAATTTGTGAAACATAAGTGATTTTGACAACCATGGATAGCCTAGGATGTTTCCTTCTAATCACATGAATTCACTTAAGATGGCCCAAACTATAGTGGTGAAAACTCATGAGAGTCCTAATGGACTAGGACTCTTAGATGGACCACTTAAGAAGGGCTAAAACACATACATGGGAGCCCAAGTTAAGAAGCCTAATTGGGTAAGGAATCAAGTAGACTTAGGAGTGTCTAATCTAATAGGGGATAGCCCAACTTGGGAGGCCACTAGCTACATGTAAAAAATGTGGGAGAGTCCTTCCCTCTTGGACTCTCTTTAAGGCTCTTAACCAAATTCTATTAACATGGGCACTTTGTGGTTGTTGGAATAGTATAAGGACCAATAGGATAAGCTACTCCCATAGGAGGATAATAATAACACTTAGGATATAACTATAAATAGATAGGGGGTTTCTAGCTCTAAGGAAATAAGATCTAGAGAGAGAGAGAGAATCACAACCAGATTGGGAGAAGTAGAGAGGAAAGTTGGGGAAAATAGAGAAAAAGGAAGAAGTAATAGTTTTTCTTATCTATGCATCACCCCTAAATGTAAGAGGTGTGGTTAAGCTTTAGATAAATTTTTCTAGCCATTAAATGTGAAGATTTTCAAAGTATGAAGCAACAATTTTTCATTAAGTTTGTTCCTTCATTTTCTTTTATGTAGAACAATGCTATGCTAGGGATTTTTACATTATTCTTCATGCACCATGATGTTTATTTTTTATTGTGATTCATGTTAGAAGAAATCATGATCTTTGGTTAAGAATAATATAAGTTTTGATGATGATTTTACATATTGAATACTGTTATAGGTGTTATTATATAGTATTATTCACATCCAGGATACTTTGTACTTATTAAATGCATAACGATATGAAATCCTTAATTTTATGTTCATACTTTATTTACCTATATGTGCATGAGGGCTTTTTTGAGAATCTAAATGAGAAAATTTGGGAAGTGAATATTTGCTCATTCCTTTCTATTGAAGACTTTGCTTCTAAGGATAGTATGTTTGGCCTATATATCGAGATGCGGTTGGTTTGGGCGTCAAATGATAGAGTTTGTCACGAAAATTTAATCATGTGACTATGACATAAAACTAGTACATTAGTTAAAGTTTTTTCATGTTTGAACAAGAATTGGTTAAGCAACCAATTTGGGATCAATACATGTGATATTATGTTCCTATAGTTAGTTAATCTAATCTGTACATTGAGATACTCTTTGTTAGGTGAAAATTTTACCATGTAATCCTTAATTTAAAATAATACTCATTTTAAAATTTTATTATTTTATATAAGATTTAGTTGGTCAACTAATCATGAAAATAGTTAAGGTTTATACTATGATTCTACTGACAAGTAGTATGACCTATATAAAAGTATACTTCTGGTTGGGGTACCTAATAGTGGAATATTTTCAAAAAAATTTAACCATATAAACAATACCTAAGAGAATGAATTTATTCAAAATTTGGTGAACTTCTAATTAGGTTAGGACTAGGAAAAAGGGTTGAAGAATAATAAGTTCCTATAGACTACCTGATGCAGTTTTTTGCAGAGAACCAATTTTTATGCACTTAAGTATTAGGTATGATCCAGAGCTCTAATCTAACCAAAATTAGCATGGATGTAAATCTATTCAATCAAGAATAGATTATAATGAACGTAACATTAAAATTTTGGTGATCACTAGTTTATTAGCATAAAGTGTGAATGTTCTTTAGTTTCCAATAGCTAACAATGGATTACTTATTATAGAAATCTATTAAAGATGGCCATACTAAGTGAACTAACTAAGAAATAAATTACCTTCAAACATGTTATATGATGCCTAATGGTGGATCCTATGTGGGTGCACTTTAAGAATTGTTACTTATGAACGCCTATGTGAGTAAGCTTTATAAATTATTACTTATGGACCCTATGTGGGTGAGATATATGTTATTTGTTTGTATGGGTCCTATGTTATGTGGGTAAGATATATGTTATTTGCTTATATGGACCCTATGTGGGTGAAATATATGATATTTGCTTGTATGGAACCTATGTGGGTGAGGTATATTTTATTTTCTTGCATGGACCTTATGTGGATGAGATATATGTGATTGCTTATATAGACCCTATGTTGTTAAAATGTATGTAATTGTTTATGTGGACCCTATGTGCATGAGATATATGATATGGCACAAGGTGCTGAGCTCATTGGTGAATAGTTAGTGGTGCGAGGGCTGTTATTGTGATGACCCAAGTTTTTGTAGCACATTTTGTAATACATTTTTCAAAGGCAAGGCACCCTAGTAGTAAAAAATTTAAACCAAACAAAGTACCAGAAATTCTTTTCTTTAGAACTTATTTTGTAAAACCCAAGTCATCACTTCATACATAACATAAGTAGAATTTTTTACAAGATAAAATTCATTGAAGGAATATACTTTTATTAAATTTCAGAATCCATCTAGTGGTTCACAATACAACACTAGTATTAGTACAATACTTGTCCAAATTACATAATCCAAATTTCAAACCTCACCATACATTAAAAACTCTTAATACAATACAATGCACTCAAATAAAAATACATGTCTTCAAGGGATATACCTTGATTGATAATTCTTCCAAGTCTTCAGCTCCTAATTCTACTTCTTTGTATCTGAGATATTGTAAAAATTCAAACATTTACAATATCTCAACAAGCTATGCTTGGTAGGGGATTCAAGAAGCATAATAATTTGACAGTATAATCATAATGCTTCATAATCCCATTGTTCATAAACATACTCATGGATCAATCTCTTTACTTTGTCATATATGTAAATCCTTATACATACAAACTATATATATCATATAGATATATATATGGTCAAAACCGTGAAAAATAGTTAATATCTCAAACATCAATAGTCACACTTAGACACATTGAATTGATCAATCATCCAGACTCTGTTGAAAAATACTCCCTCATTTGGTAAGTATCATCACATTCAGCCATACTAAGTTGATAGAACATCTAGACTCTGCTGGAAAAATAATCCCTTATTTGGGCAGTATTGGCATCTCATTATGCCTTGCATCATAATGTAAAATACTCAAAGGACTATTATGCTGCAATCTGATCCATACTAGCATGCGTGGATAACTGCTTTCATACTCCATGGATACCAAATGTGGAAAATCATCTATGTCATGTCTATATGGGGAGATAGACCGTCACAGCGGTGGCCTTCCCATAATTACCCCACCTGACATTTTGCCTCTCTTTGGGCATGGTATCATCATATATATCACATTTCGGAGAGCGGGTGGCCAAACCCTCATAACCCTCCTAGCATAGCATCCCCGGCATACGGCTGTTTAAAATAAAAACCACAAGCCTCCTTGCTTGTATATAATGTATTCTTTCACTTATCAGATGTCTTGTTTGTTTGTAGCATCATCCTTGTATTTTAGTATTCTTATACCGAGGATAGGATTTCACTTCAAACTTAGGGATCATCATTTACAATGAATGATACCCATGTTCATATAAGTTTAGGGATCATCATTTTATATGAATGATTTCCATGTATTGATTTTATACCTATCAGACAATTTGTCTGTTTATCTAAGGCTAGAATACCTTCTAGTTCCCTATTCACTTAGGGTTTTTCTCAATTCTAACTTAATTATTTCATTTGTGTTTTGGTTAGATCATAAGGGTTTTCAAGGGATTTAATACAAGTATTTACATTACACTTGTTAACATTTCTAAACATAAGATCATGTATTCAACATGTATTTCTCATGTAGATGCATTCATAAAATCCTCCTACCTTCAAGTAGTGATTCATCTCTTCAAATCTTCCATAATCCTGATTGACGTATGAAATCTGTAAATCCATACATGCTGTCAATATTTATACAATCTGAATAATCCTATATTTTTTATCCAATCTATATTCTTTGTCTAATCTTATCCTTTGATATAAAGGTTTATATCTTCTGACCTATCATGATCTATCTTCCTTAGATAGTGTTTATCCAATTGATTAATAGATCTAATGGTTAGAATGATCTTCTAATCTATCATATCTAAGTGTTTTCCATTCTAAGTCTTTGTGTATTCCTTTCTTTGATCTTGATCTTTCATAGATCCTTTGATCAATAATTTATACTTGTTGATAAAGATCAAGGGCTTAGATCTTCTATCATCTAGTTCTTCTTTGATCTAAGTTCAGTTGTTTGATTATCCCTATGGAGGATGATCTTGGTTCTCTTCCTTGAATCATATTTGATCTAGGGTTCAAATCTTCTACTCTATTTGATCTAAATTGCAAGCAATATATATATATCATACATCAAAATGTATTTATTTCTTTTATTGTTCTTGGTCATTCAAGATCCCATGGATCATGTTTAATCATCCTTATCTTACTTACAATTTTTATTAGGGTTAAATAATTTACTAACCTTTTATGCTCTTATTATTATTATTTAACCAGTTAATGTTTTACTTATTGAAGATAGCTTATTTCATCCTAAGTCTAGACAGCTCCTCACATTTCCAATTGACTAAGGCTTAATAACTGAATGGCTGAACACAAAGTGGTTACTTCAATCCTCATGTAAGGAGGCGTTTAGACCTCACACACGTCAATGGAAGGTAGGGGAAGAGCGAGGCTCTATTAGAGAACCCCTTAACCACTATGTTTAGCATTCACTAGAGTGACCTTAGCTCAACCTTTCATAAGGTTCCGATGAGCATTTTAATCCCAAGTAATCTTTCTAATTGATTTTAATCAAATCAATAGACATTTAAAATGTCATTCATGGGATTTATTATTCTCCTATTTTGGGCCAAGGATTTGATAATCCTTATATTGTCCTACTAACTATGGCCCTTACTAATGTTAAGTCAAAGTCATTCCTTCCTCTTATGTATTCATGAAACTCTAATTTCCAATTAGATTATATTTTGTTGATTTATGCTCATTATATGTCAACAACTACCTAACATTTGAATCTATTAATAAAATTTGACAACAATCATAAGTCTGATATAAATTTAACAACCATTTATACTAACATGCTTCCTATGAATGTAACTTAACCTAATAGAATAAAACTATACTTAAACTAGCATGATCCTAAGTTATGAAATACATAAAATTTTACTAGTAATGTAATGGAATCATGCTAAAATATTAAATTCAAGCTAACATGGCCCTTAGATAATTAAATTACCAACTTATTATAATAATCTAATAACATTTAGAGCATAGCATGCTAAAATTTAAGAATTACAATATCATGCTTCCTAATTTATAACATAAATCACATTTACAATTCAATTATCAAATAAAAGACAAGTAAACTAATTAGAGTAAGATTATTGCAAACTTTTACTTATGATCCAACCATTAGATCTTAGATCTTTTCCTTTAGATCAAGGGTTTTAATTACATATAGGGCTTTTACTACATTAAGATTCAATGATCATATCCACTTGTTTTGCTCACATTTAATCCATGATCTCACTGGATTTCAACATAATCCTAATCATACAATCCATCCAAAGGGTCTAATCTTGCTTGATCTCATTGATCAAGTGGGTCCCTTTGTATTTTAAAGGTATTTCTATCATAAAGGGTAGATTCCTCAATTTATCTTAGATCTGTCAAAATAAATCATAGATATCACTTTATTTCAACATTATTCATCATTAAATTAAATCCCCTCAGATCTTGAGGATCATGAAAATTGGAAGCTTATTTCCTCAAAACAGAAAGTTTCTTGAAGATTTTTACCAATTTTATGATTGCAGAAGCAAATAGATATTACAAGCTTTCCATAGCTTCTTTTGGATCTTGATTTGGGGTTTAGATGACTCCCTAATTGAACAATGAAGTTCACAGTCATTCTGAGGGTCCAGATTTGATCTGAGCCCTGCTCCCATCACCAAGACACAAGAGGAAACGCACCTCCCGGGACTATGTCTCTTGATGCATCATTCTATTGGAACATCATCATATGCAAATCATGTGCGCGGAGACGCCCCCTGAGGGCACGTTTTCTTGTGGCATCCCAGTGGCCCGATCTCTTAAGGGAGATCGGACAGTCAGTTTTGGACCGTCCAATCAAATCCCCTTCAATTTATGGATCTAAACTTAATACAATTTTCTGAAAATTCTACGCTAGGGTTTTTGGACACTTCTGGATCGATTGGATGGCTCAGATTTTCCATCTGAGCCCTCCATCATATATAAATGAAGGGTTCTTATCCTTACTTGATTTTTATTATTTTTAACCTAAATTTAATTTTAGAAAAATAAAAATTATATAAACTAACATGAATTAAGTATGGGAAGAGTTTCCACCTACTTGATTGGAGAAAAACTTAGGTTTTTCAGCCCAATTTTAAAGAATTATCCCGATGAAGATAAGATTGCCCGATACCTACTTATTTTGTGATTTCCCATTGATTTCACTGATAGATCTTGAAATTTCTTTGGGGTTTTGTAGCTAAGATAGTATAAGACAATATGAATAATGAGATTGGAGAGATTTCATTTGGAATAGAGTACCTAATTGAATTTAGGTCTCTTGTTCCAAACTATAGAGAGGAGAGAGAAAGTGGAAGAAGGGGGAAATTTGGGAATGAATCTAGATTTGGCTTTTCAAGGGAAGCAAGATAATTTTGGGTTATTTAATGAACATTTTTGGAGGATTTTTGGAGATGTATTTATAGATTTTTTTAAAAATTTCATAATTACTTGTAATAATTTTGTTTTAATTCTTTTGAATATTAAATTAACATTGGATCCTCCACTACCACCTCCTTCTCCACTATCAGCTGGTAGTGGTTTGACCACTCATTACATGTTTTCTAGCCATTGGATTCATTTGTGGCCCCCTTGTGGACCCCATGGAGGTGTGAAAGAACCATTTTGCCCTTTTATGGGGAAAATTTTGTTTTATTCTCCCGAACTTAGAATTAAGCGTACTTAGTGGCGTTGGAATCGTATTTCTGAGTACATTCTAAATATTGATGTCTTAGATCTCGATTATCTATAAAATTACCATTTTACCCTTTTATTCATAAAAATAGAGAAAATTAGAGATTTTTCATTTTAACTCAAAATTGAACATACTTAGTGTCATTTCGATGGATTTTTCGAGTACATTCATAATTTCTAAGTTTTAAATCATGTTTTAATATTTATAAAAAGAGAATTTCCAATACAATAATATTCCAGTCAAAAATTTCTAAAAATTCAAACTAAATTGATTTTCTCAATCAATTTACAAAATTTGGGGTTATTACAATCTTCCCCCCTATAATAATTTTGTCCTCGAAATTCACATTTCAACTTATGAGTTTTCATTAAATCATTAATAAGTTTTCTTATGTGACCTTGCCACTTAAGGAAACCTCCATTTCCTTTCATTTATAGTTCGTGTTACCTTCTCCTCAAAGGTAAAAATCATATTTTGGGGTCATTTACTAACATAAGCACACATCTCACTAATAATGCTAATGCATTAATCACTTATCTTAATTCTTTGCTAGACTTTCTAAAAGGATTAATAACTCTTAAGCTGAGTTATCCTTTTGTTCATAACTTCTTATTTCTCTTCATTGGTATACTAAATTTCTAATACTTATTTCCACCAATCTTTCAATACTTCATATTTTTCCATTCTAACTTCTATTGTTCATCCGCATTACTTTTCAACATATATAGTTTTAGCATGTCTTCCCTAATATGTATAGTCCTTAGACTATCTACCAAAATGACATATTGCTTTGATTCTACAATTTCAACTATTGTTCTTTGAAACAATCTTCCAATATTTGGAAGTAATTATCTCTTCTTAATTCTTCCATTATCTAAAAGTACTTATCTCATTTCTGTTCTAGATAATCAAACTCCTTAACTTTTTCTTTCAATTGAAAATTTCTTTTTAGATCCTAATATTAACTGACAGTTTCCTTGTAATAACTTCCTCCTTAACTTTCATTACTATTCTTGTACTATGATTTCCTCTTTATTCATAGCACTCGATTTTCTTATTCCTCCTTGTTATAATTATGTATTTCCTCATGCTTCTTTCAAGCATACCTCACAACTTTTCCATATCATACTAACCCTTTGTATGAAGTATTCTTGATAATTCCTATTAAAAGAGTCCATAAACTTTAAAATAAAATAAAAAGTCCATAATTTACCATATATTCTTGAAGTCTTAATAATCTACTATAAACTCTTTATGGTTTATGTAATCAATGGCAAGATTATACTAAAAGAATGTCCTTATAATATATGTTATATAATCAGTAAGAGATAACTTTCTCTAATTGTAATAGTCATTAGTATCATCTTCCATCTTTGTTGGGTCAACTTCCATATCATTCCTAGAATTTATATGACCCTAAACTTTTCTTTCTTAAATCAACATGTACACTTACCAAATAGTTGACAAGTTTTGTAAGTGTCTTAACATATTCTCCAAATGGTCATGATTTTCTAATAATAATTTCATATGTCATTACCACTTACCCAATAACTCTCATTCTCATCAAACTTATAACTCAAAATTTGTTTTGATATCTCACTATAAATTTTCTTTTCTAGCTCCCCATTGACGATAATAGGTTGGGAATAACTCATCCATCTGGAGTAAAGGGTACTTAATATCATTTATGCATAATCTCATTGATCCTTCCTTTTTTCTTTTTCTAAGGAAACTTGTTTATTCCCAATTTAAACTTATTACTATAATCACTCCTTTGTCTACTAATCCTTAAAATTTGTTCTTTCCACTTATTCAGATTAGTTGATGTCATTTTGCTCAACTACTGTAGATATTTCCTCATTCAATCTTATGTTAGATTGAAAATGTCCAAAATATCGTAAAATTCCTAACGACATATTTCTCCAAAATCTGGATTCATACCTCATTCATAATCATCTCATTTGTCCAAAATTTACACTTAAGTTTAGTTGCCTATATTTGTTTATAGGTCTTCATTTCTCATGTTCATTTCACCATTCCTTTAAAATGTATTATTCCTCATTATATTCCATAATTCTTTCAATATCACTAAATCTATCATATAATTAGAAGCAATATCTCTAAATTCATCATATTAATATCTCTATTCATTTATAGGCCTTCACTTTCCATTCTATCATCAATGCAAATTATAGTCCATTATTATTTTCATATTTCAATTCTATCATATACTTGAATCAATATTCCTCTAAATTTTATCTTCTTATTTATCTTTATTAAAATTCTTTTCATTAACCAATTTTGAAAATATTTACCTACCTCCTTAAATTCTTCTCAAGTAAGATCATCCCTATTTTGATGATTAACCACCATGTTCAACATTCACTTGAGTGACCTTAGCTCAACCTTGCATAAGGTTCTTATGAGCATGTTAACCCTAAGTACTCTTTGTAATTGATTTTAATTAAGTCCATGAATATTTAAAATGTCATTCATGGGGTTTATTATTCTCATAGTTTGGGCCAAGGATTTGATAATTCTTATATTGTCCTGCTAACTATAGCCCTTACTAATTAAGTCTAAGTCAAATAATTCACTCTTATTTGATTCTATTTTTGGTGTTTTATGCTCTTTATCTCATAACTACTTTAACAATTAAATCTACTAATAAAATTTATCCATAAATGAATTATAACTTTAAAGCATAAAATTACATAATTGAACAACCTAATAATAATGGTACAAGGTACTTAAGATTTCACTAGCATGAATTCTAACTAATATACTTTATCTAATAAACTCAAATTAAACTATCATGGACCTAAGAACCATCTCATACCGTAGTCTAATCTAAAATGAAATCCTAGCATGGTCCTAAGTTACAATTGCATGAAATCATACCAACATGGTCCTAAGTTACAATTCATCATTCATGAATAATTTTATGGACATTTGAAATGAAGTTATACTTAGATAATCTCTCATGGATCCTATATTTATGAAATAAATCAAATGAAATCAATGCATAACTCAAGTTAACTCATTTCTCATGATTAAAGCTTTTACTTATGATCCAACCATTAGATCTTAGGTCTTTTCCTTTTAAATCAAGGATTTTAATTAATTTTAGGGCTTTTACTCCATTAAGGTCCAAGATCATATTCCTTTGTTTTTTGTCATATTCAATCCACGATTTCAATGGATTCCATCATAATATCATTCATTCAATCTATCCAAAGGATCTGATCATACTTATCTCATTGATCAAGTGGGTCCCTTATTTTTATGGTTTTTCTACCATAAAGGGTAGATCCTTCAATTTATCTTAGATCTGTCTAAATAAATCATGGATATCACTTGATTTCAACATTATATCATCTGTAAATTAAATCCCCAGGATTTGATCATCTTAGATCTTAAACGTCATGAAAATTGGAAGCTTAATTCTTGAAAACAAAAAGTTTCAAGAATGTTTTTATCAATATTATTGTTTCAGAAGAAAATAGTTGTTATCAGCTTTCCATAGCTTCTTTCTGATCTCAATTTGGAATGTAGAGTTCAGATAACTCCACAATTGAACTATGAAGTTCATAGTTGTTCCTAGGGTTCAAATTTGATTTGGGCCCAGCAGAACAGATGGCCTAGATTGATCAGGCAGAGCGGGCCAGGCGAAGCGGTCACCGCACACTCGTCACCAGGACTCATGCGTAACGTGCTCCCCCATGGCCTATGCTGTCGCATTGTTGTCCCATCAGGACAACATCACATGCGACACGCTCGTAGAGACGCTACTGTAGGGCACGTCTTTGTATGGCATTTCGCAGCACGTCCCACAAATCCTGATTTGATTTGGAGATCAGACAGTCCATTTTGGACCGTTCAATCAATCCTCTTCAATCAAAGGCTCAAAAAACTATCAAATTTCATGAAACTTCTACCCTAGAGGTTTTGGACCATTCTAGATCGATTGGATAGCTCACATTTTCCATCTGAGCCCTCCATTATCCAGAATTGAAGGGTTCTGGCCCTTACTTTATTTTATAAGTTTTAACCTAAAACTAATTACAGAAAAATAAAAATTACATAAAACAGCATGAAATAAGTATAAGAAGTGGTTCAATCTACCTAATTGGAGAAAACACAAAGATTTGAAGCCAAATTTGAAATAAATACCCTTTGATGATAAGATAGCCGGATAGCCCCTTGTTTTGTGATTTCGTATTGATTGTACCATTGGATCTTAATATTGATTTGGGGGTTTTGTAGATAAGTAGTCTAGGATTGTATGGATGGTGGGATTTGTAAGATTTAATTTGGAATAGAGTGCCTAATTGAATCTAGGTCTCTTGTTCCAATTAGAGAGTGAAGAGAAAAAGTGCAAGAAGGGAGATTTTTGGGAGTTTTGGAATTTTGGGAAGGAATCTAGATCTAATTTTTCAGAGTAAGCAAGAGGATTTTTTGAGAATTTTAGTGAACATTTTTGGAGGACTTTTGGAGGGGTATTTATAGATTTTTTGCATTTTTTATAATTACTTGTAATAATTATGTTTTAATTATTTTAAATATTAAATTAACATTGGATCCTCCACTATAGTGGCTGGTAGTAGTTTGACCACTCATTAATTTTTTCTAGTCGTTGGATTTGTTTGTGGGCCCCACGGGGTGTGAAAGGACCATTTTGCCCTTTTATGAACAAAAATCCATTTTATTCTCTCGAGCTCGGAATTGAGCGTACTTAGTGGCGTTGGAATTGTATTTCCAATTACATTCTAAATATTGATGTATTAGATCTCAGTTATGGGTAAAATTATCATGTTACCCTTTTATTCATAAAATAAAGAAAATTAGGGGTTTTTCATTTTAACTTAGAATTGAACATACTTAGCGTCATTTCGATTGGTTTTTTTAGTACATTCATAATTTCTAAGTTTAAAATTATATTTTAATTTTTAGAAAAAGAGAATTTCCAATAACCTAATATTCCAGCCCAAAATTTTTAAAAACTCAAACTTTATTGATTTTCTCAATCAATTTACAAAAATTGGGGTTATTACAATCTTCCTCCCTTACAATAATTTCTTCCTCGAAATTTGTAATATAATAACTTAATCAAATAGACTAGGGTGTTTCTTCCTCATTTCTACTTCTATTTCCCACGTGGCTTCCTCAACAGAGTGATGTTGCGACAGGACTTTGACTAGTGGAATGGTTTTCGTCCTTAACTTCCATTCCTTGCGGTCCATGATCCTTATCACCTTCTCTTCAAAGATTAGGTTTGGATTTAGCTCTTATGGTACCCTTTGAAGTACATGCGTGTCATCTTGTAGGTATTTTCGTTATATAGATACGTGAAAGACACTGTGTATTTCTGAGAGTTGGGTGGTAAGGCTAATTTGTAAGCCACTAAACGAAATCTTTCTAGGATTTCAAATGGATTGATGAATCTAGGACTAAGTTTTCCTTTGATTCTAAACCTCATTACTCCTCTGACTGGTAATACTTTCAAAAATACATGCTCCCCCACATCAAATTCCAAGTTTCTACATCTTTTATCTACGTAACTCTCTTGTTGACTGTGTCCTGTTAACAACTTTTTTTTTTATCAATCTAACCTTGTCTGTACACTGTTCGACTAGTTCTAACTTTCTTACCTTTCTTTCTCCAACTTCACTCCAATGAGTTGGTAATCGACATGGCAGTCCATACAATGCTTCATGTGGTGCCATACCAATACTTGCTTGAAAACTGTTGTTATACACGAATTCTGTTAATGAAAGATGTTCAACCCAATTCCCTTTCCAATCTAATGCACATGCTCTCAACATATCTTCTAAAGTTTGAATAGTCCTTTCTGATTGACCGTCTATTTGGGGGTGAAATGTTGTACTAAATTTAAGTGAGGTTCCCAAGGCTTGTTGTACATTCTTCAAACATCTTGAAGTAAATCTTCCATCCCTATCAGAGATGATGGATAGTGGAATCCCATGAAGACTTACTAATTCTTTCATGTATAACTTAGCTAGACTGTCAACTGACTGGTTCTGCCTAATTGGAAGGAAATGTGCTGACTTTGTTAACCTATCCACAACCACCAAAATCATGGCATGACCATTCATATCATGAGACATTGATTTATGATCAAAGAAAATCAAGTGCACCATTCAAATCATCCTCACTATTCATCAAATGATAAATACCATGCACACATTTAAGTCAATGATTTAGATACGATGCACACTTTTGATTCAGAGAACAAAACACCTAGTGCACTCTTGCACTATTGTCTAGATACCATGCCAATCGATGATTGATGCATCCAAATTTCATATGCACCATTGATCATACTATTGATACTTTAGGCGCACAGGTTTATTTTAATCAAACCATATGCACATCAATCCCTATAGCTTTAGAGCATGTACTCATGATCAACCTAAGGAATGCTCACCTTTAAACTCCGTTTGATCTATGCATATGAGTGTTTCAAGATCTATTGATCTCGATTTTCTATATAGGGGTAAGTTTACATTCGTGGCTCCAACTCATGCATGCAAGTTACTTGAGTGGATCCTTCATGCATACATGTTAATTTGAGTGAACATTATTCACATATGTTCATTTGGTTAGTCTATGTGGACCCCAAGATACTAGATTGATCTTGTGATAACTATACATCGTTGATCTTAAGTTATGGCCATGCACTCTAGATACTTTAAAGTAGGAACAATATTTATTTCATTGACTATCATATACACTCAGTTACTTTATAGCTCTTGATGCATATGGTTTTTTGACTACATGACTTGATTTCATGCACATAGTCGGTTCACGCTCTATAACATGTGCATGATCAGTTTATTATTCTAAACATCATATTAATGGTGGATATTTTGTGCATGAGACTTAGGTATTGGGACAATATTAAAATTAGAAAGAAATTCTTTGACATCCATATTTGTATGTGATTTTGAAAAAAAAAATAAAGTATGGGACTTTTGAAAGAAAATATATCTCTTCATGTGAGTGATATGCATAGTATTTTGTCCAAGGACAAAAGTATATTTATACATATGTGACATTAAGATTTGAAATGTACTATGAATTGTTTTGACTCGATGCACTCTAGCTATTGATAATGTCAGAATCCATCTATTGATTTTCTATATAGCATGTGAACTCATACTTTGATGGGTTTTTATTTTCATCCATTGATTTCACATGCATCTTATTGCTTATTTCTAAATACCCATTTGCAACTTGTCTCTTGGATAAGTACATGTGCCTATCCATTTCATATTCTAAGGAAATCATCCATACTTTTCCTACATGTCAAATCAACAGCATGTGTATATCAGGTTTGTGATTAAATCCATGCTTGCAAATATGTTTTGGATCCAAGTCACATGTAAATGTAACATCTTAATCCAACCCTTGTACATCTTAGATATGTAAATTACACCCATATGCACATCACTACTTGATGAATCCAACATCACTCATGCATCCAAAATCATGCCCACAATTTTAGTTCGATCCCTAATTGAATGGTCAAGTTTAATTGTTTATAGATGTATCATGCAACATTGATTCTTGATCTAAGAACATCAAGCAACCATTTAGATAATACTAACTACTAATCAAATGATCTAAATACCATGTGCATATTTAACTCATTGAGTTAGATACTACATGCACTTTTGATTGATGGGACAAAATGCTAGGCACACTCTTTAGCTATTGATCTTGGAGGACTCAAATTTTGAAGTTATGAAATTTTAACTACGATTTATTTTATATTAATTTAACCAAGCTAATGAATGAGAGCAATTAATCAATTAATTCTAAAAACACAAAGAGATATATAATCAATCAAATTCTAAGCCTAGGGTTTTAGAATCTACAACATTAAATTAAATATTCTTAAAATCAAGAAAATTAGATTTTTACATTGCTCATATTAATAAAATCTCAATGAATTTAAAAACATGAAATCAAATCATCATTAAAATCTTAATTTCTATATTTTCTCAATCTTAGGATTTTCTCAAATTTAGTATATTTTCTCAAAGCATAACTTGTCTTTTTAAGGCACTAATTATCTAAGATATTCATATACAAAACGGATCTAATCCAACATGTCTAGTATCTAAACTATAGGGAGTACTTGATACTTCCTATGAAAAAATTACTAAACATATAAATTAGATTGCAAAAACTAAAATTAATATTGAAGCATTTTTTTAAACCTAAAGTTACCTAAATATGGAAATACCTAAATCTAATTGGTTTGATCTTAATCCTAGGGTGAAAATTTAGTTACACATGATTTGATTTGGAATTAAAATTCAACTAATAAAAATCTAACATAAACCAAAATAAACAAAAGTAACTAACTAATCAAATAATAAAATAAAGTACAAATTTTATTAACTTAAATTTAAAAGAGTACAATGTATTTAATATATGGATTGACAAGAATAAAAGAAAAATAAAACTTCCTATAGAATGGAGTATAGTTCTCCAATTCTATGCCACAAAGTCACCTTTAGTCTTTTCCAAACTGCACTGCCACCTTTATCCAACAACTAGTCAATGTCTTATACTTATTGTGTCACTCAATAAGCATAGTGAACATCGACCAACCACCGTAACCCAAAAGAGGAAATCACTCACCACTCAACACAATCCATGCATGTATCTTAGGGAGTGTGCTCATAATTTAGAGAGGGGGAGAGTGTGTGTTGCATGTTATTTCAAGAAAAGAAAATGGTTATTGCATGGAACTAAGAGAGAGAGAGAGAGAGAGAGAGAGAGAGAGAGAGAGAGAGAGAGAGAGAGAGAGAGAGAGAGAGAGAGAGAGAGAGAGAGAGAGAGAGAGAGAGAGAGAGGGTAGGATTGATGCATTGAAGGGTAAATGGATGAAAGGAGGGGTGAGGCATGGATTAGCAAGAGAGAATGATAGAACAATGATGGCATGAGTAGAATACTTAGTTGGATAATGGTGCATGTAAAGCCAAGTGATAAAAATGGATGAGATGGATAGTGAAATGGATGAAACTAAATGTGGGTTAAATGAAATAGAGATGAAATAAAGAAATAAGTGCAAAGGGGGATGCATGTATTAATAAGATGGATGGAAGAAAAATATGCATGTAAGACTAAGGTGAAAAGAATGATTGAGATGGATTAAATGGAAAAGAAAGTTGATGAAAGACCATGGGCATACCTCACTGTGGATTTCATGCATGAACTCTCCATTATCTCTCCTCAAACTCTTCTTTTCCCAATGTCCCAATGTTTCTCCCTTTAGATGTTTCATGTCCAAGAATAAGGAAGGAATGGAATATCTCAGATGTTCACTCTCTTCCTTATTTTATCTCCTCAACATCTCTCTTCAAATCAAGATGTATCTCTTTTGTTTTCTATCTTTTCCCTTAGCCTCCTATAGATTACACCTATCTCGCTTTATTTTCTCCTCTCTATTCCACGCTTCTTATGCCTTCTTTCTCATTTGAAAAATCACACCTATTCCCCTTAAAAATCACATCCAAAATTTTTAGCAATTTCCTTCCTTATCTACTGATGACATCCTACTCCATCTTTCCTCTTTTCTCACCTCTTGTTTCAGCCTTAGGACGATGCATGACCTTGGAGTGAATAATTAGGATAGTTTTTATCTTTCCTTATCTGAAAAACATGTTTTCTATCCCTTGAATTTAACATATAAACTCCTAAAAAAATGGTGGCTAGCCCAGCAAAAATTTCTCCACCAATCCTCTTTAGAGTTGGCTTTCTTACATGCTTCATTATTAGTAGTACACCCTTACATTCCCTTGATTCTCTCATGAAAATCACTTCTCATTGAATTTCTTGTTAGGATAGCCCTAATTAAGGGTAGATCTTCGCCATTATTGCTTTGAAAGTTTGGATGAAGGAGAACCATAGATTTTCCATAAATAGGATTCTTCACTACATGGTTTTCACTTAAATTTTTTTTCTCCTTTATTCTCTCATGTAAAAACATATGTCATGTCCTCTTCTTCTTGAAAAAAAAAAAAAAAGAACATGGTTTTTATGTGGGTTCTGCTCTGCTTCTAGATGAGAGAGTGAGTGACAGATAATGTTTTACATGTGAGCCTTGCTTCTAACTTGTTTTGCTTCAGAAAATGATCTAAAGATGTGACTCATCATATGTGAGTATAGTTTCTCCTAGAAGCTCCCTAAGGTGGTGGTTTTGCTTGCATGTGTGGGAATTTGTCACCTTATCTTTTGATATTGACACCTTCTTTAGTACAGATAAGGTTAGTTGCATGCATTAGGTTTTGAACTACTCTAAATCTTTTAAGGACACCCCCATAGTATTCTAAACTTTCTAACTTCATGGTTCCTTACATGTGGATCATGACAATGCTCAAATAGTAGGATAGCTCTCTTTTAGGGTTTTGGGTTGCCAAAAATAACACTTTTATCACTTCTACCCTAATAATATAAAAATATAAAATAACACTTAGTTAGTAATGAGTTAAGTAAATTTAGGATTAAAAGTGATAATTCTAGGGATATTATATGTGATATTTACATGTATCTCAAATACCTCTAAATGTACATTTTGTTAGTCCTTGAGCAAAACTACAAAAGATAAATAGAAGATGTAAAATTCCTGACCACTTTTGTAGGTGTTGTCTATGCATTTAGCATATGCATAAAGCATGCAAACTCCTAGGTTATCCTTAGTAGATGAGTTATAGTCTTGCAAGGGTTTCCACAAATGATACCCATAATAATTTTTTCAAAACCCACTTGGAAATTGGCATTTTAGAAGACAACAAAAATAAGATAGCTTAGAAGATACCATCTAATTAAAATTAATAAAAGATGGTTTCGAAAAACCATCTTACAAAATATTACTGAAGATGATAGTTTGTGAAAATTGTCTTACTAAATCTATATACAAGACGATTATAGAAAATCATCTTATTTTCTTCATATCAAATAAGATGGTTTTTTATAATTGCCCTATTTTGTGTATAGAAAGGAAGATTATGGGAAACCATTTTATTTTTATACCCTTTGAAACCATCTTTTAAAATCTTCTTTATAAATTCAACAAGTATTTTTTAAAATAGACAAAAGTTGACCAGTGAATTTTTACTTTGGCGCTTTGATGGAAAACTCCAATATTGAGATAGATTTACTTACATTTTGTCCCAAACATATATGTTCTTAGCCAATATTGAAGTGGGTATTTCTTATTTCTTATTTTTCTCATGTTTAATTTTTTTGGCTAATTATGGGTAGAAAAATCTTTTTCCTAAAGTTTTCCTATCCTGTGTGTGGATAAGTCATGTTTTTGCATTAATCTTTCTTTTCCCAAACTAAATTTTGAAAATTGATTCTCTAATATATATGTTATTTCCAGCTATTTTATATATTTTTTCATTACACACCAAGTGCTTGGTAAAATGCCTAACCCAAGGTTATTAATATTTTCATGTTTGAAAAGTCTTCACACACATTTGAACATTAATTTCTTAACAAAATGGAAAAATATGCTTGGACAAATGTGGTTTAATCATCAAGAAAATATAATGAGGGAATAGAAAGTTCATAAAGTTCATAGTTAGGGCAGTGGTAATTGTAACCTCGTATGGAAACCTGAAAAAGGTAACTATAGGTGAGTTGAGAGAACATTTATTCTTCAATGGAGTTGACAAAAGCCATCAGCCCTAGATCTATAATGGAGAGAGACTTCCTCATGAGACCTCAATAAGGATGGATTTATATCATCATGAAGACACTATATGAAGTGTTACAAATAGTATAGCCCTATCAATGTTTTGAGATTCATACAATGACTCTAGAATGATTGTGAACAATTCCATACTACATTGGAGGAAGCCAACAAACCATTGCACACTAGGTTTACAAATTATACCATGTTGTCTATAGTGGTATATCTTTCACAGCATGAAATTGAGATTTGATTTTTCAAATCAAGGTTTTACAGAGTTGTTGAAAATTATACGTAAAAATGCTTCTAAAGAAGAACAAACTAACTAGGTCAACATTGTAGGCAAAGAAAGCCCTGGCTGTACTAGAGTTGAAACATGAGAAGACACATGCTTGTCCCAATGACTACATCTTAATAGGAAGGAGCACAAAGATAAAATTGCATATCTAACTTGTGAACAGTCAAGATGGAAGCTCAAGAATAATTCAATTGACTAATAAGTGAAAGATGTTCCTGCAGAGATCCTATGGTATTTTTCTTTGACTCCAAAGTTCAAAGGAATGTTTCATACTACAAAATTAGTGAAGAAACTAGTATGGCATGCCAAGGAAATAGTAGGCTATAACTATTTACGCCATCCAATTGATAATCTAGCATAGAAGCTTATAGACTTCATGTAGCCCAGTTTTGGAGAAAAACCCAAAAACTTATGACTTGTAATATCTCCAAACAAGATTAATCCTCATGGTTCACTAACCAGTAGGTATAGATGTTGGCCTATTGTAATAGTTTGTTACAACCTTCTGCCATCACTATAAATGAAAAGAAGTTAATGATGTTAACTACGTTAATATTGAGTACCAAGCAACTTGGGATTGACATTGAAGTGTAATTGGTTTCGTTGGTCAACAAAAATAGGACATTGCGGAAGGTAGTTGTTGAAGCTTACAATGCATACAAGAAAGAGTTGTTAACCCTTAAGGCTATACTATTGTGGACAATAAACAACTTCCTTGTGTATGGTAATTTGATAGGATGCACAGTAAAAGGATACAATGCCTATCCTATTTGTAGTGACCAAATGTGCGCTATATGGCCTCAACATTGTAGGAAGATGGCATTCCTAGGCCATAGAAGATGGTTGCATAGAAATCATCAATACCATTTTTAAAAAGAGCAATTTAATAGTAGTGTGGAGACTAGGACCTCTCCAAAGAGGTTGACTAAATGACAAGTAATAGGTTGAAAACATTAATGTCTCATAGGAGTGGAAGAAGGTAACTAAGCATGCATTTGACAACAACTCTAAAAGTTGTTGGAAGAAGAAGTCAATATTATTTGAACTTGTGTACTAGAAATCCCTACATGTGCTTTATATCATGCACATTGAGAATAATGTCTATGGAAGCTTAACTGGTAATTTTCTTGACATGTTAAAAAGATAAAGGACATACTTGCAACTTGAATGGATCTTATGAATGGTTTTGAATAAAAGGTTGCATCCATAGGATAACGACAACCAAGGAACATACTTGCCTAAAGCAAATTTTATGCTTGACAAGGAGGATAGAAGAATTCTATATACCTTTTCAAAGATGAATGTCCCAGACTCGTACTCTTCAAGTATTAGAAATATTGTCTTCATGGAAGAGCTGTAATTGTTAGGGATGAAGTCACACGATTATCATGCCTTAATGCAACAACTCCTGCCTATAACAATATGTTCAGTATTGCTAAATAACATTAGAGGATCTATTATAAAATTCTATTACTTCTTTATTGCCCTATGGAAGAAGATGGTGGATACTTCAGAATTACAAGAAATCCAAGAGCGTCTAGTGACAACCTTATGTGAGCTTTAGGCAATATTCCCACCATGTTTCTTCAATATCGCGATACACTTAACAGTGCACCTCATTAATATGGTCAAGCTCTATGGACCAATTTATTTGCTATGGATGTGCCCATTTGAGAGGTACATGAAGTGTAAAGGAGTATGTTGAAATCACAATTGGCCAAAGGGGTTCATTTCTCAATTTTACATTGTAGAAGAAGTAGTGGAGTCTTGCACTGAGTATTTATTAGGAGCTAATGCTATTGGAATCCCAAGAAAGAAATGATTAGGTGGATTACATTAGCCAAATGTTAGTGAACCTCTCTTCAATGGTCATGTATCAACCATTGATTGTAAAGAAAAGGACCATGGACAACTTTATGTCTTGTGAAACATTAATGTTGATGAAGTTCAGGCATATATTGAGTAAGTACATAATGTTGTCTCTCTAAGGTTTGTTTGAAATTTTCCCATATAATTTCCATCTCTTCATTATAGCAAGAACATGAACTTTCTAAAAGTAAGGTATCCAAGAGATACAAAGAAATAGAAGTGGTTGTAATATGAGCTTCATAAGAAGGTAATTGCAATGAATTAACACTTCATTCACTTTTGTTATTAAAATGCATATGAATGTATAGATTAATCATCTCACTTAAGTAATATATAAAGGTTTATATCAACAAGATGTTCTAAGTCATAGTATTTTTGAATCCTTGGGTTACATAGTTATAAGACCTCGAACAAAACCAATAAAGTATGTTGGATATGCCATCAATGGTTTTTGTTATCACACAAAAGGAAATAGTAACTAAAGAGCACAATAAGATAGCAATATTAGCTTAGTTAGTAATGCTACTTTCTTTCTAGTTCAAAGGACAGCAGCCCAATTATATCAAATGATACTTATTACAGGATTATACCTGACACATGGGTACTAGATTATACTCCTAGTACTATGGTTGTGCTTAAGTATGATTTTGTGGAACACAACAAAGTTACATCAAAATCGATGCCCTCAAATTGACATTGATTGACCTCAATAAGATCAGCCATCAAAATGATTAGTTTATTTTGGCCTCTTAAGCGAAACACGTATTTTATGTACAAGTTGGATGTGATATGAGATGGACAACTATTTTATCAACCTCCCTGAGGAAATTTACAATGAAGACGACCTATGTGACACTGCAATTGATTGCCCTTGTATCAATACAAAAATTCCATCAGTTGATGGATGGTGTGTGTGATGCTAGGGATGATTGTGCTTGGGTGGAAAGAAATTAATATAAGGGGGGAAATTAAAAATATATCTGATGTATGCAATTGATGGGTGGTTACATAATTAATTAGGTTATACATCTTGTGTCATGCTAAGCATAGAATGTCTTCATGTCTTGGAAGATATGTTGTCATATTTAGAGAAATTATGGATGGCAAACGGGCATCTCTAGCCCCCATAGGTTACTAACATTTGCAACCCTCTATGGAATAGAGCAATGTAGTAGATTAAATTTCAAAAAAATAAGATGGTAAAACATCTAATTTTATTCAAATGAAATAGGCAATATCCCCTAAACCTTCTTATTTTGTTCAAATAAATAAGATGGTTTCCCTTAAACCATTTTATTTTATGCTAATAAAATAACATGGTTTACTACAAACCATCTTATTTGTATTAAACTATGAGATGATTTTTCAAAACTGTCATATATTTTGTATTACTATATAATAAGAGAAGAGTGAAATGTCAAAAGGCTCTCCCTCCCTTTTGATAAGAGTATGAGCTCATGTCCCAATAAACATCTAAGCACATGGGCATGTAAAGAAGTTCATGTTTCACTTTTTAATAGATGTTTATTTCTTTTTAAAAAATCTAAGTCGATCACCTCATTAATTTGGAAAGTCTTAGATAGGCTGGATAATAAAGTTAAGACCAAATGGATGCTCATACCTTAGTTATAAATGTTGAGAATTAAAGCTTTTGATATTTTCTACCTAACAGATTTCAAACAAGATGAATGGATTAGATCTTTCAAAAATTGAGCTTCAAGAGACAGAATGACACCATTTAAAAGCTACCCAGTTGGCAGAATATTCTAAATAAAAAATAAATGTAGAGTTGAAATAATACAACACAGGAAGGATATTGTAGATTTAATGTTAAAAAAATAAGATGGTTAAGAGGAAACCATTTAATTTTGTTCAAATAAATAAGACAGTTTCCCTTAAACTATCTTATGTTATTCCAATAAAATAAGATGCCTTATTATAAGTTGTCTTATTTGTTTTAAAATATAAGATAGTTTTTCAAAAATCATTCTATATTCTGTATTACTATACAATAATAGGGCAAAATGTTAAATAGGTTACCCCTTTTCTCTCTCTCCAACCATCTTGTTTTCCAATTCTTTCACTTATTCTCTACCTCAGTTGCATTACCGCTTACTCTACTCCATCGAAGATAGAATTGTCCTCAACTTGTCCTACGTGCAACATGCATTAACACACCTAGCCACTACAACCATTCATCCACAATTAGGTAAAGAAGGAAAGAAGACTAAAACACCTTTCCTCTCCCTCTCTGATCTCTGTCTCATTACTTTTGTGGCGACTCTGGTTTTTAAAATACATTTTTGTTAATCCTTTTCAAATGGTGGTCAACCAATTTTGCAAACATTTTGAAAACTTAAGCAGAGAAAAAAAATTCTTTGAAATTCTTTTCAAAAAACCTGAATGCCACATTTCACTCACATATACATACATAATTTTGTATATAACATATGTTTCCAAAGAAACTCATTTTATTAAAATTGCAGGATCAACCTAGTGGTTCACATACATAGCCCATTTATTACATCTTATGTCCAAAATACACAAATCAAAATACAATCCAATCCTTTCACAAATGTACATAGTCTTGATCAATAGTATGGTCTTAGTCTTCCTATGTTGTAACCCTCCATTCTTTTCTTTCTTTATTTGAGATATTGTAAACATTCAAACATTTACAATATCTTAGCAAGCTATGCTTGGTAGGGGATTCAAGAACATATGGAATTGTATAACTCACAAGTACATTATTCATAATCATCATATTCCATATTAATCACATACTTCAATTTCCATGAATCATACCATATATGATCATTCAATCACAAATTTATCATGTAACATCCACTATGATAATTCCAAACCACTCACCACTATATTGTATGTATATATATATATATAGATACAGTCAAAAACCATGAAAAATAGTTAATATCTCAAACATCAATAACCATACTTAGATATATGAGTTGATAAATCATCCAAACTTTTACTGAGAAAATATTGCCTCATTAGGGCAGTATTGGCATCTCACTACGCCATGCATCATATGCAAAATACTCAAGGACTACCATGCTGCAGTCTAATCTATACTAGCGCTCTTGGATAACTGCCTTGTTCACCACTGATACCACGGTGGAGAATATTGTGTCACTGCCCGTATGGGGAGATAGGACTTTCATAGTGGGTCCTTCCCATAATTGCCCCACCCAACTTTTACCCTCTCTTTGGGCAAGGTATCATAACATCATCAAATTTCAGGAAGCCGGTGGCTAAACTCTCATAACTTCCCTAGCATAGAATCTCTAAGCTTATGCCTATTTAAAACAAAACCACAAGCCTCCATGCTTATATCTAAAATACTTCTTGTACATCTGAGATGATATGTCTGTTTATATTATCATTCTCATATTAAATATCCTCATACTAAGGATATGATTTCATTTCTAGATTTAGGGATCCTCATTTACCATGAATGATACCCATATTCTTATAAGTTTAGGGATTAATCATTTATTGTAAATGATCCCCATTTCCTTTAATTTGGTATTAGTATACCAGATGTTATTAAGTGTAAGGATGCTCATTTGATACAAATGTTATCCATTATTATTATGTTCTTATCTAAGTTTAGGGGTAATCATAAATGATACCCAGATATTTATTATGTATTCCATCTAATTTCAATAGTTATTTCTATCTCATATACATGAATTATGATTCAAATGTAATAAAACATATTCTCATCCTTAAGCATTATAATGTCTATGAATAACAACAATTACACAGACCATAGGTCTTGTATTCTTAAAGTTCCACCTACCTTCATGTTGTGATCCATTCCTTTAGATCCTCCATGATTGACGTATGTAATCTATAAATACATACATGTTGTCATTATCTATACAATTTTGGATAATCTCCTATCTATATTCTTTATCTAATCTTGTCCTTTGATATAAAGGATCTAGATCTATCTTGTGTTCCTATCATCCATATAATCTATCTTCCTCAGATAGTATTTTATCCTATTGATCAATAGATCGACAGTTAGAATGATCTTCTAACCTTTCAAATCTAAGTATTTTCTATCTCTAAGTCTTTGTGTGTCCATCTCCTTGATCTTGATCTTGATCTTTCATAGATCCTTTGATCAACAATCTATACTTGTTAATAAAGATCAAAGGCCTAGATCTTCTATCATCTAGTTCTTCTTTGATCTAAGTTCAGTTAGTTGATCATCCCTAAGGAGAATGATCCTAGTTATCTTCCTTGAATCATATTTGATCAAGGGTTTGGATTATCTAATCTAATAATCTAGATTTGATCTACAACATACATACTAATAAACATCATGTTAAGTACAATACAATGTTATGATTCTTATTGTTCTTGATCATTCAAGATTTTATAGATCTTGTTTGATCATCCTTATCTTACTTACAATTTTTATTAAGATTAGATATTTTACTAACCTTTTATGCTCTTATTATTATTATTCAACCAGTTAATTTTTTACTAGTTGAACATAGCTTATTTCATCCTAAGTCTAGACTACTCCTCTTATTTTCAATTGATTAAGCTTTACTAGTTGAATAGCTGCTGAATACAAAGTGGTTATTCAATCCTCATGTAAGGAGGTGTTTAGACCTCACAAACGTCAATAGAAGGTAGGGGAAGAATGTGATTCTATTAGAAAACCCCCTTAACCACCATGTTTAGCATTTACTAATGTGTCCGTAGCTCAACCTTTCATCAGGTTCCTATGAGCATTTTACCCCTAAGTACTCTTTCTAATTGATTTTAATTAAGTCCATGAACATTTAAAATGTCATTAATGGAGTTTCATTATTCTCCTAATTTGGGCCAAGGAAATGATATTCCTTATATTATCCTACTAACTATAACCCTTACTATCATTAAGTCCATGTCATTCATTCCATGTAAATGTCCTTCAACTCTATTTTTATTTAATTACATTTTCAATGTAAATTTCATGGCATAAGCATTAAAGCATAAATAAATAAATCTATAATTAAATATACTAAGCAATAAAAGACAATTATAATAACATTCAATAATTCAAATAAAAATTTAACATGCCATAACTATTCCTCATGATCCAATGGTCTAGTTGATTTCTATTCATTTTTCATCCCTTTTAGCGTTTAGATCTCGATCTGTCATTTTCCTTTAGATCTAATACACCTTTTTAATGTGATTTCATCATTAGATCATTAATGCACCTCATCAAATGATCTGATCCTTTTTTATCCAGCCGATCACAAAGATCTCAAGTCATTTTATCCAATTTAAGGGTATAGATCTTAATCTATCCCAAATCATCATCATCAAGTCCATCAATCCATATGATATTAACTTTATATCATCACCTAAATACATCCACACTATCCAATCATCCTTGATCAACTTGATCAAGGAGATTACCATTCATTTTTGTGGATTTTACTACTTTTAAGGCTAAATATCTTAATTAAACATAGATCAGTCACTTATAACCATTGATTCCATGTTTCAAAATGACAACATCATCAGTGGATCTAAATTATAGAGTTTGATCATTCCAAATTTTATTAATCATAAGAATTAGTAATACATTTCTTTATTAACAGAATTTTACATGCATCAAAACATAAATTTTCTAAGTTCAGTAGGTTCTAATCATTAAGAGGAATCCAAACCAACTTTTTTTATCTCAATTTGGAGTTAAATTAAGATCAGAATTGGGATTTTAATATTTCAGCCCATTTTCAGGCTGAAATTTGATCTTACTATTTTTGTTTATTTACTTGATCAAGAAACCCAAAAATTTTACTATGATCATGGTCCTTAAGGTTTTGGAGCCTCCTAAATCCATCCATCAATTCATATCTCTATTTTGAGATCATCTTGATCATGATCCAATACTATTGGAATGGATTTTAGTAATTTTCACAAATAAATTCAATTAAAACATATAGCTTATGAGTTCAGTAACTTATATAAGTGATAAGAAATCTATAGAAACTTTCAGATCTAAAATCAGAGCTAAATTGAGCTCTTAATCGAAGAAGCTCTTAGCTCAAAATTGGACGGTTGAGATCAACTTCATAAAATGTGACAAAATGGGAGGGTAGCCTGCATTGCATCACCTGTGATTACCCATCACCGAGGGAGAGGTGACTGGTATAGGCGAGACAATCCAAATCTGGACTGTCGGATCGCCCATCATCGAATCTCCTCCATCCATCATGATTAAAGCTGCAAATTTCATCTCCTAGGGTTTTTGGGCCCCAGGAAATCATCCAACAGCTCAGAAGTTTTATATGAGTCGTCTATGATTAGATCTCTACCATCCAAACTGGATCCATCATCTCTGATGGATCAATGGCCAGGGGAGACCTTTTGGTGGCTGGAAAATACCCAAGAGATGCTGAAAATGAAAATAGAGAGTGAGGGGAGCCTAATTGTGCCAGTCTTGTGAAGGAATTTCATTGGACGAGGGGTTTACCTATGAAAGAATACCCTAGCTACCAAATAATGTATACAGTTCTTGATTTCTCCGGTTCCATTGCCAGAGAAGGTCTAGGACTATGGGGCTTTTGAAGATAACCATGTATTGAAGACATTCAACGGTGCAAGATCACCATTTAACAACCAAATTGGCCGGAATAGCTTGAAAACTCTATTGGAGACAGTAACCAGTACCAGAGTTGTTCTTCATTTGGGATTTCCAGACGATCCATGAGGTGGATCATCATGAAACTAAAGGGCTTTTGTAGATCACCCCTGTCCGACCAGATCCAACAGTGGAGATTTTATTTTAACGGATAAAAATCTATGGATAATTGGATTAGGATTTCCTAGGCAAAAACCCTACTTCATAGGGCACGACGCATCCTTGGATGCTCCCAATGCAAACATGGGGTAGTCTACCTGGGTGCATCTGGGGACACACCCACAGAGAATAAGAGAGAAAGAGGGAAAGAAAGAGGAATTGGGGGAGATGGGGGAGGATTCTTCAGCTAGGATTTTGGGGAATTCTAGGGGACCTTGTGAAGAATATTAGGAGAATTTTTGGAAATTTTATGAGTTATTTATAGAGATTTTTGAATTTTTCCATAATTACTTAAAATTATCATGTTTGATTTCTTTTTATTATTAAATTGTCTTTGGATTCCCACTACCTCCTCCTTCTCCACTAGTAGTTGGTAGTGGTTTTACTCATCCTGTCATGTTTTCTGGCCATTGGATCCCTTTGTGGGCCCCACAGAGGTGTGAAAAGACCATTTTGCCCTTTTATGGAGAAAAATCCATTTTATTCTCTCGGACTCAGAATTGAGCGTACTTAGTGGCGTTGGATTTTTATTTCCAAGTACATTCCAAATTTTGATGTCTTAGGTCTCAGCTATTAGTAAAATTACCATTTTACCCTTTTATTCTTAAAAATAGAGAAAAATAAGGATTTTTCATCCTAACTCAGAATATGACGTACTTATAGTCATTCTGATTGATTTTCCAAGTACATTACAAATATCCAAGTTTTACGTCTTAATTTTATTTTTATAAAAAAATGAATTTTCCTAAAACTTAAAGTTCCAGTTCCACTTTTAAATTTTTAATAATTCAATTATGTTCATAAAAATTGGGGTTGTTACAACTTTTCCATCTCTCTCAATCTACTATTACAAAACACTAGTTTCATTTATAACTTTTTGGTTTTTCATCAGATTTGGACAAACCAATGGTAACCAATGACTATCACCATTGTTTTTCTCCCTCTCATTTTCCCCTCACTCATTCAATGGTCATTAGGTCACTCACATCACCTATTGGGGAGCTTCCATCAAAGACTAGATAATCATTCCTTAAGTACCAGTCCTGGGCACAACCTCCATTGAAGCTCTAATCCATCTCTCATACCTACCCCATGACTTTTCTAAGTACTGTTTGATGTTGTAAGTTTTGGGTAGTGGCTAAATGTTACCTAGCTACACAAAATTTTAGGAAAGTGGCCTGATGATTGCCCAAGCTAAGAAAGTAGCTTGAGGACTGCTCAAACTACACAAAATTTTTGAAAGGTTCTCTATTTTTAGTTTGAAGTGTTTATCAGACATTTGTTAGATGTGATAAGAGTGGAAATCATAGTGTTTTTTGTAGTTTTCACCATTGTTACTGTTTGTTTGGTGGGAAGATTAAGGTTGTTTTAGGTTTTAAGATTACGTTTTGTTTTAAGTTTTAAGAATGATATATTGAACGCCAGCTTCTATTGGGAGCTCAAACTATTAAGGTTTTAAAAATCCAATGTGGAAGTTCGTATTTGTTATAATGGCAATAAGCAATTCATTCATGGCTCTATTTTCTTTATGATATGGATTATGCATCCTTGAAGAACTAAGAAAATATTACTCTCATCTAACTTGCTTTTATTTTCATCAAAGGATTATATGATTCTACTTTAGATTTTCAAATTAATGATAGAATAGCTAATTTGGTTTCTCTTTGGGATGAGTTCATGGAAGGTTGATTTGGATTATGGGAGGAGAAAGGGACTCCTAAAATAGAAGTGAAGCATGAAGATACAAAGATAGGGATGAGGTTGTGTTATTGTTTTAATTAAAACTCTCAAGCGCATGAATCATTTGCAATGTAGCATGCTAGTGTGGCTGATCTCACAAGGTGTTGAACTAATGTTACGATAGTGGTCCTACTTTAAACTATCTAACCTAGCCAAAATTCAAGAGATATTTAATCTAATCTAAAATTGAAATTAACATATGAAATGGGAAATTATGCTAAAATTAGAAACTTACCAACATTAAAAACTTTCCTAAAATAGGCACTTTGTAAATTAAAACTTTCCTAAATTGAAAACTTTCTAATTTGGTGACTTTCCTAAACTAAAACCTTTCCTAGAGTGAAACTTTCCTAAAGTGCTATTAAACAACTTTCTTAAAGTAACTTTCCTAAACATGAAATTAACAACTAATCTAAGGAAACATGCTTTAACAAACTACTTTCCTATTCATGTTCTTCTAAATAAAATAAGTAAACTTATGGGAAAGGAAACTATAACACCTAAAATCTAAGCAGCAACATGAAAACAAACTAATCAAAATCAAACAAACAACCACTACTAGATTACTCTTCCTAACATGAAAGAAAGCAACTTAACTTGAATTTCATTCCTCCAATTTATTCAAACCATGCTCCCCACTTATGGATGCATAGTTTCATATAACTCTTGATTGAATTGTTTGATGACTTTATTTCAAAACAATGCTAATTCAAGGGATCATCAACAAGTTACAATTAAGAAATCAACATATTCCATTCATCAACCAAGTAGGCTTCCATCACTCGTCAATAAGTTGCATACAAGTAAATACATGAAGGGTGCATTCCATTTTTCATGAAAACACACCACCTTTTCTCCAACTTTAAATCCAAAACTAAAGATTAAAGATGATTCCTCATCTCATGAGCTTGAAATCCAAGGGAACTCTTATGGCATATATGGAAAAACTAAAAGGAACTCAATTAACCAAGGCTGAAACTCAATGGAAACTAAAACATACAAAGCTAGAATTTAATAAAAGATAAAGGAGAATCAAGAGGCAATGAAAGATAAAGGAAAAACCTAGATTCATGATTATTTCCCTTGGATGTAATTTCAAGGAAAAACCAGCCTTGAATCTTAATTTCTAAGGCAAAGAACAACAAGAGAAAGCAAAGCAACTCAAACTAGCATGAAAGGATCGAGGAACTAAGGTAAACAAGAGAAGAAGTGAGATGACCAACTTTGAAGAGCATAAAAACAGGAGGTGGAGCACTTCAATGGATGCCTCACACCTTAGAAAAGGAACAGCGGCCAAAGAAATCTAAGAAAAACCAAGCAAAGGGTGAGAATGGTGGGCTAGGAAGAGGATGTCTCCTTCCACTATGGAGGAGGCTACTTTTTCCTTTAGGTGAATCTTCTCCTTTGCTTGGACTTTTATGGAGTTTTATAGTTTCTCTGATATATTTTCTAGGGTGACATAATACTAAGGTGTGGTTGTAATAACCGCAATTTTTGTAATTGATTGAGAAAATCAATAAAGTTTAAGTTTTCAAAAATTCTAGGTTGGAATATTAGGTTATTGGAAATTCTCTTTTTATAGAGATTAAAACATAATTTAAAACTTAGAAATTATAAATGTACTAAAAAAACCAATCGAAATGACACTAAGTATGTTCAATTCCTAGTTAAAATGAAAAATCCCTAATTTTCTTTATTTTTATGAATAAAAGGGTAAAATGGTAATTTTACCCATAAATGAGATCTAATATATTTTTATTTAAAATGCACTCAAAAATACAATTCCAACGCCACTAAGTACACTCAATTCTGAGTTTAGGAGAATAAAATGGATTTTTCTCCATAAAATGGCAAAATGGTCCTTTCACCTAGAAAACATGTAATGAGCGGTCAAACCACTACTAGCTGCTAGTGGAGAAGGAGGTGGTAGTAGAGGATCCAATGTCAATTTAATATTTAAAAGAATTAAAACATAATTATTATATGTACTAATGAAAAATGCAAAATACCTATAAATGCCCCTCCAAAAATGTTCATTAAAATTCCCATGAAAACATCTTGCGTACTCTAAAAAACCAAATCTATATTCCTTCCCAAAAATCTCTTTTCTTGCACTTTCTCTCTCCTCTCTCTAATTGGAACAAGAGACCTAAATTCAATTAGGCACTCTATTTAAAGTTAAATCTCACAATTCCCAACATCCATACAATCCTAAACTACCTTATCTACAAAACGCCCAAATCAATTTCAAGATCCAATGATAAAATCAATAAGAAATCACAAAACAAAGGACTATCGGGCTATCTTATCATCAAAGCGTACTTATTTCAAATTGGGCTTCAAAACTACATTATTTCTCCAACCAGGTAGGTGGAACCACTTCTTATACTTATTTCATGTTGTTTTATATAATTTTTATTTTTTTGTAATTAGTTTTAGGTTAAAAATTATAATAATAAAGGACCAGAACCCTTCAATTCTAGATGATGGAGGACTTAAATGGAAAATCTGAACCATCCAATCAATCCAGAAGGGTCCAAAAGCCCTAGGATAGAAATTTCAAGAATTTTTATTAAGTTTTGAGCCCTTAATTGTAAAGGGATTGATTGGACGGTCCAAAATGGATTCTTAGATCTCCCAAATTGAATCGGATCTCGAGACGAGCTGTGAAATGCCACACTAAAACACACCCTAGGCAACGTCGTCTCAATGGGATGACCGCACAACCGTGACGGTCTCGGGGGATCTCATCCCAATGACAAGAGTGCACCAACCCTTCCGCCCAACCCGCTCTACCTGATCAATCTGGGCCATCCATTCTGCTAGGCCCAGATCAAATCTGGACCCTAGGAATGACTATGAACTTCATAGTTCAATTGTGTAGTCGTCTGAACTCCAAATTGAGATAAAAAAAGAAGCTATAGAAAGCTTATAACATCTATTTTCTTCTGAAACCATATATTAATAAAAATATTTTAGAAACTTTCTATTTTCAAGAATTAAGTTTCTAATTTTCATGATCTTCAAAATCTGAGATGATAAGATCTTGGGGATCTAAATTACTGATGATATAATGTGGAAATCAAGTGATATCCATGATTTATTTGGACAAATCTAAGATAAATTGAGAGATCTACTCTTTATGGTAGAAAAAGCCTAAAAATACAAAGGGACCCACTTGATCAATAAGATCAAGTATCATTGAGATCGATTGAATAAATGATATTATGACGGAATCCATTGAGATCATGGATTGAATATGACCAAAAACAAAGGAATATGATCTTGGACCTTAATGGAGTAAAAGCCCTAAAATTAATTAAAATCCTTGATTTAAAAGGAAAAGACCTAAGATCTAATGGTTGGATCATAAGTAAAAGGTTTAATAATGAGGAATGGGTTAGCTTGAGTTATGCATGAATTTCATTTGATTTATTTCATGAATATAGGATCCATGATAGATTATTGTAGTATAACTTCATTTCAAATGTCCATAAAATTATTCATGAATGATGAATTGTAACTTAGGACCATGTTAGAATTTCATGTTAGATTAGACTATTGTATGAGATGGTGCCTTAGGTCCGTGATAGTTTAATTTTAGTTTATTAGATAAAGTACATTAGTAAGAAATCATGCTAGTGTAATCTTAAGTACCTTGTACCATTATCATTAAGTTGTTCAATTATGTAGTTTTATGCTTTAAAGTTATAATTCATTTATGGTTAAATTTTATTAGTAGATTTAATTTTTAAAGTAATTATGAGATAAAGAGCATTAAACACCAAAAATAGAATCTAACGAGAAAGTAGAGTTTCATGACACAAATAAGAGTGAATTAATTGACTTGGACATAATTAGTAAGGGTTATAGTTAGTAGGATAATATAAGGACTATCAAATCCTTGGCCCAAACTAGGAGATTAATAAACTCCATGAATGACATTTTAAATGTTCATGGATTTAATTAAAATCAATTAGAAAGAGTACCTAGGGTTAACATGCTCATAGGAACCTTATGAAAGGTTGAGCTAAGGTCACTCTAATGAATGCTGAACATGGTGGTTAAGGTAGTTTTCTAATAGAGCCTCACTCTTTCCCTACCTTCCGTTGACATTTGTGAAGTCTAAACGCCTCCTTACATGAGGATTGAAATAACCACTTTGTGTTCACCCATTCAGCTAGTAAGCCTTAGCTAATTGGAAATAAGAGGAGCAGTCTAGATGTGACGACCCAGGTTTTCCCATGCATTTTTAAATGCAATATCTAATTCGTTAGGTGGGATGCATCCCTATTTGAAAACATGTTTAGGAAAACAATGCAATGCAGTGGAAAAATCTTTTGTTTTAAACTCATTTTGAAAACCCCGAGTGTCATTTGCTTTCACAACAACTAAAGTAGTTTTTTAAATTATTGTAATCATAAATGTTGTCCCAGATCTATCCAATCACAGTTCATAGCCCAACTGTAGTAAGTACAAATACACGTCCAAAGGGGTAGAGATTTACTTACATTCATACATGTTTCTTCTTCATTTACTTGATCGTAGTACTAACATTTCTTGATGCTTCTTCTACTCGTGAGTGGAGCTAATCTGAAAAATAATATATTTGGATAAGTATTTCTCATACCCAGTAGGTGATCTTATACTACTATTTTGAAAACACAGTAAGCAACATGCATGATTCTAAGAGCTTTTCATGTAAAACCTCAGTGATTTCTTTTGTGTAAGCATGCATAGTTATGCATAAAACATAAGCTTATTGATGCAATTTCAATCATGGAATCCTTTACTGAAATCTAGTATTCAATGATATGATCAAAATCACAAAGTAGAAATCAATAGATCCATACACGAAGATCTTGGCAAATGCATCAAACTAGCGAGTCAAATATAATAACCCTAAAACTCTTAAAATAGTCATTATTCCAAGCAGATGCTGGTATCACTATAAGTATCATGCACATGGTCTGTCTCTCGGCGAACACATCATGCCAATTGGTCACGAGTACTCGTATACAACCAGCTTGATGCTATATGCATATCAATCACACTGAAATCATAGGGTCATTATGCTCACGATCAGCACACAGCTAGAATCGTGCGCCTCCGGTATCTAGCGACTAACCCACCATAACCTCCACGGCGATTATGGCGTCCCTGAAAAGGGTGCCGTGAACATCTCCAGTGGTCATCCCTGTTTACCGCAGCAGTCAGCGAAGGGACAATGCCTTTTTGGCAGTGATACCATCCACTTTTGTGGTACAGGCCGGGAGGCCAACCTCGTACATAAACAACCTCTCAGCATAGTGCCCACCAGGCTCATGAGCCCAAAAAATATAAAAATCATGTCCTCTTTGGGTCCCTCACACTGCCTAACCAACATCTTTTGGGCACTCCAGCATCTTTTGGTAACCCTCAAGATTATGCATCATGTGTTAGTATTATTAGATGATTTATATGACATGGCAATCCTCAATCTCACTCATCGAAATCATGCAATTTATGCATCTCTTTTCAACCATGCGAGTAATGCATAAAATCAATTCACGCTAATATCACATTCAAAGCCATAAAACATGAAGACAATTCCGCATGCTGTTATAAGAACATTATATCTCGAAAACATACTAAGTACGGTGGTAGATTCAAGCGCTTCAAGGCCATAAAATCATGAAGGCAAGGTTGCATACTTGTATATGGATATCATATCTTAAAAACATGCTAAACATGGTAATAAAGGGAAGTCTGAGTCTAAGATGCATTTCAAAAACTTAGTAGTATCATACTACCTACCTTGATGTCTTGGGAGTGACGTTCTTCACTACTCGACCCTAAATCACTTTTGTGAAACCCTGGATATTCATGAATAACAAGGATCCCAATATCATTTTCTATCCACTAATTAGAATTATAGCTTAATGGCTAGATCTGCCCTTTTTAGGTCATTGCTTAGTACGTCTCCAGGCTAGATCTTATGTATAGTACTATCATCTAATGATTAGATTACCTTTAATCTTTTCCATGTCATCAAGACTGTGTATTTGAATGGTCAGATCTCCTATAGGTCGCTTGTCCTGATGCCTAGAACAAATCTATACTTAATTTGGTTAGTAAGATCTATAAGTTCAAGATGTGTGTAACTTAGACTGGATCTAGGCACATTGGTCTCCTAATAGACCCAACAAATCAATTTATGAAGTTTGATCATCTTTGATCTTGTAGATCTGTGCTATCTCTATAGTGTTTAGGCTATAGTCATACTTAAATAGTCCTCCAACCCTAACTTTTATATTCTCATTAGGTCCGTGCCATTAATAGAAATGCAATGGTTCTTTCGGATCGTCAATCAGAGTTCTACAACTCATGTAATTGTGTTTTTTAGTGTCCCAAAGTCACAAACGAACCAGATTCGTCTACGTGTAGGGCCCACCTGTCATGGTTCCCAGGACGCTCACATGCCCTGGTGGAACCAAGACCTGCGCCCGCACGTCGCACAGCCCGAAGGCTGCTCCACGGACCGCATTTGCATGCGCGCATGCCCAAGCGACTCGCTATGACGCGCGTCCTGGATGGCGTCATGCGAACACATCTTCAGTGTAGGCGTAGTGCGCCTCGACTGCCAGGACATCCCTTGTGCCCTAGTCGCGCCAAGAATCTGTTTGCATGTGACGCGTGAGCTAGGATGGCCCTAGCAAGGGTGTTTCGAGTGCGTGTCGCTCCCGTGTGTCCTTAGGACATGTCGTCTTCAATGGTTGGTTTGGTACTAGCTCTGCACTGGTGATTCCCAACTGGAAAAACACCCAAATCCGAAGTGGATCTGGGCTATGAAAAGAGGAAAATCAGAGAAGAGGAAAGAGGGCTTACCTAGGTGTTCTAAGGAGGTGCCCATTGCTGGAGGAGTGTCCTTTTTCCATTCTGAAACCCCTGCTCGCCAAAAAATATGAAGAAAAAGAAAAACCCAATGTCTAGTGTGACTGGAGGAAGAAGGGGGAAAGAGAAGAGAGGGGAATGGCTAACCTGAGGAAAGGACCTGGCCATTGCTGAAATTAGTAGGGAAAATTAGAGGAGGGTTTTCTGATTTTTGCAAGGCAGAAAACCCTTGCTCGAGGTAGTAGGAGATGGGGAAGAGATAATGATCAGAGAGGAGGGGGAAGGGCTTTTCATAGCCTTGCGAAGGCGGTGTAGCCCATGGTGGTGCTGCCATTGGCAATGGTGGTGCTGTGCACTGCCTGGCTAGAGGTCGGTGCTGGAGGTGGAAGACGACCTGGGGGGTGCCGTTAGTAAAATGGCCCCCTGTGCTTTTGGGTTGTTTTGTTTTAAATGCATTTTACAAAAATGCCCCTTATCTTGAAAAGGTCATAACTTGGTCATACGAACTCTGTTTTTGGCGTTCTTTTAGGCGTTGGATTCCATTTCGAGAATAGAATCTAATGACATAATATTTCTCACAAATTCCTTTATTTGATATTTTAAATGAAATAGGAAATTTAGTATAGTTAATTCCATATATTAATTTCTAAATTTAGTAAAAAGAGCATAAAATATTTGGCTTATTACACTAGACTTAGGCTAAAATAAGTTATCTTGAACTAGTAAAATATTAACTAGTTGAATAATAATAATAAGAGCATAAAAGGTTAGTAAATTATCTAACCCTAATAAAAATTGTAACTAAGATAAGGATAATCAAACAAGATCAATTGATCTTGAATGATCAAGAACAATAAAAAGAAATAAATACTTCTTGATGATGATACATATATATATTGCTTGCAACTTAGATCAAATAGAATAGAAGATTTTAGATCAAATAGAAGATTGAACCCTTGATCAAATATGATTCAAGGAAAAGAACCAAGATCATCCTCCTTAGGGATGATCAAACAACTAAACTTAGATCGAAGGAGAACTAGATGATAGAAGATCTAAGTTCTTGATCTTTATCAACAAGTATAAATTGTTGATCAAAGGATCTATGAAAGATCAAGATCAAAGAAAGGAATACACAAAGACTTAGAATAAAAAATACTTAGATTAGAAAGATTAAAAGATCATTTTAATCATCAAATATATTGATCAATAGGATAGACACTATCTGAGGAAGATAGATCATGATAGGATAAAAGAGCTAGATCCTTAATATCAAAGGACAAGATTAGACAAAGAATATAGATAGGATTATTCAGATTTTATATGTATTGATAGTATGTATGGATTTATAGATTTCATACACCAGTCAGGATTATAGAGGATCTGAAGAGATGGATCACTACTTGAAGGTAGGAGGATTTTATGAATGCATCTACATGGGATGTACATGTTGAACACATGACCTTATGTTGACAGGTGTAATGTTAATACTTATATTAAATCCCCTGAAACCCTTATGATCCAGCCAAACATATATGAAATGGTTAAGTTAGAATTGATGATATGTATTTTGTTTTATTTGAGAGTATTGTATTGTAATGAGAGTTTTATTTTATGGTGAGCTTTGAGTTTTGGATTATGTAATTTGGATAAGTATTGTAATGGATTTAGGTTGTACTGTGAACCACTAGATGGATTCGGGAATTTAATAAATATATATTCCTTCAATGGAATTTTATCATTTACAAAAATTGTACTTATGTTATGTATGAAGTGATGACTTGGGTTTTTCAAAACAAGTTCTAAAGAAAATAATTTTTGCTGCTTTGTTTTGCGAAAAAATTTTACTACTAAGGGCCCTGCCTTGAAAAAGTATTACAAAAACCCGAGTCATCACAGTGGTGGGGATGAAAAGTTATCAATTTGGATGGCTAGTATAGTGGAATATTTAGGGCTTTCAAATAGGAAAGTGGGTGAGATGGTGGCTGCCTTAAGGAGGTGGAGTAGGTGGGAGATGCCACCCTTTTAGGAAGGGGCATCTTCCCCTTCAAAAATCATTGGAATCCCTCTAAATTAGGAATGTGGGTGAGGTGATAAGGTAGAAAAGAGATGGAAAGAAGAAAAGAAGGTGGGAGGAAAGTGGGGTGTAGGGAATACTTAGGAAATTGAGGTGATATGAAAATTTTTGATTGGCTAATTGATTTCCTATGGACTTGGGATTTGTTGGGTGGTTGGGATGGGAGTTTAGGAAGGTGCAAGTTTTATGGGATGGTAGGAATCTTGAATAGAAAGCCAAATTCATGGTAATATTTTGTTGTGAGGTGGAAAGAGATAAAATAAAAAATAAAAAAATGGAAAAATGTGGGAAAAACATCAAAAATGGAAGGCTCTCATCCTATTTGTCAATATGTTAACTTATCCTAATAAAATTTCCCTTAAGTATCTTCAAAGTATCCCTTAAAATCTCATTGATAATCCTCTTGAATTTCATCCAATCCTAGCCTTCCATTTAGCTTAGCTTGATTATTTAGATGGCTACCTTTGAAGGCTCCATTGACTAGGCTTCATGGCTGGCTTTGGAAGGTTCCTAGGCTTGACTTCATGGCTCCATTCCTTAGCTAGAGTGGCTGGAATGGTTTGACTTGAATTCCTTAGCTTGCCACCTTCTCTCATGGCTTATATGACTAAGGTGGCATAAGTGGCTTCCATGCAAAGTTGGCGAAAATGCATGGCTTACTTCATGGGCCAACTTTAGCCACCTTTAGCTCCTTAATCACATTCATTTCTGGTCCACAAGATGATCTTACTCTTTGGTTTCATGTTGGATTGATGACCCTTAAGTTTTGACTTGATCTTTTGATCTTAATCTTCAATGTTCATCTCAAACAATCTCAGCCATTGCATCGTCTCTCCATGACCTTTACTTTATTCAAATTTCTTTTGAGGGCTACACCCCTAGGCATGGGCATGTCACACCCTACACCCTCGATGAGCTCACTGCGTAGCTCAATCCGCAAAAGAACTTTGCAAAGCGCAATATAGGTCATTAAGCATTCATTCCACTTCCTACCAAGAATAAAAAAAACTAATTAAATCTTAAAAAATTATTATTAATCACATACATACCTTGGATTAGTTTTTGGACCTACATAATTTCAAAATTTTTAGTCATTAGGTAAAAAATGCATGTGTTATGAATTTGGTTTAAAAACCCTAATTTACCCCTATAAGTTATAATACATGGATAACTAATTGGATGGTTTTAATGCAAAATTAAATACTTATTAGGTTTGAACACAATCATGTTGAATTTGTTCTTTGTGGGCTAGGAAATTGTTCCCAATGAAGGAAATGGCATTGATTAAAAAATTAAAGTTTTACATGAGGGTATTTGTTCACTTCAAAATATAGTATTATAAAAATTGATACTATCAATAGAATGGGTAAGGAGAATGTAAAAGGAGGTAAGAAGATCATTTCTCCATGCACAGCACTAGTTCTATGCAAATTCGTATATAAGAGGATATGGTAGGAGAAGAGATTTGAATAATGAACTCTTGCCTAATAGAATTTGGCAGTGTTATCTTAGCACTAATCGATGGTTCTAAGATTTATGCTTATAAGCTTATGAAAAGTAGAAGAATGGATTTGAGTATGGTGACTCAACCTTTATGTATATAATGTATGTTCTTTGTATGAAGGGTCTTAGTGTTCCATACCCAAAAACAAAACCAAAAAACACAATCAACTAGGTTGTAGACGGAGATGGCCCAAAGACTTGGCTCATCTAGATCTCAATAGTCTCTCCTGAGGTTTGGACTGAGCTCTTTTCCACATCGTTCTTCTTTTGGATTCAAGGTTAGATACTTAGCTATCTAGTCCTTCTTTTGCTTCTCCGTTGCTCTATTGTGGTCTCATTTTGTTGAGATTGTCCTAGGACTAAGCTATGTGCTTGCAAGAGAACATAAACATCAATTATATTGTCTTATTTAGAAGCATATTGTTGTAAAGAAGTAAAGAAAAATTGCCACACCTTCTACTCTAAGGTTGTGTCCTCATTTAGGGGTCGATCTTTGGGTCTATATAAGCAAGCTTTCTTATTGTAGCCTAGACCTTTGCAAATACTATACTATAAACTCCTCTACCTCTTCTTTATTTTATGGGTGTTCTCCTCTCCTTCTTTATTCTATTCTTTCTTGGCCTACCAGGTTGTTTTATGTACAGTAGTGGTAGGAGGGGCCCAATCACAATATCTAGTCACATGTTCTCACTATCCATGGACTAATTAAAAAGAGAGGCATAAATATTAATGTATGTTTCTCTCTTGTATCAATCACATACATATGTCCTAGGTTCCTCTCTTCTAAATCATATAGATGCAATGACATGAAGGCATGAAATGTAAGTTTTTGAGGCTACTTTTGATACTGCAATCATCGTTATTGAATGCCTACAAATGCTCTATTTTTGTTAAGTTTTGACATGGCGGGAATCATCAAGTTTATTAATTGATATTCCTCTATTGCAGTACTAGTTTTGATTAATAATGCATTGAGTTTCATGATCACTATATACACTTATGCATTTGTTTTAAATGTAATGTTTTCGCTTGTGCAAGAAACATGGAACATAAAGTGTTTTCACAACATGTAGAACAATCCAACCCAAGTAGACGTCTTAAGAGAAAGGGTAGAGGGCCAACAAAAATGAAGCATATTATTAAGAGAAAGCCAAAGGGAATAAAATATATTGTACATTTTGATCATAGGGGCAAGTGATAGGTAATTGTGCATTATCCTATATCAATTTCATTTGCTGTACTGTAAGAAGCATAGAGCCAATCTCATTTAATAATTGGAGACATGTGTAAACACCAATCAAAGATGTAAAATGGAGATGGTGAAGGTATGTAAATGCTTCCTACATATACACATTAGGTACCTTATCTTGTTACTTTCAAATAGAGTAACGTGCTTATTTTTACTTGTAGTTTTCCTTGAACATTCCTAATGACTGCAAGAAGGATGATCTACTAGGAGCCAATGAATAATGGATAAAGTGGTAGAGTGAACATGCAAAAAGGAACATACTTACAAATGCCACTAATCCTTCAAGGTTGCACACTATCCTTGAGTTGTATTCAAGCATCATTAACTAGGATGCATGGAAAGAATTTGTATAGACATGCCTATCTACTAATTTTGGCATATGTAATAACCCAAGGTTTGATTCTTTTAATTATATAACTCGATTGTGCTTAATTAAGTTCCTTTCATCTCCATAGATGTGTAGCTAAGGTGTACAAAAGGGAAAATGGCATGTGAGACTAATCATATGAGCACCACCTCTCTAGGATTGGTTACATTACTTTATAAGAATAAGAAACAAGTATATGTGAGAGTTCACTTTTGTCAAATGATACCGTAATTATTTTATTGCCTTTGATTTAGTGTCTCTTTCGACAACAAAAGAAGGCTGGGACCATAGAGCCCATCAACTGTGCCACCCTTTGAAAATGGCACATTCACAAGGGTGCAATTCCCAAACTTTCATAGACGAATATGCTACTTCAGTTGCTTCATGAATCGTAAGCGGTTCTATGTGTTTACCTTTGAATATCTAGAATAATGGAATTGATCCTATTTTGATAACTAAATTGTGTAGAAACAGTTGACCTAAGAAAGCATAACTACAAGGACACTAAGCAGTACTACAACAAAGGTGAATAAGTAGCCCAAGATAGTGATGTTGCTCCTTCTAAATTCTTCCTTGTAAAAGTATCTGTAGAATATGACTTGGAGAGATGGAAAGCAAAAACCAAAGAGGAGTTGCTCGAGCGATTAAAATGGGATCTACATAGGAAATTTTGGAGATTCAAAGGTCCACATCAAGATGTTGATCCTAGACCCCCATTACACAATAGCTACAATTCTCCAACTGACGAAGACCTTGAAGGAGATATGCCAATCATGGAAGGATGTATATGTAGGCATATGTACATTTTCAATCTCCAATTATTTTATCATCCTCATTCATTCCTATGTATCTAGTACTTCTGATCTTTAGGAAATGCATGTTGGAGCTACATACAACTAAGAACTAAGTCATTATTGCTACACTATATGAGGTTCTCTTTCTGATGTTGCATGAAATGTTGATGCATCCACACACTAAGCATGTGTGTGTGTGTGTGTGTGTGTATTACTACCACTACACAATTGAATACCCCCTACCATTTTCGATAGCAATGAACAAAGTTCATATTGTTAGGGAATGTCATTGGATATCACATTGCTTAGCCTGAGAAATAAATCAAACCCATGTTATACAAGGTGCGTGTGTGTGTGTATGTGTGTGGTGTCATAGTATCCAAAGTGGCAAAAGGCTCCATTGGGCAATCGTATCTACAACAATGAATTTTTCCTTAGCAATGGCCCCAATATTGGTATTTATGTCTATTTTTATGATAAAATTGAATGTCTTCAATGAAAATTCTTATATTCATTACTAATTTCTACAATTTTTTATCTAAGGTCTAGGGATCAGTTGGAGCATTGTACATTCGTGACTCACTAATGGAGATCATCAATAAGTTATGATTCTTTCATATATTATAACAGCTAGATAGTTGATAACTATTATGTTCTTGATATCTAATGCTTTTGACTTATAAATGTAAAGTGCATGGTGTAAATGGGCTGAACTCAAAGATATTGAGCACCCAAAAAAACTCACTTGGAAGAAGGTCAAAGTGAGGTTTACTAGTTAACTAGACTATTTTATAAGCTAAAGTTACAATTAGATATGATATTTGAACCTTTTTATTTTCTTTCTTGTGCTTTGCCCTAGACAATAAACTAATTAGGAATGTGGATATTAGGTTCTTAGATACATGAGAACCCTCACTCATGATAGTTTTATTATCTCACAATTGACAGAGATAAAATAATTAAATTACTTATTATCATCTTATAGTTTTCTACAATTTTTGAATTACTTCAAGATTGAATGTCTCAACTGATTTAATATATGTTGCCTTGTAGGTCGATCTGGGAAGCAAGAGTTACTATGGATTAATATATGTTGTCTTGACTTTTAATTTGTAGATGACTGATCTTCTTTAATGTGAAATGTTAAAATTTCCTTAATACAAAACTAAACTTCATTTATATGGATGTTTTCCATTCTTCATTTGCTTGAGAGTCTTTGTGTCGTTTCATCATTTCAAAGAGGGAAAGTTAGAGTGTCAAACCAAACATATGGGTATGTATGGAGAAGTGTCAATGTATGTAATCACATTGTCTTTTTTCATGTCTTTAAAATTTTGAAGTTCAATGTGGATGTTGGAAGTGAATGTAAGGTGTAGTGCAGGGAGAAAAGAAAGTTGTCTTGCAGCCGTAGATTTCAAAGAGGGATTGATATTAGGGTGGATTACTATGAATGTGAAAGTTGAAATGCATTTGAGGATTATAGAAAGATTGTAATAGTAGCAGCACATTTTCCATGAAGTTGAAGTGAATGTGGTTTCTTTCAAAATGTTGCATGCTTCATGTATTTGAACCATAGAAACTACAAGAAGAATTAATTAATGTAAAAATAGAAACCAACAAAAGAAGACTATTTGAAAAAAAAACTATCCTTTAATATGTGAAAAATAAGATGGTTCATGACAAAACATCTCATTTTGATAATACCAAAATAGGACTATTTTGAAAAATCCATCTTCTATTTTAAAAAAATAAATAAGACAGTTTAAGAAAACCATCTTATTTTGTTTAAAAAAAAGGAAGAAAGTTCGCAAAATCATATTATTTTATGTTAAAAAGTAATACATTTTTATGAACTATCTTATTCTATGTAAAAAAGAAGACAATTTAGAAACTGTCTTATTTTCATTGACATTTTATAAGATGTCTAAGCACAATCTTCTATATAGGTTTTTAGTTGTCCTAAAAACCCTTCACTATAATAGTCAAATTATTTCAAATATTTCATAAGAAAGAATGGTAACTTTGAAAAAACTAATAAATAGTCTCATGGAAAGGATACCAACTATTAAGAATGTCACACTTACTAGAATCCATACTCATTCATAACCACATCCAAGTCATACTACTCCTAACATCAAGTTAGGTCTTTTAATGGGCCAAAACATAAGGCTTAGGACTAGGTTAGCAAAGAATGTGGTATAAGAATAAACACTGTGTTTTGAAAAATATGTAAAGATCTTTTACTAAAGTAATCACAATCTTCTTTTCACACATGAACATTCTCCTTCTTCTTTAGCTATCATTTTATTTTTATTTTCACTTGAATTTGAATATAGCCTTTTTCCACCTTTGAATTTTTCTTCTTTGACGCATTTTGATGTTCACTTCCTCAACTATATTCTTTATATTCATTTAATCAAGATTTCCAACCATCTCTACATATTTTCAGAATATATTGGGTAATAGATATAATATAGGTCAAATATGTGGTAATTTGGATAACAAGAGAAGGCTATAATATAAAGGTTCAAAAGGGATAACTAGCAAAAAATAACATAGGATAGGCTAAAGGCTTTGGGTTAAACAAAGATGGCCTCTATCATTTCTTAGGTTTCATATGGCTTAAAAATGTCCATAAACTCAAGAAACATATGGTATAGCCTTTGAATGATTTCTCAATAGTAGACCAAAATAAAGAATAACTAGAGCAACTAAGAATTAATTTTTGGTGAAGAAAAATCTAAAGTTATGTATATCCCTCACAAAGAAGAATGAATATAATTTCACGTAGCTTTTAAGTCTCTATTAATTTTCTTTAAGATCTCTAAGTTATACTTACTCTTCAACCTAAACTATATTTAAGTGGCTATTGTGCAATAAGTGTTCTAAGTTCAATTTTCATTAAAAACATTGGAAAAAAAGGATAATAAGCTAAATTCCAAAGATAACATTGAATTTTTGAAAAATTCAAATCCTCATCATTGTAAAGGAACTTGCGACAAAATGTAAAGAAAAAATAAAGGGTTTTTTTTTTCAAAAAATGTTCACAAAAAGACTAAGAAACTACAATGAACACATCAAAATTTTGATTTGACCTGCCCTCAAACTTAAATTAAACATTGTCCTCAATGTTTAAAAATAATAACCATGGACAAGTAAAATAACAAAGCTAAGAAAATAGGGTGAGAAGAAGTGTACCGTTATGACGATAATGGTGTACAAAATCTAATGTGAACATTCTGATGTAAAATAAAGTACAATGATGCTAATGCATATGTAAATGAAAGACTCACTAATGACTCCACTAAACCCTAAACTAACACTAATAACATACAATAGTCATGTAGTGGAATCAATAGTGATAAATAGGATCTTCGAAACATCATCCTCCTCATCAGGGTTCTTAAGCTCGAAGAAAGGTTTTAGCCACTAACCACAAACCTTTGAAATGACTTCATTTTTCTCAATCTCAATTACCCCATGAGGATAAATAGTGTGAACTATGAAAGGGCCAATCTGTTGAGATTGCAATTTTCCTAGAAAAAGATGCAACTGAGAGTTATATAAAGGACCTTTTGACTAGGTATGAAAGATTTCCTCAAAATATTTCTACATGAACCAATTTTACGCGATCCTTATATTGTTTTGTAGTATCATATGCATCTCTCTTAATCTCCTCCAACTCTTGAAGTTGGAGTTTCCTATGCGATCCTACTTTATGGAAATCGAAGCTGAGTTATTTAATCACCTAGTATGCTTTATGCTCTAACTCAACTAATGGATGACAGGCCTTTCCATGAACTAGATGGTAGGGGGGATGTTCCTATGAGAGTCTTAAAAGTAGTACGGTAAGCCCATAGTGCATCACTAAGTCGTAAAGACCAATCCTTCTAAATAAGATTTATCATCTTCTCTAATATGTGCTTTATCTCCCCATTGGATACCTCTGCTTGTCTGCTAGTTTGGAGATGCTAGGGTGTTACAACTTTTTCAGTTATACCATGTATTTTCATTAATCCTTTGAAAATCTGGTTGCGAAAATGTTTTCCACCATCACCAATAATAGAGCATGGAAGACTGAAACGTGCAAAAAATGTTATCTTTTAAAAACTAAAGAACCACCTCGTGGTTATTTTTTTTGCATGTTATTGCCTCTACCCATTTAGACACATAGTGTGATGACCCGGGTTTTCTCATGCATTTTTAAATGCAATACCTAATTTCCTAAGGCGGGATGCATCCCTATTTGAAAACCATTCTATAAAAACCATGCAATGCAGCGGAAAACCTTTAGTTTTAAACTCATTTTGAAAACCCCGAGTGTCATTTGCCTTCACAACAACCAAAGTGGTTTTTTTGAAAAACTTCAGAAATCATACATATTTTTCCCCAGGTCTTTCCAGTCACAGCACACAGCCCAACTGTAATTAAATACAACCTCATGTCCAAAGGGTTGAGAGTTTACTTACATGTATAACTCTCTTCTTTTTTATTCACTTGCTCGTAGCACTAATATCTCCTGAGACGTCTCCTATTTATGAGTGGAACTATCTTGAAAAATGTTAAGGATAGGGTGAGTATATACTATACTCAGTAGGAGTCTATCACTACTAGTTTTATAATGCATGCGATGTTTTAAAATCATATGCTCTTTTCCAAAACATGTGCATGTCTGAATACTCAAGTTCAATATCGACATCAAAATCCATTGTCAAACTGAAATACTAACGACTTAAAGGATCATATAATCCAAAATCGAAAGTATCATATACATATATATCATAACATCATGATATGCATAAAATGCTTCATGGAATCCAACTCATGGATCTCTAGTATGGTATGGTCGACCAACCTCATATCATGCCATATGCAATGCACATAAATCATCAAATCATAGGGTCCACTATGCCCACGACCTCCTCGCCGTGTGGTCCCCAGGTACCTGAGGACACTCGGTCATAGCCTCCACGGGGCCTATGACACGTCGACCCAGTGCCGTGACACCAGTGGTAGCCCCCTGTACCACATGCAGTCAACGTAGGGACTTGCCTCTTCTTGGGCGTGGTACCCATCCACCTAATAGTGGTAGAGGCCGGGTGGCCAACCCAGACCCCTCGGCATAGCACCCACGGGCTTACTTGCCCAAATCACATAAGATTTAATAAGTCAAAACCTCTTTTTAAAACTTGTCCTCTTTGGGTCCCTCACAACTGCCTAGCCCTCGGCACTCCAGCGTCTTTTGGCAACCCTCAAGGACATGCAATCTTTGCAAGTACTTAAATCATGCAATGTATGTACTTGTTTGCAAAACGCATATGTGCATAATGTATATGCAATCATTTACAAAACATGGCTATGTACAAAGCATTTATCATGCATGCTAAATTAAGTCATGCAAATCAAGTCATATATTTAAAACATATGTTCTCAATACAATAATAGCTCTTTTAAAAGAATCTAATAGTGATAGAGCACCTACCTGGCTAGGTCGCGCTAACCCTTTTGTCCTCGGACGCTCCTGATCATGGTTTGGGGAATCAAGGTTAGTTTAGCCTATCTTTTATGGGTTTTAGAGTAATTGGTCTTATTACTTAGGCATTAGGGGTCCATGCATATGCCTATGGGTGTCCTAGGGTCCTAATTGGGTCTTGGTATCCTTAGTTTTCCAAAGTTCTAGTGGCCACGCGCCATCATCCTATTCTAAGGGTCATGACCACCTTTTATTGGGCCTTGATCAGTGATTTTATAGTTTGGATATGTCCGCATCGTTGACACAGACACAACGCCTTTTGCGGCACCTCAATCGGAGCTCTAGATCTCAAGTTATAAGCATTTTAGTGTCGTACGTATATAGGAGTCTTAAAAATAAAAAGACGGAATGCTAGGGCGCTGCGTGTCTGCGACGTGCCCCTGGCTTCCTTAAGGAATCAAAAAATGACGTGCTGCGCGTCTGCAGACTCGCCGGGTTTTCCGCCCAACGGTCTCTTTTGCGAGTGCGTCCCTGGACGCGCCCATTTGGTTTTTCAAACGGGGGTCGACGCAGGTCGACGTGGGACATTCCTATTGGATTGTCCTGCTCGTTAGGGACCCAGGTCATCCTCAGGTCGCCCTGGTTTGACCCTGTTGAACCACTGCGGCCCTGGGGACGTCCCAGGGTCCTTGGTGACTCCCTAGAGGCCTATTCCCCATGGATTTTCATGCAAAAACCTAGGGAAACTGAGCCTAGGACTATGGGTGAGATGGGTATGGGGAGTTTTTGGGCGTACCTGCTTCGTGGCTGTTTTTCTCTCCACATTTTCTCCTCTAGGTTACTGCTCCACGATGGATTTTCTCCAACATTTTGGGCTGCCATTACAGGCGCCCAAGAGCTCTATTTATAGAGCTAAGAGAGGGTTTTGGAGGGGGCTCTCACCGCCTTTGAATGGCGGTGGAGAAACCTCCAGAATGGCGGTGATTTCCCCTCCAATCACCGCCGTTCTAGAACTCTCTAAGAGGTGGAAGATGAAGGGTGCCCATATCAAAACGGGCCCCTGTGTTTTGCAGCTAAACCCGTTTTTGTAAAAATTACAATTTTACCCCTGAATTTCAAAGGGCCATAACTTGCTCATTTTAACTCTGTTTTGAGTGATTTTGGTCTTGTTGGATTCCTTTTTCCGAGATGCATCTAATGGCACCATTTTTAGGACCGAATTCCTAGGTTCAGTCAAGGAAACTAGTGAAATGACCAAAAATGCCCTTATCTTTAAAACTGAACTTTTCATGGGATTTTAATATTACAAAAATTGGGGTCATTACACATAGTCTACTCCCACAAGAGTATAATTTTTTTTTAAACAGTTAGGAAATGGACCCATAAAATTAACGCCCTATACATGAAAAAGCTCGACAATTATATAGGTTTTAAGGGCATCATGTTCCTACACCCCATCCCTCTTAACTTTTGACAATTGTCACATGCAATGCAATAAGCATGAGAACCCTAAAAATTGTGGGTAGCTTTGTAGTGGTCTTTCTTGCACTAAAGTGTTCTCCATATGCATGACCGTGACAAAAAGACATGATACTTTGGTGGTCACTATCAAGAACATATCTCCTAATTATCTAGTGGGGATAGTACTTGAATAAGTACAAGTCATCCTAGAAAAAGCACTTGAACTTGGTTAAAAATCTAGAACTATCTTGTTTTGAATAATGTCATGGCATTTGATCAATAATAAGATAGTTAACAAAGACTCGGTAATGGGCACCAACTCATTGGTAGACTCATGAGCCTAGATAAATGGTCTACTACAACATTTTTGAAGCCTTTCTTATAAGAAATAAGCATGAGAATCACTGGTAGATTCATAAGCCTAGATAAATGGTCTACCTTTCTTATAGATAATAACTTTAAATCATAAGAGATAAGATTTAAATTTATCCAGTGCAAAGACAATAGCCAACAACTCTTTTTTCCTGGTATAGCAGTTGATTTGGGCATCGTTCATAGTTTTACTAGCATAGTATATCACATGGGATAATTTTGCAATACACTAACCTAAAATGCACCAATCACATAATAGAAGGCATCACACATTATTTCAAATGGTGCACAATGATCTGTCCATCGAATGATAGGTGTGTAGTTCAATTCTACCTTATGGCATTCAAATGCTTTTATACAATTATCATAAAAGTCTAAAGTTGCCTCCACTACAAGTAAATTATAAAGGCGTCCATAGATTTTACTAAAATCCTTAATGAATCTTTGGTAAAACCCAACATGCCCAAGAATGACTGAATCTCCCTTACCGTCCTATGAGGGGAAGATTAGAAATGAGATCCACTTTGGCTTTATCAACCTCAATGCCATTTTGTGATACAATGTGCCCTAGTATTATTCTGCTTTTGACCATGAAATGGCATTTTTTCCATTTCAATACTAGATTATTCTCTTAGCACCTACCTAGCATTAAAGCTAGGTGGGCCAACCAATCATCAAATGATGATCTAAATATTGAAAAGCCATCCATCACCACCAAAAGAAACACTCTACCATGTCAGACAATATGCTCATCATACACTTTTGAAATATTGAAGGTGCATTACATAACCCAAAAGGCATGTGTCAGTAGCTAAAGTTTCCAAAAGATAGGTGAAGGTGGTCTTCTCTTGGTCCTCTAGTGCTATATGAATCTTGTTATAGATAGTATACCTATCAAAAATGCAGTAATACTCATGTTTGACTAACCTTTCTGGTATTTGGTCAATATAAGGGAGAGGAAAGTGGTCGTTGGTCTTAACCAAGTTCAATTTTTAGTAGTCTATACCACTCTTCACTCAGTGGTCATGCGAGTGGGGAGTAGTTCATTGTCATCATTCTTAGCTACCATTACACCAAACTTCCTGGGTACAACTGAAAATGGGCTAACTCAAGAGCTATCAGAAATGGGATATACTATGCCAATATCTAACAACTTTAGGACCTCTACTCTTACTACTTCCTTCATATTATGGCTGAGCCTCCTTTGCATTTCCCTCATAGGTTTTGCCTTGTCCTCAAGATTAAATCAATGCATGCAAATGATTGGGCTTATACCTTTAATGTCTATTATTAACCACCTTATTGTTGTATTATGTTCTTCAAGAACATTAAGTAGGTGACCCTCCTATTCATTGTCCAAATCAAAAGCAATAATATCAAGTAGGATCTCAGATGGACCAAAAAATGCATATTTCAAGATTTTAGGTAATTTTTTTAGATCGAGGGTAGGAGCTTATCAATGGATGGAAGATGGGTAGTTTCAGTGAGTACAAGAGGTTTCATTTTAGCTTTCCATTTAGAAGTGTCTAATACAGGTGCAGTATCAAGCAGTGTATTCACTTCCTTAATAGAATTGTTTATATCAAAATTTCCATTGAAATGAGGGAAACATACTGCAAGTGTATCAATATTAAAGGATGTGAAGAATGTATCATGGACAAGACTCTCAATCATATTGACTTCAAAAGCATCTAAAGAGTAAAAATATTGTCTGAAATTAAGGACATTTAACTTAATCTACATGTAGCCAAATGACAATTTCATGATTCCATTCTTACAATTAATTATTGCATTAGAGATGACCAAGAAGGACCATTCCAAAATGACAAGGATTTGACTACTAGGATTGGTGACAAGTTGGATGTCCATGACAATAAAGTCACAAGGAATAAAAGCATCTCAACCAGCACTAATACATATGCATCCTCCACCACACCACAAGGATTTTTCACTTATCTGTCAACTAGTTGCAGTGTGGTGGTAGTCAGTTTTATCTCACCTAAACCTACTTACACATAGATTGAATGTGGAAACAAGTTGACACTAGATCCTAAATCAAGCAATATCATATCAATTGTGTCTTCCCCTATCACATATGATATAGTGGGACATTCAAGATCTCTATATTTTGGTAGGTTGTTGTGTTTTATAATTAATCTTACTTGCTTGATGAGAAACCCTTTCTTTTGTACACTATGACTTTGCTTCTGTGTGTAAAGATCTTTAAAATTTTCGCATAAGAGGGTATTTCCTTAGTAGTTTTGAGTCATGGGGTATTAATGTTGTGACAACCCAGGTTTTTAGGATGCAGTTTTTATAATAAACAACGAGATCGATCTCTATTTTAAAATAATTTATGCCAAAGTATGCATAGAAATTTTTCCTTTTAAGTAAAATTTGTGTGTGAAAACCCTGAGCTTCATTAACAAATCACGGAGAACGAATAATGCATAAGGCCATAGTACTTTTTGGAAAAACATATAAACGAATAACTACTAATCCCAAGATTGTTAATCATAGCCCAAGTCACAAATAAGCACTTATAACTAAGTTTACATCAAATACAAAATGGGTTACTATGAACCTTACCTGTGCTTTCTTGATTATGGCCATAATGCTCTTTGATGTCCCTTCTAAGTATACTTTGTTTGATCTGGAAAAATGATGGATTGGGTTGAGTATTTCATCATACTCAGTAGGTACCTTGATACTACCATTTTGAAAACTCGATATAGGAGAGAATTATGCTAAATTTTGTCATATGAACATGCAGTTCTGTTTTTGAGTAAACATGAGAGCGTATGCATAAACTATGAAGTTCATAAACTAGCATGATGAAGAATATGAAGGGAAAGCATAGGAAACCAACTCGTGTATGCATACATCTTGGCAACACAACAAGCAGATTAATCAACGATAATAGTAAATATGTAAAAATCTTAAAATACTAATTAGACAAAGAAGATGAGGATATTGCCATGAATATCATGTGTATGGGCATTTTAGTAAATCACTCAACTGACCGGTCACAAGTACTCATACACAGCCATCTCGATGCTATATGAACATCAATAAAACTGAAATCGTAGGGTCACTATGCCCACAATCAACACACAACTAGAATTGTGTGTCTCTGGTATCTAGAGACCAACCCACCATAGCCTCCACGGTGACTATGGCTATCCTCGAAAAGGGTGCCGTGAACACCTCTAGTGGTCGTCCCTATTTACCACAGCAGTTGAGGAAGGGACAAGCCTTTTTGGTAGCAATACCATCCACCTTTTTAGTGGTAGAGGTCGAGAGGCCAACCCCGTACATACTAACCTCTCAACATAGTGCCCATCAAGCTCAATAGCCCAAAAAAGCATATATATATATATATATATTTATATGTAGAATCCAAATCTCAATCATTATAATTTATGCATTTCATTGCAAATCATGTGAGCGATGCATAAAATTAGTTCATGCTAGTATTGCATTCATAGCCATAAAACATGAAGATATTTTTGCATACTCATACAAGAATATCATATCTCAAAGCATGTTAAAATGATAAAGGCAAGATAGAGGTTAAGATGCATTTAAAAACCTAGTAGTATCATACTACCTACCTCGAGCGTTGTTACTTAGCTTATATCCTCCTTTAATCTGAGTCCTAAGGTACCTTTATGGGGTCCTGTATGTCATTCAAACATAAAAATCCAAGCATGATTTCCTAGATTCACCATTTAACAACTAGATCTATATGATTTGGGTTTTCTAGGAGTTGGTTTACATAATTCTTGGTTCAATCTTGGACTAAGAATGTCCTAAGGCCTCTATTAGATCAATTCATGAGGTCTGATCATAGTTGATCTCATGGATTCATAAGATCTCTATGATTTTTAGGCTATAGTCACACTAAATAGTCTCATGATCCTAAATGTTATTGCATAATTAGGTCCATGTCGAATTTATGAACGGAACGGTTCTTTCGAATCGTCGATTGGAGTTATATAGCCTCCTTAATTGCATTTTTAGCATCGCATCTCAACGGACGTACTAGGATTGTCCGCGTAGGGCCAGTGTGTCACGGTTCACAGGAAGCGTGCGCATCCCGATCCAACCGAGACTGTGTTCGCACGCGTACGCATGCCTGAGCAACGCGCTATAACGCAATTCCTGGATTGCAGACACGTCCTCAGTGCAGCATGGTGCTTCTTGACTCCTAGGGCACCCCGTGTGTCCTAATCGAGCCGGGCTCCCAGGGCACCCACACGTCCTGGTTGAGCCGAGCTCCCAAGGCACCCTGCGTGTCCTAGTCTAGCAGAGCATATGCTAGCATGCAGTACATGCATGACCATTTCCCCTAGGGGCTCGTCACAGGCGTGCTTCCCTCCCGTGCGCCCCTAGGATGTGATGCCATTGACAGGTTTCAACCCGTCTGGCTTGTTTCAAAAATTTGGCAATTTTTTGCTAGAAAATGAGCCAAACCTGGTCAGAAATATGGGGAAAGGAAAGAGGGAAGAGAAAGGAGTGGAGTGGGGAGAGAATCGCACCTGGAAACTTCTCCTCATCGCCCGATCAGAGGCCTCAAATGAATCTACAAACTCTAGCTACTGGATCCGTTTTTGGTCATGATTGGAGTGGAGAAAGCTTGGTTTAGAAGAGGGGAGTGGAGGAATTTATAAGAGGGGGAAGGCGGTGCTACCATTTTCTGCAGCTCCGTACAGCTATGGCAATGCTGTGCACCACTTGGCTTGAGGAAGGGGATGATACAGGGGGTGTCGTTATCAAAATGACCCCTTGTGTTTTCAAGCCATTTTCATTTTAAAAGTAAATTCCAAAAATGCCCTTGATCTTTAAACGTCCATAACTTGGTCATACGAGCTTCATTTTTAGCATTCTTTGAGGCATTGGATTCCATTTTAAGTGTAGAATCTAATGGTACTAATTTTTCTGAAAAATTCCTTTGTTTTAGATTTTTATTAATATTAAACATCTAAAATATTTATTAAATTTTCAAAATAAACCACTTTTACAAAATATTTTCAAAAATTGAATCTTTACAAATGTTAACCTATTTAAACCCATCCATTATCTCATTAATATTTCGAACCTTCTTTGTCATGATCAGTCTTTGAGGATAAGGAGCCTTGGGAATGTAGGATGTTTCAGGAAGTGGCTAAGAGGAAGAGGGAGATGGTCAACCCTTCTCTTACCTTTTTGAAATATTGTAGGCTTCCCTTTGTCTTCACTTGCTAGGGAATCCTTAGGCATACTTGATTATTGATATGTTTACCACTCCTAAGGGTAGCAATATATTTGGCTTGTTCATGAAACTTTTAATCCTTTGATGAATTGCAAATCTCAAACTGCTCCTTGACATTTGGTACTAGTTGATTAGGAAATTTTCGTTATTCCCTCTCACTTAAAGAAGCAGAAAACTATACCATTTAATAGTCCAACTTCATAATAAATTGTGATTTGGCCTACAAAGTTTGCTTTGTGCCATTCTAAAATAGCAATGAACTTTGCATAAGCAAATTTAAGGTCTCTTCAATAGATGGTTTCCTTAATTGTAATAGAAACAATTGAGAAGGTTGCTACTGTTGTGGCATTGTGGCATGAGAAATTGGCTGAGGAAGGGGAATTCCAAGTGGACCCCCTTGATGGTCATTCTTAGACTATGAAAAATTAGGATGCCTAGCCCATCTAGGATTATTGGTGTCAAAATATGAGTTTTTACTAGGGTTTCTAATTGAATTCAATGCATTCACTTTCACCAAATAATATTTAGGAAATGTGGAGCTTAATGAGTGTGATGAAGTTGGATGTGTTGGATTACAATATATTAAACAAACCTTAGACTAAGGTTGCATAGAGGATCCATTAACCAACACAAATGCATATAACCTATGTGTGAGACTATTTATCATGTCTACATTGTAGGCCAACATGTCTCTTTTACTATACTAATCTGGAGTGGCCCCTACCCTTAGAATTTCTTTCCATCCTTGTAAAATAATCCCGTTCCTAGGAATTTTCTAATAGACACGAAGAAATCCCTAGCCTTCACATCACTCTTTATCATGAATGTCGTACCACTATTGGCATCTATCATATGTTGATTCTTTGGTGTCAAACCTTCATAGAAATACTACACCAATAACCACTTCTCAATGCCATAGTTTGGGCATTTTAGCAATAAGTCCTTCCACCTTTCCCAAAACTTGTAGAAATGCTCCCCCTCACTTTGTTGAAAATTTATTTTCTCCCACCTAAGGGCGTTGGTTTTGTGGATAGGGAAAAATTTATTCAAGAATTTTTTAGATAATTGTTCTTCAGGTGTGATGGACTTACCTCTAAGGAATTTATCCATGCCTTTGCTTTATCCTTTAATGAGAAGGGGAATAGTTGTGGACAAATTGAATCATTTGAGAAGTTATGGTGCTTAAATGTAGCATAAGTGTCAAGAAATTCCTTGACATTGTGATACGAGTCCTTGTCTAACCCTTAGACAATTAGCAAAAGTTGGATAACTCCTATATTTAACACAAAACCATATGTGTTAGTCACAAGTAACCCTATATAGGGTGGGGAGTTAAATTGTACTAGAGTAGAGTAGTCTCTAAGCGACTTGACTTCTACAACCTCATTCGTCATGGCTAGTGTATGGTTATTTAGATCAACTTGATTTGTAACCTTGCCTAGTGGTCTGCTTGATATCATGATCTAAAAATAATAAATTTGGGTTCAATCATCGATGGCCATGCATACACTAGTGGTTGGTGCAGTTGATGCAACTTTTGTATACAATGAAAGATCTTCATTATATATAATGAAAGAATGCTTTCTATTTCACTAACTAAATGGTGAAGCCTAAACTAAAATATGCAACTTATATGAAAAATGATGCGCATTCAAGGATACACAATAAATCTATCCCTAAGGCAAACAAGTTGAAATTTTTATATTAATCTTGCTCTCTATATGAGAGTGGCTTTTAGATTAATACTAACCTAGAGAGTTGTTCCTCTTTCAGACTTGTTTTACTACTCACAAGTTAGATCCTAATATTATCAACCATTTCACAGCCTCCTTAATTAACCATAGGTAATCTTTAATACTCACAAGTTAGTTCTTAACATAATCAACCACTTCACACCCTCCTTAATTAGACATAGGTAATCTTTACTGCTCACAAGTTAGATCCTCACATAATCAACCACTTCACACCCTCCTTAATTAGCAATAGGTAATCTAAGTCATTGAGTGTGTTGTTAGGGCTAGTCATTTAAATACCAAAATAGTTGATTAGATAGGGACCACTGGAGTGAGAGTCATCTGCCTCCTCCCAAAAGAGTCCTATGAGTTCTTGGGCTGCTATTAGTCTCTTTTAATTGATTTTAAATTAATATAAGGTTGGGTTGCATTGGGTGATGATTAACCTAAATGGGCCAAGAGGTGGTGATGAAATCCACCCTTGACCTTCGAGGAGTGATTGCCCTTGCTAATTAATTTATCATTCCCAAGGTAGCTTGGTCATCATATATATCACCTTAAAGTAATATATGTGCCCTAAAATTGTAAGAAAAAGCAGTAAACTAATGAAAAAACCATAATTAAAATGCAATAGTTATCATAAAATACACATTATATGGTATTGCCTACCATCCACAATGCAAAACTAATTTAATATGCAAAGTCCTAATCTAGAAAATGTAAGGAGTTAGGATTCTCATAATGGGGTCCTAAATAAAGTCTTCTTGTTCAAGGGTGAAACCATGTACAAACCATCTCCTCTTCCAAGTTAGGATGTTTGACCATTGACATGTATTATTGCAACCCTTTTAAATGAATCATAATTTAAATAAAATACATTTATGTCCTCACTACAATTCACTCAAAAATAAAATTAATGTAAGTTATCCTAAATTCTCCTCCAGGTTCCTACAAAAATAAAAATAAAAATAAGTATCAATTACCACGGGAGTTAGAGAAAATATTCAAGAATGTAACTAAAATGTGTGTAATTCTAAACTATGATTGGTGGGAAGATAATTTAAACTAGATTTCAACTGAAAGTTTGCTTCAAGTCCTTAACAACAATGCTAAAAAAATGATGTGTTTTAAAATGATCTGCAAGCTTACAAGTCTATTAAAGCATAGATCGTACAAGTACAGGTCAATCCCACGAGGACTAAAATTTAAAAGTTATGAAATTTTAACCACAATATATTTTAAATTAATTTAACCTAGCTAATGAATGAGAGCACTTACTTAATTAATTCTAAAACACAAAGAGATATAGAATCAATCAAATCTAAGCACAGGGTTGTAACATCTACCACACTAAATTAAATATTCTCAAAATTAACCAAATTAGAATTTTACACTATTCATGTTAATAAAATCTGTGAATTTAAACACATGAAAAATATCATCATTAAAATTCTACTTTCTATATTTTCTCAATTCTAAGATTTTACCTAATTTAGTATATTTCTTGAAAGCATAACATGTCTTTTTAGGGCATTATCTAAGATATTCATATGCTAAATTAATCTAATCTATCATGTCTACTATCTAAACTATAGGAAATACTTGATATTTTCTATGAAAATTTTCTAAATATATAAATTAGATTTCTAATCCTAAAATTAATATTGCAGCATTTTTTTATACCTAAAGTTACCAAAATATGAAAATACCTAAATCTAGTGTAGTTTCATCTTAACCCTAGGGTGAAAATTTAGTTACACATGATTTTATTTAGAACTAAAACATTGAATTCACTAAGTAATTCTAAGCACACTTGAAAACTAAATATTATACTAATAAAACAACTACTAACTAATGAAAATCTAACATACACCAAAATAAACAAAAGTTACTTACTAATGAATCAAGTAATGAAATAAAGCACAACTTTTATTTGCTAAAATTTAAAAGAGTACAATGAACTCAATACATGGATTGATAAGAATAAAATCAAAATAAAGCTTCCTATAGAATGAAGTAGATTTCACCAATTCTTTGTTGTGTCACTCAACAAAAGTCACTTCAATTTTTTCCAAACTACAATGCTGCCTTCGTCCAACAACCAATCAATATCTTATACTTGTTGTGTCACTCAACAAGCACAGTGGACATCACCCAATCACCATAACCCAAGAGAGGAAATCACTCACCGCTCAGTACAATCCATGCATGTAACGTACGGAGTGTGTGTGTGTGTGTGTGTGTGTGTGTGTGTGTGTGTGTGTGTGTGTGTGTGTGTGTGTGTGTGTGTGTGTCTAATTTAAAGAGGGACAGAGTGTGTGTTGTGCGTGGAAGAAGAGGTTATTGCATGGAATTGAGAGAGAGATGTGGTAGAATAGATGCATTGATGGGTAGATGGAAGAAAGGAGGAGTGATGTGTGGATTAGCAAGAGGGAATGAGTGAAAGATGATGGTAAGCATGGAATACTTAGATGGATAATGGTGCATGTAAGGCCAAGTAATAAAAATGGATAAGATGGATGGTGGAATGGAAAAAAGGAAAGATGGTGTGTTAGATGAAATAGAGATGAAAGAAAGAAAGAAGGGGGAAGGGGGAAGGGGGATATATGTAATAGCAAGATGGATGGAATACAAAGATGCATGTAAGACTAAGGTGAAAAGAATGGTTGAGATGGATTGAATGGAAAAGAATGCGGATGACAAGATTGTGGAAGTACCTCTCTGCGGATTTCATGCATGAACTCTGCATGATCTCACCTCAATCTCTTATTTTTCTCTTCTCCTCTCTTCCAATGTCCCAATGTTTCTCCCTTTAGATGATTCACGTCCAAGAACAAGGAAGGAATGGAATGTCTTGGACATCCACTCTCTACCTTCTTTTATCTCCTTGCCATTTCTCTTCAAATCACAATGAATCTCTTCTATATCCTATCTTTTCCCTTAACCAATCACTCTCTTAAGAAACCTCCTACAAATTACTCGTATCTCCCTTTATTTTCTCTTCTCTATTTCTCCCTTCTTATCCCTATCCAAATTTCATGTGCACCATTGGTCACACAATCTACAAATCAGGCAAACTAGTTTATTTTGATCAAACCATGTGAAATGAAACCATGCACACATCAATCCCTATTTCTTTGGAGCATGCACTCATGATTAACCTAAGGAATGCTCACCTTTAGTCTTCATTTGACTTATACATACGAGTGTTTGAAGATCTCTTAATCTTAGTTTTTGATATGGAAGTTTACTTTCATGGCTCCATTTATGCACGCAAGTTATTTGAATGGATCCTTCATGCATCAGTGCTAATTTGAGTAACCATTATGCACATATGTTTACTTGGTTAATCTATTTTGCAGATGAGGGCGTTTTTGGCAGTGATACCATCCACCATTTTAGTGGTAGAGGCTAAGAGGCCAACCCGTACAACCTCTCAGCATAGTGCCCACTAGGTTCATCAGCCTAAAAAATATCAAAATAATGTCCTCTTTGGGTCCCTCACACTGCTTGACCCTCACAACTGCCTAATCAGCGTCTTTTGGGCACTCCAGTGTCTTTTGGCAACCCTCAAGATTATACATCATATGATGGCATTATGAGATGCTTTATATGACATGACAATCCTCAATTTCAATCATCATAAATCATACATTTTATGCAATTATTTTCAAAACAAGCGAGCAATGTATAAAATCGGTTCATGCCAGTAATCGCATTTAAGGCCATAAATCATGAAGACAATTCCGCATGTCTTACATCTATAAACAACTAAAATTAGACTATTGAATTAGGGATCAATTTGATATTATGCGCATGATTTCATATGTGCTTGTGAGGTTATATTCATCTGTGTATGGGTATTGGAATGTGGATCTAAGATATACATAGTTGGATTATGACCTTTCATTTATATGCATGACTTCGATATGAAATATACTCATGTACTTATCAAAGAGATTAGTTGCAAATGGGTATTTAAATATAAACAACAAGATGCATGTGAAATCAATGGATGAAAATCAAAACCCATCAAGGCATGAGTACACATGCTATTCATGAAATTAATGGATGAAATCCAACATTATTAAGAGCTAGAGTGAGTATGCTACAACAAAATTTCTTTTAAGAGTACCAATGGCTGCCATATTCCTAGCATAGCAAACTATGGGGTCTCATCTCATTTACAACTCCAAAGAGTTTCCAAAATAGCGCTAATCACACCCTTAGTACACAATTAAATGGACACTCCTCGTTGTGAAATATCATAATCCTAGATAATGAATTGAGTCAAAAAAATGCACAGTGCATTTCAAATGCGCATGTCACATATTTATAAAAGTACTCATGTCTTTAGACAAAATACTTGGAAAATCACTTACAAGAGGAGACTTAAGCTCTTTCCAAAATCCCATACTTAATTTTTTCAAAATCACATATGGTACATGTGTTAGAGATTTTCTTTGTACTTTTAAAATTGCACCAACGCTAGGACCTCATGTACAAAATATCCACCATAAATATGATGCTCAGAATAACAAATTGATATAGTGTGAACCTATAGTGTGCATGAAATTAGGTCAAAAAGTCAACTATGCATATACATCAAGGGCTAAATTAACAAGTGTATGTGATAGGCAATGAAATCAAGTGTACACTTGCTATAAAGTATCCATAGTGTGCATGGCCATAACTTAGGATCAATGGTGTATGATTCTCATAGGTCAATCCAACAACTTATGTTCCAAATGGACTAACCAAATAAACATAGGTTGGTGAATATGAAATTTGGATCCATCAATCATCAATGAGTGATATACATGTAAATGTTATAAATAATATCCTTAAAATTAGCATTTTTAACCACAAATTTACTTAACTTATCACTACATAAGGGTTATTTTAAATTTTCAAAGGATTAGGTAGAAGTGAGAAAAGTTCTCTTTTTGGCAACCTAAAACCCAAAAAGAGAGCTATTCCACCATTTTGGCATTGTCATAGACCCATAGGATAGGAACTATGAAGCTAGAAATTTTAGAATGCTAAGGAGTGTCCTTATCAAATTTAGAGTAGTCAAAAATCCTATGCATGCAACCAACCTTATCATACTAAAGAGGGTGTCAATAACAAAAGATAAGGTGGCAAATTTTTATGCATTTATGCATGCAAAACCATGACTTTGAGGAGCTTCTAAGAGAAGTATACTCAAACACAATGAATCACATGTATAACATACTTTTTTGAATAAAAAAAGTCATAAGTAGGGCCCACATGCAGAACTATATCTGTCACTCACTCACTTGGAACCAGAGCATGACCCATAGGAAAAACATGTTCTTTGTTCAAGAAGAGGAGGACATCATATACACTCTAAAACATGTTTTTACATGAGTGAATAAAGGAGAAAAATAAGAATGAAAATCATGTAGTTAAGAATGACATTTATGGGAAATTTATGGCTCTCCTTGATCCAAACTTTTAAAGCAGTAATGGATAAGATTTTCCCTCAATTAGGGCTACCATAAGAAGCATCCAATGAAAAGCCATTTTTAACAGAGAATCAATGGATTCCTGGGTGGACCAATGAGAATGAAGCATGCAAGAAAGTCAGAGCTGAAGAGGACTAGTGGAGATTTTTTAGTGGGCTGCCCACTATTTTTTTAGGAGTGTACAAATTAAATTCAAGAAGGTAGGAAACATGTTTTTTAGGAAATCAGTTATAGAAACTATCTTGACCATCCACTCTAGGGTTATGCATCATCTTAAGACTGGAACAAGATATGATAAAAAAGGAAAGATGGAGTAGGATGTGAGCTATAGAAGAGGAAGAAAATTGCTAAAATTTTAGATGTGATTTTTATGGGGAGTAAGCCTGATTTTTCAAAGATAAAAGTTGAGAAGGAAGTGAGAGGAGTGGGGGGAAGAAGTGAAGGCCTGCATGCAACGGTCTCAGCCCAATGTGTGAATCCTTGGCTGATGAGGGCGGGCAAAGAGGGCTGGCAGGCTTCTAGGCAAGGTGAGAGACTGAGAGTTAGTCCCACATCACTAGGGGGAAAGTTAGGACTTCCCTTGCAATGAGGCCTTCCGAGGGGTGAAGCCCAAGAGGGGTGAGGGACCTAAGGGAACAAAACCCTGAGCCGCTACCATTGCCTGCGGCGATGGATATGCAAAGGGGACAATATCGTGACTGTTGTGCACTCTAATACATGGAACGAGGCCTTTTCCCTAGGCAATTGGGGAAGAACAAAACTGTGCGGGGTGTATGGGCACTCCGGCACGGACAATATCATTGCAGGGTGTGGGCCCTCGGGCTGTTACAAGTGGTATCAGAGCCAGACCCCGACCCGGTGTGGGCGGCTAGCCGCACGTGTGCGCTCACATGTGGTAAGACATGCGGGGACGCATGTCCCCTAAGGGGGAGAGGTTGTGAAGCCTTAGCTGATGAAGGCGGGCCAAGAGGGCTGGCAGGCTTCTAGGCAAGGTGAGAGACTGAGAGTTAGTCCCACATCACTAGGGGGAAAGTTACTGGGCTCTTGATAAGAGTGATGAGGACTTCCCTTGCAACGAGGCCTTCTGAGGGGTGAAGCCCAAGAGGGGTGAGGGACCTAAGGGAACAAAACCCTGAGCCGCTACCATTGCCTATGGGGACGGATATGCAAGGGGGATAATATCGTGACCGCTGTGCACTCTGATACACGAAACGAGGCCTTTTCCCTAGGCAACTGGGGAAGAACAAAGCCGTGCGAGGTGTATGGTGTGACGACCTGGGGTTTTTGAAACACATTTTATAATATATTTTTCAAAGGCAAGGGAGTCCCCTCAGTAAAAAAATTTCGCAAAACAAAGCAGCGTAAATTCTTTTCTTTTAAACTTGTTTTGAAAACCCAAGTCACCACTTCATACATAATATTAGTACAATTTGTGTACAAAATAAAATACCATTGAAGGAATATGATTTTATTAAACTTCCAAGATCCATCCAGTGGTTCACAGTATAGCACGGTATCAATACAATACCTGTCCAAATTACATAATCCAAAATTTACAAACCTCACCATATATTAAAAACTCTCAGTACAATACAATTCCCTCAAATAAAATACATGTCTTCAAGAGGAGGTATCTTGTTTGATTATTCATCCACATCTTCTTAAGTCTTTTATAGCCTTGAGCTTCTAACCCTCCTTCTCTGTATCTGAGGTATTGTAAACATGGAAACATGTACAATACCTCAGCAAGCTATGCTTGGTAGGGGAATACAAAAACACATTATTTCATCAAGATAAGAGTATATACCTCAGACCTTATTTCATCATAGTTATCCATTCATAAGATATCTCCACATAGGGTACATATGTTATTTATGTAGTATATGACAAATTAGTTAATATAGTGAAGATTGCTCAAAACTTGTTACTTTCCCTGGCTATACTCCCACTTAGGAGAGCAATACCTAGCCAAAGATTATTCAACACTTATTCCTTCCCCTGATTATACTCTCACTTACGAGAGCAATACCTAGCCAATCCTCATATGGGGTTTTCATTCTAGGAGCCAATGTAATAGCATATCATCATGCCATACTTGTTCCTTCCCCTGGCTATACTCCCATTTAGGAGAGCAATACATAGCCAATTATCATAGGGGTGTTCATTCTAGGAACTCATGTAATGGCACATCATCATGCCATGGCATCATACTATGCCTATCATATGTGCATCATAATGCAAAATACATTAGGACTACTATGCTTACATCCTCAATTCGTACAACGCGATCGGATAACTGTATAATCCTCCACTGACACCAACTGTGGAATAATCAATCCATGTCCTCATGGAGTGGACCATGGTTGTCACAGTGGGGCCTTCCCATTACTGCCCCACCCGACATTTAGCCTCTCTTTGGGCATGGTATCATCATATAAGTTTCAGGAAGTGGGTGGCCAAACCCTCATTACTTCCCTAGCATAGCATCCCTAGTCTCTATCTCTGTGTAAATCAAAATCCACAAGTCTCCATACTTGTATGGAAAATATATTGTACATATCAGACGATCTGTCTGTTTAACTAAGGCTGGAATATTATACATACCCTATTCTTAGGTAATCTCCATATCTCATTATTTTCACCTTATTAAACTTGATCAATAACTTAGATCAAGTGGATTAGATTATGAGGTTGGATCATTTTGTTTGATCCTTTGGTTAGATCACTTAATTTGATCATATAGTTTTGGATCACTTATCATATGTTTTGGATCCCTTAATCCCTTAATTGGATCATATGTTTTGGATCCCTTAATTGGATCATATGTTTTGGATCCCTTCATTGGATCACATGTTTTGGATCCCTTAATTGGATCATATGTTTTTGGATCACCTAGTTGGATCATGTATTTTGGATCACTTAGTTGGATCATGTATTTTGGATTCACTTAGTTGGATCATCTATTTTGGATGATAAGTTTTGGATCACTTGTTTGGATCATCTGTTTTGGATCATAAGTTTTGGATCACTTGTTGGGATCATGACTATGCTAAGGTACTAAGCATAATGATATAATGAAGGTCTATATTTTTAGACAGATAATCATGTATATCTATACATGAATCTCTAATACATCATTGTATATCCACCTACCTCAAAGTAGTATCTTGATTCATACATCTCCAGTGTATTTTTCCACAATGTCCATCATGGTCTTGATTCATCCATCTGTTAAACTATATGTATAAGGTTATTTCCCTATTCAAGTATGTATTCCTATAGATGATACCCAAATTTTCCTTAAATCAAATTTGATCAAGGGTTTGGGATTTTCTATCTATGTTCTTCTACATACGCATACATACTATACAATACCACATTAGTATTTGTTTTTTATCATCCAAGATCCTATGGATCTGGTTTGATCATCCTTATCTTGATTTTCAATTTTTGTCAAGATTAGATGATTTACTACATTTTATGCTCTCATTATTATTACTCAACCAATTAATGTTTTATTAGTTGAGGGTAGCTTATTTCATTCTAAGTCTAGATTGCTCCTCTTATGTCAAATTTGCTAAGGCTTACTAGTTAAATGGTTGAACACAAAGTGGCTACTTCAATCCTCATGTAAGGAGGCATTGAAACCTCACAAACGTCAACGGAAGGTGGGGGGAGAGCGTGGCTCTATTAGATAACCCCCTTAACCACTATGTCCATCATTCACTAGCTTGACCCTAACTTAACCTTTCATAAGGTTCCTATGAGCATTTATTCCTAAGTATTCTTTCTAATTGTTTTTAATTAAATCCATGAATTAAAATGTCATTCATGGAGATTTATTATTCTCCTAATTTGGACCAAGGAATTTATATTCCTTATATTATCCTACTAACTATGGTCCTTACTATCATTAAGTCCATATCATACATTCCATGTGAATGTCCATTCCTTCTAATTTCATTTAATTACCATTTCAATGAAATTACAATTACTTAAGCATTGAAGCATAAGTTTAAAGCATAAATAACAAGTAACTAAACACTTAAATAAACAATTAAATAACCAATTAAATAAATAATTTAACTAAGAAATGAAAGACAATTATCATAATGTTCAATAATTGAAATAGAAATCTAACATGTTATCATGATCCAAGGGTCTTAATAGATCCATAGTCATCCTTCATCTTTTTAAGGTTTAGATCTTAATCCTTCATTTTATTTTAGATCCAACATATTATATTGATGTAATTTAATTATTAAATCATGGATTTATCTCATCCATTGATTTGATCTTCCTTGATCTACCCAACCAAGGAGATCTTAGGTTACTTTGTACCATTTAAGGGCATAGATCTTGATCTAGCCCAAATCCACATCATCCCTTCATTAAATCCCTATGATCTTATCTCAAGATCATCATCAAAATACATTCATACTGTCCAATCATCCTGGATCATCTTGATCTAGGAGATACTATTCAATTTTAAGGGTTTTAGTAACCCTTAAGGCTAGATCTCTTAAGATCTGCCTAATAAATACAATTTAATCCACTGATAATATTTATTATGTTATAAAATAATCATCCAATAAGGTATTTGTGGTCTGATCATCCTAGATCTTGTAGATCAAGGATGTTAGTTACTTATCCACTTAATTACAGAAATTTTAATCAATTAAAATTAAAATTTTATAAGTTCAGTCCATTTGGATTATCACAAGGAATCCATCCCAACTTTCAAATCTCAATTTGGATCTCAATTGAGATCGGAATTGAAAATTTAAGATTTCAGCCCTTTTTAAGGGCTGAATTTCACCTAACTGTTTTGATCATTTTGGACTGATATAGAGGCATAAAAATTCTACTATGAACATGTATATTAAGGTTCTTGGATCTTCTGAACACATCAATCGGTTCAAATTTCATGTTTGGGGTTATGTGGGCCATGATCCATGATCAATGGCACGGATTTCATCAAAAAGATCATGTAAATACTACTTAAAAACATGATCTAATAATTTCAGTGAATTAATAACATCAACATTATTCCAAATAAAGTTTCTGTTCAAAAATCAGAGTTCAATTAAAGTCAGAATTAATATTTCAATATTTCAGCCCATTTTAAGGGCTGAATTTCATCTTTTCTATTTTTGATCAATTAATTCATATAGAAGAACATAAATATGACTGTGAACATAATCCTAAGGTATTATAGTGTCTCTGAAGACATCCATCGGTTTAGATTTGTCTTTTAAAGTCATCTGATCCATGATCTATGATCATGAATACTGATTTTCACAAATAACATATAAAATCACAACTTGAAACATGGATATAATATATTCAATATCTAGATTAAGTGATAAGAAATCTACAGAAACTTTCTGATTTAAAATTAGAGCTATATCGAGCTCTGAATTGAAGAAATAAAGTTTACAGTTAATTGAATGGACGGACCAGATCCGTTCTGGGTTACAGGTATGAGACAATCACTGTCCCGCACCTGTTACCGCCTAATCCAGGTATTTGGCAGGGGTGACCTGCTACAGGCGAGACAGTCTGATCTAGACCGTCAAATCGCCTGTGGCTGGATCTCCTCTGTCCGTTAATCATCAAAAGCCCAGATTTCCTCTCCTGGGGTTTTGGGACCCCAGGAGGTCATCCGACGGACCTACGGCTGGGGAGATCTTTTCATAGCCGAAAAACCCTGCTAGCCTATCGGAATTGAAAGTGGGGGTGCCAGTGCACCTACCTGTGCCGGTCTGGAGGGGAGGAGCTCACAGGAGATTGAGAAACTAGCCGGAGAAGAAAAGGAAAACCCTAGACGCTAGATAATGCATACAGGGAGTTATTTGTCCGTTCCCATTGTCGGAGAATATGGAAAACCATAGGGGTTTTGTATATCACCCCATTCTGGAGATGAAAAACGAGTCCAGATAACTGTTGAACGGTCATGTTGGCTGGAATATCTTGAAGAACATGCCGAACACGGTAACCCTTACTGGGTTAAATTTCGTTTTCATTTTTCCAGAGATCCAAGAGGTGGATCATCCTCAAATTAAGGGGCTTTTGTAAATATCCCTTGTACGAACATATCCAATGGTGGAGATGTGGTTTTATCGGTTAGAACTTGATGGCTAATTGAAATGGGGTTTCCTGGGCGGAAACCCAGTTCAATTGGGGACGATGCGTCCCCTAACACGCTAAACAGCTCCATTGTATCTGGAGTGTCCGGTGCGTCTGTGGACACACCCTAAGGGAAAAATACAAGTGAAGAAGGAGAAACAAATTAGGGGAGATGGGGAATGTTTCTAGAGCTAAAATTTTGCAGCGTACTAGTGGACCTCGTGAACGATTTTATGAATTTTTTTGAGAATTTTTTTGAGGTCTATTTATAGAGGTTTTGAGTTGTTTTCATAATAACATGCAATAATTATGTTTTCTCCTTTTTATTATTTAATGTATAATAGATTTCCACTACCACCTCCTTCTCCACTAGCAGGTAATAGTGGTTTGACTAATGATTGCATGTTTTCCAGACATTGGATCCCTTTGTGGGTCCCTTGTGGGCCCCATGTGGGCCCCACATGAGTGTGAAAAGACCAAATTGCCCTTTTGTGGAGAAAAATTCATTTTATTCTCCCGAGCTCGAAATTGAGCATACTTAGTGGCGTTGGATTTGTATTTCTGAGTACATTCCAGATTTGGATGTGTCAGGTCTTGATTATTTGTGAAATTACCATTTTGCACTTTCATTCATTAAAATGAAGAAAAATATAGATTTTTCATCCGTATTCAGAAATTGACGTGCCTACAGTCAATTTAAAGTGTTCGTCACATATGTTTTCAATTATACATCTCCCATACCTTGATTTCACTTCTATGAGAAGTGCATATTTTATAACCCTAATATTCCAGCATGATTTTCATTGAAATTCTAAATTTCAATATTTATTTAATTTCATCATAAAAAAATTAGAGGTGTTACATATGGGCACTCTGACATGGATAATATCATTGCAGGGTGTAGGCCCTCGGGCTGTTACACAATGTTTGGCCATTGATTAGGCAGTGGACCTTGTCATCAGCATGGGGGTTGGTTCAGTTCGGTTGATGTGGGTAGGAGATGAAGGGAGGACAGGGGAAGAGAGAGATAAAGATAGACAATGTTTGTTGGGTTTTGGGTTAACGGAGGGGGTGCCGTTATAAAAAATGACCCCTCCATTTTAGGCATTTCTTTTTCTCTATTTTTTTAATTTTACTTTTACTAAAATACCCTTAATATTCAAAGTGTCATAACTGCTTCATTCGAACTCCATTAGCATTATCATTAAAATTATTTTTTCAAATATAATCCAAATATTAAGGTTTTGAGGGTCAACTAAGTCTCTTTCAAAAGGTCAATTGCATAGAACTCAAAATATAAAATTCTCAATTCACATTTCATTCAAAATAAAATTGAAAAATTATATGAAATAAAATTTATAAATTGGAGTTGTTACAACATCTACTTGGATTGTTTCATTGATGATTATTAGTAGGGAGTGTTAAGAAATGTGAGATCGGTATGAGAAATAAAAGAAAAAAATTTACCTCATTTTTGTAATTATAATTTGTTTATCCATAGTAAATGAATATTTACATATGTCACAATGCTACTGGCATCTGTAGCCATAGCATAGCAAACTAGGAGTCTCATCAATCACCCCACATGTACGACTTAAAAGAGTCTCCAAAGCAATGCTGATCACAACCTTAGTACATGATTAAATAAACACTCCTTGGAGTGAAATCTCAAAATCTTAGATAATACATTAAGTCAAAACAATGCACAATGCATGTCAAATCCTCATATCACATATGTATAATACTACTCATGTCCTTGACAAAATACTTAGCAAATCACTCGCACGAGGAGATATAAGCTCTTTCCAAAATCCCATACTCAATTTTTTTCAAATTTTCTCTCTTTTTAAAATTGCCCCCATGCCTAGCCTCTCATGCACAATATATCCACCATAAATGTGAAGTTCATAATAACAAATTGATCATGCACATTTTATATAGTGTGAACTGATAGTGTCCATAAAATTACACAAATGCCCCTCATCTTCAAATGCCCATAACTTGGCCATACGAACTTCGTTTTCAGTGTTCTTTGAGGCATTAGATTCCATTTCAAGGGTGGAATCTAATGATGTGGACATTTCTAAAAAATTATTTTGTTTCATATATTAATTAAAATAAAACATCTAACCACCTATTAAGGTGATTTAAGCATATATTAATTCCCAAAATAAACAAACCAAATACCTTGATTGATCGTGGTTGTAAAAGTGATTTAATAGTATTGATAAATTTGAGTCATTACACATGGTTTTATTTTTAGTATTAATTATAACAATAAGTAAGCAAGAAGGACATATGGAATATGGTAAAAAAGTATACTACGTGTGGGAATTTGGTTTGAAACTATGATGATGCACGAATCATGGCACTATGTGTGGAAAACCCTACACTTTGAAATCATTTGAGATTTCTCACTTATGCTTGAGAAGGTGCAAACTTGGACCTTTCTATAGTTCAAGTTATATGTGATCTAGAAAGTGATTTACCAATTTGTTCAGATGTTTTATGGCAAGCACTCTTGGAGTAGCTGTAGGGTCTCTAAGGTTTTGATTTGATTTTAAGGAAAATCACTCAACAATGACTCGAGTAGGTAGACTTTAAGGCATGTGCTCACTAAGTAGCTATAAGGCTTGATGATGGTCTAGGAATGTTGGACCTTGTGCAGGAGTGTTAAGCATTGTGTGATATGCTGTTGATGTCCAAGAGTGTTAGACCCACTTGGAGCATTGGACAGTATTGTAATGTGATAGTAGGGAGGTCTCTACTTGTAGAATAGGTGTGCCAATGTCCTAACAACAACACTCTAAGGGTCCCTCATGAGAGAATCCATTATTGTGTTTTTCATTGTCGAGGATTCACCCATCGAGGTTTTACTTGAGAGTAGTATTGTGAGTGGTTTGCTAGACATTTTCAAGTATCATGTTAATTATGCTGAACTTGAAGTTATTGTTGAATTTAAGCATACTTATGATTATACATGCTCTATTGAAATCATGTAAGCTTAGTTCCTATATACGATTATGTTCTTAGACTATGATTTTTACCAATGATTTTGATATATATATATATATATCGATTCTTCCAAATTAATGGTATTTACATGGTTTGGTTTATGAAGGTATTGGATTAATAGATTATCATCAGTAGTTATGCATGATCATGTACTCAACCATATATGAATATGAAATGCAGTACATTCATAAAGGAAAGTATGTGAGAACAATACTTGTGTACATGGATAATGAATGATCTTAGAGTATCATATGTTATGAATTGAACCAAATGATTGTGTACACATGAAAAGTATTCATGTATGACTAAAGGTTCATGAAATGATATTGACATAGGATTGCTTGGATATATACGAAAAGGTATAATGTACTTATACTTTCACAAACTTTGAAATGCACATGATTTGGCAACTTATTTGCTTTGGACTTGTGAATTAATTTCACATAATGTATGATTTGGGAACTTGTGATTTTTAACTCGATCATGTGTTTTAAGACGTCATGATTTTGTTTAGATATGAATAATTACTAAATTACATTGGTTATGTAATTCATGAACTGCATGCCAAAATAGCAACTTTTTTCTACCTACACAAGCATAAGCTTGCTGAGACATTGTAATTGTTTACAATGTCTCAAATTTGAAGAATTAGGTTGGAAGCATGAATAGGTTGAGCCGAGGACGTGAAATCAACTGCAGAGTGGTATTATAGAAGTTTGGGAATTTCAATATCTGAGGAGTGAGCCTTACAACTGGAAAGTTAATTTGTGATCTATTAAATATTGTGAATGTATATTTAATTTGAAGTAGTTGACTCATCTATATTTAGTGGAATGTGTTGTGATGTGGTTGTGACTAGAGATTCTTGGATGTCATAAGTTTTTGTGTATTGGTCTCTCAAAATAATGAAAATGATTTGTATTTTTTAATTAGATGTCGTGCACACATGCATTAAATGTGCTTCTCTCTAAAAAACAAAGGAAACTCTGCCAAATTTTTGGTAGAAATGAAATATTCATTCCATTATAAAATTCTTGTGGTTGTGTGAGAAATGACACTCAAGATTTTTAGAAATATTTTATGTGAATAAAATTTTTTGGTGCTTTATTTTCTAAAGGAATTTTCAAACAAGGGGCCTTGCATTTCATAAAACTAGTTAAAAAGTATTATAAAAACTCAAGGTATCACAAGCACTTAGAAATAAAATTGTGTTGTAGTATGCACAATCTAACTATTGATAATGTTGGCTCTCATCCCTTAATTTCATGTAAAACATGTGTACTCATGTCTTGATGGGTTTTGATTTTCATCCTTGATTTCACATGTATCTTATTGTTTATATTTAAATAACCATTTACAATTCATCTCTTGGATAAGTACATGCACCTATCCATTTCATACTTTAAGGAGATCATGCATACTTTCCAACATGTCAAACCAATAGCATGTGTTTATCAGGTTGGTGATCAAATCCATGCTTACAAGTATGTTTCTGATCCAAGTCATACATATAAATGTAATGTCTTAATCCAACCCATTTATATCTTAGATTTGTATTTGAACACCCATGCACACATCACTACTTGATGAATCCAACATCATGCACACATCCACAATCATGCCTGCAATATTAGATTGATCCCTAATTGAATGGTCAAATTTAGTTGTTTGTGCATGTATCAAATGACATTGATTCATGATCTAAGAACATCATGTGCTCCATTCAAATCATGCTCACTATTAATCAAATGATATAAATACCATGCACACATTTAAGTTGTTGATTTAGATACTATGTGCACTTTTGATTGATGGGACAAAGCACCAAGCACACTTTTGAGCTATTGATATGGATACCATTCTCATCATTAATAGATGGATCCAAATTTCATATGCACCATTGATCATACTATCAATACATCTAGTGTAGGGATTTATTCTGATCAAACCATGTGCTCATCAATCCATATTGCATTAAAGCCAGCACTCATGATCATACTATGGGATGCTCACCTTTAATCTTTGTTTGATCTATGCATATGAGAGTTTCATGTTCTATTAATCTCTATTTTTGATACAAAAGTAAGTTTACATCTCATGCAACAAATTACTTGAGTGGATCCTTCATGCCTATAAAGTAATGCAGTAAAACAAACGCTACCACTCAGTGTTATTATATTACATGATATGATTATTTATAGATGTTTGATACATCTCCTAGATATTCATTTTATATTAAGTCGATTTTTTAGTCATTGAATTTGATATCGAATGATTTATTGATTGCATTATCTTATCCTACACATACACTTGATTTTTTAGTTTTGGACTAACATAGGCATTTCCTACTGAGTGATCATACTCATCGACAAAAACACCTAGGAATTAGTCAACATCGATGAGCAAGAAGATTCTAAGATCAAAAGAAATAGAAGTATAAAGAACCTTTTAGGAATTAGTTTAACTATAATAATTACATCTTTAATGAAATTTAAGTATTCTTGTTAAATATGTAATTAAATGTTGAGAATGTTTTTGTATGAAATGTATGGTTGAATTCAGTTATTAGGGTTGTGACTAGTGGGTTTATTAGCTCATTATTATGGTTATGTGTGAACTTTTTGAAATGACACCTAAGCTCAATGAGCAATTTTAAAAACTAGTATGTATGGTATATTTTCTAAATGTTTTTAAAGAAAATTTTCTTAGGATACTGACCAAATGATTTTACCAAAAACTATTTTTGAAATCATAAGTTGTCACAGATTGTGAATTGGAGACAGGCTAAAAGATCTCCCACATGAGGCCTCTAGATGTCTAAAAGAATCTTTTAGGAGATCCGTTGATCAAGAAAGAAATTCATGAATCCTTGATACAACTCATTTTCTATGAGATAAAATGTTGACAAAAAACCCAATCTTCATAGCATGTATTTATGATCATAAGCCTTTTCAACAAGTTCACTTTGCATAAGTTACTTTTGGGTTCCAACTTAAAGTTTGCAAGGATTACTTCATTTGAAAAAGAGTTCGATCAAAAATTTGCCTGCCATGAATAAGAGCAGATTAAGCTAGGTCAATATTCCATGAAAGCACCAATTTGATCCTTTCTACATGATATTTTTCCATGACCTTGTAGATTAATCCTATAGGAGAAATGGGTCTATATTCCTTTGCAATTGATAAGTGTTCAATTTTGTATAAAAAGTATCCAATCAATAGTACATGCATTATAAATTATAAGCATTATTGTATGGTTTTTTTAGAATTTTATAACACATGCATTTCTAACCAAATAAATTAAAGGTTTGATATTTGGTAGGTTTATGAGCTAATCTAGAGTAAGTATGTGAATCATCATAATTTTCTAGGATTTAATTAGGATTTTTACTCTTTTGTAGGAAGTGAGAAGATGATCCAACGAACTATTTTATGCTTAAAAAGAGGTTTTTGCTGAGGGTGTAGGGGCAATGTAGCAGCAGTCCTAAAAATTATCATAAAAGCAAGCGAAGCTTTGAACCCAAGGAAGTTAGCCACTCAAGTCAAGCCAAAGGAGCCATCAAAGTAAGCCATGAGTGCTATGCCACATGGAGTCACACAATTGGAAGACTCTTAAAAGCAATTATCCATGCTAAAAATGTAATTTTTCAAGGGATAATTAGAAGATTTTGAGGAATATTTGTATAGGGTAGAGTATGCATACGTAGGTGGACCAATCAAGAGAAAACACCTCATCTTTTCTTTTTCTTTTTTTTCTACTTTCACCCCACTTTCCATAACTTTCCAATTTGAAATCCCCATGCATGGAACTAAGTGTGGGAGTGCCTCCTTAAAAAGTGGCCCCTCCCACCTTATTCCCATCTTAGGGTTTTCCACTATAATAACTCAAATTTTGAAGAAATTTTGTGTAAAGAACAACCATGATGTTTGCTATCTGCCAACAATATTGTAACTTGTCTATTTTGGGAATGAATATATGCTTAATGGTCTTAATAGGTGGTTGGATGTTTTATCTTAATTAAAATAGAAAACATAGGATGCCGAAAACAGAGCTTGTATGAAGAAGTTATAGCCGTTTGAAGATTGAGGGCATATATGCAATTTGAGTATAAAGCAAATAGGACCTAAAAACACATGGGGCCATTTTGATAACTGCAACCCCGTCTTCTTCCTCCTCCAGCCACCACCATTCCCGATCCTTCCAGAATCGCCTCTGTAGGGCGGTGCTGGAAAGGATGGTAGCACCGCCTTTGGACAACACCACCTTCGCGAGGCTATAAAGCCCGGGTCCCCCCTCTTCCCGATCATCTTCTTCTCCTCTTTCTCTGGATGCCTTCAACCAAAATCCAGCAGTTAGGGTTCCAGCAAAAAAATTGAAAAACCCTCCATCGGTTTTCCCTATAAAGACCAGCAATGGCCAGTCCTTTCCTTTGGCCGGCCATTCCCCTTTCCGTGTTCCCCATCTTTCCCCTGGTTTCACCAGAAAAATTGAGTTCTTTGCCTCCGTTTGTTCCGGCATGAAGGGTTTGGGAGCCCTAGGGGAAGCACAAAATCACTGCCCAGGTACCCCTCTTCTCCTCCTTCTCTCTTTTCCCCTTTGTTTTCGCATCTTTTTCGACCCAAATCCATGCCGGATTTAGTGGGTTCTGGCTGGAAATTGCAGGAAGAGGGTTTGTTTTAGAACCCTCAACCTAGAAGCATCCCAGGGACATCGCACGCCTGGGACAGGGTACCTAGGACAACCGTGTAAGCACGGTCCTAGGTTCAATCCGGACTCATCGAGGCCCGGGCGCGTGCGATGCGGGTGCACGAGTCCTAGTTCGACCAAAGCGCATGACCGCCCTGGGAGCCATAACATGTGCACCTGCACCGAGGATGCGTCCGTATGACACTGTCCAGAGTGCATGCCCAAGCACGTCACTTGGGCATGCGCACGCGTGCGAATGCAGCTGCAGTTTTTGTTCAACCGGTACACGTACGCATCCTGGGACCCATGACGCGCAGGGCCCTAATTGACACTTCTGGGTCGTCCCTTGAGGCACGATGCTAGAAACCCAATTAAGGAGACTATATAACTCCCATTGACAATCCAAAAGAACCGTTGTGTCCTTATTGATGACACGAACCTAATGAGACTATAAAATTTAGGATCAAGAGATTAAAGTAGGTAACTATAGCCTAAAAGCCATAGAGATCTCATAAATCCATAAGATCAACCACGATCAAACCTTATAATTTGATTTAAGAGAGACCTTAGGACATGCTTAAACAAAGATCAACCTAAGAATGTCATAGAGTGACCCCTAGAAACCAACCAATCATATAGATCTAACCTTTGCCCTGTGAACCTAGAAATAATGTCTGGATCTTATGTTTGAACGTCATTTAGGACTTTACCAAGGTATTCTTAGACTCGAATTGTAGACAGGCACGAGCTAAGAAATAATGCTCGAGGTAGGTAGTATGATATTACTCTATTTTCAAAATGCATCCCAAACTCTAATTAAGTTACCTGTTTTTATTACTATATTTAGTATGTGTTTTAAACCATGCTGTTCAGTATGCGGGACCTGCTTTCTTGATTTATGTATTTGAAAAATATTGCATTGAATTAAGAATGTTGTTGGGAAATAATGTTTTTATATGAGTTACGGATTCTTGACATTGAATAAGGTATTAGCATGAGTAGATTTTATGCAATACTCGCATACTTTAAAAACAAATGCATAAATTACAGGAATTATGTTGATTGAGATTTGGATCATCTATGTATGTTTTTGGGCTAGTGAGCCTGGTGGGCACTATGCTGAGAGGTTGTACAGGGTTAGCCTCCTGGCCTTTACCACTAAAAAGGTGGATGGTATCGCTGCCAAAAATGGCATTGTCCCTTCCCTGACTGCTGTGGTAAACAGGGACGACCTGTAATAACCCCAATTTTTGTAATTGATTGAGAAAATCAATAAAGTTTGAGTTTCAGAAATTTCGGGCTGAAATATTAGGGTTATTTAGAATATACTTCTTATAAAAGTATAATCAAAGAATAAGACATGTACAATTAAAATTAAACTTAGCAAACCCTTAAGAATGACTGTAAACACGACAAATTCTGAATTCGGATGAAAGATCCTTAATTTTTTTCATTTCTTGGACAAAAGGGTAAAATAGTAATTTTACTCAAAAATCAAAATCTAAGACATCAAAATTTAGAATGTACTGAGAAATACAAATCCAACGCCACTAAGTACGCTCAATTCTGAGATCATGAGAATAAATCCTAATTTTTTTATATATAAGGGGCAAAATGGTCTTTTTACACCATGTGGGGCTCACATGGGACCCACAAGGGACCCAAAAATGAATCCTATGACCAGCCCACGTGAAATCATGGGTCAAACTATAGCATCTGGTCTTGGGGAAGTAGGTGGAGAATGGGAGAATCCAATGCTTATTTAATAATAAAAAATTACCATCATTAATGCATATCATCATGAAAGAAGACCAAAATGCCTATAAATACAACCCCAAAAATACTCCTAAAATTCCCACGAAATTGTTTTCACTCTCCCTAAAAAATTAGACCTAGATCCCTCCCCAAAAACCCAAAAAAATCCCAAGAGATCTCTCTCTTTTCAATTTCTTTTTCTTTTTAGATTGGAACAAGAGACCTAAAATCAATTAGGCACTCTGTTCCAGATCTAATATCACCAATTCCACTATCCAAAACTTCCCACCATACCTTAGCTACAAAACCCCACCCCCAAAGAAATTTCAAGATCCAACGGTTCAAACAACGGCAATCGCAAGAAAGGTGGATCTTGGGCCATATCTTCTTCAAAAGGGTATTTCTTTTAAATTGGACATATAACCAATGTTTTTCTCAAATCAGGTAGGTGGAAATGCTTCTTGGACATGTTTACTAATGGTTTATGAAATTTTTATTTTTCTGTAATTTTATTTTGGTAAGAAAATGGTAAAAATAAAGTAAACAACAGAACCTTTAATATAGGACAATGGAGTGCTCAAATGAAAATTCTGATCATACCAATCGATCCAAAAGAGTCTAAAACCCTCAGGGTAGAATTTTCACGAAGATCGGATAAGGATTGGGACCTCAATTGATAGAGGATTGATTGGACTGTCTGATCTCCTGATCGAAAGGGGCCCAAGACGCTCGGCGGGACGTAGTGCGGAAAATGCCGCATTAGAAGCATTCTACGTGAGCACTATATGTGGGACGTCATTCCAAGAGGAACGACGACACTTCCGGAAAATTGAAGAGTGGACACGCCTGCCTCACATCCCGATTACAGGCGCACGAATGACGAGAGTTCCACTCATTCCGCCTGCTTTTGTGGACATCCTGGAAGGGATCGTCTGTAGCACCTTTGTGGCAAACATGCTCGTAGAGCAGGAGCATTCCGCCCGGCTCGTTTCTGCCCAAAAAATCTAGACCGTCCATTCCTTAGGCCCAGATCAAATCTAGGCCCTAGGAATAACTATGAACTTTTAAATCTAATTTCGGAGCCATATGAACTCCAAATTGAGATTGAAAAGAAGCTATGGAAAGCTTGAAACCTCTATTTTCTGATGAAAGGATAAAATCCAGAAATTATATAGTGAAACTTTCTGTATTAAAGAAATAAGTTTCCAATTGCCAAGATCTTCAAGATTTGGGATGATCAGATCTTGGAGATATGTTTCAATAATGATAAAATATTGAAATGAAGTTATATAAATGGTTTATTTGGACATATCTAAGAGATAGTAAGGGATTTACCCACTATGGTAGAAAAACCCTAAAAATTTCAAAGGGACCCACTTGATCAATAAGATCAAGTGTGATCAGATCCTTGAGATGGATGGAATGGATGTTGATTGATGAAATCCAAGGAAATCATGGATGGATTATGACAAAAATAGATCAATATGATCTTTGGACCTTAATAAAAAAAAACCCCTAAATATAACTAATACCCTTAATCAAAGGAAAAGATCTAAGATCTAATGGTTGGATCATAAGTGAAGATTTCTAAAAATATTAATATAATTATTTTCCTTTTCTAATAGCATCTTAAATATGATTTATGTTATAAAGCATGCTAGTGTAACTTTTAGACTTTAGCATGATATGTGATTATATTGTTATCATAGGGTGCTAGATTTAATTATCTTAGGGGCACTTTAGTATGATTTCATGCCTTTGTAACTTAGGACCATGCTAGAATTTCATATAAGATTATACTATAGTATGAGTTTATACCTAAGGTCCATGTCAGTTTAAATTGAGTTATTAAGGTATATTAGTTGGAAATCATGCTAGTGTAATTTTAAGTACCTTGCCTCATTATCATTAAGTGTTCAATTATGTAGTTTTATGCTTTGAATTTATAATTCATTTATGGTTAAATTTTATTAGTAGATCTACTTGTTATGAGATAAAGAGCATAAAACACCAAAAATGGGATCTAATGAGAAAGTACAGTTTTATGACACAAATAAGAATGGAGTACTTTGGACTTAATTAGTAAGGGCTATAGTTAGTAGTACAATATAAGGATTATCAAATCCCTGGCCCAAACTAGGAGAATAATAAACCCCATGAATGACATTGTAAATATTCATGGACTTAATTAAAATCTATTAGAAAGAGTACTCAGGGTCAACATACTTATAGGAAACTTATGAAAGGTTGAGCTATGGTCATTCTAGTGAATGTTGAACATAGTGGTTAAGGGGGTTATCTAATAGAGCTTCGCTCTTCCCTACCTTCCGTTGCATTTGTCAGGTCTAAACGCCTCCTTACATGGGGATTGAAGTAACCACTTTGTGTTCACCCATTTAGCTAGTAAGCCTTAGCCAATTGAAAATAAGAGGAGCAGTCTAGACATAGGCTTAAATAAGTTACCTTCAACCAGCAAAACATTAACTGGTTGAATAATAATAGTAAGAGCATAAAAGGTTAGTAAATTACCTAACCCTAATAAAAACTGTAAGTAAGATAAGGATGATCAAACAAGATCCATTAGATCTTGGATGATCAAGAACAATAAGAATATTATATTGTACTTAGTATGCATGTTTATTAGTATGCTTGTTCTAGTTCATTAGATTAGATAATCCAAACCATTGATCAAAGATGATTCAAGGAAGAAAACCAAGATCATCTTCCTTAGGGATGATCCAATAACTGAACTTAGATCAAAGAAGAACTAGATGATAGAAGATCTAGGACCTTGATCTTTATCAACATGTGTAGATTGTCAATCAATGGATCTATGAAAGATCAAGATCAAGGACATGGACACACTAAGACTTAGAGATAGAAAAATACTTAGATATGAATGATCTAAAAATCATTCTAAACATCAGATCTAGCGATCAATAGGATTGTTCAAAAATTATATATTAACAATATGTATGGATGTACAGATTACATACATCAGTCAGGATCATGGAAGATTTGGGAAAAGAGATCACTCCTTAAAGGTAGGAGGATTTGATGAATGCATTTACATGGGATATACATGATTGAACTCATGACCTTATGTTGACAAGAGTAATGTTAATACTTGTATTAAATTCCTTGAAAATCTTATGATCCAACCAAACACATATAAGATGGTTAAGGACTAGATTATAAGTGAATAGGGAACTAGAAAATATTTCAGTCCTAAGTAAATAGACAGATGATCTGATATATATATATGAAATCTATTTTACATACAAGCTTGGAGGCTTGTGAGTTTGTTTTAATAGGCATAAGCCTAGAGGGATGCTATGCTAGAGGAGTTATAAGGGTTTGGCCACCCGCTCCTTGAAATTTGATGATATGATGATACCTTGCCCTATGAGAGGTTAAAAGTCGGGTGGGGGCAATTATGGGAAGGCCACCACTGTGAAAGTCCTGTCCTCCCATATGGGCAGTGACATAATATTTTCCATCGTGATATCAGTGGTGAACAGGGCAGTTATCCGAGCGCGCTAGTACGGATTAGACTACAGCATGGCAACCTTTTTTATTATTTTATACTATGATGCATATGAGAGTAGGCATAGTGAAATGCCTTATGTTTTAGCGTAATGAAATGCAAGATAATTGTATATTACCAATATTTCCCAAGAAGGGAAATTCCCAATGTAAGATTAGCTAAAATATTGAATTCTCATAATGGAGAGAATTAATTAGCTTAGTTGGGAATGATATTTGACTACTTTCATAAATTTAACTAGTTTACTCATGAAGAGTATGCATGTATATAGATACACATAAATTATAAAGTAAAGAGTAGAGACATGAATATGTTGAGGGATAATGGGATTATGAAGTATTGGAATTACATTGTCAATTATTATGCTTCTTGAATCCCCTACCAAGCATTGCTTGCTGAGATATTGTACTTGTTACAATATCTCAGATATAGGGAAGGAGAGTTAGGAGTTGAAGATGATAGAAGACTTGAAGAGAATAATCTTCAAGGTATACCCTTGAAGACATGTATTTTTCTTTGTTGAGAGTTTTATTGTATGGTGAGCTTGAGTTTTGGATTATGTAATTTGGACAAGTATTGTAATAAATTTGGCTGTACTGTGAACCATTGGATGGATTCTGGAATTTAATGAAAGTCTATTCCTTCAATGGAATTTTATCTTGTACAAAAAATTCTACTTATGTTATGTATGAAGTGATGACTTGGGTTTTACAAAACAAGTTCAAAAGAAAAGAATTTTCGCTACTTTGTTTTGCAAAAAAAATTTACACTATTAAGGGCCCTACCTTTCAAAATACATTACAAAACGTGTTACAAAAACCTGGGTCACCACACGACCACTAGAGGTGTTCATGGTACCCTTTCGGGAACATATCCATAGTCGTCATAGAGGCTATGGTGAACTGGTCTTTAGATACCGAAGACACGCGATCCAGAGGGATTCTGGTCGTGAGCATAGTGACCCTATGATTTCAGTGATATTGATATGCATATAGCATTGAAATAGTCATAAACGAGTACTCGTGACCAGTTGGCTTGAGACCCTGTGCATGATGCTATCGGTTGCCTCATATGAGGGCTATTTTAAGTATTTCCTAATCATTATATATGACTCATTGATTTGATGTATTGTTGAGATCTCATGACATGGATATATTGATTTATATTGATTTCGGCTTTCTAAAATTAGACATACTGCTAGTATTGCATACTAAAGTTTAATAAAGAATTTCAATAGATGGCATTGCTTACATTTTATTCATACATATGTGCACTTATTTCAAATTAAGCATTCCCGATGTCGCACATGCAAACCCTTTGAACTTTGTATGATGCATTGCTGTGTTTTCAAAAAGGGTAGTGTTAAGTTACCTATTGAGTATGATAAATACTCAACCCAATCCATTATTTTTCAGATAAAATGAAGTACAACTAGAAGGGACACCAAAGAACTCTAGGGCCACAATCAAGAAAGCACAGGTAAGGTTCATAGTAACCCTTTTTGCATTTGATGTAAACTTGGTATAAGTTCTTATTTGTGACTTGGGCTATGATTAACAATCTTAGGGTTAGTAGTTATTCATTTATATGTTTTTCCAAAGTTTTTTCAAAAAGTGCCATGGCCTTTGCATTATTCACCGTGATTTGCTAATGACGCTCAGGGATTTTACACAAAAGTTTACTTGAAAAGGTTAAAAATTTTCTGCATTATTTTGCACAAAGTGTTTTAAAATAGAGATTGATCTCGCTATTTCTTATAAAAACTGCATGCTCAAAACCCGGGTCATCACATCCACCTTAGATGTCCATTATTTCGAGCCACCTACCACTTCTATATCCAACTCATGACTTCCATTATTATCTCTTTCTAAATCCCATCTTATCCAAATCTTTCCCTAAGTGAACCACCTTCTAAACCAATCCCATGTTCCACACTTTACCATGGCCCCTCATTCATAAGAATTTCAAGTCAAATTTCTAAGGTGATTAACAATTTTTACCTTCTAGAATTCCATGGTTTTGCACTTTCTTAAGTTATCACTTCCTAAGTTTCGTGGAGTTTCACCCCTTCATTCTTAACCTTAGGATTACATCTTGTTAAGTTTAGAAGGAGCAACCCAATTATATATATCACCCTTAGGACATTCCATGGAAAAATATCTTCTAGAGGGGGAGGACGCCTCCCTCCTAAAAAGGTGGTGCCTCTGTCCTTGACAAGCCATAAGGTTTCCAATGCATTGTCCCCTTGTAGCAGCCTCCAAGCCTCATTTCTTTGGTGAAGCATATCTCCTTACTCTCTTTTCCTTTGGCTTTTGCACTTCAAGTCCTAGGTTGGTCTTTGGTTGTTTCCTTTCCTTTGTTTCTTTATTTTGTTTCTTAATTCCATGCATTGAATTATAGATTTGATTTCTCTATTTTACATGCTTGTTTAAGTTTAGTTTTGTTCCTTAAATCCTTGTATTCAAGGGCCACAACTATCTTATACTGACAACTAAGAGCTTGTAGTACTTGGATCAAGTTATTTGTTCCTTAAATCTTTTTGAATCCCTTATTTTCCCTTGCTTTCCATTACATCTTTTTTCTCTTTCTCCTTGGTTATTCCTTCAATTACACATGCTATCTTAGGAATTGATTGTTGGATTGAATTGAAGAAGTTTGAAGATGTCCTATTTGGTTGTTTTTAGGTGCACACATCCCTTGGAAGATGTGCACCACATTTGTAATCATTCTCCATTCAATAAATTTAATGTTTGAGTCATTTTCAATGCTTACTTTCCATGGATGACTAGCTGATTTAATTCTTGCCTATCATGTTTATTGAATACATGTTTCTTATGTAGTTTCATGCACTCTTTTCCTCTTAGCCTCATGCGCATCATGCTTTCCTTTTCTCATCCTTTATTTCATGCAAAAATCCATTCCATGAATCATGTGCATAGCTCCTAGGTTCATGATCATCTTAGCTTTGTTTCACTAGTTTTGCATGCTTATTTGAGTAGTAGTTTCATGTTAGCTCATGTTTAGGTTCTGGTTAGGTATTGTTTGAATTGATTGCATTTAGTTTAGGTTTAGAAAGCTTCCATATTTAGAATTAGAAATTTTCTAATTTCATGCATGTTTATGTTTACTTGTTAGATTAGTATAAAAACTATCTCTTTGGTTAGGATAGATAAGTTAAATAAGATTCAATCAACCCACAAAACCATGAGATTTCTTATGGGATTGACCTCTCTCACATTCAAATTCCTACATTGATTTGTGTGTTTATGAATAATTTTAAAGCTACATCAGTAATTTTAAGGCCATCTAATTTTGGGATATACCTTTTAAAAGAAGAACCGAATGTTTTTCCCATTCAAGATCCATGTTAAAACATAATTGCCACTTCCATAAAATTCATCCTAACCAGCCCCCAAAAGGGTTTGAAGAAAGAAATAGTAAAACTATTTGGCCTTGGCACTCCATCAAGGCACATAATTTTAACCATCTGATCCAATTCTTCTAATGGGAAAGGGTGATCCAACATTTCTCTAACATGATCTCAAAGTGAGGAAAAATTAATATCATCTAAGAGCAAGCCTATCAAGTGTATCAAAGTTGAAAAGCCTCTGAAAGAAACTACTAATCTTTGTCTTAATTTGATGAGGACCTCAATCATTGATCCTTGAATTTTAAAGTTTGGATATAGTCAACCCTTTGTCTTGCCGAAGCCATGAAATGAAAATTTTTATTTTATTTTTATCTCCTTCTTGGATCCATCTCACCCTTGACCATTGTGGTTCACATGGATTCTCTATTCACATGCCAAAGTTTTTGTTATTTCTTGAAGTACTGTAACTTATCATGTAAACTTTGAACTAGATTATCCGCCATAGCCTTCCCCTACCAACTAGAGGTCATATCATCAAAAAAATTCTCCTTGGCTTTTGATGCAAATAGATCCCTAAGTAATCTGTTATAATATTTTCATTCATGAAGCATTGCATCTTAGGAAAAAGACTCAGCCACTTGGGACAAATGAAGAATTTATTGATCCTTGCAAGATTTGATGGGAAGTAATGGTTGGACTATGTGAAAGTACCTTCCATAAGTGGTAGATCCACGAGTTCATTATATTAGACAAACAATGAAAAGACATCCATTGCTAATGATCTTTCATCATTAGAAGCTCCTTTTAGAGGTCCATCTTGTTACATTGAAATCTCCTCCTACAACCTGTGGGGCATCCCATCTTTGTTTAATATCCTAGAGTTCTTGCCAAAGAAGACTTCAATTCTCATTAGGATTAGGCCTATAAATGGCTTAAAACATTGAAATAGAGTATGTTCCTTTATTTGAATTTGTTTTCTTATAGTTTGTGGGATCCCAAGCAACAAGAATACACCCAGATACACCTCTATATCTAAGCTCCATCCATTCAAAATTTGGTAGGCCATAAAATTCTCAAATTTTGAATCATGTCATCTCTTTAGTCTTTGTTTTTGAAGAGTAAAAACCCAATGCCTAATATTTAAGATTGCTTTAAAGAATCAACAACCCCTTTGTCTTTTTTTCCAAAGCCCCAAGTATTCCAAGATAAGAATATAATAGGAAAAACAGTTGTCTATGCAAAAACACTATAGGGTACACTATCACTAGATGATGTTGTCCACACTACCCTAGCTAACTTTCCATTGAAATTGATTGGGTTTGGCCTATTCCTTCCCTTCATTCACTTCAAACTCTCTTCCTTTAGAGTCAACATCAAGTAAATTGACTTTCCTCATCATCACACCAATTGGGGGACAATTCTCAATTGGATGGGTAGCGACATCTTCTCCATCAATGAGAAAGTCATTTGTAATCTCTTGTAAGCATGAATAATGAAAAATGTCAACTTAAATATCAATCCCATTTGGATCATATTTGGAAAATAAGAGTATTCTAGGGGGCATGATAGAGGCATCTAAGCCAAATGATTGTCATAGATGCACATATCCTATGAATCATTTTCATAAAGACTTGGAAGATTTCGATCTTGTTGAGCAGTCACTGGTTCCTTTGAGTGTTCACCCAAACATCTAATTTTAAGCTGCTTAAGTGATGATAATGCATTCCCTTCAACAATGATTGGGTTCCTTGAAAATTTAGAGAAAAAAATGAATCTAACCTATCCATTTCACAAAACAAGTCTTCCAGTAGGGGGAAAAAGAAGAAACCTTCTTTATATTTATTTACCAGAGACTCCATGAGAAAAGATAACTTTTCACTAGGACCACCCCCTTCAAAAGGATACTAAAAATTTTGCAATACATTTTTTATTTTTAGGCACAACATAAGTTAATGGTTATGGCTATTTACATTAAGACATGGAAAAAAGAAATAAACTTAATAGGAATCCAAAAAATAAGTAATGAAACTTAAAAGGAGAGAAAATAATATCATTCACAAATAAGTTGGTGGTAGAAGGAAAGTGAAATAATGAAACAAAAGTAAACACAATGTGAATTAATATGGCTGAGTCCATTAAGAAAGTGGCAAAAGATGTTCTAAGAGTATTTAAAGATAAAGGACAACTAGTAAAGGAAACTTGGTGGAGTAAAAAAGTACAAAAAGTTAGTAAAGAGAAATAGGTATGTTTTAAATCATGGTAGAGGACTTGAAAATAAAGAGAAATTTGATCAATATAAGAATGCTAAAAAGGTTGCTAATAGAGTAGTGAGTGAGCCTAAAATCAAAAGCATATGATGATCTCTATAATAGATTAGGGGCAAATGAAGATGAGAAAGATGTATTCAAACTTGCAAAAATAAGAGAATAGAAGAGTGAGGACTTAGACCATGTTAAATGCATTAAAAGCGATTTTCAAATGGTACTAGACAAATATGATGGCATTAATTAAACATGGGAAAGTTACTTTCAAAAAATTGCTAAATGACAAATACCCTCAGAATATATAGATTGATAGAACCATATACCCAAATAATGTTGGACTATATAGGTACGATCATAGGATCAAGACATCTAAGGTAAAAGAGGCCTTAAAAAAGATGAAATTAAGAAAGGCCCTAAGGAAATACCAGTAGAGATTTGAAAATATATGGGAGATACTAGAGTAGTTTGGTTGATAATGTTATTTAACAACATTGTAGAATTGAAGAAAATGCTAGACAAATGGAGGAAAAGCTCTACTATACCAATTTATAAGAATAAAGAGACATACAAGGTTGCATTGGTTATCATTGGATCAAGCTTATAAGTCATACCATGAAACTTTGGGAAAGAGTGATTAAGAAGAGGATGCAATATGAGATGAGTGTAAAAGGAAAAACTAGTTTGGTTTTTCATGCCTTTGAGGTCTACCATGGAAGCTACTTTTCTAGTAGACAAATGATAGAGAAATATTCGAAGAGAAGAAAGAACCTTCATATGGTCTTTATTGGCTTAGAAAAAGCTTATGATAGGGTCCTTAAGGAGTTAATATGGTAGATGTTGGGTAAGATTCTATAAGGTAGTTGTAAGGCTGGCCATGCTATATGCATTCGAGTGTTAAGCAGTTAAGGAACTATATGTAGATAGGATGAGCATAGCAGAAATGAGAATATTGAGATGGATGAGTGTCAAGTAAGAAAGGATAGAATTAGAAATGAAAACTTTACAGAAAACCTAAGAGTAGCACCAATAGGTAACAAAATCATGGAGGATAGACTTAAATGGTTTGGATATGTCTAATGGAGACCAAAAATGGCACCAATTAGAAGGATTGAGTTGATCCACGTCGAAGGCCCTAAAAGGGCAAGGGGAAGGCCTAAAAGGATAGGGATAAAAGTGGTGAGAAAATATTTAAAAACTTATGGACTAAATCCTCCTTTACCCTCTATTAAGTGTCACGTCTTCATTTAGCACAAAAGTTTTTAAATCTTTTCTCACCATTTCTATCCATGTTCTTTCAGGCCTTCCCCTTACCCTCTTAGGACCTTGACTTTGATTTCCTTACTCATAACCAGTGCCATTTGTTATCTCTATTGAATATGTCCAAACCATCTAAGTCTAATATCCCTCATCTTATTACCTATTGATGTTAGTCCTAAGTTTCTTCTAATATTTTCATTGCTAATTCTATCCTTTCTTGTCTTGCCACCTATCCATCTCAACATCCTCATGTTGGTTATGCTCATCCTTTCTAGATGTAGTTCCTAAAGTGCCCAACACTCCGATCCATAGAGCATGGCCAATCTTACAATCATCTTACAGAATTTTTCTTTCAGCTTAAGTGGCACCCACGGATAACACAAAACTATAAAGGCACATCTCCATTTTCTCCAACCCATTTGGATTCTCTAGATAACCTCCTTTTCAATCTTTTTGCTCTCATGAAACCAAGAGAAAGGTATGATACATAAAGTATATTTTTCAAATCACATTTCACACAAATCAAGGGATAATTACATTACACAAATTCACAATTTTATGAGCGTCATCTGTGTACCAATCATGTGCACCTTATGCATAGCATCAAACACAATGTAATAACCCCAATTTTTGTAATTTATTGAGAAAATCAATAAAGTTTGAGTTTCAGATATTTCAGGCTGAAATATTAGGGTAATTTAGAATATATTTTTTATAAAAGTATAATCAAATCATAAGACATGTAAAATTGAAATTAAACTTAGGAAACCCTTCAAAATGACTATAAGCATGACTAATTCCGAATTCGGATAAGAAATCCTTAAGTTTCTTCATTTCTTGGACAAAAGGGGTAAAATAGTAATTTTACCCAAAAATCAAAATATGAGACATCAAAATTTAGAATGTACTAAGAAATACGAATCCAACGCCACTAAGTACACTCAAATTTGAGATCATGGAAATAAAACCCAAAATTTTATGCATAAATGGCAAAACGGTCTTTTTACACCATGTGGGGCCCACAAGGGACCCAACAACCAATCTTATCAGCAGCCCACATGAATTCATGGGTAAAAAAAACATCAGCTGGTCTTGGGGAAGAAAAATGGGGCATGGGAAAGAAAAAATGGAGCATGGAAGACTTTCATGCCATTTAATAATAAAAAAAAATAAAATATTATAATCATGAAAAATGACCCAAAATACCTATAAATACAACCCCAAAAATCCTCATAAAATTTTCATGAAATTCTCTTCACTCTCCCTGAAAAATTAGATCTAGATCCCTTCCCAAAAACCCAAAATTTCCAAGAGATAGATCTCTTTTCAATTTGCTTTTCTTTTTAGATTGGAACAAGAGACCTAAAATCAATTAGGCACTCTGTTCCAGATCTAATTTGATCAATTCCACCGTCCAAAACTTCCCAACATATCTATTCTACAAAACCCCCAAAGAAATTTCAAGATCCAAGGGTTGAAACAACGGAAATTTGCAAGAGAGGTGGATCTTGGGCCATATCTTCATCAAAGGGTATTTCTTTTAAATTGGACACATAAAAACCATTTTTTTCTCAAATCAAGTAGGTGGAAATACTTTCTATAGATGTTTAATATTGTTTTATGTAATTTTTAGTTTACTGTAATTTATTTTGGTAATAAAAAGGTAAAAATAAAGTAAATACTAGAACCCTTAATTCTGGATGATATAGTGCTCAAATGAAAATTCTAACTATGCCAATCGATCCAGAAGGGTCCAAAACCCCTAGAGTAGAATTTTCACAATGATTAGAGACGTTTTGGGCCCTCAATTGAGAGGATTGATTGGATGGTCCAGAATGGACTGTCTGATCTCCGGATCTAAAGGTGCCCAAGACGCACACGTGATGCACTGTTAGAAATGGCGCGTGCACTGTGCATGGGGCATCATCCCAAGTACACGATGGTGCGTCCGTCAAATCCATGAGCGGACGCGCTAGGCGATAGCCCTGTTTACGGGCGCGCGGACGACGAGCGTTCCGCTCGTCCCGTCCGCGTCTGTGGATGCCCCACAAGGACACGGCCTCCATTAATCCCAGCGGACGCGCCCAACGAACCGAACGGGTCCGCCCAGCTTGGTTTTCTGTCGGAAAGATCTGGGCCGTCCGTTCCTTGGGCCTAGATCAAATCCAAGCCCTAGGAAAGACTGTGAACTTCCAGATCCAATTTCGGAGTCATCTGAACTCCAAATTGAGATAAGAAAGAAACTATGGAAAGCTTGAAACCTCTATTTTCTGATAAAATGGACATACTATTTAGTAAAAAATTTCTGTATTAAAGAAACAAGTTTCCAATTACCTAGATCTTCAAGATCTAAGATTATCAAATCTTGAAAATATGTTTTAATAATGATATACTATTGAAATAAAGTGAGATCTATGGTTTAATTGGATATATATGAGATATATTAAGGGATCTACCCATTATGGTAGAAAAACCCTAAAAATACAAAGGGACCCACTTGATCAATGAGATCAAGTGTGATCATATCCTTGGGATGGAAAGAATAAATGTTGATATGATGAAATCCAAGGAAATCATGGATGGTTTATGACAAAAATATATCAATATGATCTTTTGACCTTAATAAAGAAAATTCCCTAAATATAACTAAAATCCTTAATCAAAGGAAAATATCTAAGATCAAATGGTTGGATCATAAGTAAAGGTTTCTAAAAATGTTAATATAATTAGTTTCATTTTATATAATAGCATTTTAAATATAATTATGTTAAAACATGCTAGTATAACATTTAGAGTTTCACTGTTATCATAAGGTGCTAGATTTAATTATTTTAAGTACCTTGCCTCATTATCATTAAATGTTAAATTATGTAGTTTTATGCTTTGAATTTATAATTCATTTATGGTTAAATGTTATTAGTAGATCTACTTGTTATGAGATAAAGAGCATAAAACATCAAAAATGTAATCTAATGAGAAAGTAGAGTTTCATGACACAAATAAGAATGGAGTACTTTGGATTTAATTAGTAAGGGCTATAGTTAGTAGGACAATATAAGGATTATCAAATCCTTGGCCCAAATTAGGAAAAGAATAATAAACCCCATGAATGACATTATAAATACTAATGGACTTAATTAAAATCCATTAGAAAGAGTACTTAGGGTAAACATGCTTATAGGAACCTTATGAAAGGTTGAGCTATGGTCATTCTAGTAAATGATGAACATAGTGGTTAAGGGGGTTATCTAATAGAACCTCGCTCTTCCCCCACCTTCCGTTGATGTTTGTGAGGTCTAAACGCCTCCTTACATGAGGATTGAAGTAACCACTTTGTGTTCACCCATTCAACTAGTAAGCCTTAGCCAATTGGAAATAAGAGGAGCAGTCTAGATTTAGGCTTGAAGAAGTTACCTTCAACCAGCACATTTACTGGTTGAATAATAATGATAATAATAAGAGCATAAAAGGTTAGTGAATTACCTAACCCTAATAAAAACAATAAGTAAGATAAGGATGATCAAACGAGATCCATTAGATCTTGGATGATCAAGAACAATAAGAATAAGAATACTATATTGTACTTAGTGTGCATGTTTATTAGTATACTTGTTATAGTTCATTAGATTAGATAACCCAAACCCTTGATCAAAGATGATTCAAGGAAGAAAACCAAGATCATCCTCCATATGGATGATCCAATAACTAAACTTAGATCAAAGAAGAACTAGATGATATAAGATCTAGGACCTTGATCTTTATCAACATGTGTAGATTGTCAATCAATGGATCTATGAACGATCAAGATCAAGGAGATGGACATACAAAGACTTAGAGATAGAAAAATACTTAGATATGAATGATTTAAAGATCATTCTAAATATCAGATCTAGTGATCAATAAGATTGTTCATAATTTATATATTGACAATATGTATGGATGTACAGATTACATACATCAGTCAGGATCATGGAAAATTGGGGAAAAGAGATCAATCCTTAAAGGTAGGAGGATTTGATGAATGCATGCATGATTGTACTCATGATCTTATGTTGACAAGAGTAATGATAATACTTGTATTAAATCTCTTAAAATCCTTATGATCCAACCAAACACATATAAGATGGTTAAGGACTAAACTATAAGTGAATAGGGAACTAGAAAATATTTCAGCCCTAAGTAAACAGACATATGGTCTGATATATATGAAATCTATTTTACATACAAGCTTGGAGGCTTGTGAGTTTGTTTTAATAGGCATAAGCCTAGGGGAATGCTATTGCTAGAGGAGTTATGAGGGTTTGGCCACCCACTCCTTGAAATTTGATGATATGATGATACCTTGCCCAATGAGAGGCTAAAAGTCAGGTGGTGGCAATTATGGGAAGGCTACCACTGTGAAAGTCTTGCCCCCCCATACGGGCAGTGACATAATATTTTTCACCTTGGTATCAGTGGTGAACAGGGTAGTTATCCCAACGCTCTAGTACGGATCAGACTGCAACATAGCAACCTTTCTGATTATTTTGCACTATGATGCATATGAGAATAGGCATAATGAAATGCTAGGTAATTGTATATTACCAATATTTTCCAAGAAGGAAAATTCCCAGCATAAGATTAGTTGTAATACTCAATTCTCAAAATGAAGAGAATTGATCAGCTTAGTTGGGAATGATATTTGACTACTTTCATATATTTAATTGGTTTACCCATAAAGGGTATGTATGTATATAGATATACATAACTTACAAAGCAAAGAGTATGTTTAAGGATAATGGGATTATGAAGTATTGGAATTACATTGTCAATGTTATGTTTCTTGAATCCCCTACCAAGTATTGCTTGCTGAGATATTGTAATTGTTGCAATATCTCAGATACAGGGAAGGAGAGTTAGGAGCTGAAGACTATAGAAGACTTGAAGAGAATAATCTTCAAGGTATACCCTTGAAGACATGTATTTTTCTTTGTTGAGAGTTTTATTGTATGGTGAGCTTGAGCTTTGGATTATATAATTTGGACAAGTATTGTACTAGATTTGGCTATACTGTTGTAATGACTCCAATCTTGAAATATTAAAATCCCAAGATAGCAATGAAAAGTTCAGTTTTTGAAGATAAGGGCATTTTAGTCATTTCACTATTCACCTTGACTAAACCTAGAAATTTGGTCCTGAAAATGATACCATTAGGTGCGTATCAGAAAAAGGAATCCAACAAGACCAAAATCACCTAAAACGGAGTTAAAATAAGCAAGTTATGGCCCTTTGAAGTTCAGGGGCAAAAATGTAATTTTACAAAAAAGGATTTAGCATGCAAAACACAAGGGCCCGTTTCAATACGGGCACCCTTTATCTTCAACCTCCTAGAGGGTTCTAGAATTGCGGTGATTGGAGGAGAAATCACCGCCATTCTGGAGGTTTCTCCACCGCCATTCAAAGGCGATGAGAGCCCCCTCTAGAACCCTCTTATAGCTCTATAAACAGAGCTCTTGGGCGCCTCTAATGGCAGCCCAAAAGCTTGAAGAAAACCCATTGTGGAGGAGTAACCTAGAGGAGAAAAGAGGAGAAAAACCCAGCAACAAGCCAGGTATGCCCAAGATCCCTCAAAACCCGTCTTCACAGTAGTCCTAGGATCAATTTCCCTAGGTCTTTGCATGAAAAACCATACAAAATGCAGCCTTGGAGAGCCACCAAGGACGTTCCCTGGGCCGCACTGGTTCGACAAGGTCGAACCAGGGTGTCCTGAGGATGCCCCAGTCCCCCAACAAACGAAAACATTCCAGTCGGAACGTAACGTGTCGACCGCGTTTGGAAAAAACCAAACAGGAGCGTTCGTGGACGCGCCCGCAAAAGGAAGAGACGGCGGGAAAATTCAGCACGTCTGCAAACACGCCCATTGAGGCGCATGCCACAGACGCGCAGTGTGCTAACGAACTGAGATTTTTTCGTCCTTAAGAAAAGGCGGGTGCATGGCACTAACGCGCAGCGCCCTAGCATTCCAACTTTTCACTCTTAAGACCCTTATGTACGTGTGACACTAAAACGCTTATAACTTGAGATCTAGAGCTCTGATTGAGGTGCCACAAAAGGTGTTGTGTCCGTGTCAACGACGCAGACACACCTAAGCTATAAAATCCCTGATCAAGGCCCAATCAATGGTGGGCATGACCCTTAGAATAGGATGGTGGCGCATGGCCGCTAAACCTTTAGAAAACTGATGATACCAAGGCCCAATTAGGACCTTAGGATGCCCATAGGCATAGGGATGGACCCTTAATGCTTAAGTAATAAGACCAACTACTCTAAAACCCATAAAATATGGGCCAAACTAACCTTGATTCCCCAAACCATGTTCAGGAGCAACCGAGGACAAAGGGGTTGGCGCGACCTAGTTAGGTAGGTACTCTATAGCTACTAGACTTTTAAAAAGAGTCATAATTGTTTTGAATGCATGTTTTAAGTATAAATTATATGACTTGTTTAGCATTAATTATGTTATAGCTTGTTTAGCATATAAATGAATTCAACATGCATATGATTAAATACTTTATGCATAGACATGTTTCGCAAATGATTGCATATATTGCATGATTTGTTAGCATTGAGTTCTTGCAAAATTTCATGTCCTTGAGGGTTACTAAAAGACGCTGGAGTGCCCAAAAGACGCTGGGTAGGCAGTTGTGAGGGACCCAAAGAGGACAAGTTTTGAAAAATACATTGTGCATGTATTGTCAAGACATGTGCTACATGCATAGATTGCATGATAAGTGTAGCCTTAACCGATGAGGGCGGGCCAGAGAGAGCTGACAAGGCTTCTAGGTTGTTAGGCTTCTAGGCTGTCAGGCTTCTAGGCAGGGTTATGACTTTGAATGCAATACTAGCATGAGCAGATTTTATGCATTGTATGCATGTTTTGCAACTGATTGCATAAATTGCATGATTTACGACGAATAAGTGTCATATGCCCCGTGGAGGTATATGATCCTGTGTCCCTAGGTACCCGGGGACCACACGGCGGTGAGGTTGTGGGCATAGTGGGACCCTATGGTTTCGTGGACTTATATGCATTGCATATGGCATGATATGAGGTTGGTCGACCATACCATACTAGATATCCATGAGTTGGATTCAATGAAGCATCTTATGCATATCATTATATTATGATATATATATATATATGATACTTTCGACTTGGATTATGTGATTTCCTTAAGTCGTCAATATTTCAATTCGATGATGGTTTTTAATCTCGATATTGAACTTGAGTGTTCAGACATGCACATGTTTTGAAATAGCACATGATTTTAAACATCACATGCATTATAAAACTAGTAGTGATAGACTCCTACTGAGTATAGTATATACTCACCCTATCCTTAACATTTTTCAGGATAGTTCCACTCATAAATAAAAGACGTCTCAGGAGATATTAGTGCTACGATCAAGTGAATAAACAAAGGAGACAATTATACATGTGAGTAAACTCTCTACCCTTTGGACATGTATTTGTATTAATTTACAGTTGAGCTATGTGCTGTGACTGGATAGACTTGGGGAAAAATATTTATGATTTCTGAAGTTTTTCAAAAACTACTTTGACTGTTGTGAAAGCAAATAACACTCAGGGTTTTCAAAATGAGTTTAAAACAAAAAGTTTTCCGCTACATTGCATGGTTTTTTATAAAATGGTTTTCAAATAGGGATGCATCCCGCCTTAGGAATTAGATATTGCATTTAAAAATGCATGGAAAAACCCAGGTCGTCACAACTGTGAACCACAGGATGGATCCTGGAGTTTAATAAAAGTATATTCCTTCAATGGAATTTTATTTTGTACAGAAATTGTACTTATGTTATGTATGAAGTGGTGACTTGGGTTTTCAAAACAAGTTCTAAAGAAAAGAATTTCCGCTGCTTTGTTTTGCGAAAAAAAATTTACACTCTTAAGGGCCCTGCCTTTCAAAATACTTTACAAATCATGTTTCAAAAACCTGGGTCGTCACACACAATCTAGTGCACGGTCCACTTATCTATATGAAACTGCATCATTTTCTAGATCAAGTATAAACAATGGGATGTTGGAATTTAAGATATTCAAAATGATCCAAACACTTGTTTTTCATAATATTCCATGTACTATATCTAAAATCTAACAATTTGAGAGCCAACCAGTGACTTGTTTGAGATAAAATCTCCTTAAGGATAAAACATATGAATCAATCAATAAAACTAAAACAAAACTTGATAAAATATTATGCACAAATCATATATTATGCACCCTAACTTTCACATTAGATCATGCAAAAGTTCATAATGAAACCATGTGCATTCTTCAACAATTGCTATGTCAACTCTCAAATCAAACCGTCCAAAACTATTCTCATGTAATTTGGATTTGAGGTATTTGAAAACATACTCAAAACATATAAATTTTCATACATGTAAACCATAGATCAAAGTACTTTTATTGAGTCAATTTCATGTATAAAACCATGCACATAAGTTTAGACATGAAGCTTCAAAATTAAATCAAAAGCATTATTAATTCGTGAGCCAAGTCTAGGAACCAAATATGCAAAATTTTCAAACTGAAAACATTGTGCATAAGGTTAAGATCTAAGAAAGTTAAAAACCCATTCAACATATGTCAATTTTCATACACAAACTATAGATTAAGGCATTTGAATTGTGCCCAAATTCGTATATAAAATCATGAGTATATGACCAGAATTGAGGCATCAAAATTTTAGTAAAAAACTATGCCAGTTCAAGCACTTGAACTCATGATTCGAGGGTTGAAAATTCCAAATTAAACACACCCAATCTCTCAAATATTCATGGCTATAGATTGGAGCATGAAATTTAAGTCACATTTGCCTCAAAATCTCATAGGGAATCATGCACACAAGATTAGAAATACAACATAGAATTTCAATCGAAAATCTTGTCAATTCAGACACCAATACCCACAATTTGAAGTATAGAAATTGAATCAAAACTTACCCTATTTTCTCATGCATTCATAGGCATAGATTAGGGCATCAAAATTGAATCAATTTTGCATCAAGATCTTATTAAAATGTACCTATGTATGTATGTATATCATGAATTGAAGCATCAAAAATTTAATACAAAATATTCAAGGATCATGTGCATGTTTCCAATGGAAAAGCATCCAAAGATATATATACATATACATATATAATACACTCAATTTTCAATGTGATTTCGTGCACAATATATAAGAATAAGCTTTTAATTCAAGAAAACATAGATCGATCAAACATTGGCATTTTCATGTTTTGAAGAGAAAATTGTGATCCACTTTAGAAACTCCCCACCTGGATTCATTTTTTCTGTCATTCTTCTACTTTCTTCATTTCCAAAAGTCAAGATCTCGCATTTTGCTCTGGCCTCTGGATTTATTTCTTTCTTCTTCTTCCTTTCTCCTTCTTTTTCTCTCCTTTTATTTTCCTTTCCTTCTCTCTTGGCTACGCACAATGTTCATTGCCCCACTCCCCAACCCAAGGCGTCCTTTTATCTGTTGTCCTGGAGCTGCCATGATGTCGGCCTTATCTTTTGTGTTTTTCCCACATTCCATACATGTTTCTTAAGGCTCCCTTAACTCAGCTCATTTTTTCGTTCTAGATCTTTGAGCCATCTTAATTTCTTTCTCGATTGCAATTTTCCAGAATCATGTTTTCCATCTTTTCTGTTTTTTTCTTTTTTGTGCTACCTCAGTTCTGCCTTTCACGTTTTTCCCTGACCAATTTTGAATCATCTCAAGATCAACTACAATCAAGGACGTCCAACACTTCATGGAGATGATTCAAAAATTCAATTACCTTTTCTACCTTGAAGACTTGATCCTCTAACGTAAGATTTAGAGATTAATAGTCAAGCCATTACACTACTATTCCTCACCTTGCTGTTAGATTACCTGACAGTGGTGCGCCTACAGTAGGCCATAAAGATATAATATGAATCAAAACTTATAGAAGTTGGTATCACCTTTCATCTATAATTTTGCAGATGGAATGATCTTCTAAAATCTAACCAAAACCGGACCTTCACCCTTGAGCCTGGGCATCATACAAGAATTGCTAAACATGATAACTTTTACAAAGATCAAAAGGCACACCTGAGAATGCCAGCCAATAGAAATTTTCCTCCTTTCTGAAATCATTCCATTGCTTGAGGTTGATGAAAAAACTTCCTAACCAAAATTTTTTTTTCTTGTAGAACTTTAACAGCCTCATTTTCTTCAAAGATGCTACGTTACAAAACTATTCTTGTCGCCACAAGAAGGCCATGGGAAAATTCCAGCAGGTGGTGGCAGGGGTTCCTTCGACTCCTGATGATAATGATGTGTTTTAGAATTCAATGAAGCAAAGCATGGTTTAAATTTAGCATGATCATTGACTGTGGAATGGCTAGATTTTATTCAGCCAATGGTGAAGATACCATACCTTGCCATAGTTAAAGCACGAGTCCCGAAAACATAGCTTCTGAATTTGCACCTTCCACGGATCCATGGCTTTTTTCCTCCTGTTTCCTCTTTTCAATGGCCTTCAAGGGATATAAAAGTTTACCAGAGTCATTCAATCTTATATGGTTTTTGCAGTATTAAGTACAAAAAATTGTAGAGATCAGATGAATGGCTTGGATCAATCGAAGGGAGGTTTCTTCAGGTAAAAGTGAGGCAACACACCGCAGCAAACGTGCACAAGAGAGGTTACACTGTTCCTAGACGAAAAGAGCAGAACGAGAGTGGAAGGAGCTAAAACTGTTATTCATACATACAATAAGGGTAATTTCGGTACCATAACTGCAGCGTAGGTTTAGGTCACATGATTTCCCCAAGTAGAGTTCAGGTGGGTATCCTGCAGCAACCAGTTTATCGTTCGACACGTAGCACTGGCCGGGACCTCTGTACTAAATGCGACCTCTGTCGAACGTTGTAAGTTTTCTCCTCAATTCCCGTCGTGTCTCTCTCCTTTAACCATTTTCACATTAGTTTGGTCCAGTTTTAACATTAAAAATGCTTGTTAATGTTCGAAACTGGCAGAAAAAAAGAAAAAACAATAAAGAAGTTAGAAAAAAAAAAAAACACTAAGATGGAAAAAGCGGGTTTTCATATCCTCGGAAGCTTGCAGGTGATCAAGTATAAATATCGAAGCAAAGTCTGAAGAGAAAAAACTCTCTGTGTGTGTCTGACTTGCGAGCGAGCAATTGATCTAGGAGAAAGCAGGAGGAAAAGGCATACAAGAAATGGGTAGAGGAAGAGTGGAGCTGAAGCGGATTGAGAACAAGATCAACCGGCAAGTCACCTTCGCCAAACGTAGAAACGGTCTTTTGAAGAAAGCTTACGAGCTTTCCGTTCTTTGCGATGCCGAGGTTGCTCTCATCATCTTCTCCAATAGAGGAAAGCTGTACGAGTTCTGCAGCAGCTCCAGGTGAAGGGAAAAAAAAAAAAAAAAACTTAACATATTTTCTTCTTTTTCGCTTTCATTTTCATGCCTTCGTGCTTCTTATTCAGATCTAGAAACAGACGACGAGCTAGATTTATTCAATCTGATCTTCTGTTTTCTGTTTGATCGAGCTGTAAAAAAATTCTATTTTTTTTTTCTTTTCTCCATTTCTAGTGCTTGCCTGAGCGTTTTTAGTAGGTTTGCTACTGTTATTTGATGCTTCTGGTTTTAGATCTGCCATTAGAAATGAAGGAAACAACAGATCGCTGCTGGAAGGAGCCGGATTTTCTGAAAGGAAAGGAAAAAGCTTAGCTTTTCGTGAGAAGCTTTGGTTTCTTTGGATATTTGACAGTCAAATTCCGTAAAATTTTTGTGCGTGCCGGTCTTTGCGATATGGCCTCGATTTTTTAATTTGTTTGATATGACTACTGCAGAAACGTATGTCTCCTTTTTCTTTACAGATTCCTAGGTTTCGAAGCCGTCAAAACAAGTTTCTCTTAGGTTTTCTTTTTCTGTTAAAGATCGAGCCGATCTTTTGATCTTTCCGTCTGAGAAGGTGAATCGAAATCCGAGGAACGATCATTTCATCAGTAAAGATGACTGCGGTTGAGGCAAGAAAACTTCCTTTTATTATTTCTTAAATCGAGGGGACCATCACTGACCTAAGAACTCTTTCGCAGAAGTTAGTGTTTGATAAGATGAAATCGACGTGATCTTCAACAGGAAAGGCGCTTTCAGATCGCATTTCTAGCATTTGTTTTCAACCTTTACGGATTTGTTTCCATAAATGACTCTCTCTCTCTCTCTCTCTCTCTCTCTCTCTCTCTCTCTCTCTCTCTCTCTCTCTCTCTCTCTCTCTCTCTCCGCTGCTTTCCTTTTCTGTTAGAGCTTGTTCACCTTTGATTATTTGAGTTTTCATTAGAGCTGCACTTGGAACAGAATCAGTGCCACTCACTTATCAAGAAATTTTGCACTTCATTACTAGAAAATAGGGATCCTTGAATCGAAATTAAAACACGTCCGTGTTTGAAATGAATGCGTGTTTTAATTTGCGAACGTCAGTCCTGTCTCTAACCAAGTATAAGATTCTGCTAGCAATCACCACCTGGTTGAACTTCAGATGTCAAGAAATATCATAGAGCGTAGCCCCAAAAGCAAAACAAAAAGGGGAAATACACCGTAGCATGTTCCCATGTCATTTTGTGGCTCTCTTGCTGTCCCTCCCTCTCTCTACGCCTTGTTATGTATTTGAATTTTCGTTGACTGGTTGAACCCTCCCAGTAGCTATTAGCAACGGAACATCAGTAATCCACAAGTCAGGCTGCAGCTCCCAGGTTCATCCGGAACTCTCTCTGCACATATTACATGACTTCTGAAAAACAAAATATGAACTCCAAATCTATTAAATTAAGGGGTCAGGACTCCGGACATCTCATTTTGCTCTCTCTCTCTCTCTCTCTCTCTCTCTCTCTCTCTCTCTCTCCCCCTTAGGGAATATTTTTGGTCTAGCAGAACATACAGTATGAAGTTGTCGTTTCCCCTAGGCAATATTCTAAAGTTACTAACAGTAAGAAAAAGAAAGCTTGATGTGATGAAGTCATTCCAATAGCAGAATTCCTCTAGAGTACTTTCGTTATGTGTCATTTATCATGCAATTGTACTTCAACATTCATTATGTTGGAGGGAAGCCAGCTTTTCAGAAGTTTAGGTTCTGCCACTTATTTCAATTCGGAAACTAATTTATTGCTTCATAACTTGCGACAGCAAAAACCTGTATTTACTCCCCATTTTGTACTTCTATAGCATGTTGTCTTGCAAGAAGCACAATATTTTGGAGGAACACGCATTAGTTTAAAATTAGGGTACCGGCCGCCAGTTCAGTTTCATTCTTGGTAGCTATATCTCTCATCTTGCCAAAGGAATCTACTTCGCCACCATAATTCCTTTTTGACCTACAAACTTGGAGTTTTTTCTCATTAGTCATCAGTCTTCTTTTAATTTGGACAAATTTTCACAAGTAAGAAACACATCGTACTTTCCATCCTGGAGGTGGCCTGTATAATAAGTAATTTCAGAATGTATTAACTGCATACCAAAAACCATAGACAGCATGAGCTAAGAGAAAATGCATTTCACTTCTTTTGGCCTTATCCATGGTAAATAGGATGACTCCACGATGTATATCGTCCGTGAAAGGACCTCTTGGCATGACGGAACATGATTATCTTTTTCTCTTGAAAATTGGTTAGATATCATTAAGTAGAGAGTCTACACATGAAAGGCTAGGTCCAGCCCAAGATGATTCAATGGATCAAATTGGTAACAAAATACACCGCTGATAATCAGAATAAAATGTAATGGCCTACAACTATGAAAACCCAAATGCAATAGAGCAAGTTCCAACCACTAACTATTGCACAAGGAACCACTTGGCCCCACTAAGATTTCATGATCTCATCAAACATCCGCCCCAAATAAAATTCCAGGGTTACCTAGATTGGCTCCATCATGATACATCACCTTGGGGTAGTCAAAAGGAGACTCACCAAGACATTCTTCCAAATAAACTGCATATCTAACAAAAAAGATGCATACATAGTTGAAAATTGAACCATTCTTCTAAATAAAATTGCCAGGGATGGGAAGTGTTAAGCTATAACTTCTTCGATACTTCTATTTCCCTCTCATATCTATGTCGAATATACATGATTACCAACACCTATATCAACTTTTGTGGACATTCTAATCATGGTAATAAGCATCTAGGTCAAAAATGACCTTTGGTCTTGGGACTTTGGATTTCATTATAACTTTCAACAGAACCACTGCATTTCTACTTCTTCTCTAGATTTTGTTTCATTCAATTTTTCCTCCTTTAGTTTAGTTTGAAGTCATCATTTCATTATCAAGGGTAAATATAATTTTCTTCTCCCTCTCCCTTTTCTTCATAATTCATAGTTAAAATTCAATATACATGTCCTGTTTGGGAAGTTTATACAATTAATTAGTCCACTAACAAATTCTGTCTCCTTATTTAGTTGTGCTAAGCTTCTTTCCTTCTCTTTTCTAGTTATTCTATTTATTTATATATAGCTAATATTCATTTTTACGCATATCTCCTCGTCTACAAGTCAAAGATGTTAAGTACTTTTCACTTCCATTCGACAAGTTGCTTTAGTAGAACTAGTAAAGGCACATGCCAAAGCTTGAGTCTTACTAGAAAAAAATAGGAAATTCAAAGAAAAATCATATAAGAATTTAATTCAACCCAAGAAAAATTGGATATAGTTTCTATCTAAACTATGTGGCTTGTGTATAACTTTGGGATTTTGGAATCTAATGACTCCCTTGCAATTATCTCATATAGAGAATGCACATCTATTATGTACTGAGTATACTAGATTGTCAAGACATTCTAGCCAAAATCAGATTTTCTAATTTATTAAATGCAACTTGGAAATTTTTAATTTTTTTGTTGAGTATAATTGGGATCATTTTGTTATTATATATAAGTTATGAGAGATGTCTTTTGACTAATGGCTAGGTAACCATTAATGCTAGTCTAAAGCATAGATGATGCCACTTGATATATTAAATTAGAGGCCATTTTACAACTCTAATTATTATTAGATTATTCAACCTTTATTAACTATTAAAGGGTTTGAAGAAATTCCTAGAATCTATTTCCTTTATAAAAAAAAACATAAGTGTTAAATTGGATCAAAGTTGTTTACATACTTCTCACCCTTTCTTCAAGGTGAAACAATATTTAGACTGATGCAATGGCACCAATATTGCAAAAAAATTATTTTAAAAATATGAAGAAGAAGCAATTAACCTAGATCCTGAAAACCATTGAACTTGGTAAAGTAGATTATCAAGCTTGAGTAGCATAAAACAACATAATGGATTATTTTGCAATATTGAAACAATGGATAGAGAACCTATACTCAACAATATTTGGGAGCTAGGTGTCACTAGTACTCTAAACAAGGGCATTCCTTAGATTATTCTAAAGGGAAACAAATAGCCTTACTTAGTCTCTCCTTCCTTTGTAACATTTTAAGTTTGCTCAAGAGGAAATAAAAGTAACTTGTGAAAAGTGATGAGTGGTTTATAAGAATAAACTTTGCAATTGAGAATTAATATTATCATTCTCATTTTTTTGGAACTTACAACAATCAATACTATAGGAACAAGATCTCCATTTAACATTGATAAAAGATTGGAAATAAGAAAGATTTTGTGAGAAACATGAGATCTTTTTCTGAATTTTGAGAGTAGAGAACTTCCCTATTGGAGGATATTTGTTATCTTTAAGAATATTAGTCGTGGATTGTTTCTATTACAATAATATCTTTAAAAACAAGTGATAATAACTTTGTTAAGGATTGAGAAAAGATTAATAGAAAATATTATTTTTTCATGACCAAAAGTTTATAAATTTTAGAAGTATCCATTGTGCCAATGTGTGCAAATATTGTATTTCATGGAAGATGTAAGTTTATTAGTACTATAGACAAAGCAAGGACTTACACTTTTCAGGATGTAAATATATATCACATTTCAATACACTTTAGGGTCCTCTGAAATCCAAATTAGTCATTTGTTCTTATTCTTTGCTTCAACCATATTTCACTTCTTTGGCCTCTCTCTACATCTTACTATACGAGTTATGCACATATTTTCTCAAATTTAAGGATAAACAAAAACAATATGGTATACTTTATTTCTCTACCCACTCTATTTTATTTTTAGCCTCTCTCATTCTCTCTAATAACTACAAACTTCCCCCCAACTTCCCTCCCTTTCTCTCATTTTCCTTATGTGAATATGTACATTCCATTTACAAATTAAATATAAAAGAAAAAAGATTTTGAAGTTATTTATACCTTGATATATAGGATAAATAAGAGGAATAACAAATAGAAATATATCGAAAGCAAATTAAATCTAATTACATAGTCATTTGGCATCCCTAAAGTCTCCATGTCTTCTTGTTCTTCACATATAATGGATTGCTAGTGGTTCTTTAGCATAGTTGGTTAGGCCTTAATGAGTATATCTTTTGTACAATTTGAATATTATACTATGTCCTTGTGTATTTTTCTTTTGAATGATAAGGATACTTGAATGCACAACCTCCTTGTGTAAAATAGCACTAGATCAACTTGAATAGGTGACCATGCCTAAAATATTTGCATCAATAAGCATCCCAAATGTATGTCAACACTATTTATTATTTTAACCACTTGAAACTTTTTTTGTCAAGCCTTGTCTCCCTTTTAGGCTTTCTTATATTTTGATGTATCTCGATTGACCCTGTCGTCTACCTTAGATAATTTTATCACTTAGCTATCCCTCTTAAAAAAAAATAGGGATATTTCTTTCATCTCGTCTACAATTTATCCTAGACAAAATGTCATTTTTGTTGATCTTGCTATAACTTTTGAATCACTTTCTACATAGAATAACATAGGTGACGTTTCTCCACCAATCTAATTCTTATTTTAGTGGCTAGCAATTCTACATCAATGGTTCAATCCTACATTGTTTATGAGAATATTTTGGCTCTTAAGTTCTGTCACTATCTCTAATACTCCCTACTTATACCTCCTATCTAAGCATTACATTTTATTTTATTTTTGAAAAGTAGTAGAAATTTTATGAATAGTGATAGAGAATATATCATGAAATACATATAAACTTTCCAATGCAACAATGACAAGGTACAAAATAAGCCAAATAAAAGTATAGGTTTCTTAACAAGAAGTGCTAATTTCAGCCACCAGATGACATGAAGATACCTCATGAACATGAATAAGATTTCAACAAGCACCCAAAGATTTAGTTGAAAACATTAGGTCTCATCCAAAATATAACATCAATCTCTCATTAAATTTAGTTGTTATATAAGGTTCTAACTTTCCATGCTGATGTTGACTCTCAACTCTTGATATGAACCCTTATTTTAAGAGTTTAGACACTAGATCATTAGTTTATCTATGAATTTTATTTAAAGTGAATACTCTCGATGATAGTAGTTCTTATATTTCATCCACGATAAATGCAATCCCACACATAGTTTTAGGATCATTTATCCAACCCATAACTACCTTGTAAAGATCTCCTCCATAATTGAAGGCAAACAACTAAATTTTTTGGCAAGAAGACTTTTTTAAAATAAAAAGTAGCAAAAATATATTACTAATAATCAAGAAAATACAAAAAACCTTTCTTGGACCAAAGTTGATCATGGGAAAGGAGGACCAGAACTAGTGAGAGATCTAGAGGACGTAGTTGGTAATTAGATCCACCTAAACCTAAGAATGATTAGGAACACACAATGCTAAAATAGAAGTTGCATTTGCTGCCATCATTTCCACTTCAATTGCTTCTTTTCTATCAATTGGACCTTAAAATTCAAGAACTGAATTTCCTAACACATCCCTAATGACTCCACCTATGCCCACAATCCATCTCTCTACCCTTCTGGTGATCGAGCCTATTCAAATTTTGGTTTAGATTTTGAATTTGAGAATGCATTGATTTTAAGCCATGATCTCTTAATATCTTGGATTGAGTATCCTAGAAATTCTTTGTCAGCAGCTCCTATGATGCTACCATGAATTCAATTCTAAGTTACACTTGATGCAAGATTGTTGTCCAGGCAAGGGATTTATTACAAGGTCAAACTTGAACATAAACTAACCTACACTCTATGGAGTCCATCTGAATCTTAGTGTCTGATGCATAGTGTTAGCTCAACTTGGCCATTAAAATTTTCAAGGTTCAAACTTCAATACTCATGGAGTTCCATTTTATCACCATCTAACAAGTAATGAAGTTTTAGGATTACAATAGCTATTTGAAGGAGTTCAAACACATTTTTGAAGGCTTGATTGTTTCTCTCCATTTACTTTTACAACTATATAAATAATTTATTTATTAATACTTAATATCATTATAATAACCAACTCAAAATATATATATGACAAACTATAGTAACAATAATAATGAATTAAGATATGGTGTCTTTCTTTCTTATAAATGAAAATTTATTTCCCAGCAAGCCACCTCTTATTAATAGATCATGAAATGTCTTTAACGGCATTAGCTAGCCAAAAGCTTTCAAACTCAAGGCCAATTGTCTTTCTAATCCATTGGAATAACTCATACAAAACCATTCTATATATATAGCACATTGTTTTCTCTTTGGTGTCAAATTTTGTAAATTCTAATAAAATTCTAATGTTCAATAGGTTGTGTTACAAAAGTGCAAACAGCCTACCAACCATATGAAGAAGATATATATATATATATATATATTTGAACTAATGTTTAATTAAAAAAATTACAAAATCAACTAAAAGTATTTCTTTCTAAGAATTATTTTAGAATCACAAAATCAAGAAATGAAGGTGTGTGGTTTGAATAAGAGATTTAAAAAAAGAAAAAGAAAGAAAAACTAATGGCTTATAAGCTGAGTACTTCATAAGGGTGTCCACATATTAGGCAACTTTGTACAATTCAAAACCCAAGATGACATCACTATTTTTTTACTTTTTGCAATGTTGCTTACTCTTAGTTGACTGAAGACAACACGTGCAAAGGCAAGAAAGCCCTTTCAATTAGTCCATATTTGATCTCTTCGAGGTCCACATAAAATCTCCAAGGCGAAGAGAAGAATTCTTTATCAGCTAATCAACACTTAGAAGTCACCTCTATTTGAATTTAGAAATTCAAATTACTATTCAAATAAAGAATGCCAACTAAGGTTGTAGCTAACATATTCTCAATTGTCCACAAATGATCCATGGGTGTCAAGTGTTTGAGCCATAGAGCTTTTTTCACCTTAGAATACTAGCTATCCATTCTACGTTACTATGTTAATACTATTTATAGCTTCCATCTTCCTACTTCCCAATAGTTAACATAAATTTCTTTTGTTTGAATGGTCATTATATGATAATGATAGCACTACTACCTCATACCTTCATTCTTGTTCTTTCTTTTATGCTTCCTTTTTCATCTTCATTCTAGAACTACCTTATAATTACTTTTAGTTAATTTGGACACAAGTAGTTTTTAACATTTTATGTAATCAAGACTTTTTAGTTTATCAAATGCATCTATTTTTGTAAGTCTTTTCTTACTTTACTTTGATTGTTGTAAACTATCTCATCATATTCATAATCAATTCATATATATTGGTAAGACATAGAAGCTAAAATTAGTTGCTTTATTTGGCTATATCCTTTGTGTAAAAGCATGCCAAGATATGCATTGTTTTCCCTAACAATATTGTTTCACCTTTTTTCTATTTTTTCTTTAGAGATGCAATATTAGCCCAATGGATCTAATATTGTTTAGGAAATATCAAAGTTTTGTAGGTCTTTTTAATCCTTATATAGCTTTAGTCTTTTTTCTGGAGGGAAAAAAGAGATTTTCCTTCTTCTTACATCAATTTCCTTCATAACAAAGAAAATTTGTTTGGTGCTTTTTAGTTAGTGTGATCTTCAATAAGGTTTAATATCCTCTAAATTGTGTTATTTTCCCTTTCACCAAATGGACACATTTCATGTTCTAATACCCCACAATATAAGGGATGTAGAACATAACCTATAAATGCCATAGAGACATGATTATTCAAACATCAAAGCTCCACAAATTTTTTGTGAAACTATTTCTGTAAATATGTTACTTTATTGACATGAAAGCAAATTTATATTACATACTGTATACGTTCTCTTATGCTATATGATAAATAGAACAAGTGATGATCTTCCAAATTCATAATATTTCCTACTCTAATTGTCATAAAGAGAAAAAAACAATAGTGTCATTAGCTTCTCCTAGTATACATGTTATTTGATTACCTCATTTATTAAATTTAACACATAATACTTCCAATATATTCTATGTTTCTTTTCAAAAGTTTCTATTCTTTTAAGCACTTCATTGACAAGCACTGCATTGAAACTAATGTCAAGTTTGACAAAGTCAATTTCGTAGCTTGTGCTAATAACATTATCTAGCAATTTCAACGAGGTTTACTTATCATCTACCTCATTCCTCTCATAAAGCTTATAAGTTTGTCAAATATATGGCCTCTTTCTATGAACCACACCGTCCCCCTCCTCCTACCTCCCCCCCACACAACAATAATACAAACCATATATACTTGTCCATTTGTCCATTTTCATTGTGGAATGTCAATTCTCACTATATAGTTGCTTGCCAAAAGTCATAGGAGTATCTATCATTTTCTAGCCATACTGATTAAGTATCCATTCATATTTGTAATACTTCAGTAATAACCATCATGTATGAATATAAAGAAAAGAATAAAAAAAAGAAAAATATTCATAATTTTTTATATATTTTTTTTAAAAATTGAAGTTTAATAACCCATTCTTTCTTCTTAAACAAAATGAAATAATTACAACCATGGTTTTCTCCTTGAAATAGCTAAATCTACATTTGATACCTCATAATTGATGATTTTAACTCTTCACCGAATGTTATCACATGGTGAATCTTCATAATAATCCCAACGTCTCCATTTTCTCCTCATATTACCACCCAAGTGTCATCTTATTTTATTGTTGAGTAAAACACCTCTTATTTTCTTTTAAGGTTCATTGAAATAATGAATGTAGTTGGAAACACTATATTTGGTGCTTTTTTTTATTTTAGTTTTTCTTGGAATTAAAAACATGTTTAGCAACTTTTAGTTTTATTTTCCTTCTATTCATTTGAAAAAAAATCCTAAATTAAGTTGTGAAATGAAAATTGACCTAGACATGTTTTCTTTGTACTAATTTTCTTTTATTTTGAAGATAGAAAGTTGGGACCAACCAATCTCTCTCTCTCTCTCTCTCTCTCTCTCTCTCTCTCTCTCTCTCTCTCTCTCTCTCTCTCTCTCTCTCTCTCTCTCTCTCTCTCTCTCCACACACCATGCCAGAAATCCTCTCCTTTTAAGCAAGCTAGAAAACCTATTGGAATCCCTCTCTTTCATCATAGATATGCTAGAAAAAAAATATATCTATTTTTCTTTGCGAGAATGTTAGGAATCCCTCTTATCTTTCTCTCTGTCCCCTATCCACCAATGTAGCGGAGAAGATTGACACAACAACATGCTAAGATTTAAATCTCCATTCATGTATGTTCCCTTTTCCACTCATTGACTCCCTCTATCATCCCAACAACATGTTGAGATTTAGAGAAGTAGAAGGTTTTCTCTCATTTTGGCATAAAATTTCATGTTCTATCATAATAATACTTCTTTGCTCTTAGTGTGATCTTTATCATGAGTGCCTTATGGTTTTTTCTCTACTTTTGGTTGGCATTAGCATCCCTCATATCTTTCCCTTATAGGTGACCTTTACCATAAATGCTTTGTGGTTTTTATTCTACTTTGGTTGATATTAGGACACCTTCTTAGTTGTTAATAAAGAGATAGAATGTATGTCTTCCACAACTAGATTACAATTAGGTTAAATTTTAAATAACCCATATTATTGTAAATGTTATCAATTGTGATGGCAAATACTTGTCAAGCATACCATATTCTCAAAATCCTTTTTGTATTAAAAATGAAAAAAAAAAAAAAGAAGACTCTAATTCTAAGTCTAGCACTTCCATTAAATATCTTTTTTTCCCACCTCTCTTATTTAACTAAACCTCCTTTTGTTTAATTTGCCATTATGAAAGATAGCTATCAATTTCATAGTGATGGCCATTTTATTTTTCCTACAGGACTGGAACAATTTGATTTTTTTCTAATTTTGACATTTTGTTTTAGTAAAGGCTTCAAAATAAAATCTAACACAAAATAAAGAAAGGGTGTAAATATCAATTTTTACCATATGCAATTTGTATGTCATGAGTATTTTTATTATCTAAAGGAGTTGATAAACAATAAATGAAGTTAGAAGCACTAAAAAGTGAAAAGAAAGGAAGATTGGCTAGTGAATAGTATCTCAAAAGACTTAAAGAAATCTCTTAATATCTCATGAAATTCTTTTCTCCTGAATATCTTCCAACTTAATAATATAACTGGAGTAGTTCATTTGGGCATCTCTTTTATTTCATTTTCCAAGGTGAACAAATAATCTAGGTTTTTTTTCCAAAAATTGAAAGCTATATTATGAACCTTTCCCTAAAATGACAATGCATTACAATATTGTTTCATATTTTCACTTGGGAATTGAGGAAAAAGGTCAAGATGGCCTATTTTCTAGTGATACAAATGGTAATGACATAGTAAAAGCATGACTAAAAATTAATCATGCTGATTAACAATCATAAAAAGGGTAGCCCCGGTGCACGAAGCTCTTGCCTATGCAGGGTCTAGGGAATGGGCAGACCACAAGGGTCTATACTACGTAGCCTTACCTTGTATTTTTGCAAGAGGTTGTTTCCACACCTTGAACCCATGACCTCAAGGTCACAAGACAAAAACTTCACCGTCGCACCAAAGCTGATTAACAATCATATAAGTGAATATTAGTAACTACAACTTAGCCCACAAATTTATTAACTTTTAATGATACATAAAATTAGTTAGAATAATATTAATAAGTAATACTAACATTATAATATAAATTATCAATATACATGTAAAAGGAACTTAACTCACATCATGTAGTGTTGTAAGTTAACATATTCCTACACTATTTGTAGGACTCACATTATCATTAAGTTAGGACATTTTTGTGATTTTGTAGTTGGGATTTTAACATTTTCTTGTAAGGCTTAATATATTATAAATTTGGCAATTCAAACAACCCTTATATGTTGGTTAAATTTACAAACACTTGCCATCAGATCACTTAATCTTTCCTTCTCCATAGAGTTGACCTACTTCACGTTCGAAGCCCCATGAATGGCCAAGGGTAGTTTGAACCACTCTCAAAATTAAGGCAAGAGGTAAGCTCCATTGCAAAGCCATGGTTACTTGTAAACAATGAGAAGTTGTGAAGAATGACATGGTTTTTGCCAAGTTTTAGACTCAAAATTTAACGTAAGACCATGGATAAAATTTGCTCTAGTTTTCCTCTATTGTCAACCAAAATTTTTCATGCACAACTTGATATTGGAAAACTAGCTTATAACGAAAGAAGTGTTTGGGACAAAATTGTAAAAAACATTAAAAAAAAAGAAGAAGACAAGAAGTGGAAGCAACTAGGAAACTAGTAATAAGAAGAAATTAAACCAACAAAAAAAAAAAGAGGCAAAAATGTGCAAATTCTGAAGTAAGCAACAAAAATCACTAAATATGAATTGTTATACACTTTTTCTCTTTTTTGTACTTTTACTGTCCATTTATATATTGAAAATCCAAAAGGGTTTCAATTTTTCAACTTTAGCAAACATGATTCATTCTTGAATATCTACTTTGGTGATTTTAGAGCTTGTTGGTTAGTATGCATTATCACATAGACCAACTATGGATATCTTTCTTCAATGCCATGGGAAGAAGTTAAGTTTTATCTTAAATTTTGGTCTCTAATTTTCCTTTTGTTTTATGCTACTATTGTGAGCTTTTGAATTCTCTTAGTCTTGCTATTGTAAGTGTTTCATTCTTCAATAAATCTATTCCATCACTATGCTAAAGAAATCTTAAAATCATCAATATGTTTAGCCAAATTTTGAAAGAGCTCTGGGAAGGGGGGGAAGACTATGGATCTCTTATTATTTTAAATCCTTGTAAATAGAAGTTAGGGCCTTTAAAGCAAGTCAAATAGCCCCGATAGTTAGGAAAATTATTAAAGGGTATTTTAGGAACCAAAAGTATTATAAGCTATGCAATTATAAAGACTGAAATACGATGCAAAATTTACAAAGATGCCACCAAAGATGGCCATTTTTTAGTCTAATATAAACTTCTAGACTCGACAAAATTTATTATCATCCCCACTATGTACACATATGTATGCATGCATATATGTATTTAGGTATTCAAGTATGTATAACAATAGCAACCCCCCCCCCCCCTTCCTCTCACCCCAAACCTCAAATTAGTATTTCTTTCTCACCTCAAGGAAAACCAACATCATACTAGTAACCACACCATGAATCTCAAGAATGACAATTAATAAGTTTGTATGTGCAAGAAAAATTGATATCATGTTCATCTCCTAGCAAGATCACTAGAAAATCATCTCTCTCTCTCTCTCTCTCTCTCTCTCTCTCTCTCTCTCTCTCTCTCTCTCTCTCTCTCTCTCTCTCTCTCTCTCTCTCTCTCTCTCTCTCTCTCTCTCTCTCTCTCTCTCTCTCAACCTCAAGCCTCAAGTATTAAAATTCTCTCTCCTTTCCTAGGCAATGGTTATTTTAGTTGAAATTTTCCCTATGCGTGTGTATGGGTGTAGTGCTTCTATATTTTCTTAAATTGTCAGGCTTGACAAATGAGAAGTGGAAAAGCTTGCAATTTCTATCATGAAAGAAAAAGCTATAATAAATGACAATCAACTAGGGACTAGAAGAAGGTATTGGATAGAGATTGCATTTTCATGGTGCAATTCTCTTTTAACAAATTAGTGCTAAAATGATGAAAATGTTACTCCATCTACAAATATCCTAAAATCTCCAAACAACAAAAACCTTTTCCAATTATAGCCAAAATAATCCTAAAATTTTTTAAGATAATTTTCATTTGCAATTTGGGAAAGATGACTTGTAACTTAGTCTCTAAATTGCAAAAATCAAACTAAAGATATATATATATATATATTTTTTAAAATATAAAAAAAACTATAAAACATTAGCACAAAACTTCAATGAAAAGTATAGTCTAAATTAATCATGCATATAATAAAGAAAAATCTTTAACTTCATCTAGATATTTAAAACACATGGAATTTTGTATATTGCTATATAATAAATATCAAATACTTAGTAAAAATGTGTGGTTTCCATTGCCTCCACATTGTGACTTATTTGTAGATTACAAGAATTCACATAAATAACACACAGAAATCCATGTTATGACCAAAATAGCAGATGAAATCTCATCTAAATTTCAACTCAAATTTGAAAGCCACTAGCCAAGATCTCTAATTCATGAATTTGATATTCTAACAAATAGATGATCTTTAAAAGAATGAATATGAACTCATAATAATCGATCAAAGTAATCTTCTAATCAAACTTTTCATCTCGAAACCAAAGAAGAATCAAGTAATAGTCAATTCAAAGGCTTGCAATTGAATTTACAAATGGAAGAATGCTTGCAATTAGTGCTTCCATGAAAAGTGTGCAACAAGAAGCTCACTTCATCCCCAACAAAAACTAGTCTTAGAAAAAAAAGGACAAAGAAGGAAAATAATCTTTGAATTGGAACATTACCCTAGTACCATGGTAGTCTTCTAAATATTTATTGATATGAAGAGCAAGTTAAAAAAAGAGTGGAATATGATGTGAGCCTCTAAAACCTTGAAAACATATTACATAAAAAAAGTAAAAGTGGAAGCAATAAAATAAGTTAGAAACTAAAAAAATCAATAGATGTGATAAATGACCATATATCTCTATAAAGATTGAAATCATACCTACCTTTTGTATACCATTTGTCTTTATTCTTCTACATTAGTAAGCATCACACTAACTATAATCCTTCAAGCATTGTGGTAATTGGTTTGTCTTGACTAACATCTTGAGCATTATGCTGAGGATACTGTTCTTCACATCTTCATGATTAATTTCTTAGCTTTAAACTCTATAAGACTCCTTTAAATGCTTTACCATAGGTGCAAGTCATCGAGTTTGAAAAATCATCAACTATTTGCATAAACTATTGTTATGAATGTTGCTATGAAGGCATTTGCATTGAACCCTCAAATATTGTGGGCCCTATTTCTCTGCTATGGGATACAGAGCTTCACTTCATCATTATTGATAGGTTCTCTTCACCATGGTCTTTTTTAGAGTACTTTGATACTAGAATTAGAATAGGCCTTATTAGATGATTTTTTGTCATTACTTGAACATGAGGGCATTTTACTCTTATACCCTCTTAAATATATACAACTTTGAGAACTATGAGTGAAGTCTAATTCACTAGTTCTCCTTCTCTCTTTTCCTCCTTATTCTCTCAAGTCCTTGCTAATGGGTACTATTAGAAGAACTAGTCAATATGGTAGATTGGAGAAAGAGGATTAATATTAGTGAAGGTTTAAGAAAGACTGTTGTTATTAGGTTACAAGTCCAATTAGTATTATATGTTGAACTATTAGCAACTAGATTAATGCTAAGAATTAGGTGTAATTCATATGAGCTACAAAAAGAACACAGGGGAAATTTGTCATTTAAAAATTAAAATTACCTTAAGGATATAAAATAAAATTAACTCATTTGAAACTAATCCATGTTTTAAAAGCGCACCTTGGCAAAAGGAAAGACAATATTTGAAAAAATGTAAGTAAGAACCATACTTCTAAGGAAGGTAAAGACTGTTTTAAGGAGAATGGGAAGCACACCAAAAGCTAACCACTCTTACATTTGGAAGCAAAAGGAATTTAGGTTCCAAAGTATGCTTCCACGGAAGTAAGCTCACACCAACACATCTCAAAGATTAAAATCATAGAAGTATGTAAGAGAACTCAAACTATGTGAAAAATTCTTCTTCTTTGATAACCCAGAAATATATAACTAGGTCGAGATGTTACTTATAGACAAATAGTTCCATTGGACATCAAACTGAAAAGTACTTGATAGGTAGTTGTAAAATCCATTTGTATGAACTTGCCACAGACTTGCACCTAGATTTAATCCTTCAATATCTTTATGTTGTTAAACTCTTGTTTTGAAGTCTTTCTTTCGTTTAGGCTTTTTACATCTCTGGTTATAAAGAAGAAAGCTAATGAGACCATTTCCTGTGAAGAAGATAATAGATAATAACTTTAACATTTGATTTATGGCAGTTATACTTACTTTGCTTTTGTTTGACATCTAATTTTATTAGTTCTTCAACTTTCCTAACTAATTTACTCCAACTCCTTACTCTTTTTTGGTTTGGACTAATACTTTATGTCAATTCTCTATAGTGGTTGGCTTGCATTTTAAAGAATAACTCGTGTAGTTAGATGCGGAATGACTAAAGGACTCTAGTTGGACATTTTTAAATACCAAGTTAGTCATCTCTGGGACTTCTAATCATAACCGACTTTACTTTAAAGACATTTATCAAGCAATCATGTCATGGAAATCATCTACCATTTCATAGCAGTGTAAGCTAGATAGTTAACCTCAAAAAGCCTCCTTATCCTTATGGAATATTTTGATTCAAAAATGTAGTAAGGCTCCTTAATGATTAGAAGGTGGGATCACCATGTTCAACAAAAACTTAGGAGTATGGTCATGTATTTTATTTTAACATTCAAATGTCCCAAAAAATGTGTTGTAGGAAGATCAAAAGATTCAAATAAGATTTCTTAGACATGACTAGGACAGAGAGAGGAAGTTCAACCTCATTTTGGTTGGAGTCTGCTTGATTAACAAGGTATTAGGTATCAAACAAATTTCTTTTTTCGAAGGAAGTTGGATATCAAACATTAGAAAGTGAAGAATGTTTTTTGCTTCAAAAGTGTAAGTAAAGATTTGGCAATAAAAACCTTTCAATGGTTATGATTTCTTGTTCAAAGGTAGTCAAAGGATGCCAAGAAGTAGGTACTAAAAGTTATGGGTTCAATTTGTCAAAGGTATTTTGTGAGACATGGATTTTAAGTAGCTAATTATAGAGGCCTTTCACAGAGTTTATGCTATTCCAATAGAAAAGGGAGGAATTAATTTTCAAAGAAAAATAGAAAAGGAACAATGATCATAACTTCTATGTTCCAAGGAATAGGAAATTCAATAGGACATTGATTCAGTAGTGTCCTATCCACTTATATAGAGAATATGGAGGTTCTGAGATCAACTTTTGTGTTTTGACATGGGGACAAAAAATATTGGATTTAATGTCACAAAGACATTCAAAGTTAGATTGTCTAATAATGGTTGAGCTTAGAATTTAGAATCCTTTGTTTCCTTCAAAATTTGCAGTACCAGGTTTTTTCATCTTCCTAAGTAAATTTCTCACGCCTATTTATTCAATAAAGAGTAGATGATGATGGCAAGAAAATACAACATATGCCAACCAAAAATTTGATTTTAAGTGAGTGGCATGAGAACATACCCACTTCCCCATCTAGTTTTAGTTTTACTAAAAGGTATCAAAGATATTTGTGTTAATCAAAATCTACATCATCTGAGGTCATTAGTAAAGGGTACATGAAACTAAATCTTGAAAAGAGAAACGACTTGAACATACAAAGCCCTAATTGGGTCCACAAGAGACTTTGATAATCTAGTTATTTTTGTTGTCACATATGAAAGATCCAACTGATACCCTTTCACCCCTTGCTTGTATTCTCTCCTTAGTGCTAGTGATACTTTAAAAGTTCTAAACTTCAAGAATCTTTTATTTGTATTACCAAGTAGACATCTTCCAGACTATGGGCTCTCATTTCACCCCACTACAGATGTGGACTGCTCATCTAGTCTTGACATCAGGCAGACTAAATGTCCAATGAATTTAAAAGCTCTAAAAATTACTAAGATCATGTACAACTTCTAAGATGTATTGATGTTAGGATTGGCATGTTTATTCGTTTTTTAGATGTTTAAAATTTTCTTCTTCCATATGAGAATAAGATTCTAAGGTCCAGTTTCTATTATCAAAGAAAGTGATGAGTAACTAGAATGGCATCAAGTTTCTAAGATGATTTAGTTCATAGTAGGAGACCCTCATGAAAATTTGTGTTATGTTCATACTAGGTGTCACTCTTGGGTTAATATTTGCTCACCTAGTATTATCAGTATTACATTTCTTGACCATGACATTAGATGTAAGTTTCCACACTATTGATGCAAATATATAGCATAAAAATAATTGTCAAATGTAAATTTTGAACTTTCTATATATTCATATTTCTCTATATCATCACCAATTTATCCATCTATTTTAGTAAATTTTTGTGCATCATTTCACTTACAGCATGTTCAAGACTCTTGAGAGGTACCAAAAGTGCAACTATGGTGCACCAGAAACAGCTGTCACAACAAGGGAGACCCAGGTAAATGGTTCTTTTGGTGTTACTTTTCTCGCAAAGAAATCACGTAAGTCACTTAGTGTCCCTTCATTTCGTGTCTCTAAACATGTTCACTTTTGTGATTTGCATGTTATTGTGAAATTCATTTTCTCACAAAGAAATCACATAAGTCACTTAGTGTCCCTTCCTTTTGTGTCTTTAAGCATGTTCACTTTTGTGATTTGCATGTTATTGTGAAATTCAGCTTATTCTTTGCGTGAACATTTTCATCCATTTGTTATAATAGAAATAATCTTCTTGCCAAAATGGGTCATGCAATGGTTCCTTTCAAGTACAACCATTATGGTTGATTTACATACATTCCAATTAAGGCGTGCAATCTAGTATTTCAAAATGGAGAACAATAATGCTTTTTAGGACATGGTTGAAACAACCATACATGGAGATAATCCTCAATATTACTGTAAATTAGTTTAGTACAAATCATTAATCCAATCAAAGAAACTAAAAGCTTTGAAGATTATTTAATGATGAGGTCATTAAAAAGTCTATCACACTGGAAATAATGGAAACCTAGAAATTCCATCTCAATAAACTTGAAAAGTTTTGGGAGGAAATTTCTCATGCTTATATTAAAACCAATATGTCTCATCAATGTATTGCAGGGTTGTAGGTGATTCATTTGTTGTTTGGTTAATTTGGTCTAATCTATCTTATTGTTAATAAGAAAGAAAATAAGAAAAGTACTTCTTAGAAAAGTGCCAACTTCCATTATAAAGACATTTCATTAATAAGTTTGAATAATTCTTTTCTTTGTACAAATTTTGATAGAAACTTCCAATGATTGCATGTCTACTCATTGTTTAAGAGATTCTAAAATGCTTTCATATCCTAATAAATTGCTATTACACACAACCACATCGGTACATGTGAATAAACTCATGTTGTTTTGTGAGGAGCTTCTGTTCACATATATATAGAGTTTTTGTATATCACTTATGGAGAAATATATAAAAGATTACATATCATGCTACGTAGCCAAGCAACATAATTGGTTATAAATTATCTTTTGTGTACATGCATATGTAGAATCTTGAAGTAGCTCTAAAATTATTGCAAAATCATGCTAGGTGACAAGGCTCATTGCAAATCATATTAAATGGTTTGTCCTGTAAAATCTACAACAAGCCCCTCAAATTGAATTTTCATCACTATAATCATTTAGTTTGATGCTCAATAGCTTAAACTACTGTGAACATAGTAGCTAAGTCATTATGTCCACTATTTGGTCCTTTGTAGAAATAAAGAACACAACTAGCTAATCTCCATTCTTGTATTGAAAATAGCTCTATATTCAAATTCCTTTGATGATTAACCCATTGTTTATTTTTTTTAGCAAACCACAATATTAAATTACTTCCTAAAAAGATGGTGAAACCACCAGTTGATCGACAGCCATCTAGTCGTTCTACCCAATCATCGGGAAAAGCTTGAAAACTCGAAGTAAATGGGCGAGAACCCATGTGACAATATAAATTTGAGTTACCTCAAATTCTTTTCACCACTTGCCAGTGAATTATAGGTTGAATTTTGCATGAGTTGAGACACTTTATTGACCGCAAATGCTACATTTGGGTTCATAATGATGACATACTAGAGGTCCTCACAGTGCTACGATAGAGTTGTGCATCCATCATTGGAGAGCAAACTTGAGTACTTTGCAAGATGTTGACATTGGAGTTTGAAGTGGTTTAGCATTGTCCATCTTAGTTCATAGTAAGAGATCAAAATTGCATTTTCTTTGTGAGAAGCAAACCACGAGATTGAGATAGTAACTCTATACCGAGGAAATAATGTAGTCTTCCCTGATCATTCATCTCCAAAAGTGGACTAGTAGGATGATATAATGTAGGCAACCATTTTATTGAGTTATCTCTTTTCGATCCTTCAAAACCCAATTTGACTAGTTGGCAACTACGCTGGTCAAACCAAGCTCGAGGTGCTTGTTTGAGGCCTTATAGATAACGACAAATTTGATAGTACTGTTGGCTGGGCAAGATTGATAAAACTAGGTGGTTTGATCATGTATACTTTTGGGTCCAATTGCCCATGCTTTTGGAAACATTGAATTGTTTGATGACCCAATTTTCTTATTGATTTTCTTCTTAAAAGCATGTAGGTTCACGAAGGGCAACTAGAGAAAGAAGATGAATTTGAAATAGGATACTTGCTTTTTCATGGACATGTGATGGAGTTGCAAAGTATGACTATGAGTAGGGCCAACTTGCCTTAAAGTATAATCTGAAAAGTCAACAACAATATCTAGAAGATCTTTGTTATTGATAGTAATTGGATTAATATTATTGGTGGCCAAAGAAGTGACTTTGTCATTGAGAGGAAGATATGGACGGCTAGGATGGCTTTGGTACAAATTAGAAGACATAAAAGAGAGGGACAAAAGACATAGATTAATGATAAGCATTTCATGGACAGATTGATGCAATTAATGGGGGTGGAAAGGTTAACAAAAATGTTGTGATAAACTGGGACAACATAGAGCCCGAATGGTACCCGCTTTCTGTCCGTTTGATTTAGGGTGCAGTGTGTTGGAGAATAAACTTGATTAAGCCCATTCTTGATAATAGGCTTGAAGGATCAACTTGAGAGCCCAAGCTCATATTGATTATAAAAACCCATATTCTAGAAAGCCCATATTTGAGAAAGTGTTGCTAGAAATATCTTGGTGAAGCCATGTTTGAAAAACTCTTATTTATCAATGCCTTGGTGAAGCCATGTTTGAAAAAGTTGCAAATGCAACCACCTCCAAGCAAGCACGGGAGATTCTTCACAAAGGTGATAAAGGGATCAACAAGGTGAAGAAGGAAAGTCTTCAAACTCTTAGAAGTGAGTTTGAAAAACAACATATGAAGAAATCTGAATCTATTTCTGATTATTTCTCTAGAGTTTTGTCTATTATCAATGAAATGAAGAGAAATAGTGAAAGCTTGAATGATATGAGGGTGATAGTGAAATTCTCCATTCATTGACATCAAGCTTTGAGTATCTTGTTGTTGTCATAGAGGAGTCTAAAGACATAGACTCCATGAATATTGATCAACTCATAGGTTCATTACAAGCCCATGATGGAAGGCTAAAAAGAGGAAGACCGAAGAGCCATTGGAACAAGCACTTTATTCAAAATTGTATTCCAAAGAAAGGGAAGAAAGGTTTGAAAATGGAAAAATTGAGGTCATGGTCATGGTTATGCTCAAGGTTGAGGCCGAGGTCAAGGAATGGGTGGTAGAAGCGACTACAATCAACCCAACAATGAGAAAATAATCCAAAGTTCACAACCATCAAGAGTTTGTGGAAGAGGAAACAACAATCAAAGGTATGACAAGTCTCAACTTAGATGCCATAATTGTCATAAATTTGGCCATTCTACTTTTGAATGTAGAAGCACTAACCGTGTGAATGAGAAAGTCAATCTCAAGAAGATGAAAGATGAAGTGGAGCTCACCTTGCTAATAGCCAACCATAAAGAAGAATTAGAAGAGAAAAGTATGTGGTACTTAGACATTAGAGCAAGCAATCATATGAGTGGAGATAAGAACATGTTTGTGGAGATGGATCAAGTGAATGGGCATGTCATATTTGGAGATCAATTTAAGGTACCGTTAAAAGAGAAAGATAAAATACTCATACTCTCTAAAGATGGGAGCTACCAATTTATTTTTGATGCATATTATGTGCCAAATCTAAAAAATAATATTTTGAGTTTGGGGAAACTTCTTGAGAAAGATTACGATGCTCACTTAAAAATTCGTAGTCTTTCTTTGAGAAATCATGAAGGAAAATTAATTGAAAAAGTTCCAATGGCAAGAAAAAGAATGTTCTTATTAGAAATAAAACATGATAAAGCCAAATGCCTAAAAGCATGTTTAAAAGATGACTCTTGGTTTTGACATTGATCATCCGGATCAACTATGTGAAGGATGTCTTCTAAGAAAGCATTCAAGAAAGGTTTTGCAACTTGTCCATACTGACTTGTGCAGACTCATTATCCAAGATCTCATGATAAGAATAATTACTTCCTACTCTTTATTGATGATTTTTCTCAAAAACCTTAGGTATATTTTTTGAAGGAAAAATCAGAAGCATTTGGTGCCTTTAAAAAATTCAAACCCATGTTTGAAAAAGAATGTGGGTATGAAATTAAAGTTGTAAGATCTGATAAAGGAGGTGAATTCACCTCAAAAGAATCTAATAAATTTTGTGAAGTTAATGAGATTCGTCATCCTCTAATGGTTCCTTACTCACCACAACAAAATGGAGTGGCAGAAAGGAAGAATAGAACCATTCTAAATATGATTCACAGCATGCTAAAAAGCAAGAAGATGTCTAAAAAATTTTGGGCAGAAGTTGTAGATTGTGCAATTTATTTTTCAAATCATTGCCCCATCAAAGGTTTTGATGACAAGACTCCAAAAGAAGCATGGAATGGGAGAAATCCAACCATCACTCACTTGCGGGTATTCAAGAGCATTGCCTATGTCCATGTAGTGGATCAAAATATAAATAAACTTGATGACAAGAGTAAGAAGTATGTATTCATTAGATATGGCAAGCATTCAAATGGTTACAAGCTTTACAACCCAAGTACCAGGAAGATTATTATTAGTAAAGATGCAAAGTTCAATGAAGAAGGCACATGGGATTGGAACACAAAGAACAATGAAGACTATGACTTCTTACCAAGTTCAAGTGAAAAACACCTCGTACTACAAGCCTACAAGAAATTTATGAGGTAATAGAGAATTTAAATGAGCTAACCCTCTTTTGTCTATTTGTTGATTGTGAACTTATAAGCTTCATGGAAGTGATACAAAGTAAGAAATGGATAGAAGTTATGGATGAAGAAATTAAGTCCATTCAAAGAAATAATACTTGGGAGCTGACAACTCTTCCAAAAGGCAATTGGAGTGAAGTGAGTTTACAAAGCAAAGAAGAATGTGAAAGGGGAAGTTGAAAGGTATAAAGTAAGATTAGTGGCCAAAGGCTATAAGCAAAGGTAGGGAATAGATTATGAAGAGGTATTTGCCCCTATTGCTCACTTAGAGACTATAAGATTAATAATTTCCTTAACTGCACAAAATAATTGAAAAATACATCAAATGGATGTGAAGTCTACATTCTTAAATGGCTTCTTTAAGGAGGAAGTTTATGTGGAGCAACCCATGGGGTATGTACCTAAATGGCGACAAGATAAAGTTTTAAAATTAAAAAATGGTTTGTATTTCTTAAAACAAGCTCTAAGAGCATGGAAAATTAGAATTGAAAAATATTTTGTGGAAAATGGCTTTGTAAAATGTCCAAGTGAGCATGTTATATACATAAAGACCAATAAAAATGGAGATTTTTTGCTTGTGTGTTTGTATATGGTTGATCTCATTTTTATGGGAAGTAATCCAACTATATTTGAAGACTTTAAGAAGGTGATGGGCTAAATATTTGAGATGACCAATATCGGCCTCATGTCTTATTATCTTGACATAGAGGTGAAGCAAACAGATAATGGAATCTTCATCTCTAAAGAAGGCTATGCGAAAGAAGTTATTAAGAAATTCGACATGGAGCAATGCAATCCTACAAGCATTCCTGTTGAATGTGGAGTAAAGCTTTCCAAGCATGATGAAGGAGAAAGAGTTAACTCTACTCAACTCAAGAGTATCATTGGAAGCCTAAGGTATTTAACATGTATAAGATTAGATATCCTATTTGATGTGTGATTGGTTAGTCATTTTATTGAGGCACCTACAACAACCTCCTTGAAGACAGCTAAGAGAATTCTTCAATACATTAAGGTGGCTATTGATTATGGTCTCTTCTACTCTTCATGTGAATACTTCAAGCTTTATGGATAGTGACAACAATTGAGCCTAAGATTTAGATGATCAAAAAATTAGAACTAGATTTCTTTTATTCATGGGAGACATTGCTTTCACTTGGACTTCAAAAAATCCATCAATTGATATGCTGTCCAATTGTGAAGCTAAATATTTTGCATCTACCTCTTGCGTGTGTCATGCACTTTGGCTTCAAAATTTGTTGAAGAAATTATAGATGCCACAAGAGAATGCAACAGAGATTTATGTTGATAACAAATCAGGTCTAACTCTTGCAAAGAATCTAGTCTCCCATGATCAAAGTAAGCGCATCGACATGTGTTATCACTTCATCAGAGATTGTGCGGAAAGAAAGGATAATATTTGAAGTATGCAAGATCTCAAGATCAAATTGCCATTATTCTCACCAAGCCGCTCAAATAAGAAGTCTCTAAGAAATTAAGAGTGATGCTTAGAGTCACAAATTCAAATTTAAAGGGGACTGTTGGAGAATAAACTTGATTAGTCTTTTTTGTAATAATGGAATAGGAGGATTAATTTGATAGCCCAAGCCTATTTTCTAGAAAGTCATATTGATCATAAAAGCCCATATTAGAGAAAGTGTTGTTAGAAATATCTAGATATTTTGCAAAAAGAGCTAGATATTTATGGCGAGTTCTATAGAAAGTCATTTGTAACCATTGGATTAAAAGTGTGTTGGCACAATCCTAGCCATTAGTTGAGATGTGCCACTAGTATAAATAGAGGTAGCTTCTTATACTTTTGTATCAAGTTAAGAATTACGTAATAGAAGACAAGTTCCTTCTTTTTAACTTTTCATCTCCGCTTCTTTTCCCCTTTAAGTTCTTCCACCAAAACATCTTATGATGGGTCTGCAGATAGAATTCCATAAGTGAACAGGAAGAAGGAAGAAAAATATTTGTATTCTGTCAATGCAATGGTTACAAGATGAGTGTAACGGAAATGAAGTTCAGAAAGAAAAGGTGACAATAGGGAAACTCGCTCCCACAGGTCATTCCTGCCCAATTCCTTGATCTAAGGCCCCCCCTCTCCTCTCCTCCTCCTTCCTTTAACTACCTAACCATCTGCATAATAATTCTACCTGTATAAAAACCTAACCATTCTCTAATAGACATCTATCACCTTGTTCTCCCTATAGCATGTGTGTTTTTTCTTCTGGAATACGTGTAGTGTATTGGTGGTGTATCATTACTCACCCTATCAGTTTCACCTTGTCCTCAAGGTGGAAAGATAGGAACTGAGCATCTAAAACAGTATGTAGTTCCCAGGTATTGCTTCATTCAGGTAGACCTTGCCATTTAACCAAAACCTCCTTTTGACATTTCCGTAGAACTCTTACCCGTCTAATAACTTCAGGTTGAACAACAAGTTCTAGTTCATTTGTTAAATTGGTAGGCAGAGGCGGAGCATGAGAAGAGTTTGATAAGGATTGTTTGAGTTGGAAAACATGAAAAACAGGATGAATTCTGGAAGTAGTTGGTAACTACAAACGATAAGCTACTTCTCCCACTTGTTACAACATTGAAAAAGGGCCATAGAACCTTGGGCTTAACTTCTCATTTGGCCTCTTTACTAGCTTTTTGAACTTAAAAGGTTGCAATTTAAGGAAAACTAGTTCACCAACCTCAAACTAAAACATCACTACACTTTTTGTTGGCTTTTGACTTCATTCTAGCTTAGGAAGTTAGTAAGTGCTCCTTTAGTTCTTGTAGGATAATATTGTTGGCCATAAGCGATTGATTGACTGCTTCAGCCATAGAGCCTTCATCAGTGAGGCACAGTAAGGTAGGTGGTTCGTGTCTATAAAGGGTCTTCAATGGGGTCATTCCAGTAGAACTATGATAGGTGGTATTGAACCAAAATTCTGCCCAAGGAATCCACTGAGACCATTGCTTAGGATGACTAAAAGTGAAACAATATAGGTAGGTCTCCAAGCAATGGATAGTAACTTTAGTTTGACCATCTATTTGCAAGTGATAGGCAATGCTCATTTTAAGGACCTTTCTCGCTAGCTTGAATAGTTCTGTCCAGAACTGACTAATAAAGAAGTAGTCTCTGTCGAACATGATGGAATGGGGATAACCATGCAGTCTGACTATTTCTTTGGCGAAGAGAGTAGCAACATCTTGAGCCGTAAAGGGATGCTCCAAAACTAGGAAGTGGCTATATTTGGTAAGACGGTCAACCACTACCAGAATTGTATCCACCCCTCTTGACTTAGGTAAGCCTTCAACGAAATCCATTGAAAGGTCATCCCAAACTTGGTCAGGGATGGGTAAAGGCTGGAGAAGTATGTCGGGTTTTAATGATTGATATTTATTTCTTTGTCACACATCACAAGAGGCAACAAATTGCTGTATATCCTTCTTCATTCCTTCCCAAAACACGAGAATGGAGAGCCTCTTGAATGTATGAAAGAATCCAAATTGTCCATTGGTCGAGGTTGAATGGACTTCTATGAGCAAAGTGAAAATTTGAGGAGAAGATTTTGCAAGGGCTAACTTGCCTTGAAAGAGTAAAAAGCCATTCTTCAATGAAAAATCAGCATGGTTGTTAGGATTGACCAGAAGGTCTTGTATGATGGATTTGAATCACTTGTCTTGTGGGACTTCTTCTTCCAATCTTGATAACCCTTTACAATGGATAGTAGAAAGAGCCATCAAATCTCAATCTGCAGTCTCGTCAGAGTTTGCTAAAGAGATTTCTGGATGTTTTGGGCAATACCCAGGGGTAGAGTCTTTAGTTTTTCTAAAGAGAGCATCTGCTACTCTGTTCTGATTTCCTAGTTTGTACTGGATTTCAAAATCAAACCCAATGAGCTTGATCAACCATTTCTGCTGTTCCGTGTTTAGTAGTTGTTGGTCTAACAGAAACCAGAGACTTTTCTGGTCTGTCTGAATTATGAAGTGTCTGCCCATCAGGTAGTGTAGCTATTTTTGTATAGATAAAAAAATAGCAATGAGTTTCCTCTCATAAACATATTTAGATGAGGGCTTGGCTAAAGTATGCAATCGACCTCTCTTCTTGCATGAGGACAGCCCCTACTCCCTTGCTTAAAGCATCAGTTTCCAACACGAACTGTCTATTGAAATCAGGGATGGCCAACACGGGAATGGTTGTCATAGCTTGCTTCAAGGTGTCGTATGCATCCTGGACCTTAGGACTCCATTGGAAATTATCTCTCTTAAGCAAGTTGGTAAGCGGTGCTATTATCAACCCATAGTGCCTAACAAACTTGTGGTAATAGCCCATAAGGCTTAGGAATCCTCGTCGTGCCCGGACATCTTGGGGAGTTGGCCAACTTAGCATGCATTCTATTTTTGAGTTATCAGCCACTACCCCATGTGCAGAAATAACATGACCGAAGTACTCTAATGCAGGCTGAGCAAAGAGACACTTCTTTTTATTAACAATCAGCTTATGTGATCAAAATCTATAGGACAATGGTAAAGTGTTCCAAGTGTGTATTTATGTTAGAGCTGTAAACCAATATGTCATCAAAGAAAACCAGAACAAACTTACGGAGGTGCATGCGAAAAACATCATTCATAAGGGATTGAAAGGTAGACGAAGCATTAGTCAAGCCGAAAGGCATGACCAGAAACTTAGTGCCCTTCATGCGTCCTGAAGGCTATCATGGCAATATCTTCCTCCTTGATAAGGATTTGATAGTAGCCAAATTTGAGATCTAATTTGGAGAAGACAGTAGCCCCTCCTAACTCGTCCAGTAACTCATTGATCATAGGTCTTGGAAACTTATCAGGAATAGTGATCTTGTTTAAAGCCCTGTAGTCGACGCAAAACTTCCAGCTCCCATCCTTCTTCTTTACCATCAACACTAGGCTAGAAAAGGGGCTGGTGCTAGGTGAATGATTCCCACAATCGATAGCTCCCTGATGATCCGCTCTATCTCGTTCTTCTCGCAGTGTGGGTAGCAGTAAGGTCTGATGTTAGGAGGTTTGACTCCCTCCTTAAGACGGATGGCATGGTCCTACACTCTATTGGCCGACAAATGTAGAGGTTGGTCGAATAGGTGGGGAAATTCCACCAAGATGAGTTCAACCTAAGACAGAGCTCCCTGAACAATGGCACTAGTTAGGGTTGGTCGAACAATGGTGAAGGGTTGCCTGGCTTGAGTTTGAGGAAAGATTTAACAGTTGCTGAGGATCTGGTCAGAGTCGGGTCTCCCTATAGAGCAATCTGCTTGCCCTGTAGGGAGAAGGACATTGTGAGGTTCTTGTAGTTAGCTAAAACTTCTCTCAGGGTTTGTAACAGGCCATGCTAAGGACTAAATCAACATCATGTAATTTTAAAAGGTGGAAGTCATGTTGAATCTGGACACCGAGTAGCATGAGGATGACATTCTAGCAAATTTTGGCTCCTTCATGTAGTGCCCATCCCTGACTTGGACACCAAATGGTCGCATGTCAATAATTGCTAACTGGAGGTCTTCCACCAAGCTCCTGGAAATGAAATTGTATGAAGCTCCGCTATCAACCAGATCGCCACTGACTTTTGCCCTATGTTTCCATTCAACTTCATGACCTTGCCTTGTGTGAGACCCACAATGGTGTGCAGGGATAGCTCCATCGGAGGGTTTTCCTCTTCGGATTGATCCTGTTCCACTTGTGTTAGAGGTTCGTTGGGGTTAGCGTCATTGTTGTCATTGGCCAAGAGTAGAACCTGTAACTGTCAGCTCTTACAGCGATGGCTGGGGGTGAAATGCTCATCACATCTATAGCAGAGCCCTAGCGCACACTTCTGCTGGAATTCACGATCAGTGAGACATCGGAAAGAGTCCCTGTGACCATTGTAGGTGTCGCTAACTTTGGATTCCCAGTCTCCCCACGCTAGCATTGTCTCCTTCGTCGCGTTAGTAGCCCAAGTTAGGGTTTGGGCAAAATGTCAATTTTGTCCCTAGAAGCTTATTCCTGGACTTGGGCCCCTCGAGTGAAAGGTAGTAGGTCCTGGAAGCTTAGGTCCACTCCCATACTTGTTGCCATGGACCTTCACTCGATCCAATGCTGCATTCTTTTCCTCAATCTTTTGGGCTAAGTCCATGAGCCCAGTTAGTGCCTAAGCCTAAACATACGAACTTCTGCCTTAATCTCCTCTTTAAGCTAGTTTATAGAGGGCCCTTTGAGGAGCCCGTCGAACACGTCCACTAGAGGGCTCGACAGGAGCTCGAAACTTCAATGACAGTTGGCGATGGAGCTGTCTTGTCAGAGAGCGAGTAGAGCTTCATAATCATCATTTGTCTGTGTTGGACGAAACCGTCGGAGAAAGGCGGCTTGGAATGTCAACCATGACTAAAAGGTGCCCTAGATTCCACCCATAAAAACTATTGTAGGGCATCACCTTCCACGCAAATGGCATCCACTGCCACCTTGTCATCGTTGGTGACCTGATTGACCTGGAAAGACCTCTCCACCCAGTACAGCCACCCACATGGATCCAAGCCTTCAAAGACAAGGAGATTGAGTTTCCAGTGATGAAATTCGATTGCTGAAAACTCTGGCATTCCCAACTAGCAAGGATCTCTCCCATTGGAGTTTTCTCCCACTTCAGTGGCTTAGTTTTTCCCTCTTTCCCCTTCTCGGCATGGTGGAGTGCCCTCCATATCATCTCCTTGGTGCATCTAGTTCTGGATTTCAAGAAAATACTCCCCCATGGCCGTGACGTTGTCTTGCATCCCGTCTAGATCTTCCTTGAGGTTACCAAACTCCATGTGCATGCCCTCCATCTCCTTCTCCATGCTTTCAGTACGTTCCATTTAGGTTCTAACCATGTCCCAAGTTCGCCAGCTCTAATACTAGTTGATGGGTCTACAAATAGAATTCTAGAAGTACACAGGAAGAAGAAGGAAGAAAAATATTTGTATCATTCAATGCAATGGTTACAGGCTGAGTGTAATGGAAATGAAGTTCTGAAAGAAAAGATGACAACAAGGAAACTCCCTCCTGCAGGCCATTCCTGCCCAATTCCTTGATCCAGATCCCCCCCTCTCCTCTCCTCCTCCTCCCTTTAACTGCCTAATCATCTGCATAACAATTCTAACTGTATAACAACCTGACCGTTCTCTAATAGACATTTGTCACCTTGTTCTCCTTGTAGCACACGTCTTTCTTCTGGAATATGTGTAGTGTACTGGTGCTGTATCATCTTACTCCTAAACCTTAACATCAAGACCACACTTTCCAACACAACGGAGATGGAGGGGAAAAAAGTTGAGGGCAGGCCAGCTTTGTCGATTACCACAAAAAGCAACCTGCTTCTTCTTCTTGGAAAACTCTTCCATAACAACTATATTTTCTTCTTTAAGAATTGCCTATTGCAAAAGAAAACTCCAGGCTCTTTCTCTTTTGCTACTTTAACTTCCCGGGTGCGAGTTTGGGTGGTGGCTCTAGCAAACCTAGGTCCAAACAGTTGATCAAATTAAGTTTGAGTATCGACCCATGATTCAAGTTGTTGTTAGAAAGGCTTAGATCTAATAGAAGATGAGGCTCATATTCATCTTCCTATTGCTGCTGCTAGTTGATGTAGTTTGTCTTATTGTTCCTTGAGAGGGATTTACATACTGATTTGGGCTCGTTGATGTTGGTTGTATAAAGGCTTGATTTTGAAAGCTAGGGAGGGTAACCAACAAGGTAGGTCGACCCAACTAATCCCACCTTTATCCCCATCTCATTTGTTAGCCAAAGTAGATGAATACAAAGAGCTTGCCAGATGGGCCCCTATGACATCACGCACTATCCCAGCCTTCCTCAAGGTTAAAATGAGAAACAGTGATAGGTGGTGACTAGAAGACAAAAATAAATTATGTGAATGGTATGTGGCATTGTAGTTTGAGCACTTGAAGGTGGAGGCAATGTGTGTCTACTAAATTTGAAAGATGATGGAGGGATGCAATGTTGGACGTACCAGTTATGGGTCCCACTTAAGCTTGCCTTGCAGAAGATGTTATGGTAATCCATGGTTGTGGCTGAGATTAAGGTGGTGGACCTTGCAGTAGCGCGCTTGTGCAGAATCTTGCAGTAGCTCTAAAATGATTACACAATTATGCTAGGTAACAAAGCTCATTACAAATCATATCAATTGCCTTCTCTTGTAATATCTCTAATAATTCATATGCCACACTTGATGCCAAATAGTACCCAAAAGCTTAAGCAAACTACAGATACCCAGCTAACCATTACAAGCTGCTTGTGGTTTATGAAAATCAGAAAATACGAATCAATATTCACTTTGGAAGACGTAATGGAAAAATCATAAGGTTCACAGGGTTTGCTAGATTCAAGTGACAACTCTAGGTGCCTTTCGTTTCATCGACTAGAACGAAACATTCAACAATTTAGCCTGTTTCGCTTCAAAAAAGATGCATAATCAAAAGATGATTTTTTTCCAATAATTAGTAATTTTTTTTACTAAATTGTTAAATAATTTGACTACATAAACTTGCAAGCTCATACAAAAATACTCTATAATTTGAATTTATTTTTAACTAGATTATTCAACTTACTTGAGTCTATGCTATTTTAATTAGGTGAGGGGACAAGGTTAAGGCTTTTTAATAAAACAATATTGGTTAAATGCATTATCCCAAAAAAGGAGTGTACATGTCATTTTTCATATAGTTCATTATTCTGTATCAATTAATAGGATTAGACAAACGAGTTCTAATAAAGTAATAAAATCTGAAATTTCATAGTAGTTGATCAAATAAGAGTGGCGGCGAGAGCTATTACGAAGAGGATACAAAAAGCAAAGGCTTCCTTCATCAAATATAAAAGATAACACATAATATAGACATCATCCTCCTAATTCTACCCTAAATAGGAAGGACTTCCAACAAAACGAAAGTTGAAGATTTTTTGGGGGCATCTCAGTTTTAATACAAGGTTTGTAAAACCCCTTAATGAGGGTTTCTTCATGATTTTAACATACCAAAACACTGAAGATGGTGTTTCTTTCATGATTTTTACCGTGAAATGGAAACAAACGGAGCCTAGTGGCAATTTTCAGGAAATAGGTATTTGAACCAAAAAGGGGTTTGCAAAAATTCTTATCAGAGTTTCTTTCATGATTTTAACTCACCTTAAGCAGTAAAGTAACCATTCTTTGATTAAAAGCAATGAAAATTTCAGCTAATCAAGCAACGTGGTGTCTCTTTCCGTCTTTTTCAGTATTTAATTCTTTTATATTTTTAATCAGCTTCCGGTGAAATGGGCATTATAGACCGGGATACTCGATAGACATAGGGCAAATCAGGCCGGAATACAGCAGAATAAACACCGGAAAGTTTTAAGCAGCATTTTTTTTGCCATTTTTCATCCCTGAACAAAAACATTTGGCTATTCAGTCTAGAATGGACTAAAATTGAGAACTAAACTTGGTGCTACTACCATAAAGCCTTAACAACATACACAGGTTCTACTACCATAACTTACATTAACGAAACAAAATAACATAGGTGCAGTTAAACTTCCATCCATGTTAGCTGGTGTGGTTCTCCGAGCGCTGCTTGGTGGCAATTTCGGAGGTTCTTTGGTAGCAGCCGTTTCTGGTCCTCTCGTTCTAGTTGGCTGTGGAGTTGTGACTTTGTCTTGGCTTTCAGCTCGGCTTGGCTGGTTGCTCTGCTTTTCCAGAGAGTGGGTCTTAGTTTTCTTTGGGCTCTGTCGTCTTCATTATGTCTTACTGTGGTCCGTTGCATGAATTATCTCCTCATATGATGGTATTCTTTTGCTTGTGTTTATGTGATTTTCATTTATTTGGGCAGGCATGTTAGTCTTCGTATGAATTTTATTCAGCCCCATTGAGCCCTTTGTTTGTGTACCGATCTCCATGGGTCAATATTTGCATCTTTAATTTTCTGTGTAATAACATTCCATCTCCAAAACAAAATGTCCTTTTAAAGCTTTTAAAGAAAAGCTAAGCTTATTAGAAAGAAGACTAACGCAGACCGAGTGCCTTAATTCATCGGAGAGTCACCACATGATAAGAACCTCTAAGATTTTTAGGTCATTAGATCAATGGCCTGAGACCCTATTATGCTGAATCTGTAATACAAGGGCATTATCGAGGTGTGCAGATGAAAGTTTTACTTCGGAGCATAGTTCTTGGCACAAATATCAGTACCAGTGCGAATACCCACTATTTCTGGGTATGTCGCCACCTACAACGGGTCATGTGACCAAATGGCTGGTTCGCTTTACATGCGCATGAACATTTGTGATGCTGGAGACAGTTGAATCCTGTGTACAACTCATCAATTTATAGCGAATGAAAATTATTACTTGTTCTAGCTCTCTTACCAGTACATTTGGAGTGCAAGAATGTTGATTTGGCAACCGATTTGATGAGCTAGATCGCGGATCGATCATATTTCAAACACGGATGTAATGGGGCAGTCCTAAACGTTTCATCAAAGTAAAATATGCACTTGGAATTATGTTCGATTTGTAATCTTTTAAACTGCTTCACAAAATCATCCATATGATATGACTAAAACTCGTCTGACATAGAGTATAACTTTTAGGATCAGCAGTTTTACTCCAACTCTTAGAACTACAATAGGAAAGGTGAGCCTTCTCCCAACCCCCCCATATGCAGGAGCTTGGTGAACTGGGGCTGTCCTTTTTAGATGATGGTAATTAAGCCACAAACACTTCAAATAAAGTTAAGAAAAATGAAGAGGTAGACATTCTCTACATTCCCACCTAAAGCTGTTGGTAAGTGCCAATTAGATCCTCTTACCAAGGAATTTGGGATGCCGGAAACCTAGGAGAGCCGCTGACTCCAACTCTAGTCCATGTGTGATTCATACTAGATTTGCCCAACCGCCTTCATTAACATATCTGTACGCCGAACAATCTAAAACCTTTCGCGTCATCACCAAGAGGCACCACTATTTCCTCTTCCTCAACTTTTTTCTCTTCCCGACTAGAAGCCCCTCCTAAACAAAGTTGCAGTTCCAACTTCTCTCCAACCACAAAGCTCCCGTTAAACCCATTATTAGCATCACTGCTACAACCATAATAAGCAATATCAATCATGCAAAATGCTTCCCCATTTTTAAACCCGTCTACACACACTTGTAAAATGTCACAACATTCTTCACTTTCAGCTCCTCCTTCACAAAACGGTTCCAACCCCTTGTAAAAACAAAGCTTGGCTACTCCACCGCCATCATCTTCTCCTTCTGTACTAGCTTCAGAAATTTGAGGAAAGTATTTCACCGCATGTTTCCTTGGGATTACTAGCCTCTTCAGCTTTCCCACATCCCTAGGAGTCAGCTCCTTATGGAAGGGCTCCTGACAGATAACTCCATTAAACTACCCTTGTAAAGTCAAAATAAGCATCATAGACCATCCTTGAAGAACAAGTTCTTACAAAATCTGAGAACTTCGACTTGTAAGAGCTCTTACCATCCTTTGTCATGTTCAATACCCCTTCAGTGGGTGCAAAAGATCCTGAAAGTTTGGTTCTTGAACGCTGATATGCTCCACGGGAAGTTGCGGTGAGAGTCTCCACTTCGGAGCTTCATGGCTGCACTGTCATATGCCATAGCTGCAGCTTTCTCTGATTTGAATGTTCCAAGCCATAAATTTTAGCTCCCCAGTGACCATTTTCCTGCAAAACTACCCCTTTGAATCTAGAAGAAGATGGGGCAATGTCATGTCTTTGGCCTTTATTTGGCCAGCCGAGATGGCTGCTTATTTGAATCAGAACCTTCTATTGTTGTGGTTATTGCCTCGTTGGAAATCATACTCGCTGCATCTTTGTCAGATGTGATCCTAGGAGAGGAAAGAGGATAGAACCAAAGAACTCTAATTAGCTTACCACAGGTGCAGAAAATGAACAGTTTAAGTACCCAAAAAAATAAGAAGCTGAATAGTTTAACAAAGAAAGAGGCAAGTTCTCATTCACGAAAAGATAGAAAAATTTAATTGGATGCCCATGATCAGGGGAAATAGGGAGGAGGGCATGTTTCCATTAAGAGATGATCTTCTCCATCACAACGGAGACCCAAATGCAGATGATAGGAACTTGTCTTATTTTCTTAGCGGAAATTTTGCCATATTCTCTAATTCCATGACATGGGCAGGTAACTGGACATTGTCATCTTTACTTAATCCTATCTCGCTCTGATGATTTTCTACAGCTTTTGCACATAATTTCTCAGATTAATATATTTGCATTTGTTAAGAAAATCGATAGTACATGGTTGAATGTCAGATAAAACTGATCCTTTGGTTCCTTTCTCTCTTTAATCTCACATTAGAATGAGTGTTTTTACGATTGTAGTACTGATTTTAAGCCTTTTACATTTGATAAAATGTAGAGCTTAGTGCTTGTGTGTGTAAACTGTGAGAGTAGAAAAAATAAATAAAACAATAAAAAAAGTTTCCCAATCATACATTTATACTTGCATGTGAAATTGACATTATCATGACTTCTAGTTCCTATTTGTTGATTAAAACAGAGTAGCCACCAGGAGTACTTAAAACTTAAAGCACGTGTTGAGGCTTTACAACGATCACAAAGGTGAATCGCTTATAATCTTGATCACGACTTCATTCCATTAACGATTGCAATACTTTATCAATTTATATCAATTAGTTCTTCCATTAACGACTTTATTCTATTTGTTGATCAATACTTTTAATGAAGTACAAAAAGGAAACAAGCCGTGTATAAGGGAAGGCTTTATTGAGGCGCAACCTCGGGGTTTGTTAAATCAAATCTGTTAATTTTGGTTTCACAACTTTGGATATCCAGGAGCCCAAGGAATCACGTGGATTTTTTTCATGTTAGTTTCTGCAAATTACTTTTTTGGTCATTACATGTGGACTATTGACTTCAGAAAATTTATAGTATCAATACCGTGATCAAAAGTACAGTTTTTCTGGATGCTAGAATGATTCAATTTGTGTGAATATCGGCTCTGGAAATCCACAGTCAGAGAATGGAACTGATCAACCTAGTATTTGGCCCATTATGTAAAGTTGGGTGCCACAAATGAGGAAGCATTCCCGTACGATGAAATCACTGTTTTTTCTAAGTAATCCTATTTCGTGTTGAGCTTGCTTTTATCCATCCTTGATATGTGCTTTGCTAGTCCTACAGACTCAAGAACGGGCATGTATGTTTTTACGCAAAGAATAAAGAAATAATTTCATACTTCAATCAAACTATAACCAGTTCATGGGATTTCTTTCCCCTTTTTTTTATTTTGCCTTGATGGATATCGGGAACACGAGCGGTTAATACTTTTGCCGATCAAGTTCTTTCAAATATTACAATATTTCAAAAGAAAAAGTTGTTAATGGCATTGTTAATTTTGTGATGACTCTAGGAATCTTCTAGGTGAAGATTTGGGCCCCCTAAGTGGGAAGGAACTTGAGCAACTCGAGAGGCAGCTGGATGTGTCATTAAAGCAGATCAGATCAACAAGGGTACTGCCATCTATATCTTACGTCCCTTTCATAAACTTCTTTCTTGCTAACAAGTAGCTAAGAAAAGTCTAAGTAATGTAGTTTTATCTCTAAGGAAGACTCTGGTCCGACATGGTATAGCGTGTACTTTGTAGTCAAAGCATTAAGTCTAAATCATTCTTGAAGTGCTGAAAGATCAATAGCAACTGTCTATGATCGTCTACAACTATCTTACCTTCGGTTTTTGATCTCTTTGCAGACCCAGTGCATGCTGGATCAACTCGCAGATCTTCAAAGAAGGGTAAATGAAGAAGAACAAATACAGCTCCTTTTTATAACGTCGTTGCCTTTTATCCTCTTCCTAACCCGTTTCACTGTGTTGTTTTGCAGGAACAAATGCTTAGTGAAGCTAACAAATCGCTAAAAAGAAGGGTAACTATATGTAATATTTCCGAATCAATATTCTTATTAGCGATATGGAAAGGGCAAGATACTATTTATCCATGCCTCTCTGCTTCTCATGCCGTAGTAGTCGCTTTGAGTTTTTGGGCGTCTCCATTTCTTTCTTAGCATGTTTCTGTATTCTGAAAAGGATGCGTATTTCGTATTTCTAATTTTTTCAAAATCCTGGTAACTCTCGCCCTTGATGACCTATGAAGACCGTTGGAAAATAACGTCTTTTTTCTTTTAATATTCTTTCTCAAATGATCAAATTAGCCCATTTAGGGCCAACAATGATCCACTATTATCATCATCGAAAATACAATGTGGCCCAAACCAAATGACAATCCAGATCAACAATCGACTCAACATCGAACTTCATGTCTGCAAATTTTCGTTATGGTGATTTGTTTCTTCTGTGTAACTTGGAAAACATAAAACTTACTAGTACAAGTAAGATTATTTGAACTCTTTTTTTTTTTTTTTAAATCAAATCTGGAATACAGAAAACATGTAAGTCATGAGAAATCAATGCATTTGAAAATTATAAGAGCCCTGTAGGAATACACATTAAAGAGGAGGAGCACACATCCCTTTACTATGTGGTAAAATTATAGATCTAAGCTATTTATCACATTAGTAGTTAGGCTAGACATCAAATTTTATATTTATTTTTCCTTAGGTAAAAAATCACGACCATCCAATTTTGTTAATTTTTTCAAATAACCAAATCAAGTGGTTGTTATCATTCAAAGGCATTGGTTTACCGTGCATTACCTATTTTGGTATTCATCTTAATATGATGAACAGCTTAAATATACGAAAGGAAGCTTTACTTTTTCGTGAAAATAGGGTCATCAAAAGAAAAGGGCGTAGGCCTCCTCTCCTCTTGAGCATGTACTCATACCGGACCTTAAAATTATTTCTGAAGTAGCCATTTCGAATTTCAAACTGAGTTTGAAACTAGATACTGTTGGGCAGTTGGAGGAAGGAAGCCAGGGAAATCCACACCAAGCATGGGAACAGAACGTACATGCAGTGGGTTACAGCCGACAAGCAGCACAACAACAGAGCGATGGGTTCTTTCATCCTTTGGAATGTGAACCCACTCTTCAGATCGGGTAACAACTCTATATCTCTGCTCTTATTTTCATTGTTAGGGCAAAGCAATGTGAGACGATGTTCTAGATTTAGGGTGTGAAAAATGTTACAGGAACCACCACAGGAATCTCAATGAGCTACAAACTGAACTAATGGGCCTATGTGACCAAGAACTTGATTGTTATCTATTTTTGTCATGTTCATCTACAATTTTGATTCTTGTCATATACAGATTACGTGTTTGATAGATTATATTAACCAGGGTTTCAACCATTGTGGGTCCCCTAGGATCCCTGGATTATTCCTTCTCGGACACACACCCAAACACAATCTAAAAAAATATAACAGCTCTTAAATTTGACTGAGTTTTGTAATTAATTCATCGCAGTTCTTAAACTAGTTCATATCAGTTTGTAGTCATAAATAAATATTTCTTGATTCGGAATTGATTCGGTTTATATTTAATGAAAATGATAATATGATTTCTTCTTCAATGAAACAAAATAAATTACAATAAAAGAAATTAAGAGTTGCATAGATCATCAAAAACTGTTCCCTATATAATATAAGTAAAACGTGATTTAGGACCACAAAGTTGAAACATTAAAGCAGAATCGTTGAAAGCTTGCTGATAGATTACACTGCAGAAAGAACGACGCTTACTGGTTTCTGTTAGTTTTATCCTCGCAAACTTTTCCTTTGAAAATGTATGAGAAATCTTCAATAGTATAAATTAAACCACTCTTCTCTGAACCATGTCCTAAATTTATTTCAAAATAATAAATCTTAGCTTTCCTATTTAGAAAAAACAGCTTAGTTTTTTTATTCATGTTATGGTCCATTTACTCTCTCTCAACTTTATTGTTTCGAATTAAGTTGAACAACTCCAGCTTGGTTTTTAGCAATTTGCACTTTGCGAGTACCAAAGTAATTGGAGCTTGTGATTTTTGTGGCTTCAGTTACCAGCCCGATCAAATAACAATCGCCGCACCTGGACCAAGTGTGAATAATTACATGCCAGGATGGCTGGCATGATGACAGACCTTTGGCCACGGTATGTATGTCTTAAATTAGCCGTGTATGTTGGCAAAGTGACGTTCATCGTCATTTACACAAGGTGACTCTTTCTATTTCATGAAACCTTAAAAGACATTCTATATTATAAAACTCCTCTTAGGAGTATTTGTAAAGAATGGTATTGTGTGCTAATGAGAGTGAAAGTTTCTTTAAATAGTACTGGATTCCTTTTTCTCTCTGCAGTACCTTGATCCAATACATTCTCTCTTTAATCTAGTTAAACGATATGTTTCAATTTAGTGTTCATAGTCTGGTCTGCCCTTCTTTTTTATGTAAGCCCATTTTGTAAGAAGAATGGGTGCTAACGGATTGGCAAGATTAGCATCTAGACCAGGTGGATCAGATTGGAGGACTAGCATCCAAAAAAACTGTACTGGTTGAAAAAAGTCTGCAATCAATGGCCAAAACCACCATGTTCCAAAATAAACAAACCATCGAAAAAAGTTTTACGAATGCTAGAATCATCCAATCATTATGATTTTTTGTTAAAAGATATCCAGCGTACAAGACATCAGATGAATATATGGGTCAGATTAACCAAAATGGGGCCCCACGCAGCAAATTAGATGTGGTTGTTCAAGCATTGCTCAAAAGTATAGAATTCTCTCCTTTACATTAAGGTGCTGCAATGGTTCATCTACTATTATCTAATCCTACCGATCTGCCACTGGCCAACAAATGCACAATGATATAAATAGAGACCAACATTGTGGACCATTTTCAAGCGGTTAAAACATTGCAAAGCTTAAAGGTTATCGTTTCTATTGAAAGTTTTAAAGATTCCATAATGACTGTATACCAGACTGCGTATTTAAGGAAATTTGTAAGTTTTTGCAGATTTTCTCAAAGCTTGTGGCATGAGAAAGAATGCGGTAGTAGGAAAAACTAATGCCCCTCCTTCATGTAACAGGAATCACCTGTGGTTGATCAAGACCGTTTCATCTGATTTTGCTCGTATTATGTAGTTGCCAAAGATTCACATCAATTGGACACTTCACTACGGTTTTGTCCACTGGAGATGAACAATCGCCATCTCTGTATAAGCAAAAGAGATAAATAAATAGTCCAAGTTGCATATTTTTGTGTTAGTGCAAATAAACTGTTAGAGAATGCGAGAACTTTATTAACAAATGTTCTATTGCTCGTAGTATGAGAGTCTATTGGTGTACCAACTCTTTAGGTAGCCATAACTTGTGTGAGCAATTAGCATACTGCCACGCCCAACAGGTCGTTGGCCGGATTCCACTCAGTATTCAGAAAAAACAATAGCAACAGTTCCATGGCTTTGGTTCCCATTGAGCCCCTATAATGTAGGTTCAGTTTGTTTGCCCGTAAACCCTTGAGACTATCTTAAGCGCTAAGTAGAGGGCAGTTCAGTTACTTCAACTGCCCTTCCTCTTCTTAGACTGTAAACCGCATCAAAATAACTAGTTGTCTTCTTCGTATATGGGGATTATAGCTTAGAATGTTTCAGTATGCCCTCATTTGGACCGTATACCTAACCCAAATTGGGTACATCCCCCTCAGAAGCATACTTAACTTGATATCGATGAACATATGGCATGGGATTTTATTATTTTGTTGCTTTTATGGATTGTGCAAAAGCAGCCTTAACTCGATATTCATGACAGTACATATGCTAATGGCTATTTATCTATGATCGCAATGTGCTGAATATTTATTAAAGGGTACAAGCATGACAGATTCTTAGGGTTTTCAATTGTGTGATTATATTCTAAAATCTCATAGACACAAATGTAGAAATATCTTTATTTAATTGAATCATAACATATAAGGTACTAACATTATCGCTTAAAATTTAAACAGTATATAACTTATTACAAATTCTAAAATTCAAACAAGTTTTTCCTTATACATTTTCTATACCTTCAAAATGAAAAAACAAGTAAGGAATACTTCAAAGCTCTAGTTATCCTCAACTAAATTTCCTTTTGGTTTGGCCTTTCTTTTGTTCAGTTTTCTTTCTCCTTTGTCTTCTCTAATATGAGATATTAAAAATATCTCAATAAACTCTAAATATGCAAGTACACTAACTTTTATATATTTTTTCTATTTTTTTATCGAGTAGGAATTCAATAAGGATTGATATAATTTTCTAGCCTTAACAAATCAAAGTTCATATAGTTATCGTGAGTAATAATTTTCTTTACTTTATCATGCAACAAAATGTAACAATTCTTTTCTACAATTAAGAATACACAACTTAAAGAGCTCAATTTTCATAAACAACTTTATGTAGAATCCAATCTAGAGTCGAATCAATGAGTGATTTCATTTTAAAAAATTATAAAAACCTTGATTTGTGGATTCAAACACGATCAATAGAAGTGATATACATTTCAAACGAGTTTACTACCTGATTGATCAAGTGAGGTTCAAAGTATCATTTAACATATACTCTTTAACATCTTGTCAAAAGAGTTCAAATACACAATGTTGATCAAACACTCGTCCGCATAGATCTAACCTAGAAGTCCACAACAACCCTACTAAAGTATGTCTCAATCGAGGCCTTCGGTGAAGTATGTCTTAGATGGGTCATCCAATATGACTAACGGAGTCCAAATAATAAGAACTCTTGGGCGATGTCTCATATAGAGCAAGCAAACACCTAATGACATCCTACTAGGGTCCAAAAGTGAGACTACAATAATAGACAGGACTTTATGGCTAGCTAAATTTCACTCAAAAATCAACAAAATAAGTGTTTATTTTGAATTTTGAACTTTCTCTTTGAATCTTTTCAAAACATTTCTTTGAAATATATCATATTCATCCTAAATTATCAAAATCATTATTAGAACAATAATTCTTTTCGAACTTGTCATCATTTTTTGTTTTACATATTTCAAAACTCAATAGCATAAAAATTGATTTAAAACATTTAAATTAAAACTGATTAATCTATATTTTGAATTACTGAGGCATAAACTATAGTTAAAATAAAAGCATACTATCTATAGCTTATAGATGATAGCATTAGAAACCGTATTATAAACACTTAGGCTTAAACTACAGTTATATTAACACCATACCATGTGTATAGCTAGATAAACACTGTATGAACTGTATAGCTAATTGTTGATATTCAAAGCTATAAAAATCCTATAACTGAGATGAGGATATCTAGATTACATTTTGAAATCATAAAACCATGAAAATCTAAAATTGTCAAATTTTATTTTAAAACCAAATAATTACTCAATTGTATTTTGAAATCAAACGATATTAATTATAATTCCAAAATTGTGTAATTTCTTATTCATATAATTATAGACCATCATTCGTAGGCATCATTGTTGAATTCAATTGTATATGTTCATGCCTTTGTATTATAATCAAAATTTTTAGCCTAGATCATTATAGATATCTTGCATACATACTACTGTCACATAAAAAATCATAGATCATCTTGTGCTTTAGTAGTCATTGAAATTGTCATATTCATGTACTAACATAGATCATTATAGATCCAATGCATGCATCATGATCAAATTTACTTCATAGATCTTTATGAAATATATGTCTAAACTAATATCATCTTCAAAGTATGGATCAAATGTAAATCATTTACATCTATTTATATTAGTTCAAATCATAGAATCACGCCCATAGATCTATGGATCTGATTAAACATATAGAACAAATCATAGAGATCTATATGTGTATACTTTAGATCTAATGCAAGTATATATATATATATATATTAAATCTAATACAATCATACATATATATATATACTAAGATTGATAGATCTACCTATTCAAAACCTAGATCTATGGTTATCTAAAATTTTAAGATAGATGAGATACACATTACATGATATATCTATTCATTAGATTTAGTAATTGTACAAGTTTTAACAAAAAGCATACAAGATCAAATTGTAAATCTTTCTTATGCATAGAAGAACAAAATATGAATATCTATTATGCCTACAATATCAAAATCATGAATTCATATATCTAAATCCACAACAAAAGTAATTCAAACTTAAACTTGTGTAACCCAAAACATGGAGTTAAACCCTTGTAAACTTATATAAGATCTTCATTTAGATGCAAAACATAGATTAAAAGTAGTGAACTTACTTATTTTGTAATCTATGATCCTCCTCTAAACATCTTGCAATCTCTCTTCTCTAATATCCCCATAAAACTCATTTTTGGTTTGCTTTTTCTCTAGATCTAGAATTAGCTTACTTGGAGAGATTTGAGTAGAGGGAGCATGAATGAATCAGGGATTACATCTCACACTTAGAAAGAAGACATCCACTCTTGCAATAGATATATGTAAATGTTCAATTTTGATTTTAATCCTTTTGGAATGTTTTAGACTTGGACTTGAATACCTTTTCAATTTTCTAATAATTTGATATAAATTAGATGTTTAGGATCTTAAGATTTAATGGAACGCTTGAATCTTAAAAGTGAATAGCTTTAGTTCTCATATATGGGTTTAATTGACTGGATGTTTTAGATTTAAGTCTAAGTATCCAAATCTATTTGGATTTGACTTAAACCTTGCAATTTGGAACATTTGGATCTAATAATTAATTATCTTTAATATTTAGATATGAATTTAAATATATTTTTAGATCTAAATTAAATCAAGTTTAAATTTTAAATTTTAATTGGATAAAATGTTTTAAAATTTAGAATTCATTCTAGATTATAATGTTTTGTATTTTTAATGTAATATTTATTTTTCATCTAGTTCTTAACTACCAACATCTATTTAGATGTAATTTTAGTATAATTGAACTAGTTATTCTTAATGAATATAGTTCTTAATTGATAAATTCACTTAAACTAACTAATTGGTTAGTTAAACTAACTAACACAACTAATTGACCTTGCTTGATTTTAGCATATCAACACAATATAGGCTATACATGGGCCAAACAAACTCACACAAGTCACTTGCTTTTAACTGTATCTGTGATCATATGGATCGCAACCTTTAGATGGGCCAAGACTAACTCTTATGAGTCACTTGAGTTTATTCATATCAGTATGATATAATCTATACATGGGTCTGAAGTACTCACATGAGTCGCCTAATTTTAACCATATCTATGATCATATGGATCTCAATCTTTAGATGGACCAGAACAAACTCTTACAAGTTGCCTAATTTTATTCATAACAACATATCATAGTCTGTGTACATGGGTTAGAACCAACTCTAGTGAGTTGCTGATTTTAACCATAACATTTCTTACTAAATTCACAATGAATAACATGCACTTTTGTGTAAGCAGTTTAGTTATTATACAACATGCAACATACAAAATTTCTCCATCTAACATGTACTTTGAAACACATCATAAAAATCATAATTTGAAAATACACTGAAAATATGGCAATTTTAATTCCACCCACCTTAGGTCGAGCACTCCTAGTTTACTAAAGCGAATAAGTATCTGGTTCATGCAAGTACTATTGATCTATCACACCTCTATAACAACATAAATACACATTCAGACATGCAATCTAAGTTTTCCCTTAGCTCTCCACAGTTTAGAATTTTCTCTATGTTAGTCCTTGGAACTAATCGGCACAGGGCAACACGATCCTGGTCATCCATGAAACTGATCACGTTTCATTAACTATTGATTATTACTTGAACGATCAATGGTTATTAGATTACCAAATCCACACTGTTGATCATTGATTGATATCCACATCTCTTCTTAAGCACTTGGAGTTTCTAACCCTCAAGATTGCAAGTTACCTTGGCAGATTAGTGGCCATAAACTCTTGATCCACTGCCAAATCCAATCTTAAATGGTTGGATCTAGGGTCAATGCACTCCTAATAGTCATGTGTTTAAATTTTAGTTTTCTAGTTGATCCAACCTTTGGATCAAGTTTTATAGCATGATAACAGTGATTAATAGAATCAATGCATGCATATTTAATAGAAATTCGACAATCCATAGCTCCCAATAGAAGTTTTATTCAATCTATTATATTTCAAAGCAGCTTTTTTATTAGATTTATATAATTGTAAATTGACAAATTTACTCTTAGATTTCTATAAAAATTTCCTTCATAAAAATTCAAGTCATTACAAGCAAACCCATACATCTAATTGACTCCTTCATGCATCCATGAAAATTTCAAATTCTCTACTACTTTATCTATGGTAGCATTTAAGAAAGCCAAGTCTTAGAATTTGACAAGATCATCATATCAGGTATTCTTCCATTCAGGAATGGAAGAACTTACAATTCTACAATTTAGGTGTGGGTTTTAAATTTTAATGTTACATAAGATTTGCATTGTGCTTGAAATGTTACAAGGGGGGGGAACTAAAATGACTATTCGTTTGGCAATAACAAAAACTGATGCTATCTATACAACATAAATTGAAAAAATGTTGTTCTCATGCAAATTGTGGTCAACTATACCACTTTTTGAAGTTTAAGGGGCTCGGTCATATGCCAATGAGATTTTATTATTTTGGTAATTTCATGGAGGACCCTTCTATAATGGGTATCTAGTGGCAATGCAGAAGTTCTATGCAGACACAGATATTTTCAATAGAGTTATGATGTGTGAGTTGTGACTTGTGAGGTAGGCCTAACAATCGTCTCTTAGAAGTTGTTATAAGTCAATTATTATACTCATATACACTTGCTAGTTAGCTTTAGACATAACTTATTTATGCAACTTGAGTCCAGACATCTTGCTAAAAACTATTAAAGCATTTCATAAGACAAGCATATTTTGCTCCTTAGTACATTTCTTTTTTGGAAAAGATAGTGCCTTAGATTAGTATTTTGTTCTTTCCCATCATTAACTGCTAGAAGGAAAATGCATTGAAGTTCAGGTAGGCAATTTTATGTTTGACACAATATTATGCTTGTATATCGAGAAACTTATGCCTTCTATCTTTTCCAATGCTACTGCTTACATAAATGAATATAAGTCCTAATTAATTTTCTCTCTTTGTATTGTTAGACTTGATTTCTTTACATAAGTATATGATATATAATGTACATGTCTAGTTCTTCACATTCTAATTTTCATGTTGTAGACTTCCCTTACTATAGCTGGTTGTTACCCCTACATAGGACCACTTTCCAAAGGCACTTGTTATTCTCTTGATTCTCCTCAACAAGCATGTAGTTATATCACAAGTACATAAGTGAAGGAGAGAAACATTGTCTTCCTAGTCAGATTGAGTAGATTATCATGGAAGCACAATCATATTCCATACTCAATTTGGACCCAGTATATGATTTAGACAAAAGCGAGACATTCTATGTTGCACTCTTCATAAGTGATAAAGATGACTTTTGTTGAAGAAGAAAGAGGGCATTTGAAATGCCTAAAATAACATCCACTTAATGCTTACAATAGAGATTTTCTATCCCAAGGGCTTATGGGTAAACAAATCCTAAAGTTTAGGGGCAATTTATGAACAAATGAACTCTTGGGGCCACATGAGAACCAAACCCAAACTATAGGGGTTTAGTACGAACTGCAACCCAGTTATATTTGTCTCAAGGAATGTTATATGTAGGTTTAGACCAATTAGTTAATGTAGTGTGTCATATAAAATGTTAGCTAAAGTCTTAGTTAATTTATTAAAAGCATTTCTTCATATGCTGACTAATCCGTTTCAAAATGCATTCATCCCCCACAGAAATATTCATGATAATATTTTAGCCAAGAAAGAAATTCTTACATGATTACGTCCACAAAAAGCAAAATCAAGTTCATTTTGTGTGAAAGTTAACCTTAAGAACGCTTATGATAAGTTGTTAACAGAATTTATTGAATGTACTTTGAGAAAATTTAATTTTAATCAGCCATGGATTGATTTTATTATGACTTGTGTTACATCTTCTTCTTTAGGCTTGTTAGTTAATGGCAGTCTAATAGATTGGTTCTTTCCTCAAAGAGGAATTAAAAAAGGTGATCCACTTTCATCATATATTTTTACTTTTTGTTTTGAAGTGTTGTCTTCTACTATTGAAAAGGAAATGCGGAATGGAAATTTGTCAATTCCAAGGTCATGTAAATTAGAGCTTAAAGTTTCACATCTTTTCTTTACTGATGACCTCATCCATTTTACAAATTGTACTCTTACCAATTGCAAAATCATAGGCAACATCTTCTGTATTTTCAAAAAGGAAGTTGGTTTAGTAGCTAGTTCCTCTAAATTAAATATTGGTTTTCAAAAAATGCTTGTAGATGGGTTATAAAAGTTATTCTCAATACCATACTTTGATCATCACAAGCAAAACCAAATGTCCCTAATGATGACTTTCTTTCACTCCTGGACATCTCATTTATTTAGAACTTTAGAGGATACATATTTAAAAGGACTTGAAAATATCAAGATCATGAAAAGTACTAGAATAAGATAGAAATATTATGCAACTATATGACATAGTTCATGCGACCACATAACCTAGATCCTATAAACATGTCATCTAGATACGTGTCCATTCTTGAATAGTCCATGGTATGGTTGCATGATATCAAATGTACAAATGTGAGAGCACAATCTAAAATCCATGTACATGTGGTCCTTTTAAAAGATGATGGAAGCATCCAGATAATGACATATTTATGTGACAACATAACCCAGGTCATATGACATGCCTAGAGTCATAGAACACAGCTGAGTTTCATGTAACCACACGACCCAGACATCTGGCAAAAAAATATAGATGTTGTAATATAATTGGCTCAAGGTATCCTTTAGAATCCTATATAAAGGGATGCCATCCAAGAGTAAAGGGGGGAGGCAATGCTCATGAGGAAAGCCATAGGTAAGCAATGCTATGTTCAGGAGAAGGTTGCTTCATTCTTGAAAATCACTATCTAAGTTTTTAAAGACCTATAGAGGTTAAGGAGGCTTTGTTTGAGGATGAAAGAGTGTGATACCTTCTCCCATTACCCTAAGGGAAGTGCTAGTTCAAGTTTTTTGAGGAGTCTCTTCTGGAGTATTTATGGGAGCTAAAGTTCTCTATATTGGTTTTTTCGTATTCTGATTTCTTTGTAAAGTCAAGTATAATTTATATTATTTTAATTTCTAAGTTTCTTAATTTAATATATTTTATATAGAGTTGGATCTTAACTCTTTCATGCTTTCTACAATAGATTTCTTGCCTTGTAGACTTATTTTCAATAGAATAGATTAAAAACTTCCTCTAGAAGATAGGGGAAGGAAAGGAGCTTTCCTCTTGAGATGAGGGGAAGAAGAGGAGCCAAGCTCCCTCCTTCCCCCAGGATCCTCATAGCTTGGCTAGAGACAACTCCCATAGTAAGAAAGGATCTCCTAACATAAAGAGGATTGCTTTTATAACATAGCTTAGTCATTTGGTTTAGCCCATAAAAGGATATTTCCCTTTCTTGCCTACATATACATAATATATTTTCATTTTGCACATTCTACACATGTTCTTCAAACTCAACATTATAACATGTCTCACTTTTTAAAAATCCACATGTACTTATTTTACATGAAAAATAATGAAAGAACCCTTGACCATCTTCATCAAAGATTACTTGACTAGTTTGTAGACCGGGTGGGGTTGGTTCATGACACCTTTTAATCCCATAACCAAGCTATGAGCCTAATCTTTAGATATCTATAGACCCTAGAGCCTTTTCTAGGTGGCAACTTTGAGTTATTAATGAAGGATGAACCACATCAGTCCTAAACCCTATAAATTGAAGAGCACATAGTAGACAAACCAAAGAGAGGCCCATGGAGTTCAAACCCTTTGCCCTTTTTTGGGAATGGGGACCCACAAATGGAGACTCTGTTAAGGATTGCTCAACTTGAAAAATGAGTTTGTTAGAACATCTTGGGTAATCCAAAAGATGGTTCACTTTTGCATTTGCATAACTAGAGTAGCTTTTTGTTAATACTCTTTATGACATTCCTATGAGGACTTATAGGGTGTTAGCCTAGGATAATTTAATTCCTGCACATAATAGTAAGCCATACACCCTCATAATGAACCTAATAAAGATAAAACAAAAAAATACTCATGAGCTAAACAATAAAGGAAGATATCATCAAGTTATCACATTCAGGATAAAACAAATTCATTAATAAAAAGTGACAGACTTGTTTGCTCTCATACTTACACCCTCATGTGTTTGCATATGGATATCATATTTGCATACCCTTAATCCTCTAGTCTTAGTAGGCTTTCAATTTCCCATGGAAGGTCACATAGGAGGTCATGACAAAGTAATGGAAATAGGAAGGGATCTGACGAAAATCTCAAACCTTAGTAGAGCACACTTGAAGTGTGTCAATAGAGTGCAACATGTATTATTGATAGAGGCTTCTAAGCACTCCCTTGGTTCACCTCCATAAGGTATAATAGTAGCTCTATGCTAAAAGAGCCCTTCACGTTATCCCATCACATTACCTATATGAGCTTCATCCCATGTAAATTACCCCTAAATTGCATGGCCTTTAGGAATGCATACCCTTGAAAAACATGTAGTTAGAGTTGGACTATGAATTTGTATGATCCATTTAACATATCATGTCCTAGGATCAAAGAATCACTAATGCATGTTCCTTGACTTCTTTTAAGGAAAGAAACCATGTGGCAGAAGAGGTCAAAGAGATCTCAAAAAGGAAAAACCTATTCATCCAAAACTTTCCCCCTCATCAGAAGCCTTCACCAATGCACAAGCCTCACCATCAAATTGCCCAATACACATCATGTTAGAAATTATTAAAACCCCATGCTTGGAAGATATTTGAGAAAAATGGCCAACAAAATGGCTATGGGAGCTACAATGAGTTGTCTTTTCCAAGAAAATGTCATCATTTTAAAGAGTTGTGAGAATCCCAGAGATCTAGCCTCGATGATGTAGAAGAATTGCTTAAGGGGCTCATCTAGAGCCTATTCTTGTGACCACTGATCCTATTCCTCCACAAACTGCCATAGTACAAGCCACTCTTTGTATCAGCTTGAATAAGTTCAATTAGATGAAAGTAGAATGAGACATTTGAAAGTCATTGAATGCCATAAAGTTGATGTTAAGTCTTTAAGACTATTCAGATATGTTACAGAATTGAGTGATTTTAAGATGACAAAAATCAACTATTATGATTGAAAGGGCCATCCAAGAACACATTTGAGTGTTTTTCTAAATAGTTTGGATGCATATGAATTCACTAATGAGCATCTTGGCCATCTATTCCATATGTACTTGATTAGAGAAGCCATGACTTGGCTAATGCCTATAGACCAAGCCATGATTTGAACACTAAAGGACCTGACCAATGCTTTTGTAACTTGGTTTCAGTACAATGTGTTGGATGAGGTCACCATTAGATATCTAGACTTGGTTCACCATGAAATAAAGGAAACATTCTTAACATTCATCATCTAGTTCAGATAGAGGGTAACAAAAATGAGGGTTAAACCACAAGGGAAGAATAGATCTAGATCATCCTCTAGAAACTAAACAAAATCTATTGACCATCTCTCTATGTCTTGACCATTTCCAACATTGAGCACTCAATTCCCTTGATCACTAGATTGAGTATGGCCTTTTGATTAACATCCCTTTCTTCTACAAAGAAAATGAAAATAGGGGAAAAGATTGTAACAACTCGGGTATTTGTAACACATTTTGTAATACATTTTTCAAAGGCAGGGCACCCTTAGTAGCAAATTTTTTTTGCAAAACAAAGCAATAAAAATTCTTTTCTTTAAAACTTGTTTTGAAAAACCCAAGTCATCACTTCATACATAATATAAGTAGAATTTTGTACAAGATAAAATTTCATTGAAGGAATATACTTTTATTAAATTCCAGAATCCATCCAGTGGTTCACACTATAGCCTAGGTATTAGTACAATACTTGTCCAAATTACATAATCCAAATTTCAAACCTCACCATACATTAAAAACTCTCAATAAAATACAATGCTCTCAAATAAAAATAAAAGTACATGTCTTAAGGGATATACGTTGATTGATTATTCTTCCAAATCTTCTTAACTCTTGAGCTCCTAATTCTTCTTCTTTATTTATGAGATATTGTAAACATTAAAACATTTACAATATCTCAGCAAGCTATGCTTGGTAGGGGATTCAAGAAGCATAATAATTTGACAGTATAATCCTAATATTTCATTATCCCATATTTTATAACATATTCATAAATCAATCTCTTTACTTTGTCATATATGTACATCCTTACACATTCATACAGTGTAATGTGTATAGATATATACATACAGTCAAAATTGTGAAAAATAGTTAATGTCTCAAAACATAATCATATCCAACTTATGCTGAGTTGATAAATCATCCAGAATCTGTTGGAAATACTCCCTCATTTGGGTAGTATCAATAATCCATGATTATTTAGCATATCATCATGCCATATCATAAGGCATTTCACTATGCCATGCATCATAATGTAAAAATACTCAAAGGACTATTATACTATAGTCTGATCCGCACCAGTGCGTTAGGATAACAACTTTCATACTCAAGGACACCAAGTGTGGAAAATCATCTACGTCATGTCTATATGGGTAGACAGACCATCACAGTGGTGGCCTTCCCATATTGCCCTACTCGACATTTTGCCTCTCTTTGGGCATGGTATCATCATATATATCACATTTCAGAGGGCGGGTGGCCAAATCCTACTACTCTCTTAGCATAGCATCCCCAGGCCTATGCCTATTTAAAACAAAACCACAAGCCTCCATGCTTGTATGTAAAGTAATCTTTTTACTTATCAGACGTCTTGTTTGTTTATATAATCATCCTTGTATTTTGGTATTCTTATACTAAGGATAGGATTTTACTTCAAACTTAAGGATCATAATTTATAATGAATGATACCCATGTTCATACAAGTTTAGGGATCACCATTCTATATGAATGATTCCCATGTATTAACTTTATACTTATCAAACAATCTATCTGTTTATCTAGGGCTGGAATACCTTCTAGTTCCCTATTCACTTAGGGTTTTCCTTATTTCTAACTTAACCATTTCATATGTGTTTTGGTTGGATCATAAGGGTTTTCAATGAGTTTAATACAAGTATTTCCATTATACTTGTCAACATTTCCAAACATAAGATCATGTATACAACATGTACTTCTGATTTCGATGCATTCATAAAATCCTCTTACCTTCAAGTAGGGATTCATCTCTTCAAATCTTCCATGATCTTGATTGATGTATGAAATCTGTAAATTCATACATATTGTCAATATTTAAACAATCTAAATAATCCTATATTTTTATCCTAACTATATTCTTTGTCTAATCTTGTCCTTTGATATAAAGGATCTAGATCTTTTGTCCTATCATGATCTATCTTCCTCAAATAGTGTCCATCCTATTGATCAATAGATATGATGATTAGAATGATCTTTTAATCTTTCAGATCTAAGTATTCTCTATTCTAAGTCTTTATGTATTCCTTTCTTTGATCTTGATCTTTCATAGATCCTTTGATCAACAATTTATACTTGTTGATAATGATCAAGGGCTCAGATCTTCTATCATCTAGTTCTTCTTTGATCTAAGTTTAGTTGTTTAATCATCCCTAAGGAGGATGATCTTGGTTCTCTTCCTTGAATCATAATTGATCAAGGGTTCAGATCTTCTATTTGAAGTAAGATTTTCTATTCTATTTGATCTAAGTTGCAAGCAATATCTATATACACATATATCATCATAAAGAAGTATTTATTTCTTTTTATTGTTCTTGATCATTCAAGATCCCATGGATCTTGTTTGATCATCCTTATCTTACTTATAATTTTTATTAGGATTAGATAATTTACTAACCATTTATGCTCTTATTATTATTATTCAACCAGTTAATGTTTTACTGGTTGACGATAACTTATTTCAGCCTAAGTCTAGACTGTTCCTCTTATTTCCAATTGTTTAAGACTTACTAGTTGAATGGGCGAACACAAAGTGGTTACTTTAATCCTCATGTAAGGAGGCGTTTAGACCTCACAAACGTCAATGGAAGGTAGGGGAAGAGCGAGGCTCTATTGGAAAACCCCCTTAACCACTATGTTCAACATTCACTAGAGTGACCTTAGCTCAACCTTTCATAAGGTTCCTATGATCATGTTAACTCTAAGTACTCTTTCTAATTAATTTTAATTAAGTCCATGAACATTTAAAATATCATTCATGGGGTTTATTATTCTCTTAGTTTGGGCCAAGGATTTAATAATCCTTATATTGTCCTACTAACTATAGCCCTTACTAATATTAAGTCCAAGTCATTCACTCATCTTAATTGTCCATGAATCTCTATTTCATTAGATTTTATTTTTGGTGATTTATGAATATTGAGACATAACCACTAATTAAACAATTATATCTACTAACTTAAAGACAATTAAGATACTTATACTATACTTTGACAATTCAAATAATCATACACTTTAAATCATAAGAGAATTGTACATCTATATCATTCTAAGGGCATTCATACTCTAATATACTAACATGGATCCTAAGTTATAAAATACATGAAATTTTACTACTTATCTAATGGAATCATGCTTAAATGTCAAATTTAAACTAGCATGGCCCTAAGATAATTAAATCTATCAACCTAATATAACAATCTAATAACACATAGAACATAACATGCTAAAATTTAAGAACTATCATGCTCTATAACATAAATCACATTTACAATACTATTACCAAATAAAAGACAATGAAACTAATTAGATTAAGATTATTATAAACCTTTATTTATGATCCAACTATTAGATCTTAGATCTTTTCCTTTGAAATCAAGGTTTTAATTAATTTTAGGGCTTTTACTCTATTTTGATCAAAGATCATACTCCTTTGTTTTTGGTCATATTCAATCCATGATTTCAATGGATTCTATCATAATATCATTCATTCAATCCATTCCAAGGGTCTGATTATGCTTGATCTTATTGATCAAGTGGGTCCCTTTGTATTTTTAGGATTTTTCTACCATAAAGGGCAGATCCCTCAATTTGTCTTAGATCTGTCCAAATAAATCATGGATATCACTTCATTTCAACATTATATCATCAGTAAATCAGATCCCTCAGATCTTGAAGATCATAAAAATTAGAAACTTAATTCTTGAAAACAGAATGTTTCTGGAATGTTTTTATCAATATTATGGTTTTAGAAGAAAATAGACATTATAGGGTTTCCCTAGCTTCTTTTCAATCTCAATTTGAAGTTTAGATGACTCCACAATTGAACTGTGAAGTTCACAATCGTTTCTAGGGTTTAGATTTGATTTGAGCCCAACATAATAGACGACCTAGATCAATTAGGTGGAATGGTCGGGCAGACTGTTGGGCGGAACGGTTGCCGCACGCCCATCACTAGGACACATGCCTGACGTGCTCCCCCAAGATCGGTGCTGTCGCATGGCTGTTCCATCAAAATAGCATCACACATAGCACACATGGGTGAAAACGCTCCCATAGGGTGCCTTTCCTTGCAGCGCATCCCAGGAGCCGATCCGATTTGGGAGATCAGACAGTCCATTTTGGACCGTCCAATCAATCCTCTTCAATTTAGGGCTCAAAACTTAATAAAAATTCTTAAAATTTTTACCCTAAGGGCTTTGGAACCTTCTATCTGAGCCCTCCATCATCTAGCATTGAAGGGTTCTGGTCCTTTATTTTTATAAATTTGAACCTAAAAATAATTTTAGAAAAATAAAAATAAAATAAAATAACATGAAATAAGTATAAGAAGTGTTCCCACCTACTTGATTGGAGAAAGAATGTAGATTTGAAGCCCAATTTGAAATAAATACCCTTTCGTGATAAGATAGCCCGATAGTTGCTTGTTTTGTGATTTCCTATTGATTGCACCATTGGATCTTTAAATTGATTTGGGGGTTTGGTAGATTGGGTAGCATAGGATTGTATGGACGGTGAGATTTGTGAGATTCAATTTGGAATAGTGTGCCTAATTGAATTTAGGTCTCTTGTTCCAATTAGATAGAGGAGAGAGAAAGTGCAAGAAGGGAGATTTTTGGGAGTTTTGAAGTTTTGGGAAGGAATATAGATCTAGTTTTTAAGATTAAGCAATATTATTTTGTGGGAATTTTAAGGAACATTTTTGGAGGATTTTTTTAGGTCCATTTATAGATGTTTTTGAAATTTTCATAATTACATGTAATAATCATGTTTCAATTCTTTTAAATATTAATTTAACATTGGATCCTCCACTACCACCTCCTTCTCCACTAGTAACTGGCAGTGGTTTGACCACTCATCACATGTTTTCTAGCCTTTGGATTCATTTGTGGGCCCCACAGGGGTGTGAAAGGACCATTTTGCCCTTTTATAGAGAAAAATTCATTTTATTCTCCCGAACTCAGAATTGAGTGTACTTAGTGGCTTTGGATTTGTATTTTTGAGTACCTTCTAAATAATGATGCCATAGATCTTGGTTATGGGTAAAATTACCATTTTACCCTTTTATTCATAAAAATGAAAAAAATTAGGAAATTTTCATTTTAACTCGAAATTGAACATACTTAGTGTCATTTCGATCGGTTTTTTGAGTGCATTCATATTTTCTAAGTTTTAAAATATATTTTAATCTCTATAAAAAATAATTTCCAATAACCTAATATTCCAGCCTAGAATTTCTAAAAATTCAAACTAAATTGATTTTCTCAATCAATTTACAAAATTTGGGGTTATTACAAAGACCAACCAATACCTCAAGCCAAAGTTTCTAGAAAACGAAAGTAAACCAAGTTAAGCTATGTGTATTCAATTGTGGTTAAAATACCCTTAATTTATCATTTAATTAGATCATCTAACCAATCAATTTTGAAATTTAGATTAATTATTAATTATAGCTAAAATTGATCATCCAACCATTGAATTGTAAAATTTAATGGTTAGATGATCATTAAAGCCAATCAGAATCGCAATTTATGGTTTAGATGATTCTAATTTAGTCTTATATTTTGCAGATCAATTAGATTGAGAATTGAATGGTTGGATCAAATCAATGGACTAGATCATCATCAAGGGAAAAAAAGAGAGGAGAGATCGATCATGAGCTAGTTTCCTAATTGGGAACCAAATTAAAGAGGAACGTGGAGAAGGAAGTTTAAGGAAAGGAAACTAAGATGAGAAAAGAGAAGATTAGAAGAAAGGGAAATGCTGAACCGTGAGAACAAAATTAGAAGACAGTAAGGTTTAAAAGAAAAAGTTTAAGGTGCTCAATGGGTAAGAGTGGTGGAGAGTTTTGAAAATTGGAAGTTGAAGCTTGAATTACAAGAGAAACTATATGTCTATATTGTAGGGGCTGTAGAAAAGAAGATAACCAAAGAAACACTACGAAAGCTAACCGAAACCAACCCAAGTAGAAAAAAAGACCCAAAAAAGGAAATCAAAAGAAAGTATTAGAAATGAAGGAAAAGGAAACAAGATTGAAGCATTAAAAGGAAGGAAGGAATAAGAACTACGATCCCCAGTCTTTCTCTTTCACTCAACTCAGAAAAGAGGAGGATTGTACAATTGAAGACAAAGGAGAAAACTACAGTGAGAAGATCCAAAGACTGTACCCATCCCCATTCCTTGTCTCTCCCCCATTCAACTATTCATCGTCCCCATTACTCTTCTTCTTTTCAACCATTCTCAGTTCATCTCTCTTCCACCATGGTGATTTCTTATATCCAACAACCCGGGCCACCTTGTTTCACTACCATCTTCCTTGCTTCTTCATCCCTATTCTCTCTCATTCTCAGTTCACCATCATTCTCTCTTAATCTTTGTCCTCCTATTCACAATCATCCCCTGTTTTGTTTTTCATTTATTCCTTGTCTTCTTACTACTTACCATCTTCTTCTTATTCATTCCACTATCTGCAATTGTTTTCTATCACCCCTTATTTTTACCATGATTTTCATGAATTTTCCAACTGTTCTTTTCCTCTGTTTCTCATTGATTTTCACAAAAATTTCTTCCTCTTCACACGTTTATATTTTTATGGAGAAAACCCACCTCGTTTCACCTTAATTCCCCTCTTTTCATCTTTTCAAGCTTCAAACAATAGCATAAAAGCTTCCTACAATTTTTTGCATTTTACTTCTCTACGATTGGAGGAAGAAGGAAGTTTCAAGTAAATTTTAGAAATAGCCTTTTGAGTTCTTATTTTAATTCCATTTGAGAACTAGTTTTATCTTTTTCCCTCTTTCGTCTTATTCTTATACCTATTTTACTTCATCTCTATACTGTCTTGTTCTTTGATTAGTACATGAATTAATTAATCCAACCTTTTTGATCAAAGCCTAACCAAATCAACAGTTTAGCTTTAACCAGTAGGATCAGTTCAGTTCATGATCTTGTTCTTATAAGATTTTTAATTAATTTTTAGATCTTCATCTTAAGACAGTTTCAAGTTGATCCATTAGTCCTGCTCCTCAGTCTGTCATCTAGAAATTTGAACTAAGCCATCCAAATCTTTCATTCTTTCCTTAGCCTAGGTTATTAAATTTTTGAGAGATTTATTTAATCCAACTAATGAATCCTTAATCAGATATATGAGTGAGAGATTGATGAAGGCCAATTGATTTTGATGTTACTAAATTTAAGAAATTTACCATGATCAAGTTAGGAAAGTTAGCTTTTAGTTGTTAATTCATTTAATTTTCTATCCTTTTGTTAATTTTTTTTACTTTTCATTTATTCAATAGACTTGAATTTTGAGTTCATTATTATTTAATTTCTATCATTTCTTCTAATTTGTGGATAACTAAATTTTATTTATACTCCATTTTCATTAAGTCGAGTCCCCATGGGATCGACTTGTACTTACATAAGCTATACTACAACAACCCGTGAACTTGTAGAAAATAATCAACATGTTTTTTAACACCATTGCTAGGTACCTACAATAGAGTTTCCATAAAATTTAATAAAAATTCAAACAACTTAAAAAATAATTTTTTTTAGGAATTGCATTATTTTATTGTTCAAGCCATTTTTAGGTTTATTTTTCAAAATTTCTTATTTCATAATCACTCTATTTCCTAAATTTTGTACTTATTACTATTTTTATTTTACAAGAAATTGGAAAAGGGAGTAATTCAAGATGGATCTCAATTAGGATAACCAAATTTTTATTCTGACTAAATTGTAGTGAGCATTATGTTTTTTCATTAATCACAATTCACTTAAAAAGGGTTATAATAATATAGGTCAATGGTGAACCATCATAACTTGGAAGTGGAGGTGGAATGTAAATGGTCTCACCATTGTACGAGAAGATCTTATCTAGGACCTCATTGTGAGCAATCCTCACTCTTTATAATTCCTACATTAGATTTTATATATTTGGAATAACTTTACATTGATTGGTAGTGTAAATTCCATATAGATAGCATACTTGATTGTTGCATTTTAAGGTTTGTAATATTTTATTATTTTTAAATGTATTTTAGGGTACGTCCACTTTAAGGTGATTTATATGTTGATTGAACTACCATGGAGTGTGGAAATTAGTTATAGAGCACTCAACCCTACAAGATCAAGGGTGGATTTCATCACCACCTCTTAGCCCACCTAACATAATTACCACAAGCATGTAAACCAACCTTCTAAATTAATTTAAAATCAATTAGAAGATACCTATAGGGCCATCACATGCTCATAGGATACTCTTGGAATGAGGCAACCCATTACCACTCTAGTGGCCCTTGTCTAACTGACTGTGTTGGTATTTAAATGACTAGCTTTGCCAGCACATTTTTTTACTTAGACTACCTACGACTAGTTGATGAGGGTGTGATGCAATTGGTTATAATATGATATAACTAGTAAGTGATGGGGCAAGTCTTAAAGAGAGGAGGAGCATTAGATTAAGCTAATATAAAAGCTTCTCCCCCACACAAATTCAAGACAATCAAATTGTTTACATGCTACCCTTAGGGTTGTTTGAATTTTGTACTTTATTATTTTCCATCATTAGTAGTTAGGTTGCATTAGTTAGAAAAGTTTTTTTTTCCAAAAAAAAAAAAAGAGCATTTGTTGTATGCACTTTTGGATACGTGACAAAATCAAGAAGTTAGTCAAGTACAATGAAAATGACATACAACCAGATCAGTCACCATCAATGAATGATCAACGATCAAGGTGTAACTCACCCCTTAGTAGTATTAGACGTGATCAAGGCCCTCCACTCATCATGAATGAGGACTCACCACCTCTAATGGATGATGAATATCAACCTCCACCAAGGAGGAATAATCATCTACCAAATAGAGATTGGAGAAGAAATAATAATAGGGAGTGGGACCAACAAAGTGAACATGGGGATAATGATATATGTCAAAACGTTTGTGGTAGAACTCTAAAAGACTACCTTTAGCCTACACACCAATACTACATCTTGTGTCATTATTTCTCAGAATGCTAATGCATTAGAATTAAAAATAGGAGTAATCCAATTACTTCCCAAATTCCATGGGTTAGATAGTGAAAGTCCTTACTTGCACCTTAAAGAGTTTGATGAGGTATGTAGTACCCAACGAACATAGAATATTAGCTTAGATACAATGAGACTAAAGATATTTCCTTTCTCTTTAAAGGAAAAAGCTAAAATGTGGTTTAATGCACTATTAGTAGGTTCCATAAGGACGTAGAATGAAATAACTAGGGAATTCTTAAAAAAAAATTTCCCTACACATAAACAAATACACTCTGCCAAAAGATAACAAACTTTACCTAGAAGGATAAAGAATCATTATGCTAATGTTGGGAAAGGTTCAATAATCTATTACTTACATGCCCATATCATGGCATGAACCATCATGCATCATTAGGTTCTTCTATGAGGGACTAAATTCTGATATATGCCAGTTCGTAGAGATGATGTGCTATGGTAACTTCTTAAATAAACAACCAAATGAGGTGGAAGAGTATTTAGAATGGTTAGCTGAAAGTAACCTAGACTAACTTAGAAAGAGTAGAACATCTAGATAGGCCCAAGCCCACTATCACATCCCTATGGGAGGCATGTATTGAACTTAATATCAAAGTAGCATCCTTAGCTAGAAAAGTAAAATCCATGGAAATGGGGACCACTACGTCCAAAAAGTTCAACCAAGTATATAGCATCTGTGAAAGTACCACACACCTTACTTAGGAATGTCCCACCATTCCAGTAATCCAAGAGGTACTATATGATTAGGTTAATGCCCTTAATACTTATAAAAGACCTTTCTCTCCATGCACAGAGACATATAATCCCAATTGGAGAAACCCAAATTTCAGTTAGAGGAATGGACCAAATGCCAATGTCTCATAACCTGACCTATACCAGCCTTATCAACAAAATCAAGGACATTTTTCTAGGCCCATACAAACTTCCTACTCCTGGAACTTACTTGCTCCCATCCAAAAGGCCTGTAGATGATAATTTACATCAACTTATTCAAGGCTAGAAGAGGAAAACTTCTCAATTAGAAGTTCAATAGAAACAAGCCACAAATCTATAAATGAAATTAAAAAATATGATGAGTCAAATGATGCAACATATGGAAAAAGAAAAGTTCCTAGCTCAACTACAAGAAAACCCTAAGGGTGTGCATATGATTAGTAATAATATATCTAATGCTTCATTAAGCCCTACCTTGGAACAGGCTAAGCTTGTTATTTTTAGAATTGGTAAAAGAATTGAGAAATATGAGCTATAAAAGACCGAATGAGTAGAAAAGTCTAATAAAGTTAAAGAAAATTCTAAAGAGAAGGACCCCACTCCACTTGTTGAACCATGTCATGTTCCTGATCCATTTCCTCAAAGGTTGCCCCAAGCTCCAAAGAAGAGATTTTAAAGATTTTCAAGCAAGTCAAGATCAGTGTACTAATCTTATATGCTATAAAACAAATCTCATTATTTGCCAAATTCCTAAAAGACCTTTGTACCATAAAAAGAAGAATAAATGTTCAGAAGAATGCATTTTTTACTGATCAAGTTAGTTTCATTCTTCAACATGACACACCACCAAAATACAAGGATCCACATTGCCCCACTCTTGCATTATTGGAAACTATAAGATTAATCAAGCTTTGCTTGATTTAGGTTCTAGTGCTAACTTACTACCATATTTGGTATATGAACAATTAGGTCTATGTGAGCTTAAACCTACTTCTATTAGATCTAGCTAGTTGACCTTTTTATGAAGATACTGAGAGAAGTAGTAGAAGACGTGCTTGCTTAGGTAGAACAATTTTTCTTTCCTACAAATTTTCTAATTCTGGATACACAACTAGTGGTAAATGAGAAGAATGAAATCCTAGTCATCCTGGGATGACCATTTTTCCCTAAAATGGTGTCATAAATATGTCGTTTGGTAATATGACATTAGAGCTAAACATATTGAACATTTGCAAGCAACTTCGTGAAATCATTGATGACTTGCATAGTGTAAACATGATAAATTCAGTTGTGTAAGATCAATTTCTTTCATCTTCCTTATCGGACCCACTTTAATGATCTTAATGAGGATGCATTAATAGAGGAAGTTAATGCCCTCCTTGATTCTATTCTTATCATGGATATAGAGAAATGGAAACCTAATTTTGAGGAATTTCCACCGAGAGAGTCCACTCCCCTTCAATCATCAGTAGAACCTCCTATGATTGAATTGAAATCTCTACTGTAAGATTTAAAATATGCCTATTTAGGAGAAAAAGGGGCTTTTCCTGTGATAATTTCTTCCCAATTAGAAACATCTTATGACAAACAATTAATAGATACTTTAAAGGAACACAAAGGTGTTATAAGATGGACCATTGATGATATAAAGGGCATTAACCCTTTAATTTGTACTCATAGGATATATTTGAAGGATGAAGCTAAACCACATCGTCAATTGCAAAGAAGGTTAAATCCTAATATGAAAGATGTGGTTTTCGTAGAAGTCCTTAAGTCACTTGATGTGGGAATCATCTATCTGATATGTGATAGCAAATAGGTAAGTCCAACTCAAGTAGTTCCAAAGAAGTCATCATTAATGCCCATAGTGAATTAATCCCTAATAGAGTTACCATTGGTTGGCATATGTGCAATGAATATAGAAAGTTGAATGCTGTCACTAGGAAGGACTATTTTTCTTTGCCCTTTGTTGATTATATGTTAGAAAGTGCAAGACACCAGTATTACTATTTTCTAGATGGTTACTTAGGGTATAACCAAATAGAAATTGCACGCAAGGATTAGGAAAAGACCACCTTTACATGTCCTTTTAGCACTTTTGCTTACAAAAGAATGAAAATTGGATTATGCAATGCTCTTGCCACATTTCAATGCTATATGTTGAGTATGTTGATATGGTAGAGAGAATCTTAGAGGTTTTCATGGATAACTTCTCTGTTTTTGGTGATTCATTTGAAACATGTGTTGAAAATCTAAGAAAAGTCCTAAATCATTATAAAGAAAAGAACTTAGTGCTTAATTAGGAAAAGTTCCATTTCATAGTTCCTAAGGGAATTGGCCTTGGCCACACAGTGTCATACAAAGGTATAGAGGTAGATAGAGCCAAAATTGACATAATTACCAATCTACTTATTCCCAAATCTGTTAGAGACCACTACACCTATAATGCAACCACCTGATTGGAGTTTACCCTTTGAAATTATGTATGATGCTAGTGACTATGATGCAAGAGAAGTATTAGGTCAAAGAAAAGAGAAAAAGTCATATGTCATCTACTATGCAAGTAGGACCCCTAATAGCACTTAGATGAACTGTTGCATTATGGAGAAACAACTCATGGCAATTTTCTTCACCTCGGATAAATTTTGGTCTTACTTGGTTGGATTTAAAATAGTCATATTCATTGATCATTTGGCCCTTAAGTATCTTCTTTCTTAGAAAGATGCTAAGCCAACTTTTAAATAGATTCTTCTACTTCAAGAGTTTGACATTGAGATAAAAGATAAAAAAGAAGTAGAGAATGTTGTAGCTAACCACTTGTATCTCCTAGTCTTAACAGAACCTTTGTATGAGTTGTCAATTAAAGACATTTTCCCTGATGAACAACTTGCTCATGTTTTCCATCCTCCCTGGTTTGCTGATATTGCAAATTATTTAGTCATAGAGAAGATTCTCGAACATTGGAACAAATTAGAAAAGCAAATTTTTTGGCAATGTTTAGCACTACTTCTAGGATGTCCATACCTGTTTACGTATTGCCCAGATTAAATAATTAGGAGATGTGTACCTAACTTAGAGCAAAGTAGTGTCATCTACTTTTTCCACTCATAAGCATGTGGTGGACATTTTTTTGCACAGATAATAGCTGTAAAGATTTTACAGTGTGATTTCTACTAGCCTTCATTGTTTAAAGACATGCATTTGTTTTCTAAATCATGTGAGCAATGACTAAATTTAGGAGGAATAACTTGTAGGAATATGATGCCTTTGAACCCCATTCTTATAATCAAAGTTTTTGATTGCTGGGGCATTGATTTCATGGGGCCATTCCCACCTTCTTTTGGCTATATGTACATCTTATTGGTTGTAGACTATGTATCCAAATGGATTGAGGTCATCCCATGTAGGCATAATGATCATAAAATAGTTATTAATTTCTTAAAAGAAAATATTTTTTCTAGATTTGGGACCCCTTGAGCCATTATAAGTCATAATAGTACACACTTTTACAACAAAGCATTTGAAGCACTCATGAAAAAATATAACATTACACATAAATTTGCAACACTATATCACCCATAAACACGTCAACAAGTAGAAGTATCTAATTAGGCTATAAACCAAATTCTTCAAAAGACTATTACTATGGATCGTAAGGATTAGTCTCTTAAATTGACTGATGTGCTCTGGGCTTACAGGACTGCACATCGAACCTTGATTATTATGTCTCCAATATCATATTGTATATAGCAAGGCTTGTCATTTGCAAATGGAATTGGAACATAGAGCCTATTAGGCAACAAAGACCTTTTAATTTCAATATGGATAAAGCAGTCTCACATAGAAAACTCTAACTTAATGAGTCAGAAGAGATTAGGCAGGAAGCTTATGAAAGTAATAGGATTTATAAGGAAAAGATGAAAGTTTTTCATGATAAAAACATAGTGAGAAAATCCTTTACTCCATCCTAGAAAGTTCTTCTGCATAATTTTAGGCTTGACCTATTTTTAGGTAAGCTTAGATCTCGATGGACTAGTCCATATATAGTCAAAGAAGTTTTTCCATATGGTACCATCAAGATTGAAGATGCTAAGGCTGGCTATACTTTTAAAGTGAATTACTAGAATACGAGAATATAGAAGTTGAGTCCACAACTTTAGATGATCCTGCTTCTAAGGATTGAGTGGATTTGATCCCTTTGTATCATCTTTTGTATTTTTGAATTCGTTGTTTTCTACATTACCCATATTCATTTTAGGTTCAAATTTTTAAACATTAGGGACAATGTTTCTTTCAGGTTGTGGGGTATAGAACTCTAGCAAGTTCTAATTTTTTATAGTTTTTAATTTTCTTAATTTTTTAAAACATACTAATTAAAATTTTTTGCTTTAAATTTTTTCAAATTTGCAAATTTTTAGGACAATTCTTACATTGTGATGAGAATTGGATTTTTTAAAAGTATAATCTAGATAACTTTGGCTTATTAATGGAATTGAAGATGATTAATTCATCATTTTAATCATCTTCTAAAGTATTCCATGAAAACTAAATTTCAGATCACATTTGTACACACAAATACATATACGTAGTCTAAATTGATAAGTAGTTATAACTTAGAGATCCTAAAGAAATTTAGTGCGAACTATAACCTAACTAAGTTTTAGAGCCATTTATTCTTTTTGAGAGGTTATAAATGTTCTTAATTTTCTTTAGTAAATTTACACTAAAATTTGATCCCATCAACTTTTAAATTTGGTCAATTACCTAAATTACTAGAGGATTATCTTTAAAATTCTAGAAGTTCATTGAATCTGATAGATTATAGGAAACTTATAAAAGGGTTTAGGCCATCCTTATTATTAACCTATGGGCATAAAGCCTACTAAAAAGTATTTTTAACACTAGTTAACCAATTTGAGCCTTTTATATAAGACTTTTTGAAGGGGAGACTTGGTGCAATGTTAGAGTTATCTTTGCGTGACCTTGAGGTCATGGGTTTAAGGTGTTAAAATAGTCTTTGCAAAATGAATTGTAAGGCTGCGTACTAATGACCCTTGTGGTCCGCCCCTTCCTTGGACCCTGCATGCTCTTGGGCTGCCCTTTTTATATAAGCTTTTTCTTTTTTTATGCAAATTAACCTTTACCCATATTAACTTGTATAAATTATCAATTACCTATTTTCTTCAAAATATAAGTTACAGATGAATGAAGAAATACTTTTTAGTTCTAATAAAAGTAGAAAAGTGAATATCAAGAAAAGAAATGTTATTCAAGGAGATTCAAAAGTGTTGAAAAGAAAGAAATAGTATTAAAAAAAAGGAAAAAGTTTGAAGAATGCAAAAAAGTGGAAAAAGAAATATTCACTTTAGATAAATAAAGTGAAGAAGAATTTTCAATTTTAGTAGAAGACCTCTACTTAATTTTGAAGAATTTTGAATGTCTTTTATACCCTTTATTTTCAACCCTGTCCTAAGCTTACATTTTGCTCCAATTGAAGACCTAATGATTTTAGGATGAATATAGTCTTGATGAGGATATGAAAAGATAGGATTTAAAGAGTAGTATTTCTAAAAGCTCAAAGCTAATGACATCTTATCCTTTCTAAGGGGATCAAAAATTAAATTCCATAGTAACTCCTATTCTTTCATGAATATATGAGATAAATTCTCTTTTATTGACTCTACTCACATATTTGAAAGGGAGATATGATTTGAACCATTTATTTGAGAGTTTTATTTTTGAGTGTATGTTTTTTAGTGACATTTGAGGTCAAGACATATTTCAGATAGAGTTCAAAAGTTAGAAGTCTTCCTAGAGATAAGGATTGTTGCATATGTAGACTAAACACATACACTCACTTTGAGATCTGAACTCAAATGGAATGTATTTAACTTGTGGGTAAGTTTTTGAATTTTTCATTCATTTTATTAGTATGCTAAAGTTGATAGATTTATTGAAGATAATTCTTTGAGGAGAAAGTGGAAATTGAATTGAAAATGATTTTTGGAATTTTTTGGGTATATTATCTTCAAACCCTCATGAGGCTTAACTTGTCCACTAAGGGTAACTTAGGGGTTTAAGAGCTTGTTGCATATGCTAAATGCAATCACGAGTACCTACAAAAGTGGTGATTGGTATCAAATTTGTAATTTGCTTTTTTGCATATTTTTCTTAAGACTAGCAAAATCCTGATTAGGGGGGGGTATGTCAAGTGTTCAATTGTGATTAAAATACCCTTAATTTAGCATTTAATTAGATCATCAAACTGATCAATTTTGTCATTTTAGATTAATTGTTAATTTTAGCTGAAATTGATCGTCCAACAATTGATTTGTAAAATTTAATGGTCAAATGATCCTCAGAGATATTAGATATGTAATGTAATATTCAGCTAATTCTAACTTAATCTTATGTCTTGCAGATCAATTAGATTGAGAATTGAATGGCTTGGATCAAATCAATGGATTAGATGATCATCACGGAAAAAAAGGAGAGATGGATCATCAACTGGTTTCCTAATTGGGAACCAAATTAAAGAGGAAAGTGGAGAAGGGAATTTAAGAAAAGGAAACTAAGATGAGAAAAGAGAAGCTTAGAAGAAAGGGAAATGCTGAATAGTGAGAACAAAATTAAAAGATAGTAAGGTTTAAAAGAAAAAAAGGAAGATGCTCAATGGGTCAGTGTAATAACCCCAATTTTTGTAATTGATTGAGAAAATCAATAAAGTTTGAGTTTCAGATATTTCAGACTGAAATATTAGCGTTATTTAGAATATTTTTTTTTTAAAAGTATAATCAAATCATACAACATGTAAAATTGAAATTAAACTTAGCAAACCCTTCAAAATAACTGTAAGCACGACAAATTCTGAATTTAGATAAGAAATCCTTAAGTTTCTTCATTTCTTGGACAAAATGGGTAAAATAGTAATTTTACCCAAAAAATCAATATATCCCAAAATCAAAATATGAGACATCAAAATTTATAATGTACTAAGAAATACGAATCCAACGCCACTAAGTACACTCAAATCCAAGATCATGGGAATAAAACCCAAAATTTTATGCATAAATGGCAAAATGGTCTTTTTACACCATGTGGGGCCCACATGGGGCCCACAAGGGACCCAATAACCAATTTTATCAGCAGCCCATGTGAATCATGAGTCAACAAACATCAGCTGGTCTTAGGGAAGAAAAATTAGGCATGGGGAAGAAAAAATGGAGCATGGAAGACTTTCATGCCATTTAATAATAAAAAAATAAAATATTATAATCATGAAAAAAGACCCAAAATGCCTATAAATACAACCCCAAAAATCTTCATAAAATTCCCATGAAATTCTCTTCACTCTCCCTAAAAAATTAGATCTAGATCCCTCCCCAAAAACCCAAAAATTTCCAAGAGATAGATCTCTTTTCAACTTGTTTTGCTTTTTAGATTGGAACAAGAGACCTAAAATCAATTAGGCACTCTATTCCAGATCTAATTTGATTAATTTCACTGTCCAAAACTTCCCAACTTATCTATTCTACAAAACCCCCAAAGAAATTTCAAGATCCAACGGTTCAAACAACAGATATTTGCAAGAAAGGTGGATCTTAGGCCATATCTTCATCAACAAGGTATTTTTTTTTAAAATTGGGCATATAATAGAGGTTTTCTCTCCAATCAGGTATGTGGAAATCCTTTTCATAGATGTTTAGTACTGTTTTATATAATTTTTATTTTACTGTAATTTATTTTGGTAATAAAAAGGTTAAAATAAAGTAAACAACAAAACCCTTAATTATGGATGATAGAGTACTCAGATAAAAAATCTGACTGCACTAATCGATCCAGAAGGGTCCAAAATCCTTAGGGTAGAAGTTTCACAAAGATCAGAGACATTTTGGGCCCTCAATTGAGAGAGGATTGATTGGATGGTCTAGAATGGACTGTCCAATCTCCGGATCAAACAATGCCCAAGAAGAACACGTCACGCACAGACGGAATGATGTGTGCGCTGCACATGGAGCGTCGTTCCAAGTGAGACGACGGTGCATCCATCAAATGCACGAGTAGACGTGCCCAACGACAGCCCCGTTTGCGGGTGCGCAGACAAAGAGCGTTCCGCTCATCCTGTCCGCGTCTGTGGATGCCCCGCAATGGCGCTTTGTCATTTCATCCCAACAGACGAGCCCAACGAACCAAACGCATCCACCCAGTTTGGTTCGTTCCACCCGACTAATCTGGGCCGCCGTTCCTTGGGCCCAGATCAAATCTAGGCCCTATGAAGGACTGTGAACTTCTAGCTTCAATTTCGGAGTCATCTGAACTCCAAATTGAGATTGGAAAGAAGCTATGGAAAGCTTGAAACCTATATTTTCTTATGAAATAATAAAATAGACATGTTATTCAGTAAAAACTTTCTGTATTAAAGAAATAAGTTTCCAATTACCTAGATTTTCAATATCTGAGATGATCAAATCTTAAAAACATGTTTTAATAATGATATGCTATTGAAATAAAGTGAGATCTATGGTTTAATTGGATATATATGAGATATATTAAGGGATCTACCCATTATGGTAGAAAAACCCTAAAAATACAAAGGGACCCACTTGATCAATGAGATCAAGTGTGATCAGACCCTTGGGATGGAAAGAATAAATGTTGATATGATGAAATCCAAGGAAATCATGGATGGATTATGACAAAAATAGATCAATATGATCTTTTGACCTTAATAGAGAAAATTCCCTCAATATAACTAAAATACTTAATCAAAGGAAAAGATCTAAGATCAAATAGTTGGATCATAAGTAAAGGTTTCTAAAAATGTTAATGTAATTAGTTTCATAGCATTTTAAATATGATTATGTTATAAAGCATGCTAGTATAACATTTAGACTTTAGCATGATACGTGATTTCATTGTTATCATAAGGTGTTAGATTTAATTTAAGTACCTTGCCTCATTATCATTAAATGTTAAATTAGGTAGTTTTATGCTTTGAATTTATAATTGATTTATGGTTAAATGTTATTAGTAGATTTACTTGTTATGAGATAAAGAGCATAAAACATCAAAAATGTATTCTAATGAGAAAGTAGAGTTTCATGACACAAATAAGAATGGAATACTTTAGACTTAATTAGTAAGGGCTATAGTTAGTAGGACAATATAAGGATTATCAAATCCTTGGCCCAAATTAGTAAAAGAATAATAAACCCCATGAATGACATTATAAATATTCATGGACTTAATTAAAATCCATTAGAAAGAGTACTTAGGGTAAACATGCTTATAAGAACCTTATGAAAGGTTGAGCTATGGTCATTCTAGTGAATGATGAACATAGTGGTTAAGGGGGTTATCTAATAGAGCCTCACTCTTCCCCTACCTTCTGTTGACGTTTGTGAGGTCTAAACGCCTCCTTACATTAGAATTGAAGTAACCACTTTGTGTTCACCCATTCAGCTAGTAAGCCTTAGCCAATTGGAAATAAGAGGAGTAGTCTAGATTTAGGCTTGATCAAAGAAGAACTAGATGATAGAAGATCTAGGACCTTGATCTTTATCAACATGTGATGACCTGGGTTTTTATATGATGCAAATTTGATAGAAAGGTGAGATCTCTTGTTTTATAAATATGAAATGTATGAAAATCTTTTTCTTCGTTTTGGAAAACAAGCTTTTGTATAAATCCCCGAGTGTCAAAACACATTTTCCAATTATCTAGCCATGGCAAAGTTTTAAATCAACATTATTCCAAAGAAAGTGTTAGTCACAGCCTCAGCTATAGAGAGTAACTACAATCAAGTAACATTGAAAGATAAGGTAGGGGTTTACTTACTTGCACTTAGTCTGGTTGTCTTTTGTCACAAGCGTTCCTTGCCCTTAAGTGTTTACTTTGTGTCTGAAAAATGTTGAGGATTGGGTGAGTATATACTATACTCAGTAGGAGTCCATCACTACTAGTTTTATAATGCATGAGATGTTTAAAATCATATGCTCTTTCAAAATATGTGCATGGTTGAACACTCATGTTCAAGATCGGAATTAAAAACCATTGTCAAACCGAAATACTAACGACTTAAAGGATCACATAATCCAAATCGAAAGTATCATATATATATATATATATATCATAACATTATGATATGCATAAGATGCTTCATTGAATCCAACTCATGGATATCTAGTTTGGTATGGTCAACCAACCTCATATCATGCCATATGCAATGCAAATAAGTCCACGAAACCATAGGTTCCAACTATGCCCACGACCTCACCGCCGTGTGGTCCCCGGGTACCTGAGGACACTCGGTCATAGCCTCAACGGGGCCTATGACACGTCGACCCAGTGCCGTGACACCAGTGGTAGCCCCTGTACCACATGCAGTCGACGTAGGGATGTTGCCCTTTTTGGGCATGGTACCCATCCACCTAATAGTGGTAGAGGATGGAGGCCAACCCAAACCTCTCGGCATAGCGCCCATGAGCTTATCAGCCCAAATCATAATCAGATCAAACAAATGAAAACCTCTTTCTCAAAACCTGTCCTCTTTGGGTCCCTCACAACTGCCTAGTCCTCACAACTGCCTACCCAGCGTCTTTTGGGCACTCCAGTGTCTTTTGGTAACCCTCAAGGACATGCAGTCTTTCAAAAACTCAATGCTTCACAAATCATACAATGTATGCAATTGTTTGCAAAACATATCTATGCATAATGTATATGCAATTATTTACAAAACATATATATGCATGAAGCATTTATCATATGATAAATTAAGTCATGCTAAACAAGTCATATACTTAAAACATATATTCTTAAAACAATCATGGCTCTTTTAAAAAGTCTAGTAGCGGTAGAGCACCTACCTGGCTAAGTTGCACTAACCCCTTTGTTCTCGTATGCTCCTAAACATGGTTTGGGGAATCAAGGTTAGTTTGGCCTACCTTTTATAGGTTTTAGAGTGATCGGTCTTATTACTTAGGCATTAAGGGTTCATCCCCATGCCTATGGGTGTCCTAAGGTCCTAATTGGGCCTTAGTATCATCAGTTTTCCAAAGGTCTAGCAGCCACGCGCCACCATCCTATTCTAAGGGTCATGCCCACCTTTGATTAGGCCTTGATCAGGGATTTTATAGTTTGGATGTGTCTGCGTCGTCAACACGGACACAACTCCTTTTGCGGCACCTCAATCGGAGCTCTAGATCTCAAGTTATAAGCTTTTTAGTATCACATGTACATAAGGACCTTTAAGAGGTGAAAATCTAGAATGCTATCATGCTGTGCATCAGCGGCATGCGCCCCAGTGGGTTTTAAGAAGTGGAAATCCCAAAATGCTAGCACGTTGTGCATTAGTAGCATGCACCCCAGTGGGTGCATCTACAGACGCGATGGATTTCCCGCTCGGTTTTTCATTTTGTGGGCGCGTCCGCGGACATGCCCGTTTGGTTCTCTCAACGCGGACGATGTGTTTTGTTCTGTCTGGAATGTTTTGTTCATTGGGGGACCGAGGCGTCCTCGGCACGCCCTGGTTTGGCCCTGTTTTTGCATTATTTTTCATTCAAAAACTTAGGGAAACTGAGCCTAGGACTAATGTGAAGATGGGTTTTGAGGGATCTTAGGCATACCTGGCTCGTTGCTGGGTTTTTCTCCACGTTTCTCCTCTTGGTTGCTTCTCCAAAATGGGTTTTTCTCAAGCTTTTGGGCTGCCATTAGAGGCACCCAAGAGCTCTATTTATAGAGCTATAAGAGGGTTCTAGAGGGGGCTCTCACCGCCCTTGAAAGGTGGTGGAGAAACCTCCAGAATAGCGGTGATTTCTCCTTGAATCATAGCCATTCTAGAACCCTTTAGGAGGTTGAAGATGAGGGGTGCCCGTATCAAAACGGGCCCCTGTGTTTTGCAGGCTAAATCCTTTTTTTAGTGAAAATTACATTTTTGCCTGTGAACTTCAAAGGGCCATAACTTGCTCATTTTAACTCCGTTTTGGGTGATTTTAGTCTTGTTGGATTCCTTTTTTTGAGACGCACCTAATGATACCATTTTTAGGACCAAATTTATGGGTTCAATCAAGGTGAATAGTGAAATGACCAAAATACCCTTATCTTCAAAAACTAAACTTTTCATTGCTAACTTGGGATTTTAATGTTACAAAATTGGAGTCATTACACAACATGTGTAGATTGTTAATCAAAGGATCTATAAAAGATCAAGATCAAGGAGATGGACATACAAAGACTTAGATATGAATGATCTAAAGATCATTCTAAATATCAGATTTAGTGATCAATAGGATTGTTCATAATTTATATACTGACAATATGTATGGATGTATAGATTACATACATCATTTAGGATCATGGAAGATTGGGGAAAAGAGATCAATCCTTAAAGGTAGGAGGATTTGATGAATGCATACATGATTGTACTCATGATCTTATGTTGACAAGAGTAATCATAATCATCATCATCATCATCAAGACCTTATCCCAATTAGGGGTCGGCCACATGAATCTTATTCCTCCATTCCACTCTATTAAATACCATGGCTTCATTTAGTCCCAAAGTTTTTAAATCTTTCCTCACCACTTCTATCCACGTTCTTTTGGGCCTTCCCCTTGCCCTTTTAGAACCTTCAACTTGTATTGCCTCACTCCTTCTAACTGGTGCCGTTGTTGGCCTCCTTTGAACATGTCCAAACCATCTAAGTCTAATCTCCCTCATCTTGTTACCTATTGGTGCTATCCCTAAATTTCTTCTAATATTTTCATTTCTAATTCTATCCTTTCTTGTCTTACCACTCATCCATCTCAACATCCTCATTTACGCAACACTCACCTATGAGTATGAAGTTCCTTAACTGCCCAACACTCTGATCCATAGAGCATGGCTGGCCTTATAGCCATCCTATAGAATTTTCCCTTTAGTTTGAGTGGCACCCGCCGATCACATAAAACCCCCGATGCACATCTCCATTTGTTCCAACCCGCTTGGATTCTGCGGGTAACCTCCCTCTCAATCTCTCCACTCTCATGGATCAATGATCCTAAGTATCGGAAGTGGTCTCTCATGGGGACCTCTTGGTTATCAATCTTGACTGGTGCTCCACTCCTACTCTGCTTGCTAAAATTACATTCCATATATTCTGTCTTAGTTCAGCTAATTTTAAATCCTTTCGATTCTAATGCTTCTCTCCATAGCTCTAGCTTTATGTTGACACCCTCCCTTGTCTCATCAAGTAGGACTATATCGTCTGCAAATAGCATGCACCAGGGAATCTCCTCATGCAGATGTTTTGTTAACTCATCCATAACTAATGTGAAAAGGTATGGACTCAATGCCGATCCTTGGTGCAATCCGACAGTGACAAGAAAATCACCAATCACGCCACTAGTGGTCTTAACATTTGTTACTGCTCCCTCATACATATCTTTAATTATGTCTATATACCCCTGAGAAACCCCTTTAACACCTAACACCCTCCATATTAACTCTCTAGGGACTCTATCATAAGCCTTCTCTAAGTCAATAAAGACCATGTGTAGGTCTTTTCTCCTCTCCCTATATTTCTCTACTAATTGTCTTAGTAAGAAAATAGCTTCCATGGTAGACCTCCCAGGCATGAAACCAAACTGATTCTCCGATACACTTGTTTCATGTCGTAGCCTCTTCTCAATGACTCTTTCAAAAAGTTTCATGGTGTGGCTCATAAGTTTGATCCCTCGATAATTAGTGCAGCTCTGAATGTCTCCTTTATTCTTATAGATTGGTACAATAGAGCTTTTCCTCCACTCATCAGGCATTTTCTTTGATTTTATAATCTTGTTAAACAACTTGGTCAACCAAACTACCCCAATATCTCCCATATGCTTCCAAACCTCTATTGGTATACTATCAGGCCCCATGGCCTTTCCTGATTTCATCTTTCTCAAGGCCTCTTTTACTTCAAGCATTCTAATCTTACATTCATATCTATAATATCCAGTGTTATCTACAAGAGTAATCATAATACTTGTATTAAATCTTTTGAAAACCTTATGATCCAACCAAACACATATAAGATGGTTAAGGACTAAACTATAAGTGAATAGGGAACTAGAAAATATTTCAGCCCTAAGTAAACAGACATATGATCTGATATATATGAAATCTATTTTACATACAAGCTTAGAGGCTTGTGAGTTTGTTTTAATAGGCATAAGCCTAGGGGAATGCTATTGCTAGAGGAGTTATGAGGGTTTGGCCACCCGCTCCTTGAAATTTGATGATATGATGATACCTTGCCCAATGAGAGGCTAAAAGTCGGGTGGTGGCAATTATGGGAAGGCCACTACTGTGAAAGTCTTGCCCCCCCATACAGGCAGTGACATAATATTTTCCACCATGGTATCAGTGGTGAACAAGGCAGTTATTTGAGCGCGCTAGTACGGATCAGACTACAGCATAGCAACCTTTCTAATTATTTTGCACTATGATGCATATGAGAATAGGCATAGTGAAATGCCTTATGTTATAGCATAATGAAATGCTAGGTAATTGTATATTACCAATATTTCCTAAGAAGGGAAATTCCTAGTATAAGATTAGCTGTAATACACAATTCTCAAAATGAAGAGAATTGATCAACTTAGTTGGGAATGATATTTGACTACTTTCACATATTTAACTGGTTTACCCATGAAGGGTATGTATGTGTATAGATATACATAACTTACAAAGTAAAGAGTATGTTTAAGGATAATGGGATTATAAAGTATTGGAATTACATTGTAAATGTTATGTTTCTTGAATCCCCTACCAAGCATTGCTTGCTGAGATATTGTAATTGTTGCAATATCTCAGATCCAGGGAAGGAGAGTTAGGAGCTGAAGACTATAGAAGACTTGAAGAAAATAATCGTCAAGGTATACCCTTGAAGACATGTATTTTTCTTTGTTGAGAGTTTTATTGTATGGTGAGCTTGAGTTTTGGATTATGTAATTTGGACAAGTATTGTAGTAGATTTGGCTGTACTGTGAATCATTGGATGGATCCTGGAGTTTAATAAAAGTATATTCCTTCAATAGAATTTTATTTTGTACACAAATTGTACTTATGTTATGTATGAAGTGGTGACTTGGGTTTTTAAAACAAGTTCTAAAGAAAAGAATTTCCACTGCTTTATTTTGCAAAAAAAATTTACACTCTTAAGGGCCCTGCCTTTCAAAATACTTTACAAATCATATTTCAAAAACCCAGGTCGTCATAGTCAGAATGATGGAAAGATTCGAAAACCGAAGCCTGAATTATAGGAGAAACTTTCTTTCTACATCGTAGGGGCTATAGAAAAGAAGATAACCAAAGAATCATTGCAAAAGCTAACCAAAACCAACCCAAGAAGAAAAAAAGACCCGGAAAAGGAAATCAAAAGAAAGCTTTAGAAATGAAGGAAAAGTAAACAAGACTAAGCATTAAAAGGGAGGAAGGAAGAAGAACTATGATGCCTAGCCTTTCTCTTCCAACAGACTCAAACAAAAGAAGGATTGTAGATTTGAAGAGGAAGGAGAAAATTGCAGTGAGAAAACTTGAAGACCGCACCCATCTTTGCTCCTTATCTCTTCCTCATTCCATTGTTCATCGTCCCTGTTAACTTGGTACAATCCAAGCCCCTTTGATTCGATAATAAGAGTTGGTTATGGAATAGTCTTTTAGTCGGATTTCCATTCTTAGTTCATCTCTTCCATCATCATGATTTCTTGTATCTAGTAGTTCAGGTCACCCTGTTTCACTGCCATCTTCCTTGTTTTTTCATCCTCTCTCTCTCTCTCTCTCTCTCTCTCTCTCTCTCTCTCTCTCTCTCTCTCTCTCTCTCTCTCTCTCTCTCTCTCTCTCTCTCTCTCTCTCGGTTCACTGCCATTCTCTCTTGGTCTCTGTCCTCTCGTTCCCCAGTCATTCCATTGTTCACAATCAGCCCTTGTTTTGTATTGCATTCCCTCCATGTCTTCTTCCTATTTATCATCTTGTTCTTCATTTGTTCCACTATCTACAAGTTTTTCTTTCATCCCATATTTTTATCCATTATTTTCACAATTTTCCCCACCTATTTTTTCCCTCTATTTCTCATAGATTTTCACAAAAAATTATTCCTTTTCTCAAGTATACACTGTTATGGAAAAAACCCACCTCATTTCACCTAAATCCCCCTCATCCTTTCAAGCTTCAAACAACAATAGAAAAGCTTCCTATGTTTTTCTGCATTTTTCTTCTCTACGGTTTGAAGAAGAAGGAAGTTTTAGGCAAATTTTAGAAGTACGCTTTGAATTCCTATTTTAATTTCATTTGAGTCCTAGTTTTGTTTTTCCCTATTTTGTCTTATTCTTATCCTTGTTTTACTTCATATCTATTTTGTTTTGTTCTCATATTAGTGCAGGAATTAATAAATCCAACCCTAGTTTATTAAAGCTTGAATGAATTAATGGTTTAGCTTTAACCAACTGGATCAGTTTAGTTCATGATCTTGTTCTCATCATATTTTCAATTAATTTTTAGATCTTCATCTTAGTGTAATTCCTAGTTGATCCATCAATCTTGATTCTCAATTTGTCATCTAGAAATTTGATCTAAGCCATCCAAATCTCCCATTTTTTCCTTAGTCCAAATTATTAAATTTTTGATAGATTTGTTCAATCCTACCATTGAATCCTTAATCACAGATATGAGTGAGAGGTTTATGAAGGTCAATTGATTCAATGTTACTAGATTTGAAGAAGTTTGTAATGATCAAGCAAGGGAAGTTAAGTTTTTAGTTGTTAATTCATTTAATTTTTGTCTTTTTAGTTCAACAATAGATTTGAATTTTGTGTCCATTATTATTATCTAATTTCTATCATTTCTTTTAATTTTTGAATAATTAAATTTCATTTAAATTTCAGTTTCATTAAGTCGAGTCTCCATGGGATTGACTCATACTTGCGTGAGCTATACTACAATAGGTTGTACACTTACAGAAAAAAAATCAACTTGCTAGCCTGAACCCTAGACTCTAGAATCAAAAGATCTGATGCTTCTGTTGAATCCCTTGTAAAAAAATCCTTACAAGACAAAATGTCATTACACTAGCCACACCTAAGCTACTTCCAATTAATGTTCTTGCTAGATATAACCTAAATGCTCATTGTGACACACCACCAAGCCCCAATTCATGACACCATGACTTGTTAGACTGTGAAAAACCTCATTAACAAGATGACAAACAAGGGATAATTGAAAAACCTTCTATTCCAAACATCAATATTAAACCTTTACTAGATCATGGAACCTCCTTCATAAATTAAGCATTCTTTAGGAGCCAAGCTCATTCCCAACTTTGAAAGCCCATCCATGATTGAGAATTTCCTTACCTCTTAAAAGTTGAAGTGTGACTATGTGATGACCCTAGGCTTTTTTTGAGCAAACTTTTCATAATTCTTTTCAAGATGTATGGCCCCTAGTTTAAAAATTCTTTATAAAACAATGGCTTGCCAAATCTCAAGTGACATATTTCATCAACCATTTATCAAACAATTTAAAGAATTGAAGAATCAATTAAAAGAAGCCTAAAAGTGATGCAACATATCCCAGAAAAAGGTCTAGTCATAGCCCATATCTATATACATGTCAATGTATACAAAGTTCATAGTATGTAAGTCCTAGTTACATTAGTCCATGTCGAAAAGACAAAAAGAAATAAAAGTAGGATACAAACATCCAACCATACATCACTAGTCATAGTCTCGAGCTCTAGCACTCACTTAGTTTGCTTCTTTCCCTCCCTCGATGATTTGAAGAAATGTGACTTGAGTATATGAATACACTTAGCTAGTAGAAAAGAGATTAGAGAAACCAACATTTCAGCACATAATCACACGTCCACCCCTAGGCATCATCATCATGTTTTTTCCTTCAAAACTCATGTAAAATCAATGTAATCCATGAACGCATCATCATCATGTTTTTTCCTTCAAAACTCATGTAAAATCAATGTAATCCATGAACGCATCATCATCACACAATTCCATGTATCTAATCCAACACACCATATTACAGTGCACAAAATGAGTATGGAAAACCATTCATTTATGGAAACCATGCATCAGAAGTAAAACTCAAGTGCAAGACACTAAAACATCAACCACCCTCTATGTAAGGTACCACAATTTTCTTAGACACTAATACTTTGGCATTAATCCATTTCAAACTACTCATTAATACTCATCTACGACCATCAAATCTAGGGCATCATTATCCTAAGATTTCAAATCTCATAAATCATAGACCACAATACATCATAGTCTAAACACTATCTCCATCTACTTCCTTGCGGTTGATACTGTAGTGGAGAGATTTCATCCACGTCTCACAGGGAGAGCATGAATCCCAGGTGGAGCCTTCCCATGATGTGCATAGTAGAAAAAGCCACTAGCAGTATTACACATCCCAACTTTCAAGGATTGGGTGGCCAACCCTACCATCCTCCATGGAAACCCTAGGCTCTCATCTCAACCTTAAATCAGTAAAAAACTCCTCGACACTTGGTCGAGTCATGCATGCAAAAAATCTTACAAGGCATCCTTGCCCAACCACAACATCACACTTCTTGAAGTTTTTTGTAACCCAAGCTCACACCATGCACGTCAACAAATCAAGAGGCAACAATCTTGCCTTCAACAACTGCAACCAGTCAGAAAACATTGTGACACATTGATCAAATCATCCACTTCAAAGTTATCCAAGGACATCCCCATGCCCAAATTGACTTTTACACAGTTAGAAAACAACTAAACCATTTGTCACATCATGCATGTCAAATGTAATACACTGGGAAAACTGTGCCCAAATTGACCTCACCTTGATTAGAAAGCATGTGACCCATTTGTCATAGTATGCATGTCAAATGCAATTCACATGGCAACCTTGCACCCAAAAATCTCAAGAATCTAAGAAGAAATCATCCAAAAACTCATGGTTGATCAATTAACTTGATCAATTAGGCTCATCTCCAAACCATCTAATCCAACTCCAATTGATTGATCAGTAGTCCACTAAAATCCATTGATAGATCACACCAATCAATTAACCCATTTGAAATGTCAATCCCATTTCAAAACTTGTTGATTGATCATTTTGATCAATCGACCATATGAACATGTTTATAGTCTTTGACCGATCAATTGGTTCCATGTTCTTCCTTTGTTTTCAAAAAAATATCAACTAGGTGATTGATGGATGGCCTACTATAGTTTCTTGTAGCCAATTCTAAACTCAAATTGTGTCAAATTTTTAGTAAATCCTCAAATGTTTTGGCCACACTAAAACATGGGTTTTCAAGTCCACCAATGGACATTGAAATCCCCGAATTCCCAACAATTTGCCAAGTTCATCACATTCAAACTTCAAGCCCAACATAGGCTATTTTGAACTTTGCTTTTGAAACCAAAATTGAAAACATAGTAGGGGCAACCATGTTCAAATTTGTCCAATTTCACAAAAAATCCAAAAATTTAATGATGAAAAGGAATTAAATCAATTCAAACCAAATCCCACATTAAATATGGATTTCAATCCCATCATTTCCAAGCCAATTCTCAAGTTATCAAATGAATACCATCATAATGATATTCTCACTAGGCTGTATAAGTATGGCATCAAAACATGAATTTCTTCCAAATTCAAACACCTCATCCCTCCAATTGAAGAGGGCATAGTACAATGAGGCAAACTTGTGTGAATCACATAGCAAAATTTAGGATTTCTCTTCTAATCCTAGCATGATTTTAAAAAAAAGCAAAATTAAAAATCACATTCATCAAATCTAATAAAAAACTTAGTAATTTCAATTCCAACAAACTTGAATGTTCTCCTTCTACTCCTTTCAAGGTTTCACGGTTGTGGCAGCTTTAAATGAACTTCTTTGATCAACTACTCCCAATTCTGTCGATTTCCTCTCTCTCTCTCTCTTCTTTCTCTTTCTCTCTCTTCTCTCTCATGAGCTGGGCTAGGTAAAGGAACTCAGCCCTAACTCACTCCCTTTGAAGACCAACATGCATGGGAGGTGACACATGCATGGCCATGTATGTAAAAAGGCACATGCACATGCCATGTGTTTCCTTCCTTACATGTACTCATGATGGTGGTTAATGGTGAAGTCATGCCATCTCATGTGATGCATGTAAGCTCAATTTGTGGGCCAGCAGTCATGTGCATCTCGTGGGTCCCACATGGTCCACATCATCGAGGGTGCATTTATTGAATTCAAGCCCCCTATTTGCAAAGTTTGAAATTTTGCATCTGACCTCAAATTCTAGCATTTTTTGTATTGTTGGAAATCTCCTCACACAATTTAAAAATTGAGTTTTCAAAGGGGGATTTTGTATTTTTCAACAATTCATCATCCCATCACTCAAAAACTAGGTCTTCAAATTCTCATTTCATTTCAATTGAAATTGTCAAAATTTACATGAAACAAACTTCAAAAATTTGAGAATCACTTTCTTCTCCCCTTAGAGAAAATTTAACCTTGAAATTCTCTTCACATCATGCCATGAACAACTTAGGGTGTTTCTATCTCATCACCTCCTCAGTCTCCAAAGTTGTGTCTTTAGTCAAGTAATGCTGTCATAGGACTTAATTAGGGTTCATTTTGTATTTTGCAAGATTACGATAGAATTGGAAAAAATGAACATGTTTGATGATTTGAAGCCCTAAAAGGAGGTTAGTCCATCATCTAAGAAATTCTTTTTCCACATGTCAAAAGTCACACAGGTGTTGAAGTCAAGTGGTTAGATATTCAAGTTGGCTAGGTTCTTGGATAGGAAAGGGCCACTGTGAATAAAAGGCAGCCCAGTAGGGTAGGGTACTGAGTTTTGAAGGGCTTTTAGTCAAAGGCAATGAGGTGTTATTGGTTGTTGGATAGGAAAGGGCATGCGTATGCTATTTAGATCACTAATTAAGCTTATATTAAGATGGATGGCTCAGATCAACTTAAGATGAAATTTGATTGATCTTGATGAAATCTAGAAGATAAATGGCCCAAGTTCCATAATTTTGTAATTTCAAATGCTTGAAATGTCTAAGGTTTTCAAGATTAATGGTGGATTGAAGAAAATTAATGGCCATCTAAAGTATCACCTTTAGAATTTGGTAAAACATGTCACCTTTAGAATGATCAATCATGGATATAAAGGTATCATCAAGATAGGCATCATCAATGGTTTGGATTGTTCAAAATTATCTTTTTCGGCCAAAAATCAAAATATGCATATTTTAAACTTTGTTGCATGTCTTGGATTGAATCAAGATAATTCCATGGGAGATGAAGACTTGGACAGCTAAGTAAGACTAGAAATATAGTCCTAGCATCATGGTAGATGAGAGCTGAAGATTATGAAAGATACCGAAGTGTAGCTGTGGAAAGAATTTGAGTAGTTTCCTAATTGAAAACATCCATTAAAAACTTAGGTAACATGAGAAAGAGGCATAATTGGAAAAGAAGCATTCTCCTAAGATAGGAAATTGAATCTCCAATCTATAAAAACCCATGAGGAGAGTCCAATCAGAGAAAAAAAAGAGATGTAGGAGAGAAAAAAGCAAGTTTCAAAGGAAGAAAAATGTGAATAAGGGTTGTGTGGGTGCCATTTTGGTAATGAATTTCTTTGGCTTTTAGTGATAGAATTCCAGAAAGTTGGGACTAATTGGATTAAGAGAAGTGTGAACAACACTAGTGATAGTTTTGACCAACCAAACATTGGAAGAAATTAGAGAAAAATTAAGCAAAAAATAAAGAAAAATCATGCTAGTTATCATTCATCCTTGGTAAAAGCAACTAGTTTTTACAGAGCTTAATTACAAAGTCACTCTCCCAGTTTACAGGTGTTCTTTACTTCTCCATTAATTTGTATTTTTAGAAATTAATTTATAGGATTTTATTAAAACTATTCAAAATTGTGATATTAATGTTTATTCAATTTTTATTTTAGTTTAGATTTTTTGGTTGAAAATCTTTCCTTTTGTAGCACCGCTAATATCACTCGCTTGTTACTGTTTCACTATTGTGTTTCTTCGTTGTTTTTATTTTATGGATGCTATACTTGTTTTGAGGAAGATCCCAAGGTATTGATGGTTGAGACATTAAGATCCTAGGAAATCAATTCAACCAGGAAAGTTTATGCTTTCTTTATGTTCTCTTAGTATTTAGTGATAGTTGTAGATCAAATTTTTTAGCATGTTTCTTTCATGTTTAGTATGTGTAGCTAGAACATTCATATAGGGTTAAGTTGAAACTACATTAAGCCATTATTTTTACTTATGTATTAGTGATTAATTGATTTAGGACTTCTAATTATCAATTTTTAAGGGTATGTTACATAATTTGAGACACATATAATTAATATTCTTTTCATGAAAATTATGTACTTTTAAATAGTCTAGAGACTAATCTATGATTAAATGATAATTAGTATAATTCTTAGATAGTTTGTGATTGTACAAAAAGCACATGTTATACTTTAAATCAATACTAATTAACCTAAGAGTATCATTAAAATTGAGAAAATAAGTAAATTGGGATTTTAACAAACACATCTTCCATGTTGCTATTTCATCATTGTTATATTAACATGTGTGAACTAAATCAATGATTCTTATATATGGATGCTTAATTATTAATGTCGTGGATTCCAAAACGCTAGACTTTCATAATTTGATTAATTTATTTTTTAAAGTAATTGATAGTATATTAGATTTTCTTAATTATTTTTCATTGCCTGGCTAGGTTAAAATAATTTAAGGTAGATTATAATTAATAATTCTAAAATTTTAAATTGAGTTCGCATGGGAATGACTTGTACTTGCACATCTATAGTTTAATATACCTGTGAACTTATGGTATTTTTTACCCTAGAAGTACTTAGTTTGTCATTAACTAGGGTTAATTTTGTATTTTGCAGGATTAGGATAGAATTAAAAAAATGTCATTTTATGATGAAAAGAGGTATAGTACTTGGGCACGTTATTTGATATAATGGAACACGTTATGTGATATTATGGTATTGAGGTTGATAAGGCTAAATTGGATTGTATCTCCAACCTTCTACCACCATGGATGGTGAAGAAGATTCACTCATTTTTAGGACATGCTAGTTTCTATCATAGATTCATCAAAGATTTCAGTAAGATCTCTAGACCCTTGTGTCAATTACTTGTTAAAGAGTCTACATTTAACTGTGATGAAGATTGCATTTAGCTTTGAGTTCCTTAAATTAGCTTGGACCTCTTTACCCATTATTAGACCACCTAATTAGAGTGCACATTTTGAGATTATGTGTGATGCCTCTGATTATGTGATTGGTGCTGTTTTGGGGCATCACATTGATAGATACCCCATGTGATATATTATGCTAGTAGGGCACTCAATGATGTACAACTCAATTATTCTACTATAGAAAAAAAAAAAGTTATTAGCAATTGTGTTTGCTTTAGGTTAGTTTAGATATTATTTGTTAGGATCTAAAGTTATTGTTTATTTGGATCATGCTGCATTGAAGTATCTTCTTTCTAAGAAAGATGCTAAACTAAGATTAATCTCATGAATACTACTTCTATAGGAGTTTGATATTGAATTTTGTGATAAAAAATGTTTTAAAAATGTAGCAGTAGATCACTTATCCAGGCTTATCATTAAGTCTTCTAGTGACTCTGTGCTCATTGCTAAGTCATTTCTTGATGAGTAGTTTATGCATATTACCTTGGTTTATAGGGTGAACTATCTTGTTACTAATCGATTTCCCTCACATTGGACAAAACATGATAGATCTTGATATTTAGGTGAGGAAAAGTACTTCTTTTGGCATGATAATTACTTATTCAAGTGCTATCTCGATCAAGTCATTAGGAGATATGTTCCAGATAGTGATCATCATAATATATTTTTCTTCTACCATGACCATGCATGTGGTCAATTTTTCCAGATAGTGCATAAATTGATAAGTAGTCAATTTTGCATAAAAATTACTCAATTAGTAGCTCATGTGTTATAAATTATATGACATTACTATAGAAAATTTTCATAATTCACAATGCATTCAATTCTAAGGTAATGATTCAAAATTTATATATTTTGTTGGTTCAAAAACCAATATGTGAGTTGTCATAAACTACTAGTTATCAGTTACAGGTTTTGATCTTTTCTAGGTATTAAGAGAGTAATCTAATTATTGAGATCGCTTTAGATGGGAATAGACGATCCAGATCAATGTAGAGAGGCCAGGACCCATTTTTCATCATTCCAAAGATTAAACAAAGGTCAAAATCATTCCAGGGCAAGTAGATGAATTCCATAGACAATTGGAAGAGTTCATGGTGAATAAAAGTGGTCCCATGTAAAATCCATGCAAAATCAACCATCTTTGCATGTGATTTCAAGCTAAGGAAGCCACCTAAGCCACATGAGCCTTGAACTAAGGGCTAGTAGAAGTCAAGCCATGAAGCCACCAAGCTAGAGACCATCAAAGGAAGCCATGTCAACATGGGCTCACATGTTTTGAGGAAGAAAATGTTAGTCTCCCACTTAAAGAAAATGTGATATTGAAGAGGAAAAATAGGAGAAAACTTGGAATCTATCAACAAAGAAGACATGCATGCAAGGTGGACCAATAGGAGAAGAGATCCTACCTTTAGACTTTCTTTGTCTCTCTCCCTTTATTTCCCTCCAACTTTCCCTCTTTCTCTCATCCTCTTTCCTTCTCCCTATCATCTTCCATGGTGGACCACTAAGGAAAGAGCTTCCATGCAATTTCCTTGGATCTCCCCCTTCTAATTTCCACCTTCTTAGAGTCCTACATCCCCCCACCTTCCTAATCAGCCATCCCTATCCTTATCATGTCTCATTCTTTCCCATTCTTATCCCCTCTTTCCTTCTTCCTTAGGATTTCAATTAGCAAGGGAACTACCTCTATTTATATACGTTATAAATCTAGAGAAAGAGGAGGAGTTCATGCCTTTCCCCAAGGCTAGTTTTCCACATCTCACACCATCTCCCTCACCCTAGATCGCTATGCCATCTTCCTTGTTCCTCATCACACCTTCATACTAGCCATCTTAAAGGTCTTCAACATCTCCTTCCATTCAAGGTTTCAATGCACCATTTAGCCAAATTTTCATGTTATTTTTCTTCTCCTTTCGCAAGCTTTGTACCTTTGTTTGATGTGCCTAGTTCCTTTGACTCTTTACTTCTTGTTTTGCTTTTATTTTATGCTTAGATCCCTGCATCCAAAGGACGTCAATCTTATGTAGTACAACCAAAAGAGAGTAGCCTTAGTATCAAGGTAGTTGTTCTTGTTTTTCCCTATTTTTCTTGCCTTTCAATTGTTGCTTGTTCTTCCTTTAGCACTTTTGATTTTAATTCTCAACTTCCTTTCATTCTTTGATCCTCCATTGATTGCCAAATGTGCCATTGAAGATGTACCACTGGATTGTTCCTATTGAATCCTGCACACCATCCATATACTGGTTTACATTTAATCAAACATGTTTAGGTGTCATGTGCACTCTTCCTTATGTCATGCGCACCATTCTTGTAAAGTGTTACATGTAATAAAAGGCTTAATTCATGTGAAATCTCCATTAATTGTTCCACGTGCACTTTTATTTATTTGCGTATTTAGTTTAGATATTGTTCATTTGAAATATACTTAAGCAGATATTTAGCTTTTAATTTCATTGATCATACTAGTTGCATCCTTAAATTAGAAATATTTTAGAAACTTCACTCATATTTAGTTAGAAGTCATTCATGTTTTTAGTTTGGCATTAATTTCATTCTTAAATGCATGCTAGTTTCCTTTAGTTTATGCATGTTTTGATTCCCAATTTGTTTTAAATTGCTAGATTAATTCAATATCTATTTTGGCTAGAATAGTTCATCTAAATTGAGATCTAATTACGTAAAAATAATATTAAAGCTTTTGTAGTGTGCAATTACACATATTTAGCTAGAATATGTGAAATTACAAGTAATATTAAAGCTACATAAAAAATAAACATTGTAAAGATTTTGTAGTGTGAATTTTATTGGCCCACTATTTTCATAGATTCTCATGATTTTTACATAGCATGTGACTGTGGTAAAAAATTAGGGAGCATACGACATAGATACATGATTCCTTTTAACCTATTTTAATTATTGAATTTTTTGATATTTGGGGCATTGATTTCATGGGTCCTTCCCTAATTCCTTTAGAAACTTACATATTCTTGTGGGAGTGGGTTATATATTCAAATGAGTAGAGGCTGTGACATGTAAGACCAATGACCACAAGGTGGTGATCCAATTTCTTAAGGAATATACTTTTAAATGTTTTGGTATTGCAAATTTTATTATTAGTGATGGTGGAAAACACTTTTGTAACTAGGCTTTTGAAACTTTGACATGAAAATATGGTATTACCCTTAGAGATGCAATGCCCTATCATCCACATACCTGCTGGCAAGTAGAGGTATCCAATAGGGAGATTAAGCTCATCTTATAGAAGATGATTAACCCTAGTAAGAAACATTAGTCTTTGTAACTTAGTGATGCATTATGGGCTTACTGTGTAGCATTTAAGACTTCCATTGGAATGCTATCCTACTACTTAGTTTGTAGAAAAGCAAGTCATCTACTAGTTGAGTTAGAGCATAAAGCATATTGAGTTATTAAGAACCTCAACTTTGATTTAGATAAAAGTAGGCACCCAAAGGAAACTCCAACTTTGTATGAAGGTGACTCATGACAGGCACAATTTGCACAAATCTTTTAGACTTGATTAGAAACTCCCTTTTATAATTCTCTTGCATCTATTCAAGGAAAGTTAAGATCTCAGTGAACTAGTCCTTACGTAGTTTGTACTGTTTCTTCTCATGAATTTGTGGAGATTGAAAAAGATGGGGAAGTTTCCAAAGTCAATGGTCAACAGTTGAAACCATTCTTAGAATTAAAGAAGAAAGTTCTTCTCCAAGATCCTATTTATCATGATTGACCCATGCATGTGTGCTTTATAGTGTTAGTCTAGGTTTATTGTCTAGTCGAGGCATTAGTGGGTCTTGCATTTGCATATGCATTCAATCATCATTGTATATTATTTTGCATCATGATTTGGTTGCATCAACATTGCCACCATGAGAGATTGGCATCATATTAGGCATACACATCACTCAGGTATGCTTCTTCTTGCCTTTATCTTCCATCTTTATTGTATTGGTTGCCCATGGTGTCTAGTTTTAAACATTGAGGACAATGTTTCATCTAAGTCTGGGGTGGGATATTTTAAATTTTGATGGGTTGAATGTAGGTTTGTGTTAGTTTTTAGTCTTTTTTTTTGGATTTTTAGTCAAAAATTAAAAAAAATTGATTTTCTTTAATTTTTGTGGTAAGTTCCTCTATAAGGATTAGAAATAAAATTATTAGATTTTTTTATTTATTTACATTCAGTCTTATTTTTTATTTTAGGTATATTTGCATATAAGTAGTTAATTCTATTATTCTTTTTCTAAAAGTTTCCATGAAAATTGAAATAAGAATACTTATTGCACATTAGCAATAAATACATATTTAGATTGAAGAGTGAGCATAACTTCGAGATTTTGAAGAAAATTAGTAGCAACTTATAACCCATGTGAGAATAGAGCTATTCTTTCTTGGAGAGGGTTATATATTAATACAAAATTTTCTTTAGCAGACAGTAAATCGTAGTTAGTCTCATTATTCTTTGTTTTGTCAACTATTGAGAATCATCATTGAAAGACTATATTAGATATCTCTTGAGTTTATGGACATATTTAAGTCATATGAATCCTAAGAAATGATTAGGCTATTCTTAACTAACCCCAAGTGTTTAGCCTACCTTATCTTATTTTTTGCTAGTTAGCCCTTTGAACCTTTTCGTTATAGCCTTTTCTTGTTAGTTAATTAACAATTACCCATTTTAACCCCATAATATATCCATTGCCCATTGTGTTTTGAAATGTGTAGAGATGATTGGAAATATCTTGATGAACTAGTATGAGCAATATAAGTTCAAAAGGTGAACATGAAAGTGGAAAAAGGTTGTGCTCTTTAGAAAACAGAAGAGAAAAGGAAAAGCCAATGAAAAGAAGAATGTTTACTCTCACATGTGAAAAGAATGTTGTCAATACTTTAGTAGAAGACCTTTACATAATATTTAGAACATTTTGCTCACCCTTATATCATTTCTTAGATAACTTTGTCCCAAGCCTTACATTTTGTCCCAGTAAAAGACCTAACTTGATCTTTGAAGTAGTATGGCTTGGATGTTGAAATGAATGAAAAGGAATTATGGTAGAGTGTAGCATTCTTAATAGTTGATGTCCTTTCCATGAGATTAGTTATCAAAATATTTTAATCAATATTCTTTATTTTGAAACATGTGGGATAATTTGATACATATACATACATACATACATACATACATACATACATACATACATACATACATACATACATACATACATACATACATACATACATACATACATACATATATTATTCTATGCACATATTGTGAGATTTGAAGTCAAAGCATCTTTTGGATGGTAAGTTAGGTTATAGCTTACTTAGAGACTGACAATTGTGTATATGTTGGCTATTCACACACACACATTTCATGGTTTGACTGATCATCTTTAGCATAAGGGTATAATTTTGAACTATTGTTCATCTTTATTGATATGCTAAATTTAGATATTTAATGTACATTGAATGGAAGGATTTCTCTAAGAGAGATGAAGGATTTACCATATAAGTTTTGAAATGTTTATAGGTATCATTTCTGGAAATGCTTATGACACTATAATTCATTTAAAAGGGGTAACTGAGGCATTTAAAGACTTTCAGTATATGCTAAATGCAAGCAAACTCACCTACAAAAGTGGTTAGGATTTTAGGATTTTTTTTTTATATTTATTTTCTCTTTTGTGTTTTTGTTTGAGGACTAGTAAAAGGTAAGTTTGAGGGTATTTGATATATAATATCCCTAAAAATTATATTTTTTAACCCTAGAATTACTTAATTTGCTATTAATTAGCATTTATTTTATATTTTTAGGATTATGGTAGAGTTGAAAAATGCACATTTTTGGTGATTTGAGGCCCTAAGAGAAGGCTAATCCATCATCAAAATAATGCCTTTGATCCACATTCAAAAGTCACATAGGTGCTGTAGATAAGTGGTTAGATCAATCTGATCAATATTCTGGACCACTGATCAATCTTCAATTAAAATGGACAGCATAGATCAACTTAGGATGAAATTTGAATGATCCTAATCAAATCCAAAAGCCAAAATGGATCAAGTTAGAACAATTTTCAATTACAGGTGGTTTAAATGTCTAAATTTTCCAAGATTAGTGGTGAGTTGAAGACAATCAATGGTAGTCTAGCCTTAAATGATCAAGATCTCTCTAAAAAATCATGTGGAACATGTCACCTTTAGAATGACTAGTCATGGATATGAAGGTACCATCAAGATGGACGTGGTCGATGGTTTAGATCATTCAAAATTATTGATTTTTGGGGCAAGATCAGAAGATGCATATTTTATACTTTATTGGATGTCCTGGATTGAATAAAGGTAATTCCATGGGAGATGAAGGCTTGGACAACTAGATAAGGATTGGAAAGATATTCATAGCATACTACCAGATGAAAGGTGAAGATTACGTAAGATACCAAAGTGTAGCTGTGGAAAGAATTTAGGTAGTTTCTTAATTAGAAACTGACATTAAAAACTTAGAACACATCCATTAAATATTTAGGGAACATGGGAAAGAGATGAAATTGGAAAGGAAACAATCTCCTAAGATGGGAAACTAACTCTACAATCTATAAAAACCCATGGGAAGAGTCTATTTGGAGGAAAAAAGAGATGAAGATAGAGAGAAAAATTTTAAGTTTGAGTGGAAGAAGGTGAATAGAGGTAGTGTGGGTTCACTATTTAGCAGTAAATTTCATTAGCTTTTAGTGAAAAAATTAGAGAAATTTTAGGTTTATTAGATTAAGAGAAGAGTGAAGAATATTATCAATGATTTTGATCAAGCAAATAGTGGAAGAAATTGGAGAAAAACCACATTGATCACTATTCATTATCAGCAGAAGCAACTATTTTTTTGCAGAGTATGATTACTAGCATCTCTCTTCCATTTTAGAGGTGCATTTTACTTCTTCAATAATTTCTAATTTTTTAAGAAATTAATTAATGGATTTCAAAATCTTAATTCGAATGTTTATTTGTAATTTTTAGTTTAGTTTAGATTTTGGGGTTGAAAATCCTTTTTTGTAGCATTCCTAGTATCACTCGCTTATTACTGTTTCTCTAGTGTGTTGATTCATTCTTGTTATTTCATGGATGCTATACATGGTCTCAGGAAGATCTTATGATAATGATAAGTGACACATCAAGATCTTAGGCAGTCAATTTGATTTAGGAAACTTTATACTTTCTATGTTTTTCTTAATATTTAGTGATAGTTTTAGATCAAATTTTTAAGTGCGTTATTTTCATGTTTACTATGTGTAGCTAGATCATTTAGCTAGGGTTGTGATGAAACTAAGGTAAGCTGTTAATTTTACTCATGTATAAGTGATTAATTCATTTAGGACTTTTAATTATCAATTTTCAAGGGGATGTTACATAATTTGAGACACATAGTTAGTACTCCTTTCATGAAAATTATGATGTATTTTTCATAATTTATAGACTAATATATGATTTAATGATAATTAGTATAATTCTTAAATAATTTGTGATTGTAAAAAAAAATAGCTATATTTTGAATCCATACTAATTAACCTAGGGATATCATTAAAATTGAGAAGATAAGTAAATTTGAATTTTAACAAACACATCTTCCATGCATGAGCTCAATCAGTGATCTTATATATGGATGCTTAATTATTAATGTCATGGATTCCATAACTCTATATTTTCATAATTTGCTTAATTTATTTTTAATGTAATTGATAGTTGATTATATTTTTCTTAATTATTTCGCATTAGTTGGCTACGTTAGAATAATTTACTATAGATTTTGATTAATAATTTCAAAATTCTAAATTGAGTGCTCATGGGTTCGACCCGTATGTATCTTTTAAACAAGAGCATTCCTACTTATTTCTGTCTGAGATCTTAAACAATATTTCCTCAAATGTTAGGTCATGTGGTACGTCTATTGGCACTTGCTTAAGCACATGTGAGGGTTCTAATGCATACTTCTATAGCAACAAAACATGAAACACATATGCACCCAGGCAAGCTACAAGGATAATGCCAACCTATATGCTAACTAGCCAACCCTCTCTAGGATCTAAAATAGACCCACAAATCTTGAGCTCAATTTTCCTTTGGCTCCAAATTGCATGATTCCCTTGGCTGGTGACATCGTTAGAGTTGTGATTTATAAGTTAAACTCCCATGCACACAATTGATTGTAATAATTCACATGATGGAGGTCAATCCCATGAGGAATTGGACAAATTTGTATGATTAGTGGATCCTTAGATTATTTAACCTAGCCAAGATATGAGAAGTTTTTCCCTAAACTAAGAAAGGAAACTTAACATAAATGTAAGATATGTAAAGATACTAAAGCAAATCAAACTGAGAAACTTTCCTAAAATAAAACTTCCTAAGTTTAGAACTTCCCTAAATTAAAACTTGCTAAATATGGAATTTAACAACTTTCTAAATCATGCAATTTTAACAAATGGGAACTAATATAACGAACTAAACAATGGATCCATTACTTTTCTAAATTAGAATTTCTAAATATGGAAATTGGAAACTTTCTAAATAATGCAAACAAACTAATGGAATCTAATATCCAAAACTAAGAACCAATCCAATCACTCATTATGCAATGAATTCAAGAGACATAATAAAGCAACAATTTTAAGAAAATAACTTCTAGAACCATATGCATGACCCTAGAGTAGTGCACATGATTCTAGTGTGTTTCCTCACAATGAAAGCTCACAAATATGATGTAAAACATGTAAATGAAAGTAATGAAAGTGCAAGGACAGAAATTAAATAACAACTTTAAATTAAAAGAATAACATCTAACAACATGCGTATGACACCTAGAATGGTGCGCATGGTTCCTATGATTGTAAACATACTAAACATCTATATAAATCTGATATTCAATCAATTACAAAACCTAAGATTAACACTTCAAAATCAAACCTAAATCCTTCACCTAATGTATACCAAACATCAGCCAAACTTCACCCAATAACTCCTCAAAACCATGTGCATGACACTTGCAATGGTGCACATGGAACCAAGGGCTTTTCAATTGAATTAGAGGCTTGGTTGATATATAATTAGATAATGAAATTGCTTGAATAATAACTATGGAACTAGAAACATCTAAACAATAAACATGTAAACAACTTGAAAGAAGCATTTACCAACAAAACATAGACTTGATAATCATCAAAATATCATACATTCAAATGGGAGATGACAATGATGGTGCCCACTATTCATGAAATAGGCGCACCATACTTACATCATATAACCCAAAATAATTCCCAATACACTTCAATCACTATCCTACTCTCTAGGGGTGGCAATTAGGGTTGGCGGGTCGTGTTTGTGGTGACATGAACACGACATGATTAGAATTATGGGTCGACATGAACATGACACGATTAATAGTCGTGTCAAAAACCTATGACTCGTACACGACTCGGTTCTTAAAAAAATGACATGACACGACCTGTGTAACATGATTAATTGATTGAGTCATGTTGGATACACAACACGATATGAAATGACTTGATTTCCCTATTACGACTTAGTAAAAAAACTGCTCCCAAGTGAATGGAACCGTTGCCAAACCAACCACAAAACATATGACGATTATTTCACAACCATCCTATAAAACCCATAACATATAGGACGGTTATGTCACAATCGTCATATATGTTGTGGGTTGTATAGGACGGTTGTGAAATAATCGTCCTATATGTTACGTTTTATAGGACGGTTATGTCATAACCATCCTATATGTTACGTTTTATAGGACGGTTGTAAAATAACCGTCTTATATGTTACGTTTTATAGGACGGTTATGACATAACCGTCCTATACGTTAAGTTTTATAGGACGGTTATATGATAACCGTCTTCTATGTTACGTGTTTTATTGGAACGTTGTGACTGATCTTCTGATTCTGACTTAACTGAATCTTTGATCACCTGAAGCAACGACAATGAGGTTCTGGAGCAGAAAATCAGAATTCAATGGCATGGGTCTTTCAGTTATGAACAACTAAACTTTCAACCGAACCCCCACATAAATTGTTAGGATGGAATCCATTTCTCCAACTCCTTTCATTGTCATTGTTATTGTCATTGGTCATTGCTCTATCCACTGATCCACATGACAAGTACATAGATAAACACAGAAAAGCATTATTAACTAGTATTGGTGCAAATTGAACTATACCAAATTACCAATAACGTTTTTATAATATTTTTATTATTTTATTTAGAAGCAACATAGTTCTGACTCACATCACATGATATGTAAAAGAGACTGAAATGAATCAAATAACCACAATAGTAGTAAATAAATAGGGATTAAGTAGTACATGAGGGAAATCTACTTCCATCAATGTATCAAACACAACAAATTAAAATAAGTTATGAAAATTATACAAATTAATCAAAATGAATTGATCCAAAGTCTTCAGTTGGTTGAAGTGATCTTGCACTGCTACTTATGGTTACAATGTCCTCGGTAAGCTCATCCATGGTAATTGTAATGGTAGAGTCTACAATCATATAGAATAAACACGCATTAGTCATTACTAAGCTCATATAAAATATAATGTAAATATAGAATTATAAACTATTACCTTTCAATCCATATAATCAATCTCTTACACAAATCAATGCTTGCAAGGTATCTGACTTTAAAGTAGATCTATATTGGTCAAGAACCCGACTACCAACACTAAAAGCAGACTCTGATGCAACTGTAGATATAGAAATGCTCAAGACATCACAAGCCATGGCAACAAGTTTAGGATACCTAAAATCAACATTTGAATCAAATATAAATGTAAATAAGATTACAAAAAATAGTGTTTACATGAGATTATTAGTCAAACAACCTATATTGATTGCCTTTCCAAAATGCAAGAATGTCCAGCTTTGACTCTTGCAATCTTGGTTCATCCAAATAAAGCTCCAATTTTGATTTTTGCATAGCCAAAGTACCTCCTTCACCTTCAAATGAATCAAATTCCTAATGCAAATGCAATTATATTATTCAGCGTACTATAAGACAATTCATAGCAAATTTTAATATGCTAAGTAGTAAGCGACATATAATGAAAGATACAATTATAAATAAAATTACCTTCATGACATCTAAAACCTCTTGACTATATGACATGTTATGTCTACTCTAGCCACTGGGGAAGATGAGGAGGAAGGAATAGGATAAATCTTAACCATATATTCATTGAAGAGAGAGAATAACTTTTCCCGAACTTGAGCAAACTCCAAGCAGCCACTGCCAAACAATTTCTTGTATGAGAATTCCACAAAGGAGAGCTTTTACTGAGGATCCAACACACATGCAATTGCCAAAATGGTGTTGAATTCAGACCAGTACTTTGAAAACTTAGCAAACATTTGGGTGGACATACGCTTCATATAGTCATCATCACTTCTCATGTATTGTGTTAAACTCAAATAAATTACAAATGCTGCATGAAAGTAGAGATTTGCAGTGGGATACTTGGATCCAGAGAACATGCAGCTGGCATCATAAAAAACTGCCAAAAACTTCAAAATTTTTGTAGCCTTTTCCCGTTCATTGAAAGAAGGATAGCGCTTATAATTTGAGTCACTTAGTTCTAAGTGACAAAATGCACGTTGGTAACAAAGAGCACTTTCAAGCATCAAATAGGTTGAATTCCATCTTGTAGGACAATCTTATCTTAAGCCCTTTTTTGTCTCAATTGACATGTGATTCACACACTCTAAAAATTTTTGTTTTCTACTTTGTGATGCTTTGACATACTTGATACTCTCTCTAATTTTTTGAATAGCATCATCAATTTATTTCAAACCATCTTGCACAATCAAATTCAAAACATGACAACAACAACGTAGATGAAGGAACTCTTCACCACAAACAAGAGTGTTCTTGATGTTTAATTGATGCCTTAACAACTCAACAGAAGAATCATTAGCATAAGCATTGTCTAAAGTGATTGAAAAAATCTTTTTCTCAATCCCCCATTCTACCAATAATGAGTATATCTTTTCTGCTAATGATATTCCATTATGTGGAGGTGGTAGGAAATAGAAATTTAATATCCTCTTTTGTAAGACCCACTGACTATCTAGAAAATGTGTTGTGAGACTTATATAACCATCAATAATACAAGAAGTCCACAAATTCGATGTCAAACTTATCCTGCCAAGTGCCAACTCTAACATCTCTTTTATCTTTACTTTTTCTCTTTTATACATTCTCAAAACATCTGCTTTTACTGTATTTCTACTAATCAAGTGCAAATATGCACGCAAATATTTCAGTAGAGTTCTAATTCCATCATACTCAACAAATTGGAAAGGAAAATCATGCAAAACAGCTGCAGCTGCTACTAACTCACGATAAACTTCAGGATCAAACTTATTATCTGAAGCTACACTTAGTGACATACTCCCCTGACTTTAAGATAAAAGCAACTGGCCTATATCACAAGAAGAGCTCCGTTGACAAGTCTTTATATGACGTTTTAAGTTACCAGTACCAAATTTGCTATCGCAAATATATATTGCAAAGCACTTCTTACATTTACACCTTTGCCTTCCATCTTCTGATAGAGGAAGGTGTTCAAAAAAATTCCAAATTGGAGACATTAGTTTCCTATGCTTTTACCTCTATTGGATTTTGAAACTAACTCCACGTTCTCCAAATTAGCAAGCTCATCATCATCATTATTGTGGTGTAACATATTCAAGTTATCAAAAACATCAGTGCTCCCAACTTCAACTTGTTCCTATATTGCAAAATGCAAATGACAAAAAAAAATTAGTTCACACTGACAGTAAACTAAACACTACACCAACAATTACTAATAAGGGAAGGGATTGAGAGTGAGGAATGAAAAGAGTCAGAATCATAATTTCATAAAGAAATAACAAAAAGCAAACACATACCTGTGGTGTTGTACCTGTAGTCATAGGGGTGCTGTTGCTCATCATGTTAGAAGGGTTGAACTTGAAGAAGATATCTGGAAAGGAAAATCTGAAACAAATGTAAAATTGTAAATTATAAAAGCAGCTTGGGTTGGGTTGGGTTTGGGGAGCCTTAAACCGATTCAAGTGATTCTGTATTTGATTGATGCTATCTATATAAGAAGCTCGATAACAACAGTCTTATAATATAACAAAAAATAAAAGATTGTTGATAACAGTCGATATTACAGGACGATTAATAGAAAAGAAAACCAAATAGGACGATTAATACATAACAGTTCTTTATTTTATAAATATAGGACGGTTGTGTATTAACCGTCCTATATTGCTAGTGCATAACTGTCCTATATTTGTAACATATAGGACGATTTTACATTAACAGTCCTCTATTAACCATCCTATATTTATAACATATAAGACGGTTTTACATTAACCTTCCTATATTGTCTAAATATAGGATGGTTATGCACGAACCGTCCTATTTTACACATATGGCAATGGGATATGGTTTATTAGTACTTTACCAATCTGTGACTGTGAGTGTGACTATGATGTGCCAGACTTCCAGCAACCAGTCTGCTTGTGCCGACAAACAGCCTACCCTTGGTGCCGACCTACTTGACAGGGATAGATAACCTTCTTTCCTCTAATTCCAAACTAGCCAGTGGCAATTGGAGTTAATGAAACTTACACTTCAATCATTTGTCAAATATTTTGAGTCCTTGTCCTTGAACCTTGATGTTACTTGTTATGTTAGATCTGATGTGTGGGCCTCCCTTGTAGTGGCGGGAAAACAAAATGAAAACTAAAAACATAAAGGTTTAACTTTAACTAATTAATAATTATCTAGGTCTACTAAGTCAATCTAGTCTAAGGCAATTGTTTTGTCTTTTTGTATGTAAGTAAGCCCAAATCCAATTATCCAATTGAATTTGAAGTCTTATTCTAAAGCGCCCTAGCCTGGCTGGTTGTTTGCTATAACTATAAGTTATAACTTATAACAGTATAACTATAACCTAAGGCTAAGACGTAGCTACGACCTACACAGTACACACTGTCTCTAATTTTCTTATCAACCATTTTAAGATTAGCTACACATTGTCATTTACAAACTTACAAGTTACACTTAGTAGAAAATTAGTTAACCAAGTTTTGTAACTTGTACAAGTACAAGTGAGAGACTAACTAACTATCATATATTGTATAAAATTATAAATGCTAATGATTTTCTTATGTTAATTTCACATGTCATCACCAAACACCAATTGAGCTAATATATCTCTTTTTCATCAAATTCATGAATATCATGTATCCAACTCATATAACTCAATATTTGTTTCTCATTTCTATCTCCCAATTGATGATAATAGATTGGGAATAACTCATTCATCCATGATCCATTGATCCATCATTCATGTAGAGTAAAATTTAGTAACTCCCTTAGTAATATCATTCAACATTTGTGTTAATTCAACACATAACTCCTATTCTCTGTTCTCATTCTCACCTCACCTAAATACCTAATGAGTTAATTACATAACTAATAACTATTCCCTTCGGACCCTTCCTATAATCATTATCCACTAATGAGATAATTGCATAACTCTTTCTATACTCATTTTCAAGCTACTGAGTTAATTACATAACTGTTTCTATTCTCATTCACTCATTCTTACCTAATGAGTTAATTACATGACTCTTTATTTACTTATCCTCAACAACTTTTGAATTGAGCATGAGTTACTTACATAACTTTGCTTTTTTACGCTGATCGTCAACTGAGGTCAGATGAGTTAAATACATAACACTTACTTTACTCATCCTCAACCTCAACAACTATTGAATTAGTATGACAGTATGAGTTACATAAGTTTGTTTAGTTTTTAAGCTGATACTCAATTGAGATGAGTTAATTACATATATGCTCTGTCTTTTTAAGTTAGCTCATCCTCAAGGAAATTAAGATGAGTTAATTACATAACTCTTTCTTTAGTCTATACTTAATAACTAATTTTTTTAAGCACATCCTTGACTAAGATTAATTAATAACTCTTTCTTTACTCATCCAGTCATGTCATCCTCCTCAATTGAGATGAGTTAATTACATATATGCCCTGTCTTTTTAAGTTTATACTTAAGGAAATTAAGATGAGTTAATTACATAACTCTTTCTTTAGTCTATTCTTAGTAACTATTTTTATTTAAGCATACCCTCAACTAAGATTAATCAAATACATAACTCTTATAGCTCATACCGTTATACGACAATTATTCAACAACACAACAACCGTGAACTGTCTACCTTTCTAATAAATAAATAAGACTTAAACAACCATCCTATATAACTTATTATAGGATAGTTAAGTTATAAAAAAAACCGTCCTATATATATTTGAATATTTCATTATATATTAAAGCACGGTTATTTAAAAATTGTCCTATATTATTCTATATATTATAGGACGGTTATTTAAAAACCGTCCTATATTGTTCTACATATCGTTTTTCACCTTGATTTGATCAGCCCTAATTTCAAATTTCAATCTTCCAACGGTCCAACCTACTGAGACCTGAGAAGGTGAAAACAACCATTCCTCTTCGATCTTTCGTAGATCTAAGCAAAAAAAGGTATGTATTTTTGAATTTTTGCATCTATATACAGTGACAGTTTGTGTAAAAAACGTAAAAACCAGTACGTTTTTTCATTTTTGTTGTTGTTTGTTAACATATTTTCTATAGATCTTGATGGTTTTTAGTCTAAGAACGTGAAAACAACCATTCCTCTTCTATCTTTCATATATCTAAGCAAAAAAAGGTATGTATTTTTAAATTTTTGCATATGTATACAATTTCTATAAAAAACGTAAAAACCAAAACTTTTCTTCATTTTTGTTGTTGTTTGTTAACATATTTTCCATAGATCTTGATGGGTTTTAGTCTGAGAAGGTGAAAACAACCATTCCTCTTCGATCTTTTGCAAATATAAGCAAAAAAAGGTATGCATTTTTGAATTTTCACATCTGTATATAATTTCTGTAAAAAACATAAAAACCATAATGTTTTTTCAATTCTGTTGTTGTTTGTTAACGTATTTTTCATAAATCTTAATGGGTTTTAGTTTGAAAAGGTGAAAACAACCATTCCTCTTCGATCTTTCGCAAATCTAAGCAAAAAAAGGTATGTATTTTTGAATTTTTGCATCTGTATACAATTTCTGTAAAAAAAAGTAAAAACATAACGTTTTTTCTTTTTTCTTTTTTTTTTGTTAACATATTTTCCATAGATCTTGATGGGTTTTAGTCTGAGAAGGTGAAAACGACCATTCCTCTTCGATCTTTCATAGATCAAAGCAAAAAAAAGTATCCATTTTTGACTTTTTGAATTTTCGCATCTATATACAATTTCTGTAAAAAACGTAAAAACCAGAACGTTTTTTCATTTTTTATTGTTTCTTGTTAATGTATTTTCCATAGATCTTGATAGGTTTTAGTCTGAGAAGGTAAAAATGACCATTCCTCTTCGATCTTTCGCAAATCTAAGCAAAAAAAGGTATGTATTTTGGAATTTTCGCATCTGTACACAATTGCTGTAAAAAACATAAAAACTAGAAAGTTTTTTCATTTTTTTTGTTGTTTGTTAATATATTTTCCATAGATCTTGATGGGTTTTAGTCTGAGAAGGTGAAAATGACCATTCCTCTTTGATCTTTCGCAGATCTAAGCAAAAAAAGGTATGTATTTTTGAATTTTCGCATCTGTATACAATTTCTATAAAAAATGTAAAAACCAGAACGTTTTTCCATTTTTGTTGTTGTTTGTTAATGTATTTTCCATAGATCTTGATGGGTTTTAGTCTGAGAAGGTGAAAACGACCATTCCTCTTTGATCTTTCACAAATCTAAGCAAAAAAAGGTATGTATTTTTGAATTTTTGCATCTGTATACAATTTTTGTAAAAGACATAAAAACCAGAATGTTTTTTCATTTTTGTTGTTGTTTGTTAACATATTTTCCATAGATCTTGATGGGTTTTAGTCTGAGAAGGTGAAAACAACCATTCCTCTTCGATCTTTCACATATCTAAGCAAAAAAAGGTATGTATTTTTGAATTTTCGCATCTGTATACAATTTTTGTAAAAAACATAAAAACCAGAACATTTTTTCATTTTTTTGTTGTTTTTTAACATATTTTCCATAGATCTTGATGGGTTTTAGTTTGAGAAGGTGAAAATGACCATTCCTCTTTGATCTTTCCCAGATCTAAGCAAAAAAAGGTTGTATTTTTTAATCTTCAGATCTGTATACAATTTCTGTAAAAAGTGTAAAAACTAGAACGTTTTTTCATTTTTGTTGTTGTTTGTTAACGTATTTTCCATAGATCTTGATGGGTTTTAGGCTGAGAAGGTGAAAACGACCATTCCTCTTCGATCTTTCGCAGATCTAAGCAAAAAAAGGTATGTATTTTTGAATTTTCGCATCTATATACAATTTCTGTAAAAAAATGTAAAAACCAGAATTTTTTTCATTTTTTTTGTTTTTTGTTAACTATTTTCCATTGATCTTGATGGGTTTTAGTTCTATGTGTATAAGAAACATTCCATTTAATTCTTTGCTCTAGATTTGAGTTTGATTTTAGGTTTTTTACAGTTTTGCCGAAGAAATCAGTTACGAAAATAAATAAAAAGTCGTTGTTTTTTCATATTTATTCATTGAAACTTATTTCTATCCACATATAGAGCTTTCCCATGTTGTGTATTCATGTGTGGTAATGTTTTCATATCTTTTTTTCTGTAATTTAGTGTTATTTTTTAATTTTTCCATAGATAAAAAGTTACAAAAATTAGGAAAAAATTGTTCTTTTTTATATTTATTAGTTAATACTTATTCTTATCCACATATATAGCTTACTCATGCTTGAATCTTCAGGTATTAATGATTTTTAGCTAATTTTTAACATTTTAGCTAATCTTTAATTACAAATAATATAATTTTGTGCCTTAGGCAGTCAGGCTCCAGGCCAGGCCCGCCCCTGGGCGCACCCCTTTGCGCCTTGGTACAACTCACGCCTTTGACTACATAGTAGACAGTAGTGATCCAACCCTACTACCCTAACAACTAGCAAGTTAGCAACCCTGAATCCTGATTAGCTGAGGAATTGAATTGGCTGTCAATTTTGTCCGTAAACTGAGATTGTAAATCCTTTTCTATGAATCTATGATCAAACTGTAAAAATGCTTTCCACTTTTCTTGTCTAACTATAGTCATTTTCATTTTTATTTCTAAAGCAAACATGGAGCAAGTAGAAGAGGTACAAGTAGAACAATTACAACACACAGAAGTAGAACAATCAAGGCTATCAAGCACATGTCCATCAATAACACCACCGGTCAGTGTCAAGAGAAAGGTTAGGGGAGGGGCCAACACAAATGGATCGTATAAATAAGAGAACCTCAGTTGGAATAAAATAAACGGTACAATTCAACAGTAGAGGCCAACCGATTGGTGGTACTGCACATGCTTATGCTAGCTTCATATGTTGCACTGTTAGAAGACTTGTGCCAGTATCAGTGACTGATTGGAGACTTGTATTGCCACAAGTCAAAGATTCAATATGGGAAATGATCAAGGTATGTAAATTCTTAGTACATATAACATAATATGTCCTTTATATTTATATATTTTGTTTTTGTTTGCATATGAATCACGATACACAAAGTTGCTACAATACTCACTAGTAAGTTAGTCACTTTTAACATGCTTCTTCTTTTGTTTTGTAGTCTTCCTTTGATGTATCTGATGACTGTAAGAAGCAAGCATTGCTAGGAGCTGGTGAAGCTTGGAGGAAATGGAAGAGTGAGATTGCAAGGAAGTACATACTTCCAAATTCCCATGATCCTTCTACACTTAACATGGTCCCTCAGTTGTATTCCTGCTTCATTGACCAAGAAGCATGGAATCAATTTATACAGTATAGGTTATCTCCTGATTTTGAGGTAATCACAACTTGAACTAGCCAAGCTAAATTTTGATTCTTGTAATTATTATAATTGAATGTATTTTGATCACATTACTTTGATGTCCAGGCAAAGCGTATAAAAGGACAGTAGTCGCGTGCTCAGAACCATCTGCCGCTCCACCTTTCTAGGGTTGGCTATGCATGATTAGAGGCAGATGTAGTAAGTATATCATGTGACTTTCCATTTGTCTAATCATACTAGATTTTTATTTATTAACTCTGACTTAGTGTCTCTTATTATAGCAAAAGAAGGCTAGGACAACGGAGCCCATCAACCATGCTATTCTATGGAAAATGACACATTTGAAAGAGCATAACTCCCACACCTTTGCCAACGAGACAACTACAGCAATTGCTTCAAGAATTGTAACTAGTTTAAGACTTTTAAGTTTTGTACTTTTACCTTATCTGCATACTGCCTAGTTAAATACTTTTATACTTTTATACCCTTGCATAGTACATTATATAAATATTACATATATAATAGTGATTTGATCATGTTATGATCTTTACGTGTGCAAGAAGAGTTGACCCAAGAGAGTGCAAGTGCAACTACAGGGACTCTTAGCAGCACTGCTACAAAGGGGGACATCCTGTATAGAGCAATGGGCAACAAGGATGAGCACCCTGGCCGGGTAAGGGGCCAAGGTCGGGGTGTTCTTCCTTCCAAGTTCTTCTCCAAACAAAAGGCTCCTATGCTACAGGAATTGGAAGAATGGAAGAATCAAATAGTTGTAGAGATATATAGCAAGATCAAAGATCAATTGTTGAAGGAAATCCAAGGTGGCAGAAGAACCACATGTGAGGATGTTGGCCCTCAAGCTGAAGCTCAACCTCAAGTTCAATCACCCCAATTTGACAATAGCTGCACTCCTACTCCTCTATTAGATGAAGAGGTGGCAGAACAAGTACTTGACTGTGATGTGCTGATCAGTGAGGTATGTATATTGACATGTTTAGTTTTACAATGTTACTTATTTACTAACCTTTCTAGTTTACATTACATCATTAATTATTATATATATATGTTATTTCTCAAATGCAGGTGGGTTAGTGCATGTTGTAGCTATATACATCTGAGAACTATGTGGCTGTGGCAACACTGTACGAGGTTCGGCCCATGACTTCCGCCAATTTGCATGGTAAGTTGATGCCTCCACATACTAAGTGTGTGTTCATCACTATTGCCATTCAACCAGATGCTCCCCTTCCATTTCCAATCAAAGGGGATGATGTTGAAACTGTTGGGGATGCAATTGGATATCAAGTGTGTTGGCCAGAGAAACACATAAAACCAATGATATCCAATTCCAAGATACATATATACTAACTATAGTCATGGCTTCATTTTCTCCTACCTTTTTTTAAGTCATCCTAAATTGTTAATTGATTAATATTGTCTGCAACATGTCGGATCACCAAAAGCAGCATAAGGGGCAATTGAAGCAAACCTCGCTGCCGGCAAATTCTAGCATAGTGGCAAGTGTAGCCACATCCCAGCCTTCCCAGGTAGTACTAGTTCTATATATTTGCATAGTTGTATCATGTTACATTACACGTGAACTTGAATGATGCAACAACTAACAAGTTTAAAGCACTTGTTAGTTGTTAGGTGCTCACTGCTCACTTCACTACTCACAAATCACAATGTTATATTATAAAATATTCTAATTTTACCTCATTGTGTCTCTTCTTTTATATATGCTAGTATACCAGTATATGTTATATATATTCATTACTAATTTCTAAAATGTTACATGATTACATCTACAGTGTAGGGATCAGGTCGAGGTTCCACCTAACACACCTCCATTCCTAAGGGTACTGTACAGACTGGCCAATGAAGACAAAGCAATGAACCCTGTAAGGATAGAGGTAGGTGTGCTTTCAAACGATGTGGTTGAGGTTCCACTCTTCAAGGAAGACCTCTTAGCCATATGTAATCTGGCTGAATTGGAGTACATGCACATCATAGTCTATATAGGGTACGTTGTGCTCTATTAGAGTTAAGACTTACGAATCAATGTAACATTACTTAATACTTACTTTTTTAATAACACTTAATAATTATTTGACATTAACCCAAATTCCTAATGCAGGTATTTGCATGATAGCTTGCAAAAACTAGAGGTCAAGGACATTTACAAGTTCCTTGACCCTTCTCTTGTCCTTCAATTGGACTATTTGCCCATGGACAAACAAAGTGAAGATATCATTCCTGGTCTCATGAGTTGTGCAAAGGGGCAAGCCTTACTGATTCCCTACAATAACAGGTACGTTGTAACATATGTTGCTTAATTATGCCATTTTAATTTCACAATTCATACACATGAATGCTATATCAGTTAAGATTAGAGAAAATTAAATTGAATTGTTATTTTTATAGGTCCCATTAGATGCTGCTAGCTTTGGATGTGCATGATGGCTATGCAATGTTTTTTAATTCATGTGGAGCACACATTCGAGAACACCTGATGGAAATTATAAACAAGTCTTTATTATTCCTTTTATTATAATATAACTACTCACCTAGCAACATCATAATATTCATAATCTAATGCTTTTTAATTATAATGTGTGTAGAGCATGGTATAAATGGGCTAAGAGGGAAGGCATTCACCACCCACCAAAACTCAACTGGAAGAAGGCCAAGGTATGGTTTACTAATTACTGATCTTTAGACTCTTTGATATAATTTTAAACCTGAACTTATTGGAAATTATATTTTGATTTTCTATTGTCTTTGGTGGCATTGTTCTGCAGTGCCCTAAACAAAGATCAGATTGGGAGTGTGTATATTATGTTCTTAGATACATGAGAACCCTCATTCGTAATGGAGTTACAGTCTCACAATTGTGAAAGGTAACACTTGGATAGTTAGACTTACTGACCAATGTTATTACACTTTTGATTTGTATATTTCCTGACTAAATTCAAGATTACATGTCTTATCTCTGAACTAAGTTATTATATGTTTCTTGCAGGCGGATTTGGGACCCAAGAGTTACTCCCAGTTGGATCTAGATAATATTAGAATGGAATGGACAAATCATATTATGAATTTTAATTTGTAGTTTAGTAATGTCAATGAATGTACATTATCATTCATGTATATACATTTTACTCAAATATGATACAAAGATTAGTTCATTTCAATGGATGTGTTCTGTTTTTCTTTTGATTGAAGTACATTGTTTCAATGTATGTGATATCTTTGTTTCAATACTAATCTTCCAACTCTATGCAAAGGAGTATGAGTGGTTCCTGAAAACTATCCAAAGATTATTATATTACTTGGGAGTCACATGTAAACACCGACTGTGATCCATCAAATTACGAGGAAGCAACAAAGAAAAAGCGATGTCCGGTTCCTGGCTACAAAGAAACTTTGACATTTTCAAACACAATAAGATGTAGAGATTGCACCATAGACCATTGTTTGAAGCATCACTTTTTTTGTAAGTAACCACAAGTATCCTACATTACTTATAGAATATAAGACAGTTCCAAAAGAACCGTCCTATATTACTGACTAAATATAGGACGGTTCCTCTAGAACCGTCCTATATTACTAATTGAATATAGGACAGTTCTGCTAGAAGCGTCCTATATTCTTGTTGAAACTTGAATATAGGATGATTCCAGAAGAACCGTCCTATATTACATGTTGAAGAATATAGGACAGTTCCAGATGAACTGTCCTATATTGCATCTAGTATATGATGGTTACAGATGAATTGGAACCGTCCTATTTTCAACCGTAGATTAGATGGATCAAACATCAAGGTGAGGTGATGAAGATGAATAAATAGGTCGCGTGTCAAACAGGTCGACACAACAAGTCACATTGATTGACCCAAACACAACACGATTTTTGCCGTGTCAATTTTGGGTTGACCCAAAAATGACATGAACACGATAAGACTCGACCCCCGAACCAGCTAAATTCGTGTTGGGTTCGAGTCGTGTTATCGCGTCGTGTCATATTTTGCCACCCCTACCACTCTCTAAAGAATCATGTGTGTGAACCATTAAAGGAAGAATATTGAATAAGCACAAAAAGTAAGCATGGAAATGGAAGCACAATAGAGATCTTAGCAAAGAAAGGAAGAGTATAACCAATGGATTCAAGGTGACTTTCCCTTGGTTTTCACTTCAAGGGAAAATAAGCTTGGATCTTTTGATCAACAAGCAAGAAGAGTTAAAGAAATGGAAAGGTTTTCAACAATTTTCTATGCATGAAACTAAGCAACAAGAGAGGTTCAAAAGCAATGAAAAGATGATCAAAAGCGGAACAAAACTGACCTTGAATGGAAGAATCAAGACCAAAAGTAAGAAATGTGCATGGAAGACTTAGAGTGGAATAACCCAAGGATAAAATAGTTGCAACTTCAAGGAGGAATGGCTCCAAAAGTTGAAATCATAAAGGGCTTTGCAAAGTAAAATGGACTACCAAGTGAAAACCATAGAAATCTCTTAAGGGAAGAGGGAGGCACCACTTTTTTAGGTGCCTTCTTCTCTCCCAAAAGATATCTTACATAGAAGCCCTATGTTAGTTTTTATATGTTGGCTACCTTCTACTTTTTGCTAGCATATGATCCTAAGGTGGGGGATGAGGTGGAGATTAAATGTAAGGTTGGGATTAGATATAGGATAGCCAAAAATGCAAGATAATCATTTAGGAAGAATATGTATGGATCTAAGTGGATAGGAAAGACATAGAGACGAGGAAAGATGGAAAGATGAGGGGAAAGGAAGGGAATGAGGTGGTGTGAGGGGATTGGGTAGATCTAGGATGGTGGGTTGGTTGAAGAGTTTTAGAATGGTGGGACTTTTAGTTAGGAAAACACAAAATTCATAATGGATTTGTATGGTGAGGTGGAAAGGGAAAAAAGTGAGGGGCGGGGGAGGGGAGGGGGTGTTATTTTTATTGGTCTACATACTACCTTATATGCTTTGAGAGCTCATTGGACTTGGTTTCATGGATAGCTTTATGGGCTCTTTTAGCTTGGCTTGTGTTTCAATCCTTTGGTTTTGATGGATGGCTAGGCTTCGTAGCTTGTCCTCTCCATCATGGCTTATATGGCGTGGGTAACTTTAGTGGATCCCATGCAAAGGTGGTACACTTTGCATGGCTTGTGCATGGCCCACTTCGGTCACCTTTGACTTCTCCAATTCTATTCTTTTATTACTTTAAATTGATCTCAATCCTTGATCCCCTTTTGGATTGATGACATTTAGGCCTTGACTTGATCTTTTGATCTTGATCTTCCATTTTCATCTCAACGAATCATGGCTGTTATATCATCATCTTGCTTCCTAAAAAAGATGAAAATTTTTAGTTAAATCCTAAAAATTATGACTAATCTCATACTTATCCTAGATTAGCCTCTAAACCTAAAAATTATCAAATACTATTAGGTCAAACATGCATGTGTTATAAGTTTTTCCAAAATTCCTCATTTAACATTTTAAGTTATAACACATGGGCAACTAATTGAGTTATTTCTATACATATTTGAACACTCATCACACCCCCAATTAGCATTTTGCTTGTCCCAACAAAACATATGAAAAATCATTTTATAAAATTGAAACAAATTGCCACTTTTGGAGGCACTCACGATTGCATTTAGCTTTTGTAACAAGCCCTTAAACCCTTACGTTACCCATAATGGATGAGTTATGCCTCGTGAGGGTTTGTAGTCAATATACAAACAAATTCTCAAAATTTTTAAATGAAAGTTCTTTATCAATCTAAGATTCTCCTATTCAACTCATATTAAATATCAAAATTTAGCTTGTTAATAAAGATGAACAAAAAGGTTCAAAATCCTATCCATATGCTAAAGATATCCCATTATTTCATTAACTTTGGAAGGTGAGTGTGCACATGGCATATATATATATATATATATATATAATTCATAGTTTTCAAGTCAAACACAACCTAACTTACCATCCAAATGTATGGTTTGACTTCATATCTCACAGGATATATTTATCACTCAGAAAGAAGTCACTCAAACAGGTATACATCTCTCATTAATATGTGAGTAGAATGTTGTTCATCAAATCCAAAAAGCTCACATATTTCATACAAAACAACAATAACTTAGAATGAATTGTAATAATCTCATGAAAAGATATCAATTACTATGAACATTACTCTATCAAATTCCCTACTCATTATCAAGTTAGGACTTCTTTTAAGATGAAATATAGGATTATGTAAGGATTATAGAAAATTGGGTATAAAGGTAAGCAAAGCTTGTCTAGGAAATATGTAAAGGTCTTCTATCAATGTATTTACAATTTTTCCATTTTTCCTTACAGGAGTGAACATTCTTCTTTTTCATTCGCTGTCTTTTTTTCTCCCTCTTTTTCACTTGACTTTATAGCCTTTTTGAACTTTTTCTTCTTTTTAACCTTTTTGATGTTTATCTCTCAAATTGTATTGTTCATACTTTTTCTCAATATATTCTTCAATCTTCTCTATATATTTCCAAAACAATTAGGTAATCAATATATTATAAGGGTCCAATATAGGTAAAGGATGTTTGATTAACAAAGAAAAAGGCTTATATTTTGAAGGCTCAATGGATAACTAGTAGAAAATAACTTAAGAAAGGTTAAAGGATCTAGGTTTTTACAAGGATGGCCTCTATCACTACTTAAGTTTCATATGATTTAAGAATGATCATAAACTTAAGAGATATAAGGTATAGTCTTTTGTGATTTCTCAATAGTTGACCAAGATGAAGAACAATAAGACCAACTAAGAACTAATGTCTGCTAAAGAAAATTTTGAATTTATGTATAGTCTTTTGTGATTTCTCAATAGTTGACCAAGATGAAGAACAATAAGACCAACTAAGAACTAATGTCTGCTAAAGAAAATTTTGAATTTATGTATAGTCTTTTGTGATTTCTCAATAGTTGACCAAGATGAAGAACAATAAGACCAACTAAGAACTAATGTCTGCTAAAGAAAATTTTAAATTTATGTAGAGCCCTTAGAAAAGGAAGAATGACTCAAAACTCACTTGGGTTATAAGTCTCCACAAATCTTCTTCATGCTCTTTAAGTTAAATTTTCTCTTCAACTTAAACTATATATAGCTATTTTGTGTAATTAATATTCCAAGTTTAATTTTTCATGAGACACTTTATAAAAAGGATAAAATAGTGAACTAATTGTATGAAACTCTATTAATAAGCTAAAGTTTAAATGATAACTAAATAATAATAAAAATTTTATTCTCATCTTTATAAAGGAACTTACATAATTTTTTCTTTTACAATTTTTTTTTAAAATGCAAGAAAAACTTAAAAATCTCATGCATATCTACATCTCCTAACCTAAACTAAACATAGTCTTCATTGTTTTGAAATATAGGACATCTATAAGATGAATGGGTAATGCAGAACACTAAGACATTCTAGAAAAAAGTTGGGTTGCCTCCTAGTGAGTGCTAAGTTTAACATCTTTAGTCGGACATATCATAGTGTACTGTAATCTAAACCTTACTAGTTTAACCTAATTTTTCCTAATCTAACTCTAACAATGAAATGGAAAAGATTTCTGACACTACTTTAGAATCTTGTGGAGGTATGTATATTTCTCCACTGTGAAATTTATGGTGGTGGTAATAAAATGACACAATAAACCACCACAATATTAAAAATAGTGGGACCACATTGATGATCCCCAATCTTTAATATTTCATAGTAGTCAATATAATTCCTCCGCCTAGAAAATTTAGGTGGTATTAAATCAATGACTTCCTGAACTGCCATGAATTTAATGTTTGTAGGACCGTATGGAGATGAATGGTTCTCATTGTCACCAAGTTTAGGTGTAATGATAAGTGTTTAATTTTGCAAAAAACCACCCCCTCCCCCCAATTAGTTTCTCATGTGTTACAACTTATAAGGGTAAATTAGGTTTTTAGATCAAAATTCGTAACACATGCATTTGGACCTAATGAAGCAAAAGTTGTTATTTTGTAGGTCCAGAGGCTAATCCAAGGTAAGTATGTGATTTATCATATTTTTCTAAGATTTAATTAGGCCTTCACTTTTTGTAGGAAGTAAGATAATGATCTAATGGCTGAGATCGATCAGGATGAAATTGAATATCAAGATCAAAACATCGAGTCAAAGCCTCAAAATCATCACTTCAATGCAAACCAAAGGACAAGATCATATTGTGGACGAGTAATGGATGTGATTAAAGGATTTAAATATTGCCAAAGTGGGCTCATGAAGTAAGCCATGCATTCCCACCACCTTTGCATGGAAGCCACTTAAGCCACCTTAGCCATATAAGTCATGAGAGAAGGTGGCAAGCTAAAGAATTCAAGCCAAACCATAAAATCCATTTGAGTGAAAGGATGGAGCCAAGAAGTCACACTAAGAAAGGTTCCTAAGCTAGCCATGAAGCTTTAAGCCAATGGAGCCTTCAAAGTTAGCCATCTAAGCCATTAAACTAAGCTAAAAGGAAGGCTAGGATTGGAGGAGATTTAAGAGAGTTATCCATGAGATATTTTGAATATGATCAAGAAAAATCTATTAGAATAAGATTGCATGTGGACCATGGGATAAGAGCATTCAATTTTTAGTGTTTTTCTCACTTTTCCCTACTTTTTCCTCAATTTCCACCTCACCCTTAAGATGCACTACTAATTTCCAAAACTCGATCTCATTACAACTCTTAGGAAACTTCTCAACCAACCAAAGTTCTCAAACTAATACCCTCTATCTCTTTCCCATCTCATTCCCGCTCACCTTCCTAAAATGTAGGTGTTTCAATGATTTTGGAAGGGGGGAGACACCCCTTCCAAGGTGTCGTCTCCCACCTACTACCCTCCTTAAGGTAGCCACCTCCTTCCACTCACCTTCCTATTTGATATCTTACACTTTAACCCATCCTAGCCATTCAAATTTACACATTTTAATACCTACCATACCTTAGAATTAGGGAAACCAAGAAAAATTAGGAAAACAAGCATAAAAACTAAACAAAATCCAAGCGAAAGGGACTTTTTCTACTTAGGGAAAAGGCACCCTCTCCATTAGTGAGGAGGACGCCCTCTTCCTACAACCCATTTACCTCTTTTTGGCTTATTGTTTTATGGAATCTTTGGGTGCTACTACTTCCTTCCAAGGTGTGGACTCCTTCCCTAAGTGTTCAACCCAGGAATTTTTGGTTTTTTTATTCATTTTTGAAGGTTCGTTAGCATCCTTGTTCTCTTTTCTTGAAGATCTTTCCATGCTAGTTGACTTGTTATCCTTTATCTTTATTTGATTTTAAAACTAAGATTCAAGGCTGGGTTTCTCTTGAAGTGACAGCCAAGGGAAGTCATCTTGAATCTAGTAATGCCCTTTACCTCTCACTACGTCCTTGTTCTCTTTCAGCCCTCTTGATTTGTTGCTTTGTTTGCTTAAGTTCCATTGGTTGTTGCCTTAGTTTTCCATAGGATTTTCCCTTGATTTCAAGCATACTTGTTCTTGAGTGAGTGTTGGAACAATTGAAGAAGAAATTGGCTTGTAATTAAGGATTGATTAATATTAAGTGAACATCATTTTAATAGCATTTAAATTTCAGATTTAGATTACATGTATGGAGTATTATGTTGATGAACTCTTATTCAATTCAATGAAGTCAGCTGGAATTTTTAATTCATGTTTGTGTCCAGCAGTCAATTGTCTTTGTTATTGAATGTTTGATTGCATTAAAAGTGATTAATTTCATGTTTTACATGTTCTATTCATTGAATGTTTCAATTACCTTACTGCTGGGATTTCTTTGCATGAATGGTTTATGTTAATTTCCAACATGATACAATCATTTTCACTTGATTTTTCAAGATCCCAACTAGATTGTTAGATAGTTTAGTGAATGTTAGAAATAGATTGCATGCTTAGGTTGCCAAAGTAGTTGATTAAATTCACTCTTATCCAATGAATCCTGCATATCATTCCATGTTTACATTATGTTATTTGGGTATTTTACCTTTAATTGTTTATTAGTGATTGCTTTCATTTATTTCTCTTGTTTAGTTGTAGTTAAATTTTGTTAATTTTCATTTTAGTTAGTTGGAAAGTAATTAGTTTTGTCACACTAGTTAAAATAGTTGATTTGGTTGCTTTGTTTCTTAGTTTTGCCTAATTAGGAAAGTAGTTTGTTAAAGCATGTTTTCCTTAGATTAGTTGTTACTTTCAAGTTTAGGAAAGTGAGTTTAGGAAAGTTGATAAATTGCATTTTAGGAAATTTTTTAGTTGGGAAAGTAATAAAATTAGAAGTTTTTAATTTAGGAAAGTTTTAATTTTAGAAAGTGTATGTTTTAGGAAAGTTTTCAATTTAGCATGTTTCTTGTTTTTGATTAGTTTCCAATTTTGTTTGTTAATTTCCATTCTTAATTTAGGACAAAAATCACTTAAATTTTGGCTAGGTTAGGTAGTTTAAAGTAGGGACCGCTAGCATCACATTAGTTCAACTCCTCGTGGTATCAACCTCACTAACATGCTATATTGCAAATGATTAGTGAGCTTATGAGTTTTACTTAAAACAACAACAAATTTTTGGCGTTGTCTAAGAGGTTCAACAATTTGTGTAGTGTTCCATACTTTAAGTTATTTTCATCTCATCTGGTTTTAGGGTGCATTAGATTTGGGTTTTTGCATAATTTTGAATACTTTTTGTATTTGTTGCTATTTTTCTCATATTGACCCTATTTCTTTGATTTTTGTGCATGGGAAATGGGCAAAGGAGTAGCTACAATCCTGTGGGCCACTCTTTCATCATCTTAGATTAGGTTCTATTACTTTCTTAGATTAGGATTTGAGTGAAACTTGTAGTGAGGCTTATTGTAAATTACAATTTGTTTATTATTTAATTTTAAATGGGTTGTAATAATAAAGGGCAAGTGTGGGGTATGGTGGCCCACACTTGATCATCATTGGACCCTCCACTGTGAGTATCTCTCACTCAATTTTTAATTGTTAGAATAATTTGCATTTAGTATAAATTGCATTTGGATGTTAGTATAATTCATATAGATTAGGACCATTCATTAATAATTGTTGCATCTTTACTTAGTATTGTTGCATTAAAGCACCTATTTAACCTTGGTTGGATAGCATATAGGTTGCCTTAGTTTGCTTTTATATTGCATTGCATATTTATAAATTTATGGTGGAATGGAATTAATGTTAGTAAGGGCCCCACAAGGACTCTTATAAGATAAGGATTGGATTTCCTCACCAGCTCCTTGGCCCACTTAGGAATCAATCAATATCCTTGTATGCCATAGTCCCAACCCTTGAATTTAAATTTCAAATCAAGTGGAAAGAGACTAGGGTATCAAGCTCATAAGATTCTTTTAGAAGGATGTAATCTATTATCACTCTAGTGACTTCTGAGCACTATAGTTATAGTAAGTGTCTTAAAATACAAGTGATTTTTCCATGACTTCTATTGATGTTAGTCAAGGTCTAAACACCTCCTAACACAAGAATTGTATTAACCACTTTCAAGCAGAACTTAACTGGTAAGCAGTTGTCAAATCTGAATAGGAGGAGCATCTGTTTAGATCTAGGTCTAAGAAGTTACCACTTATGCACTAAGCAAAGATAATCAAGACACTACTTGATTAGTGGATACTAGGATTCGATTGTGCATCATTTAGCTTAGGACTAGCATTTTGGTTTCATATAGTTAGGATTTTTTTATTCATACTTAAAAAAAAAACTCATTCGTTGTATATAATGATTTGTTTCATTGTATACAAAGTTGAGAACATAAGCCTATTAAGAAGGGGACAGATTTCATAGATACATAGATGTATATGATAGATATACCGTGGTTCTTATTGAAATGTCTATCTTATTTGTGAGTGATGTGCATGTGCATGATTCAATTAAGTATCATTGTTCCACTGACGCATAATTTGACTATGATGATTCATATTTTATATTTGATAGTGAAAGTACATGATTTTGGTACAATTTCATGACCTGTGAAGTCATTAAATGGTGGTTTGATTTACTATTGCATATTGTGGTGTATGGATGCCCTGTTTTATCCTTGTTTTACCATGGACTTGGCGGAGGAGGCTTGATGGCTAGTCCTTAAGAGGCTAACCCCAGGATGAGGGGCAATGCCATGGGAAGACGAGCCACAAGTGCTCCTAGTTTTCATTATTTCACTCGAGAATTTTATATCTATTTTATCGACCATGAGATGTCGTGTGATTTTGTGGATTTTCAATAGGTGTTTCTACCCAATGGACTCTATGCTAGGAGGGACGTAGGGTTGGCCACCCACCCTCTAACTTTATAAGATGATTAGACATGTGCCCCATTAGAGGGGAAATTCGTAAGGAGTGGTGTCATGGGTAATCCATTTTACGAGTTTGATCTTCTCCCATGCACAATAGATGTTTAGTCTCCCATTCTAGTGTCAATAAGGAGAGGTAGTTGATAGACCTAGGAGTTGGTTATCACTACAGCAAAGTGGTCCATGTATTTCTTGATGATTGATTTTATCATATTGTATGGTGAGTGTGCTAGGATAGATGTTCCCTGCGTACCCATGTCATGATGACACTTGAAGGATCGAGTACTCATGACCAAAGATTCAAGTGTATTGGCTCTTAAGACCTATGTGTGAGGGTGCCCTTGTTAATGATGTGCATATTCATTGAGATATTCCTTGTGTATTTGATGCATGCACCAATGTGATTTTTGACACCCTTAGGACCCGTGTGTGAGGGTGCCCTTGTTGATGATGCACAAATTTATTGATATATTCTTCGAGCTTTTAATGCTCTACTCCAATGTGGTTTTGGCATGTGTATGAGCCTTAGGAGCTCAGTTGATTTGGCATGTTTTTAGACACATGGTTTGTGTGAGTTAAATCGATTTGATATTGGCATTTTGACCAGCCTAAAAGGCTTTGTATACTCAACATGTTCTAGAAAAACGCATGTGGGATGGATGCATTGCCTTCTTTTCAGTAGTTTTATGAGCTAGAAGCCCTAGCTATCTCCATTAATTTGGTTGGTTTAGCTTATTATTTGTGCTCTACTTTATTACTATTTACTCTCATTATTGAAATCATGTTAGAACTATTCTATAAGAAATATACTTATTGCATGCCCTAAAACTTGATACTTGATTATTCATATTATGTCATATATTTATGGATTTCTATTATTATTGTTGTTGTTGTTGTTGTTGTCGTCGTCACCTACACAAGCATAGCTTGCTGAGGCATTGTGATGTTTTGCAATGCCTTAGATAGATAGAGAAACAGCAAGTATGGCATGTAGACAAACCAAGTGAGGGTGTTGGTAGCCTTCAGTAGTGCATACAGGAAATTTCAATGACATATATGGTTTGTTAAAACCTTACCTTGGATAATATTTATGAACTGTTCATGTGTATGGTTTGCACTCTTATAACATGGATGCATGGATGTCATTATGTTGGATGTGATGGCTGTGTATGGATAGACCCTGGGCCAGGTTTTGTTTTTGTATCTGTATATTGTCATGATGTGTATGTTTGGTTAAAATCTTGTGAATGATCATTGTGGATGGTTATGGAGACTGAGTCTTACCTTTTTGTATTTTTGTACTATTGTGTTATCAAGTATATGACACATCACATGTGTTAAATGCACTGGTCCAAAATATAGAGGAAACTTTGTTAGATTTTTGGTAGAAATGAGAAGATCATCCCATTGTTAAATTCGTAGTTTTGTGGGAATATGACTCCCAAAATTTTGAATTGAGTACTTTAATTGAAAAGTAGTTTTCAATTGATTTTAAAAATGAAAATTTTTAATCAAGGATCCCATCTTTTAACAAATTTTGTATTTATATGGCATGTAAAACTAGGGTGTCACATCTATTGCAAATTGTTTTCCTCCATCACTAATTATGGCCTTAGGTGTACCAAAATGCGCTAATATATTTTCTTTTGAAAACTTGACCACCACCATGTGGTCATTAATCTTGTATGGTATGGCTTCCACCTATCTATACACATAGTCTACTCCCACAAGGATGTACAGATAAACAAACGAGTTAGGAAAAGGTCCCATAAAGTCATTGCCCCAAACATCAAATGATCAATGATAAGAATGGGGTTTAGAGGCATCATTTTTCTTTTTCTTATGCACGCTAACTATTGACATTTAGCACATGCTATGCAATAAGCATGTGAATCCTTGAAAATGGTGGGCCAATAAAAACCACAATACAAAATCTTAGAAATTATCATTTTAGAACTAAAATGACCCTGCATGCATGGTCATGGAAAAAGGAAATAATTTTATGATGTTCACCATCTAATATGCATCTCCTAATGACCTGATCAGGACAGTACTTGAACAAGTATGGATAATTCCATGTAAAGTGTTTGACCTTAGCAATTAGTCTTTTTCTATCTTGTTTTGACTCGTGATTAGGCATTTGACCTGTGACTAGATAATTGACTATATCTGCATACTAAGGCAATCGAGAACTGTGCAACAATTGTTCATCTGGAAAAGGTTTCTATTATATGCACATTCTCGCTAGCAAACTCCACAACTAATCTAGATTAGTGGTCTGCTACAACATTTTCAGAACCTTTCTTAACCTGAATTTCTAAATCAAACTCTTATAACAATAGTATCAAATGGATTAACATAGTTTTGGCATCCTTCTCGGAAATAAGGTATTTTAATGTTGCATGGTCCAAATAGACTATGACCATAGATCCTAGCAAGTAAGTTCTAAACTTATCCAGGGAAAAAATAGCTACTAACAACTCTTTTTTTGTAGTGCAATAATTGAGTTGGGCATCATTGAGTGTCTTGCTTGCATAATATGTCCCATGGGGGAGTTTGTTAATACGCTACCTCAACATAGTCCTAATGGCATAGTTTGAAGCGTCACATATTATTTCAAATGGTTCACTCCAATCCTTTAGGCCCTCAAATGCTTTCCTACAATTTTCATCAAAAGTAAAAAATTTGCCACCTTCATAAGTAAATTACATAGGGGCTTGGCAATTTTATTAAATTCCCTGATGAATCATCTATAGAAACTAGCATGGCCTAAAAATGAGTGGATTTCTTTCACTGTCCTTAGAGGAGGAAGATTAGAGATTAAATCCACTTTGGCTTTGTCTACTTCTATGACATTGTGTGAGATGATAAGGCCTAGAACAATTCCATTTTGAACCATGAAATGACATTCTTCCTAGTTTAATACTAAATTCGTTTCCTCACACCTAGCAAGGACAAGTTCTAAATGGTACATGCATTCATCAAATGAAGAACTAAATATGAAGAAATCATCCATAAACACTCTTCTAAGAACCTCTCCACCATATCAAAGAATATGCTCAACATATATCTTTGAAAAGTAGCAAGAGCATTCCAAAGTCCAAAAGGCATACGACGATAGGCGAAGGTCCCAAAAGGATAGGTGAAGGTAGTCTTATCCTAACCCTCATGTGCTATAGGGATTTAGTTATAGCTAGAGTAAGCATTAAGAAAGTAGTAATGACTATGATCAACTAACCTTTCTAGCATTTCATCAATAAATGGAAGAGGAAAGTGGTCTTTCTTCCTGATCAATTTCAATTTTTGTTTATCTACACAAACTCTCCACCTTGTGTCATGTAAGTGGGGACTAACACATTATCCTCATTTTCAATTACCATTATTCCAGATTTCTTGGGGACAGTTTGAACTAGGTTGACCCAAATGCTGTTAGATATATGGTAGATAACACATACATCTAGGAGTTTTAACACTACATCTCTCACTACCTCATTCATGTTAGGGTTTAGTCTCTTCTATGTTTCCCTAGATGGTTTAGCATTGTCCTCAAAATGGATTCTATGCATACACACAACAAGGCTAATCCCTTTGATATCTACTATGGTCCACCCTAAAGTTGTCTTGTGTTCTCTAAGAACATCTAGAAGCTTACCTTCCTATTCTTTATCTAGATCTGAGGCTATGATTACAGGCAAGGATTCGTTAGGTCCTAAGTAGGAATATTTTAGATTTTTAGGTAAAGGCTTGAGGACCAAGGTAGGTGGTTTTTCTACAGATGGTACTAGGACAGAATTGAAAGGAGGAAGTGGTTCCACTAGAGGTCCCCATTTGGAGTTATCCATTATAGTTGCAGCATCCAAAAGACTATTTGTCTCATCAATGAACCTGTCCATATCAAAATTACAATTTAAATATGCTAGATATGCCTCAATTAGGTTTAGGATAGATGATGGTGGATTAGCATCTTGAAATAGACCTTTAATCAAATTGAATACACAAGAATCATCTAAGTCTAAATGCTAATGATCAGCTTTAAAAATAATGAGCTTGACTTTCATATTGCCGAAAGATAACTTCATCACATCATTTCTACAATTGATGATGGCTTTGGATGTTTCCGAAAATTGTCGTCCAAAAATTACCAGGATCTAACTACTAGGGTCTGTCACAAACTAAGTATCTAGGACAATGAAATCCACAAGAAAGTAAAAATGGTCCACCTATGTTAGAACATCCTCAACCATACAATGTGGAATCTTTACTGATCTATCTGCTAACTAAAATCTGGTATTGGTTGGCTTAAGGTCACTAAGCAAAAGTTGCTCACAAAGAAAATATGGCAATAGACTTACACTAGCCCCTAAATCAAGTAGTACCCTATCAATGACGTAGTTTCTTATAACACAAGAAATGGTAGGCAAACTTAAATCTCTAAACTTGGGAGGGGCCTAGTGCTGGATCAAAGAGCTCACCTGCTCGATAAAGAAAGCTTTCTTTTGTATATTAAGCTTTCGCTTTTGTGTGCAGAGCTCCTTGAGAAATTTGGCATAAGCATATTGATTTGCACATACATAACACACATCCATTATCTCATTGAAATTAGTTTGTTTCTTAGCCTTATTCAATAACTAAGAGAATGGTGCTTTAGGTGCATAAGGTGCCTCAATTATAAGCTCTGATGGAGTGGGAGATTTATGTCTTTTCTTTTTCTCCTATGTTTTAGCTGATTCATTCTCCTCTATAGTTTCCTTAGTCTATCATACTTTATTATCAACTTGATGGCCACTCCTAAGGTTAGTTATGGACTTTGCTTGCTCATGTGGTTTACTTAAACTTGGCCCTATTTCAAACTAGCCCTTAGGATTTAGAATTGGCTAACTAGGTAACCATCCCTTTCCTCTATCATTCAATGTAATAGACAACTAGCTTATTTGTATTTCTAATTTGGCAATAGCTTAGGAATTTATAGTTGATCTAGATATTGTGTAAGGCCTTATTATCCTCCTTTTGTTTCTTAAGGAGCAACTTTATATTGTTCTCAACTAATGGTTTCTTTGGTTGTTGAGGAAGCTAAAAACTAGGTGGCTATAGGGAATTGAATCTTCAGGAAAGTTTTGTGTAAGGGGCTTCATAGATGGACCTTCCTGGTAATTGTTCTTTGATCATGACAAGTTAGCATGCCTAGCTCATCATGGATTATAGGTCTTAGAGTGTGGATTATAGCTAGGATTGCAATATGCATTCATTGCATTAGGTTGTTCCAAAAGATGTTCAATATACACACTATTAGATGGACAAGTTGAAGTTTAGTGTGTTGGGCTAGAAAAAATAAAGCAAACCTCTTATGGAGGTTTTGTGGATATATTGGCAGCCATGATGGCATTGAGTTGGGTAGTATTTATCTGGAACATATTCTCTACCTTATCCACTCATCCTACAAAGGAGTCAAATTTAGAAGACATATCTATGGTCACTCCAATTTCATACAGGCTTCCTTTCTTTTGAGTTTGGATATTTCTCTCTCTCCTATTAGAATAATCCCATAGCTCAAAATTTTTAGCTAAAGTTTGGAAAAACTTCCAAGCCTCTGCCTCTTTTTTCAACATGAGGGTCCCTCCACTAGCTACATGAACCATCTTTCTATTTTGAGGTGTTAGTGCCTCATAGAAGTACTAAACTTGCTACGATTTTTCAAATCCATGGTGAGGGCACTTTTACAACAATTCATTCTATCTTTCCCAGCATTCTTGATATCGCTCATCTTCTCTTTTTGGAAAATTGATGATCTCCTCACACATGGCATTAGTCTTATGGGCAAGGAAAAATTTGTACAAAAACTTTTTAAAAAATAGGTCCCATGTGGAAATGGAATCGCTTTAAAGAATTTAGCCATGATTTGGCCTTATCTTTCAATGAGAAGGGAAAAAACCTAAGTCTAATAGAATCATCCAAAACATTTAGGAATTTAAATGTAGTGCAAATATCAAGGAATTCCCTAATATGTAGGTATGGATCCTCTCTCACTATCTCTCGACCATAAAATGTTGAGAGTAACTATATGACTCCAAGATTAAGATCAAAGTGGTCTACATGAGTGGGTGGTAAGGTGATGCATGATGGATTATTTAACTAAAGTGGTGCATATAAATATCTTATTACCTTGTATAACTTCAGCTTGTGGGTCTGCCATGGGTTAGGAATTTGATTTCTCACCCCTTGCTTATGGGTTTGTTCAATCTTAGGATCTAATGGTACTAATTCATTGTTTTGAGATCGATGACCTTGCATGCACAATAATGAAAAATTTGTCTAAATGATGCAACCTAACTCTAAATGTGACTCCAAACTCTATATGATGCACAATCAATCAAAATGGTTCACTAGCGAGCTATTTTGATAATCTTTATTAATCTGTAGGGTGGTAGCTTTTAGACCTAGATCTAGACATCTCCTCCTTTTATCCTAGCTCTACTATTGCTTACCAATCAGGTCCGGCTCAAAGTGGTTAATACAATTCTTATGGAAAGCAGCATTTAGACCTCGACAATCATCAATGAAAGGCATGGAAAAATCACTTGGATTTTAGATACCCACGATAACCATGATGCTCAGAAGCCTCTAGAGTGACAATAGATCTTCTCCTTTAAAAAGGGTCTTATGAGCTCAATACCCTAATCTCTTGCTACTTGATTTTAAATTAACTATAAAGATCACAAACATATAAGGGTCAATTTAATTACCTAGGTGGCCAAGGATCTGGTGATGAAATCCAGTCCTTATCTTATGAGGGTTCCTATGGAGCCATAATAGCATTGTGTTCCATTCACCATAAAATAGTAAATGTGCAAAGCAATACAAGAGAAGGGAAACTAATTCCTACCTATATGCTATCTATCAAAGGTCCACACCTTAACAGATAAGACACTATAATTAGATAGCCTATGCCTTAGTTATCACAGAGCTCATGCTAACCTTTGTAAAAAGATGCAATAATTATAATGAAGGACCTAATCTATATGAATTACACTACTATCCAAAATGCATGATTATACTAAATGCAATGATGCTAAGAAAATAAAAGAGAGTGAGGGAAACTTATAGTGAGGTTTCTAATGAAGATTAAATGTTGGCCATCATATCCCACACTTGGCTTGTATTATTACAACACATTCAAAATGAAATAAATAGTTACAAATTATGATGGGGCCTCACTATAAGTTCACTATAAAAAGTAGAAAACTCTAATCTAGGAAAGCAAGAAATCCCCCAAAGGATCATTGTCGCTCCTTTTGCCAAATTCCCCTTGCATAAAATAAAGAAAGATGGGTCAATTTGTGATGAATTAGTAAAATATGCAAGGATGACTCAAAAACTAATGCAACCTAAAACTATGACTAAAGTTAAATCATTTAAACAAAGATCCAACAATAAATCCATTGTGATTCCTTAGTAAGGGTGCCAAAAACTTGGTATAACTTTAAAATTAGTCACAAATACATGAATCAATGTAGTAATTTGCAATTGAGAGGTGAATCCCAAGAGAAATACCACAGATTTGGATGTTGATTATCTTTAGCCAAAGAGAGATTGCTTTGATTAAACTAGGAATTTAAACTACATGGAATGAGAAATATGCATAAGATTAGAAACATGAACTAAAGGAAACTTTCTAAAAATAAAGATTTCCAAAGAAATCACAAACTTTACAAACTAACATACATTTAAGAAAAGAAACTAATACAAAACTAGAATGAATGAATTTGGAAAATTTTACTTAAGGAAACTTTCCTAAACTAAAAGCTTGCTAACATGCGATCTAACCAAAATAGTAATTAAACTATCTAAAAGATAAAAGGGTTCCTAAGAAATCAACCAAATCAAGTGTATGGATTGAGACATGGTGAGTATGATTCATGAAAGATAACACTCAAGATTGGAAGTACTTTAATTCTAGAATCAAATAATAATAATGCTCATTCAAGAAGTTAATTCATTGAATTGGAAATTACACTCAAAGATGGTGCACATATACATCAAAAACAACATGAAAATTGCACAATTTTCTAATGCTTAGAACTTGATTCAAAGAAAAGTTTAAACACACTCCAATAATCTCTAACTAAACTTAGATAACATGCATGTGAAACACAAAAGATAAATTAAGAGAATGAGAGCATAAAGATGGAAAATAAGCAATAAGAACTAACTCTAAATATAAGTGAGAAACAAGGAGATTGATGAAGAGAAACAAAATGATTCAAGGCTAATTTTCTCTTCATTGTCGCTACAAGAGAGAAGAGGCATTGGATATAGAGGAACTAAGCAAGAGAATTAAGAGAAGTGGACTCAAAACTCAAGAGAAATTGAGGAATAACTATGCACGTGGAAATAAGCAACAAGAAAAGTAACAAGCAAACAATGAAAGTAAGGAATTAAAGCAATGTACCAACCTAGAATTGAAGTGCAAAAATCAAAGAAACAAAGCAAAAAAAAGGTATGGAAGATAAGAAAAGGCAGCCCATATGTTGAACTCTAAAGCTTTAATAATATCTCCAAGTTGATGTGATTGATTTCAAGGAGTTAGAAGCAACCCCTCTACTTGAATTATGCATGGAATTCCATGGGGTTATATAGAGTTTTTGCTTTCAATTTGAGAAGATCCTATTCTAGATGAAAGGAGAGAATTAGAATTAAAACTCTAGGTAAGAAAGTCAAGTGGTTGATTGGAGAAAGAAGGCAGAAAGAGATAGGAAAAATGGAGGAAAGACATAGGGAATGGAATTAGAAGGTGGGATGAGGTGGAATTCTAAGGATGGAATTAGAAAGCGGGTTGCCACCACTTTTCAAGGAAGGTGGCATGGAACTCCTTCCCTTTCTAAGTATAGCATGTGGTGGGTAGGAAAGAGAGAAAAGATGGGGAAAAGAGAGGGAAAGATAAGAAAAATTGACTTGGTTTCTCTCTTGATTAGTCCACCTATGCATGTATATTTTAACACATACTAATCTCCATCAAACTTCTTCTAATTATCACTTGAAATTCACATTTTTAGCATGAGATAATTGCTTTTAAAAGTCCTCAAATTTTGTGACTCCATGTGGCATGGCTCTCATGTCGCTTGATGGCTTGATTAGCTAAGTTGTTTAGCTTCAAGGCTTGAATAGCTTGGCTTGATTAGGTTTCCTTAATAGCTTAGATAACTTTCATGCATAGCTCTCATTCTCATGCGAAGGTGGTGGAATTACATGGCTTTTTGCATTGGCCCATTTTAGCCACCTTTAGATCTTCCCATTTCCCTCTGACTTGCCTTAAGATGATCTTGGACCTTGATTGAGCTTTTGAATTTAGGTCTTTGGCCTTCTTTTGATTGTGATCTTCAAATCTTATCTTTCTTTATCTAAGCCATTGGATCATCTTCTCAACACTTACAAAAGAGTAAAAATCCTAATTAGATCCTAAAAAAATATGATAATTCACATGGTTACTATGGAATAGCTCATGAACCTATCAAATATCAAACTTTTGAATTATTAGCTCAAAAATACATGTGTTATGGATTTTTAGAAAAAATCATAGAAATAATACTATAATTTATAATACATGGACTACTATTTTGGTATTGTTTTATACAAAATTGAACCCTTATCACCAAGCATCAAAGGTTGACAGGATTACTACAACCCCTTGAGCTTTCGAAGTAGAAGTGAGACTACATCACTATGGACTAGATAATGGGGTTTATCCAAGATGACGAGCAGACATGATATGATATGGGTGATAGTAGATTGACTAACAAAATCATAGCATTTTCTTCCATTCAAAAGAATTAGCTGGCAAACAATATGGCTCTATTATATTAAGGAGATTATAAGTCTATATGGAGTACCTATCACCATTACATCCGATAGGGATAGTTAGTTCACTTCTAAGTTCTAAAGGACTATACATGAGTATTTAGGATCATCATTGAGTTATAGCACCATCTTTCATCTTTAGACAAATATTGGTTTAAGAGGATAATCCATATGCTAGAGGATATGTTGAGAGCATGGGTGATCAAGAGGAAGGGAAATTGGGGTGAAAGTCTACCTTTGATTGAGTTTACTCATAACAACAGTTTCTACTCAAGCTTTGGTAAGTTCCTTATGAGGCACTATATGGGAGACCCTATTGTTCTCCTATCTATTAGAATGAGGTTGGAGAAAATAACATTATTTAGTCTAAGTGTGTGGAATGATGTGCCAACAAGGTAAGACTAATCAAGCAGAGACTTCTTGTAGCTTAGAGAAGGAAAAAGATTTATGCCAATAAAAGACATAGAATATGGAGTTCGAGGTTTGTGATCGTGTATTCTTGAAGGTTTTTCTAACAAAGGGAGTCAAGTTGGGTTGAAGGGTAAGATGAGCCCTTCATACATCATCCCCTTTGAAACCTCAAAAGTTCATCATGTTTTCATGATGTGCAAGTACATTTCGAATCCTATACATGTAGTATAGTAGGTGCCAACAATGGAGCTATAGCTAAATTTGACTTTTGAGACTAAACTGATCCTAATTCTAAATGGAAAGGATCGAAGACTAGGGAATAAAGAAATTATCCTAATCAAAGTACTCTATTAGAACCATTCAGTAGAGGAAGCCACATGAGAAATAGAGCTCATATGAAGGCTAAGTATCCTGATTTTATTTGATAATCGAAGGAATTTCAAGGACGAAATTCTTTGAAGGGGGGTAATAATGTAAATCTCATTTTTTGTACTATTATGAGCTTAATATTCTTATAGTGAGACTTGTACTAATGGCTAAAGCTCAAAGAGAGCTATCCAATTATATAAGCATGCTAAAATTCAAAAATTGAGATTAAAACTATAGGTAAAATAGAGTTTAAAATTGATAATGCAACCCTTACTAATTATATAATTAAAAACATGTGAAGTCAAGCCCACTTAAATACCAAATTTGGGGAATCCAATTAGCAAAACATCCAAAAATGTTGAACCTTATATATAGATGTCTTTGATTGGATAAGATTTCTAGGACAATCAGAATAAAATTGAGATTAGAAGTGTATACAATATAAAATAAGTCAACTCTTGAGAATAATTGAAAAAAATCAAAAAGTGTATGCAAGATAAAATAAAATCAGAATGTAGAGGACTTTAGTTTGGGAAAGGAGAAATATCAAAAAATTTAAAACAGTACAGGATGGAATAAAAGAATAGAGAAAAAGTGTAGGAGACACCCATATATATCCATCAGATGAGTGGTCTAAGACATTGAGATTGTGCTCAATAGAATAAGGGAAAAGCTAGTAGGAAAGGCACATAATATCCATCAATCAGGTAGGCGGATCTAAATCGATAAGTTTTCAAAGGTTTAGAAAACTTGGTTATGCGTTCACACTTGAGCTTTAGAATTTAAGATGCTAAATCATTGAAAGTTTTATTTATTTTTTTAATGAGGTTGTATGTTTGAAAATGTGCACGTCCTCTTTTACATTTTATGCATGCGTTGGATGATAGGAATGACCTTGCAATGGTGGATAGTGTTTGATTTTGTTGGAAAATGCATCAAATCCTTGTGGTTGATCCTTGATGGGTACATGGTGGGAGTAAATCCAACCTGTTGAAATTAATTTTTGTTGCCATAGGCTCATGTTATGTAGATGTATTCATGTGCCTAATTTTGCTAGTGATGGGGAATGTATGGATGAACGTGTCCCGCATGTATATATTAAGCATGATGTATGCTTTGGGAAGAAATGGGTAGAGTGGAATGGGGCATGCACATGAATAAAGGCAAGGATTCAGCCCATGCACCAGACCCATAAAGCATGTTATAAATGGAAATCTAGTTGATTTTCATCTCATAAGAAACTTGTTTCATACAAGGCTTGAAGCCTTTCCGTGATCAAATCCTCATACGCACCGTTGTACCTTTATTTATGGGTACAAGGAGATGATAATATCTTTTTATATCATCCGTTGCTCATGAGTTTCATTGTGAATGATTTCATTTCTACATCAATACTTGTTAGAATATCAGTCACATTAACCTAAAATGTTGCAACAACATGCGCACGACCCAAGCACATCAATTTATTGCATATCATCATTTTATCCCTTACATGCAAAATATATGTGACATAGCTCTTGAAGATAAAAAGTAGGTGTTGTAGCAAGATATGAGCGCATGATTCATGAGGAGGATCCTTGTAGTTGAATAGATGAGAGGATGTGATCTAGTTTACATATAGTATAAGACGTTATAGAAAATGCTTCATCCATGTGCAAAGTATAAGTTCGATATTATTGGCTCACATGAATGAATACTAGTTAAGTAATTGTGATTTCAATGACGTTTTCACATGATGGTAGAACTATATATCGTCATGCATGGTTGAAGATAAAAAGGGTTACATGGCCGCAAGCCATACGCATGAACCCTTGGAATACTTGACGGTTTTGGTGGTTTGATCATATAATGCATGCAAATTTCCATGATTTACGTGGAACATGATCGATTTTGACTAATCCATCTGTCAGGATTGTTGGGCCCGAGATTTGGTTGTGAGAAATAGGGGGAAACGTTCCTTCTTTTCTTTTCTTATTTTCCGAAATATGCATGATAGGCTTTAAAGTGATTTTTCCTGGCTTCATTCTTCCTGGATGATTTTGTAATGAGTTATTTTAAAATTATCGTAAAACTACATATGATTTGTTTCAAAGTAATGTCTAGTTTTTTTTAAAGGTAAATTGACAAATTTTGGTTTTTGTCTTAAACGTAGTTTTGAAAAGAAATAGACCTCCTACGTTCTTCAAAAGTTATAGCATGTGTTATCTTTGAATACTGAGAATTTTAGAAGTAAACGGTACCTATTAAATATAGGTTTGGGATTTCTAAAAGGAACCATGTTCCCAAATGTGTTTTGGAGAGTTTGGATATACCTGTAGCAACGACAGAATTTAAAAGATATAATTTTGCAAATCATTAGTATAGTTCTGAAATGAGGTTTTGTGAAAGATGATACCTTGCATGTACATTTTTTTGTTAGCCAAAGTGCCTGGTAGGCCTATGACAAGGGGTTGTATGGGTTGACCTCCCGACCTCTAACTGCTAAATGGTAGAATGGTATCCAATGCTTGATAGTGCTAAACTTATCAATTGGTGGGAGAGACCATTGTAGGTGACTCAGGACATCCTTTTGAAATAGGCCTAAGGCCCCATGAGGATAAGGTTGAGGCCCCTTTAGGATAGCAAATGGGGCACAATTCAATGATCTGGTCATGAGTATAACATTCTCACTAGATTTCTATTTTTGACTTTTGGTGAATCGTTTGATGATTCTATGTGAGAGAAACTTAGATGATCCATAGATGAGAACTCATGGCCAATTGGCAGATGAATTGCTAAGGTGTCGCTATGCATGAAATATGGTCAGCTGTAAGTGTTGATGCCGTTGTTTTATCAACATGATTATTTTTATGATTTAACAATAGTAATTTATGTGTATGATAAATTGAAGTAATTGCATAGTAAATTCATGATATATGAATGCTTGAAAATGCCTAAAATTGCATTGTATGAACGACTATGGTAAGTTAGCCATGAGATTTCATTGAATTGAAAATATGTTTTTCAAAGCACATGCATATTAGATGCCCTGATTTTGATTTTGTGTGTGTAGGATTATTTACTAGATCTAGTGTATACTCAAAGAAAAATTTTAAGCATGCATATCTACTGGTTAAGATGTAGAAGGAAAGCAAGGAAGATTTAGATTCATACGTGAGAAGACAATGTGAGAAGCTATGTGGCATAATGATACTTTTATTTTACTATATTGTAGACTATTCATGTAACAAGGCCATTGGTGCCAAACTTTCATTTTAATGATGGTTATTATAGCGAATGGTTGTGACTGATTTATAGTGGAAAATTTTGTTATTTAAGATAAAATATATTCAAAACAGCTTAGATGTGAGCTTGTATTTCAAAAAATCAAGTAAACAAATGAAGAATACACTTGGGGATTTTATAAGTCAATGTTTTCTACTTTTTAGAAGTGTTTTAAAAAATAGGGATATCCCACCTTTGAAAAAAAAATATTTGAGTACAAACATTATTTTAAAACCCAGCTTGCCACATGAAGCCCCACTTTTAAGCTTGTAGGTAACATGTTTAACTTTCTTTTCTTTTGCAATATCCATGTAATCAAAGAATTTATTGACTTCAAGAAGCCAACTGAGAAAATTTTGAATATGTAAATACCCATTGAAGGAAGGTAAATCAATCTTCATATTATCATGTGCATCATAACCTAGATAGTTTTGATTGCATCTAGCATCACCATCTCCTCCAAGAATAATATCGTTGAGTTCTTCTTCACTAGAATCTTCCATATAGGTTTGAGTCCTATATGGTTGTCATGGTATGTTACCAACACAAGGGCATCATGGGCCTCATCATTGACGGGAAACCTATTATTATCACAAGCTTGAATAAGCTCCAAAGCTTGTGTCAATCACATAATTGTTACTTGCATCTCTTTCATAGATTGTTGATTTGTTTGTCAAAAAGCTTCATATGCTACTACAATCATGGCTTGATCTCCACAAACATCATCATTGGAGTTGTGATTTCTCTATCCATTACTAGCCATATAACTAATTAAAGATATGGCTCCAATACCAAATAATGTAGCACATTAAAAATAAAAATAAAAAAAATCAGGCAATGGATATTATGTTCTACCTTAAACCTTAAATCCCCAGTACAAAATAAACCTTAAGCCCATAAGGAAAAGATAATGAAACACCTCACCATTGTGTGGTTTAGTGGGTTTAAGCTTTAGGATCTTGTGATTGTAGGTGATTTTATTTAAAAACTTGAAATTTGTGGTTTTGATGTAATGCTGGGGAGATTTTGATCATTTTGAAATCCTCTTGAAAGTGCCATCTCTCATATATCATTATGCAATAAGAAATTTGGTGTTTACATTTTCCCTTCCTCAAGAGTTTGATGGTCAAGGACTACAAAGCCTAATTTTGACACCAAAAATGATTTTTGAGAGCCCATGGATGCCCTTCTTAGATAGAGGACACTTATATGAAAAATGAAAGTTGAATGCTTGAGAACGTGAAACTTCATTGTTTTGGTTAGTGAGTAAGTGACAAAGTGCCCTAGAAAATAAGATGATTGCATTTCAACATGCCTTTGTCTTTTGGAGAAGATGATGGAATTTTGGCTCTAGGAATGTGGCTTGGTGGGCATTTGAAATTATGATGTTGGGATTTTGCAAAAAGGAATGGTCAAATAAAAGAGATCCATGGCAGAATTAACAAAAATTGCTGGTTAAATTGATGATTGGATTGATGAGATTTATGAAAATTTATAATCAAATCAATGAGATCCTCTGATTTGGTGAAAATTGATCAGAATGTTAGGATCCTTTGAATTGACATTTAGATTGACGAAGGTTGTTGAAATGGATGTTTTGCATTGACTGGATTTATTGATTTGGTATAATCACATTGATGGATTCCATTTCAATTGATTACAAGATCAATGAGATCCAGTAATTTGGTGATTAGATATATGAGATTCATGATATTAATGGCTGGAATCAATAGGATCCAAAGATTTGATGATGGAATCAATGGGATCCATTGCAATTGATGACCAACTCACCGAGATGTCCTAATTTGATGATTGAATTGACTAGATCCGTGAAAATTAATGAACATATTAATGAGATCCACGGATTTAATCAAAATTGATGACTATATTGATGATCATGTACTACCCCCGTTTTGCCTCTGCACGGGTCCTCTCTTCTCGCTCTTTTAACACTTTAGCGAGCTAGTTTTTGTTCTTCTCTCCCTCTCTTCCCCCAACTTCCCTGCCGCATTTTGCCTTTGCACGATTCCTCTCTCTCTCAAGTGTCCGAAATCTCAGGAGAAAGATCCGAACCCAATGATTAGCCTGATAATTCCTTGTTTGGGAAAAGCGTGGGAACGATGAAGCTGTTGCGAAAGCTCCGTTTCATGGTTCTAAATCAACGTGGGTTTTTACCTTCTAAAGAATCTCTGAAGAAGTCATCGTTGGTATATTTTTCTCTTTCTTTTGAGAGCTTATCCTTTACTTCTATGTTTTATCTGATGGTTCTTTCTTTGTGTTTCACATTTACTGTGATTGTTGAAGGAATTGAACATATTTGATATGTTTTTACTGGTTTTTTCTGTTTAGGTTCCACTTGTTGTTTTTTAGGCGTTGAGCTTGAACGTTTCCTGCATTTGGAGGGCCTTAAGCTTAGACCAGGGATTTTGTCAAGGGAGGGCGTTCTCTTATCGTTAGTAACAGAAAGCGCTTTGCGGCCTCTGCTGATCCACTGCTTTCCTTAAAAGCCGAATGATTCAAGAAAATTTTCAGTTACGAAGCAAATTTGAGAGTATGATCTCCAAATTCCATCTCTAGTTCTCTCTTTTCTCCTTATTATGCTTTTGTTTCAATGCCCTCTTAGAATATCTGACTCATGTTTTGTCTGTATATTCTCTAGTTCAAACCTTTTAAGACTTCGTGATGGAAGAAGAGAAAATTGCACCTTTGCGATAGAAAATGAAACACGTCGGAGTCCAGCAGAATAAGTACAGTTTCTATTGGAAGTGTTTTGGATTTCGAAGAAACAAATTTTTGGAGTGTGAAGTGAATTTCACACCGGTTTTTGGGACAAAAAGCTTTACATCCAGCAATAAGTTTCCTATTATTGATTGCCAACTTGACATGAGCATTCTGCAGTTACAGAGTTTGATTTGGCAACAAATTGGCAGGGCAAAATTTTTAGAAAATTTGGCAAATAACTTGAGTTTTGGCCAATCATTCATAAAGTATGTGTATTATGTACCAAATTCTTGTTTTTTTAGTAACTTTGCATCTGTGGGCATAAAAAGTTGCAACTTCTTTTCAAAAGAAGATTCAGTTGTTCAGAATTTTAATAACTATGGTCATAGTAAATTGAACCAATGGCGGCTTCAGAAAAATTCATCAATTCAGAAACTTGTTACCTTTGCTAGTGGGTCAACGTCTACCATTAAATTGTGAGCCACCAAGAATGCACATTAATTTTGAATGATTATCTATAAGGTTGCTATACCATGTTTATATCATGTGGTAATCTGGACCACACATATTACAAGCTATCAATGTATCATTCACTTGATGAGTAACAGAGGTGCAACAACACTAAACATTAGTATTAGTTTTCAGCAATAAGAGTGAGCACTACAGATTAACAAATTCATTAAGTAGTATCTGCAACTAAATTGGAAATTGAGGAGTTGTTGGACAAGAAGAGTGAGAAGCTGGACACCTAAACTGTTAGTTGTTACTGAACAAGCTTCAAAGGAGAACTCTTGAGGTTCGGTTAAAGAGCCTCAGTTTTTCATCTCCCAAGTTAGTAATAGTCAGTAATGAGAAACCAAATGGAGACAAGTAGAGCTTTCCATAACATATGAATAACCTAGACCAATGCTACAAGCTGTCTTGTAGTTTTCCAAATACAAGGATTCTCTCAGCGAATATCAGACTTCAGTAATTCCACGTAGATTTTCATTCCCAAGATTTTATGCCAGGCATGCGCTTCTGCAAATCTTGAATCTTAGCTTATTATGTTTCCTTTTGATATTTTCATTCTAGCATTCAAATAGAAGTGATGAAATTTTCCAGAGTTTTTATCTAATGAACTAATCATGACCATGGTACTCTCCATTGAAAATCTCAATAGAGGATCTTGTTGTACGGGTTGATACCAGCAAGCTTCTCGTCTCAACAAATACCTGGGTATCCATTTGCGGTAATGCATGCACTTGTGTGTTATGCATTTATATGTCATGAATGAAGAGTAACATATGTTTATTCAAGTTAATGCGTATAGTCCATATGAGTTACCACACTCCTACGTAGATGTTTGGATATACACATGTAGCGGCTATGGTATATATTTGTGGCGGATGTTGGTTTATCACGTAAAGCAAACTGTCATTCAGTATGCATGAGGATATTTAAAATGTAAGAGTCAACGAATTAGCTAAACTTTCATATATGTGTCTTTGCATTTCTTAGTGGATGAACACTACAAGGTTCGGTAGAATTTGTAAATAGCTGTCTCTGACTTTCACAAAGTAACTGCTTTAACTATTATATGTTTAGAATATACTTTATCTTCTAACCAATATATGTGTCTGTGTTAGGGATATAAGAAACACAAAGCAACAGGTGATAAACAGTCTCCTAACGTACAAATAAAACATCTATTTCACTCAAAGAACAAGAAAAAGAATAAAAAGAACTTTTTATGCTTCATGTCATAGCCATTGTGTTGCATCATCTGCTGATCTGTCTGCTGGCAAAATTTTGGGCAAATATTATGCCAATTTGTTTACAACCGCAGTAAAAAGGAACTGAGAATTCTCGCATCAATTAGTGCAGCTTAGCTGACATGATGACTATCATATAATTATGACTGTGAATTTACCTACAACTTGACAGCACTTCAGCTTGTAAGACTTAGAGGCACTTGCCACTATATTTTCCAGAACACATGGTGCATGGATCCTTGTAGCCCATATAAAGAATTAAACTTTCATTCAGTTATGATTTGCTGACTTTATAGAGAATACTTTTCTGTTCTTTGTCAACCATGCTATCCATGTTTCATTTCAAGAACATTTCGAGTTGAGAAGATCCACTTATTAGACTTTCTTTTTTCCACCAACCGCCAAACATAATGGCTGGTCAGATCTTTCTAATGAATACTCCTATACAACGACAGTATCACTTACCATACAAGGGCCTTTTGGAGAAGATATGTGGTATAATGAATCTATCAAATTTCCCACATACATGGCTCGAATTGTATCCATGCAAAAAACCAAGCCAAGCTCTTGGAGCACCAAAACAACCAGCTAAAAAACTATTATTGAGGCAACTTCAATAATTTGCTCTTGAGAAGTATTTTGCTTATTTTCAAAGCATCTTTTTCTAAGCCTCTTGATGTGTTGCGTATTAGTCATTATTAGGTATGGATATCATGTATATGTGTTGGTTCTGCACGTCAGTGGTTCAAAATTCTACTACCTAAAAAGCAAGGAACTCCTATTAGAATTGGCCCGATCAACTGTACACTCTCAAAGATGCTATAGTTAGGCTCCGAGCATTTATTGATCTTTCCAGAGTATAGGAAGAGGATGGCGATCAATTACTCGTCGCAATCACTTCAATCATATTCATGGAGATGCATGTCCATTACCCAGTCCAAACCTTGAGATTCACATTCAAAGCAAGGGTATTTTGTAATTGTGACTCTCTCTACAAGCCCTTTAACTGTTTGTTATTAGTGATGTCCCTTTTATCAATTTATAAGGTGCTATTAATTATGGCTAGGCTTAAAAAAAAATTATTTTAAGTTCTTGTCCTGCATGCTGCTTTTTTGGAAAGCTCAGCTAAGGCTTTTCCTCAAGGTGTTATATGGTAATGGTTGGATCTTGAACCCGGTCAATTTAAGGTATTAGACCGGTCTATATGAGCCTTGCCAATCAGCTCCTATGTTGTTAGAGAAATCCACGGTACAAGCCGAACTGTATTCATCTACATTCAGTATGTAAAGCAGCATTATAACAATTGAATATTATGCTTCAATGGATTTCTGTTGGTCATACATAATAGTTTGTTGAGTATGGCTAGTGAGTTCTAGGGACTTTCCACTGTAGCCACCTGTTTCTCCATATATCCCTTTACTGGTACCCTACTTAGACCTGTTCCCTGGCAGGATGGTCCCTGAAGCCATAAATTCTCAGCTTGAAACAAGTTGCAGTGACAACATAACCAATTTTGCAACAAATGTCCCATCGTTATATCATTCTCATGCTGCCTTATCATTTTCGATTATTTATTTCTATAATTGCCGATGCCCGTGAAAGACACTCGTTAAACCAACATACAGCTTAGACATTCCAGGTCTACAGCAGTGTAGTAGGTGCAAGGCCTTTACATGCCAATAAAGGCCACTATTGGCATCATATTAGTCACCTAACACTGTATATTCACCAACAGACAATGGTGCTTGAAGTAGAAGACTTAGCTTCATATAGTCAACAATTAGAACATAAATTTTGCCACAATTTTTGCACTCTTTTTATCAATCTATGCTTCAATTATTTTTATTAGATATGTATTAACATATGGCTGTAGTAGTTATTAGTCATTTCAGGTCATTGAACTACAATCAAACATTGTGAACTGTGTGAGAGATTTGGAATGTCTCAACATGAGGTATGTTTAGGTTATGTAAATGAGTGAACTTCTTCCTTCAATTCCTCTTGATCTGATCTCCATACTCTAGGAAGCTTTCTTCCATCAACAAACAAGGAAGCTTTCTTGTCCAACTAATTATATTTTTTTGTACTAATTATAGTTTTTTGTCATAAAATTGAGAAAGAAATTAAAACCTAGAAATAACTCAAAGATGAAAAAGTGATTGCTGTACCACTCTAAATTTCAGTCACGATGTCATTTCTTCCAATGTTAATCTCATGCTTGTTTCTCAGCACATCTTTAATATCTTTTTATATATGTTTACGGGTACTTATGAGGTTTTCTCTTAATATTGTACTTTGGTTGAAGTCTAAGACCAAAGTGAATATGGACAGGAGCCTGTCTAGGATATGCATTAGCTATACCATGATAATTGTATATTTTCTTGTTAATTTCTTATTGGATGCATGTTGCTAATGCCTTATAGTATTATAAAAACATATTTTATAATCATTTAATTAATGACGAATTTGCAATTTATGTTAGTCATGAATCCAAATAATCCAAATGCATTATGATCGTGTTTGTACAAGTTTTGAAATCAACTATAGGAGAAAATTATATATTGGTGGAAATATCGCCACTATGTGGTAATATGTTATTGCTTGTTATAAAAAACTCCTCTTGGAGGACAAAATCGTTGCTATATATTGAAATAAATGAACCCCCGCCCCCACAAATGGCATTATTTGTTCTCCTTTGTATTCATTTCTGAATGAAAAAACCATTGTTATTGTCCGCTTTGAATTTTGCATTCACGCATGGTGTGGTTGCACAATCATACAAAGGAAACAAGAGAGCTTATTTTCCATGGAGAAAGGGATTTTGTATTTATCAAGTGATTGTGGGATATATTCCTCTCGTTATTAAGTGATGCATTTACATTTGCAATTATTTGTGGTTGTTGATTACATTCATTTGACAACTGAATATACACAAACAACCTTTGTCTATTGAATGCATATAAACAAACTTTGGTGACTAGACATATGCAGATACATAAGAAAAAGACCTCAATTAGAGGCCAACTAAGTATGACCTAGGACAATAATTAATAGTTTCAATGATCTTCATTGATTGGCTTGGATCAGTTTTAAAACATGATTAGCTTTTCAACTCTGTTTTATGACACCAGCTGGTTGATAATTGATGCGTGCATGTCTTCTGGCGCAACGGTAAAAGTTGTCGTCATGTGACCTTGAGGTCATGGGTTTAAGGCGTGGAAATAGTCTCTTGCAAAATGCAAGGTAAGGCTGTGTACTTTAGGCCCTTGTGGTTCGCTCCTTCGCCGGACCCCGCATAGGTGGGAGCTTCGTGCACCGGGGCTGCCCTTTTTGATGTCTTCTCAAGTATCACATAGACTTGATAAGACTGTGTGGCCTTTGAAGCCTTTATGTTTAGTATTATGTGTAGTATCAACAAATTCTCTCTTTGATCATTTAGGCATATGTAGTGTTAAAGTAGCCTCTAGTAACATAGCAATTCCCCTTTGTGTGTATGTAACATATTCATTAAAGTATTGGGTATAGATATTGCATCCATTTAGCCATTCGATTTTAAAGGAGAACACATGTATTTTACATTGACTAGTCAACATTAGGAGGACGCAAGGCTTAACTGTTGACAAGTTGACAAGTGATGTGTCTTCTAAAGTATCACATGGACTCAATAAGAGTATGTCGCCTTTAAATCTACTTTGTCTAAGAATAGGTGTAGCATTAATAAGGTCTCTCTTTGATCGTTTAGGCATATGTAGCTTTATTATAGTTCAAGTGCATAGTGATGTCTTTTTGTATAAATTTTTCATCCCTTTAGCTGTTCAATGTTGGAGGAGAATACATGTGTTGTCATTGAAAGATCAATATTAAGAAGGAATGAGTCCTAACTCAGTCGAAGTCACAACATGTCTTTTGCAAACACAGTAAGTTATATGTGATTAGGATTTTTACTGTTGAGGGTTTTTTATTTGATAACCCTTTCAATTAAGATCCGTTGTCATTTTGGGGCTATTCTAACTAATGGGATCCATCAGGTTAGAGTCCTTGATTTTTGAAACTCTTTAAGCTTGTGAGGCATGTTTGACTAGAGTCCTTAATTTCTAGAACTTTCATTTGCAGGGCCACCTAGCCAATGTTATTGATTTCTATAACTCTTCAAACTATTTGACCTATACTGCTATAGTCCATGTTTTAGGAGACTTCTAGCTGTGGGCCCATTTTGCTAGACTTCTTGATTTTTGAGACTATTCAAACTACAACACCCATTGGGCTAGAATCTTTGATTTGTGGGACTTTTCGAGCTACATGGCTCATTTAGCTAGAGTCTTTGATTTATGGGACTCTTCAACTGCATGGCTCGTTTCACTAGAGTCTTTGATTTATGGGACTCTTTAGTTGCAGGGCCCATTTGGCTAGAGTCCTTAATTTATGGGGACTCTTTGAGCTAGCAGGGACCTATTTGCTAGAGTCCTTGATTTGTGACTCTTCTTAGGAATCTAAGGTCACCAGTGATCTTTCATAAGTAAGGAGTCTCAAGCTATAGGAATCTGATTGGGTTTAGGAGTCCTGATTAGAGGGACCCACTTGTGTCTTTTGCTAACTTTATAGAGTAACAAGTTTCTGAGTTAGTTTAGAATGGCCGTGAAAGGAAAGTGGGCGCCTAGTTCTCAATGTCAACTTGGGCCTACACATTTCAAAACTTGTAAACTGGCTTGTTTCAGAAGTCCAAAAGGTAGGAGACTTTGAGTTGTTTTGTCATTCTGATGGGACATATGAGGGAGTGAAAAATGGATGCCTAGTTCTAGATATCAATTGGGGCCTGCTTGTTGGCTCTTTTTTAATCTTTTTTCTCTTGGAATTTGTAAAGACTCTTGCTTCTTGACCTTAATTGGGGCCACTTGGGATTGATATGTTTAGGAGTTTTCAGAGTCTAAGTCATACGTTTAGGACTCTTTACTTACAGGAGAATGGGTCTTAGTCTTGCTTATCAATTAGGGTCTGCTAAGACGAGGGATAATGCAAGTGTTTTGGGTACTAATATAGTCCTACCTGGCCTTTTTTTTAATTTTTTGAAGTATAAGCAAAGCAAGTGGGTGCATAGTTTAGTTGAGAATGGACCCCACTTTGCTTACCTTGCCTTTTAGGTCAAGTCTATGAGTCTTTGTCCCCCAGAAAGTTTGATCTTTCCAAGAACAATGTTCATTCATTGTATTTGGATAGGCACTTAAGATTAGTGAGAAACACGACCCATTTAGGCTTCTTAATTACTTCTTACCAAGAAAAAGCAGGTGCCCGGTCTGGGTTGATGAATAGGGCCTGCTTATTTCAAGGTTATCTCAGAAGTCCAAGAGCTTTCTTTTCTCTTTTTGGAAAGTTTTTACTTCTTTAGAAACTATACTTGGACAACACATCTGGACAAGAGAAGGGCTCCCCAGTTTAGCCAGAAATGGGGCCACTTGTTCCATTTTGATTCACCTAAACATCTTTCTCTGAGAGTTTATTGTGGAGTTCTGGTTGTGCAACGAATCTGGACAAGGGGAGATTGGCTCCTAGGTCAGGTAGAAATGGGACCCAATTTAGCAAATGCAGATAGGTACCCCGTCTTCGATGTCGATGGGGCCTGTTCTTGGCATCTTTCTAAAAGAGAAGGTCGGACAAATTCTTCAAAGCGTGACGAGTGCTACCTCATAATAGGAAATTTGCTAAGCAAAGGTCTATGTCACAAGGTATGGTGAGCGCTACCTGAAGTGAGAGTAGGACTCAAGGCTAGAGAAGATGAGAGGAAGGGTGAGATCACCTTTACAGATGCTTGAATAGATTCAACAACAGTTTCTTTCTCAAAAATGGCAGGTTTCTCTCTCTCTCTCTCTTCCTATGCTTTTCTCTTCTTTCTAAGAACCAAAGGCGGGTATTTATAGGTTTCTTAGAATAGGGAGTTATGAGAGGTTTTATAGTAGTTGGGTGATGTCAAAAGAGGAATCGAGAGAAAGAAGGACATGGTGAAAGAGACGAAAAAGAAACGTGGGGGAGAGAGGGAGAGCACTGCAATGATGGGTCCCACTCCTCCCTAAGAGAGAGATAAAGAGGCTTGAGAGTAAAAGAGAGTCACGAGAAGTGGGCACCTAGAGAGAGAGAGTCGGTACGATCGGAATCAATTACGTTCCCAGTTCATGTTGGGCTGCCAAGGTGGCATCCTTTCTTGACTCTTGTATTTGAAGAAATGGAGTTTTCTGGTAGAAATCCCTGTGTTGAAGGACTTTAAACGTTAGGGCCCGTTTGTTTTCCTTTTCTAAGTTTTTTTTTTTTTCTTTTCTTATGGAACTTTGTTAAGAGAGTCTTAAACATGGTGAAGGCTCTTTGGGTTATTTTCTTTTGTTTAGTGAATGGGTCCCATTGTTTGAACCAAGTGGATCCTAATTGTTGGTGTTCAAAACATCTTGGTAACCTTTTAAAGAAAATAAGATTAAAGGATCATCTCTCTCCTCGAGAGTCTTAAGCATTAGAGAAGCCCTCATGGGGCATTATTTCTTCTTTAGGAATAATTAAAATGGGTCCCAATTTTGTAGATTAAGTGGGCGTCATTTAGAAGACTCTTGTAAAAAAATTTCTTTGGGAGAGTTTTGAAGGTTTTTGAATATATGAGCTCCTATATGGGGCATTTCCTTTTGTCATTAATGGATCCTTCTTGTAAAACAAAGTGGATCCCATTTACATATTGTTTAAAGCTTGAGAAATCCTCTCGAAACAGACACATGAAGGATTCTATCCGGGGATTCCTAAACATTAGGATAAGGCCAATGGGGCATTTTTTATTCCTTTTGGTTGAGAATGGGTCCCATTCTAAGGTTGCCTAGGATATGATATAAGTATAGGTTCTACTTTTAGGATTGGTGGGTTTCATATCAAAGGATTACTAAGGTAGGGTTCTTCCAGTCTTTTTAAGGATTGGATTCCTTTGGGAGAAATCCTAAATGTTTTTTAATTGTGAAAATTTCCCGACGGGTGTTTTCCATTCAGAGTGACAATGGGTCCATACATGAGTAAGGTGGGTCCATTTTGGGTTATTTATGAAATTGTTAGGAGTAAACTCACTCTGGGAGCATCCTAAATTTTTTAAAACTCAAAGGTATTTTCTATCAAGGTATTAGAATTGGACCAATATTTGTTATCAAGGTGGGTCCTTCTTCAAGGAATCTTAAGAGCAAGGGTCTAACAACTACTTGGATATCATTCTCCTTGAGAGAATCCTAAGCCATTTTGAACTTAAGATAGCCCCAATTGGACATTTTCTTTTTGTGCTAAAATGGGTCTCACTTCACAAGCAAAGCAGGCGCCATTCTAAAATTTTTGGGTTATCCTAGAAGACCCTTTACAACAAAGGAAATTTGGGAGCTGAAAACCATTAAAGGCTCTCTTCTAGGGAGTCCTATTATTTTTTGTAACAATGAGCTTCTCATGAGCCTTTTTATTAAATGGGACTCCACGTTGTTTGAATCAAGTAGGCCTCGTTTAGATGTTTTGAAAACATGGGAGACCTACTGTTCATAGACTTAAAGGACTCACCTTGGAGAACCTGATGTATTTGAAAGAGCCCCTATATGGGGCGTTTTTTATAGATTGGTTCCCACTTATTTAAACCAAGTGGACCCCATTCCAAGTTGTTATAGAGTTTCAAAAACGTGTTAGATAAACTTTAGAAAACCTAGTTTGAACCTTATCTCAAGATTTTATTATTTTTTCTTTAACATTGTGGGCTCCATGGGGGCATCTTTCTTTCAAAACGTTGAGATTGGGTCCCACACTTGCAACCAAGGTGGGTTCCAATTTTAGTTTCTTAGTTAACCCCTCGGAAACAAAGATATTTTGGGAGTAGAACATTAAGGACTTTCTTTGGGAGAGTCCTAATACTTTCTAGACTAAGAGGCCCTCACATGGGGCATTTTCTTTTCTAAAAGTGATGGATCCCACTTATAGGCAAGTGGGTCACATTCTGGGTTGTCTAGGAGAGTTCTAGGGATAGTGGAGATTTCAGAGAATTCGTTCAAAGATAAACAACTCACAAAGAACTAAATACAACAGAATCTATCTTCAAGAGTGTCTTAAATTATTTCATACATGAATAGACCCTATTGGGGCATTTTTATTTGAAAGAGAAAAGAGGGGTGTTTTGTTATTTAAGTAAATGACAGTATTATTTTAATTTCATTTACTTAAGACATTATGATGTAAATAAGGAAATACCCCAATTTGAGCTTAATAAAAATGTTCCAATACCTAATTCCAAGAGGCAAAAAAGTCAACCCTTGGCTCTTAGTACAAAATTTAATTTTTGGAACTTAGGTCAAATTCCTACAACTAGAAGGGGAGCCTTACTGCAATAGTAGAGTTGTTGTCGTGTGACCAAGAGGTCATGGGTTCAAGGCATGAAAATAGTCATTTGCAAAATGCAAGATAAGGCTACGCACTATTGACCATTGTGGTCCACCTCTTCTTCGAAACACGGGAGCTTCGTGCATTGAGGCTGCCCTTTTTAGGTCAAATTCCTACAACTTTAATGCAAAGGGTATTTCTTTGATTTTAGATGTTAAAAAAATTTCTAATATGACATTTTATTGCTAAAAAGCAATAGTTTAGTGAGAAAACTCCAAGTTTATGTCCTTTAAAAAGTAGTTTTGTTAGCCAGTGGTATTGTTGTAATTTTATAAAAAAAAATTGATCACCATATAGTACATCTAAATTTGCTTATTTTCTTTGAAATTTTGTAATATTGGTTTAATGCACTTTAGAATTTCAAAGCAGTCTGAAGGGCCCTTTGAACACTCTATTACACATTCACATATATAAAGTCCATGGTTGAAACTATATTTATTGATTATTGAAAGTGTGAATTTTGATGCCAACAGATGCCCCTTGAATTTGTTGAGGGTTATTAGAAACTTGGAGAAAATTCAATAATAGCTTTCACTGGATTATCCCATTCGTCAACAAGCGGGCAATGGCCCTTTGTTCGTTAGAAATTATTTGCAACAATAACTCGAGAAAGGTAGATTCCATACAACAATTGAACCGAGGGTTAGTTTCCACTCACGAATTTGTTCGCAATCGAATCGTGGGTCTTTGCTCCATAGAATATGCAACCCATTGATCAACCGTTTAAGTCTCAAAGAAAGTAACAGGAGCTTCTATAGTTAGGATGACACTTTGGGAATTAGGGTTTGACGTGCCCTAAAAGCGGGTGATCTAATTAACCTGATTGGAAGTTCTAAGGTATGATATGCTCTTGGTAAAATAAGTTACTACGTGGGACTAGTTATGTTGTTGAGCCTTATAGCCTTGCCGAGATAGTGCACAAGGTTCAGCAAAATGAAGCCTGTAGAGCCCTAGCTTGAGGCTACGGTAGAGTTGATGAGGGATGAGAAGTTAGTTGTGGGATAGAGGTTGAGCGAATTTTGGCCTGTCATCAGGCCCTTACTGATTAGACTGTTTCATCAAAGTAGAGGATAGTAGAGCTAGAGAAGGAACTAACCATAGAAAAGGACCACTTAAGTGTATTCTCTCATCGCATCCAGGAGGTTGAATCATCAATTATTGAGGCACAAGCATCCAACACTAGCTTGGAAGACCAGATAACTATTGATGAGAGCAAGCTGGATGCAATCATTGCAGAGCTAATCGGGGTCAAAGCATAGGCGTCGATCGTGGCACAATAGTTGGATCATTGAAGAACAAGATTATGAAGTGCTAGAACATCCTAACCAGGTTCAAGTTTTGACTTCTCTTTATATTTTTATTTTCTTATTTTACTTCGATATGCAATGTAGCCATTATCGTCATTTCTCTCTTTAATGAAAAGTAACTCTGTTTTTTTCTTTTAGACAATGCATTTGGAATTTTACATTGGGCCTTGCAGTTTACACTAGTATGGTATGGACAGGTGTTATTTGCTGCAATGAATGTCCACATGGGGTCTTGTAGTTTATACTCGTACACACATGACGAACTTGAGTTAGGCAAAATATCCTTTAAGGAAACACCCTTTGATATGCTACATTGACAAGCCCCATGGGAGAATACTTTGTTAACCATGTAACAACCTTTTCACTTAGGTTCAAATTTGCCCCTAGATCGACGGGATACCACAATAGGTCTTTTGACCGCACGTAAAAAAAGGATCTTTGCTGGACATTCTGATTAGAAGCTTTTGCCCAGCCAACTTGATATATCTTTAGATTTTGCTGTGCTTAGATCTTCCAGTTTAGCAAAGCGGATAGCTGCATATTTGTCTTCGGTTAGGTGGCATTACATTGATACTCGAATGGATTGTATCCGTATATCCAAAGTAAATACTGCTTCACTCTCGAAGATTAGGGAATACAGAGTTTCCCTGTTTGATGTTTGGTATGATATCCGATAAGCCCATATTGCTTCACCTAACCTTTGTGACAGTCCTTACTTTTTGATACTACCTTAGAGATGTTCTTACATAATGATTTATTTAATGCCTCTATAAGTCTGTTTGCTCTAGGATTGTAACCAGTGAAGAAGTGGGGCTTTGTTCTCCTGTAATACACTTCTGATCAAAATAGTTTTATCAATTTCATTAAGTACTTGAAAAATAAATTCCTTAAAACAGTGTTCTTGAGTGGAGTTCTATTGTCTAAAATGATTCTCCTTGGAACTCTGGATCGGTAAATGATGTGACTGCAGATGAATTCTACTATATCTTGCACTTACATTGCTTTTAGTGGTATAGCTTTAGCCCACTTGGAGAAGTAGTCCGTGGTGGCTAGGATAAATACATGTCTTGTAGATGAAGCCAGTGTAATCGATTCAATGATATTCATTCCTTCAGCATGGACTGCCCAAGAGGTAATGGTCAGATGCAGTAGTTCTTGTGGCTGGTGTATCATATTATCATGCATCTGACAGACCTTGTAGCTTAGTGCGAAATCCATAGCATGGAACACTATTGAAGGTGATATACATATATATATATATATATATATATCCCTATATTTAGAAGATTTTAGCCTTAAAAATTACTTAATTGTCATTGACTAGAATTAATTATACTATTTTGCAGGTCTAGGGTACTAATGAAAAAAATTTCAAAAAATATCAATTTTACCTATATAGCACTTTTGGAAACCAAGCTACATTATGGATCATGCATGCCTAAAATGAAGTCCTGGAGGCTTATATTAGGTGTCATTGTTAAAGTCAGAATGACCAAAAACCCCATGTACAACTTTTACTCAAATGATGGAGAAAAGGTAGCAAATTTTAATTCATGCACATTTGCATAAATTTTATCACCTTAAGAAGCTTATGGAAGAAGTTCATTTTACATATAATGGAATCATATACAATGAAAGCTTCTTACAAAGAAAAGAAAAATGGGGCTCATATGATGATTTTTTTTACTTATTTTCTCTCCTACTCAATCAAATGGAGAATATTAACCATTGATTGGATGTCTTATTTATACAAGATATTGAAGCACAATTGGTCCACATGAGCGTATGAAGATCTACAATAATCAAGGTCATTTATCCTATGGTAATTCAATCCAATGGTGGAGATAAAATGAAGTGTTAAGGAAGATCTAAATGAGAGTTCATCCATCCAAGCAAAGGTAACTATGATCTAAGGGTTAGGATTGAAGTGAAGCAAAGAAGGAAACCCTGGCCACCTTTCCTATGTCAAAAAGTCAACTCAAAACCCTAATGAAAGGAAGATCTCAAACATCCTCTCATCCAAGGGTCCTTACATTCTTAAGGTTTCTAAATTACTCTCTCTCTCTCTCACACACACACACACACACACACACACACACACGCAAACCCCCCCCCACCACATGTGCATTCCATGTCCCCTTCCTTAGGATTTTCTAAATATGAAAAACCTTAGATTCCTCAACCAATTTCTTATTTCTTTCACTTTTCCTCCATTAGAAAAAGACCACTTTCCTATTTTGATTCCACCTCTATTCCATTTATTGTTAAGCTACATCTTTCTTCTTTCTATTTATTTCTTTCCCTCACTTATTTCCTTCATCTCTTAGTCTTTTCTCTTCTTATTTCTTTTCTTCCCTATGTTATTCCCTTGCATCTCCATCCCACTTTCCCATAATTGAATTCCATGCCCCCCATCTGGCCCTTTATATCTAATTAAAATGGATTGATCTCTACCATTAAAGTTTCTTAACTCCCATGCCAGAAATATATAAATAGAGGTATTTGAATAAATTAATTATCTTTCAACTTTCTTTAAAGCTAAAGCCCAAACCTCGGAAAAACAGAGGGAGGAAGATCAACCTCATCCAAGCTCCTTTCAGGCTTTCATGGCTTAAATCCTTTGGAGATAAAGGTAGGGTCTCAACCTAAACTTCAATTCCTTTCTTGCTTATTTTCTTTTTCTTTTTCTTTCTCTACCATCTTCTATCTCTTCTATTCACCTTCTTCTTGTATGCATTTGTTTAGATTATGCTTACTTAGATAACTCATACATCATCCATGTAGTTGCACACATGATAGTTTTTTAGCTTAATTATGTTGCATTCATGTTAGATTGATGAGTAAATCGTGTTTCCTTAGGTTGTCTTTTACTTTGTAGATCAGGATTGTAGTATAGCTTTCCATTTAGCTTCTTTAATTTTTATGTTTTAATCACTTTTCTAATTTAAAAGTGGGTAGTTTTTTATTTTAATTTCATGTTTAGCATTATATTCTTTGCTTTTTAGTTTTAGAAACTTCCCATTTTCCTTTCCATACATCTTACAATTGTTTTAGGATTAATTTAGAACCATTTTAGAAACTAGTTGGATGGTAGAATCTTAGATTTAGCACTTCCCTAATTTAGAAATTCATGTTTAACTTGGTTTGACTTTCTAATTTCTACTACATACATTCCAAGATTAGTTTAGAAACTTCACAAATGTTAGCTTCTTAGATATAGAAAGCATTCCTCATTTAGAAATTCATGTATGATATCATACATTTAGATCACATGCATCTCACTTTCTAGTTTTGAATCATATGAAGACACACTTGCATGATTGCATGCATGTATCTTTTCATGCTAGGTGTGCATTCCTCATTAACTCCCATCTCTTAATCTCTCATCCTTACACTTTCCTTCATTCACTCATCCTCTCTTTCTACCTTTCCATGTCCATCCACTTTCTAATTTTAGATTTCATTCATTATTCCTCTTTCCCTCTTCCCTCTTCTATTTTTTATTTTTTATTTTTTTGTGAAGTTGGACTAAGGAAAAGGAAAGGATTTTTGTCTTTTTAAGGTATTAAGGATACTTTCTAATTTCTTGATAAAGGTTGAGGAAACATGCAAATCCATCCATAAGCCACCTAGGCTCCTAGCTAAGAGTTTTGTGTTGAAGGATAGGTATACACCATGTAACTATTTCTTGCTTCATCTCCTAAGGTTGGAATTGATGAGTTCTAAAACAAGGGCCACTATCTCCACTTTATTTTCTTATTCTTCCATTTCATATTTAAGGTAGGAAGCCTCCTATATGGTTCAATTTTCTTAAACATGAATGACTTCTAACTTCTTCTTTATCTAAACTTCGTAAAGTTACCCTCTTTCTTTTAATAGTTTCTAGCTTGGGGAAAATGTCATAACTTTTTTTACTTATATTTTTATAATCTCCTTTTCTTTATTGGGTGGTGATTGTTTAGGCAAGGTGCTAAGGCTTCTCTTGTCATGGTTGCATTCATACGCTATTTCTAAGGATCATTGGATGGGATTTGTCGATTGTAACATTTCAGGTTCAGGAGATGAGAAAAGCTTGGTAGTAATTTTAGTGTATTTTGGGTTGAAAAGAAGTGTATAAGCTACTGTTGAGTGACACAATATGTGGGCCTTGCACCAAAATTCAAGCCTGAATTGAAGGACCTTTATATGCTTTCTTTTAGTTGTTTATGTAACAAATCTTTGTAATTTTTTCATTTTCTTATTAATGAAAGAGCTCTCCTTTTCCTTTTCTTAGTTACTATGTTCCTTTAATTTGTAGTTAGTTGTATTTTAGATAGTTTCTTTAATTTTTTAGTTAGTTGTTATTTTAGATAGTTTCCTTAGTTGTAATTTTTGAAAGTTTTCTTCTCTAATAGTTGTAGTTTTAGAAAGTTATTTTAATTTCTAGTTAGTTGTACTTTTATAAAGTCATTAAATCTTGCTTTCTAATTTAGAGTTTCCTTTCTAGTTGCTTAGTTAGCTTAGTTGTTTCCTTTTTAATTAGTTACTTTTTTCCTTCTTTTATTTACTTGTTTTATGTTTTTACTTTCTTTATCTTTAGTTTTAATTAGAAAATGTCCTTCTCTTGAATACTTGGTTAGGTTAAAGTAAGATTACTTAAATTCAATTAACTCTATTGATTAAAGAGTTTTTGTAGAATCGACCTGTATTTGTTGATTCTATACTTTATAAAGCCATGCACTTGCAGTAATTATTATGAGACGTTAGAAGGCCAAGAGTACACAAGTGTTTCATATGTGAATGGAGTTTCGTGCTAGTTTTATGTGCCTTACAAACTCCAGAATAAACTTCTTGCAGAGCGTGCATCCCTTCTTCCTTAGACAAACATTTCAAAAATGTGCTGTTGAAAGATCTGTACAAAGTGTTGTTTATTACTGTGAACCGGGGTGCTCAATTGCCGAAAGCTCCACCCTTTCCCTGGGATTTTGAGGTGGTCTTTCGTTGATGATATAATCAAGCAATGGTTGTTGCAAGTCTAATGTTTCCTCCACCACTAAATAGTTGTCGTTCATAGTAGTTTCTTGATCGTTGTTGACTTGAGCAAGCGCTCTTTTTGGAAGGACCCTCATCCACAGACAAATACAACTATCTTATAATCGGTAAACTTAGACATACTTGCTGCTAGATTTGTAAGTGCATCTACCATATCATTGTTTAGACAAGGAATGTGTTCCATGCTAATGTCATCAAAAGTGTTCGTCAAATCCCTAAAGCTTACTGCAAGGGACCAACTTTGCTTTTCTAACTTCAAACCCTCCCGATATATGTTTAATTACCAACTGTGAATCTTCATAAACCTGCAGAGTCTTGACTTCCAGGAAAGGGTATGTTGCCAGGAAAGCTGCCAAGGCTTGTCCTTTTACGGTTTTCCAAGACACATATGTCCAGGCGATCGATAAGGCAGGTCATGTTATTAGGTATTTTAATAGATCTACTCTAGAGATGAGGATGATTAGGCGAGACAACATGTAATGTCTTAGTTTCTGGACAATAATGGATAGGACCAAGCATATTTTCTCGATGGGAGAGTATTTAGTTTTTGTCGCTAGTAAGTTTCGGCTAAGATAGTACAATGCATTCACTTTACCCTCATCATTGTTTTAGGCCAGCAAGGCACCATGGAAGTTATCGGTGGCTACGATTTATAAGTTTAGCAGTTTCCCTTTAATCGGTGCTTTTAAAACTGGTGGATTTAGTAGATAATTTTTAACACTTTCAAAGGCATTTTGATAAGTTTCATCATCTAAATGGAATATCATTCTTCATTAAATGGGAGAAAGGTTGACTCATGAAAGATTAGAAATAAATCTCTTAATATATGCTAATTTTTCTTGCAAGCTCCTCAATATGCGGAATTTCCTTGGAGGTGACATTTCTTGTATAGCTTTGATTTTTGTTGGGTCCACCTTGATCCCTCGGTGTTGCACGACAAAACTGAGGAACTTTTTGGAGGTGACTCCAACTGTTATGTTAATGGATTCATTTTATGTTGGTGCTTATGGAACCCCTTTAAAGATATGGGATAGGTTATTTAGATGTAACTGTTGTTCCTTAATCTTTACTAGATGGTCATTGAAGTAATACTCTACTTTTTTATGCAAAATTTCTTTAAAAATTTGAGTCATGGCACATTGATTAGCGGCTCTAACATTTTTCAGATCGAAGGGCATAACTTTGTGAAAATTCTTATTGGGTTGTGAAATGTAGTACATTCCTCATCTTTGAGGCTCATTCATGTTTGATTACAGTCGGATGATCCATCCACAAAGGAGAGCTGCAGTTACGTAAATTAAGAATTCTCTTATGGGAAGCCAGAAATGAGCCGTAGGGTAGGCAGCATTCAAGTCCTGGAAATCGACATAGACACGAACCAATTCACCCTTCTTCTTCATTGGCATAATATTGGTGATTCACCTTGATATTTCATCTCTTAAATAAATCTGGCTTCAGTGAGCTCGTTCAACTCGGCCTCAATTTGTGGAACCTGAATCGTCGCTGCGATTATTTCACTAATTTTAGGCAAGGGTCAACTGGTGGTCAGCTCCTTGTATGTCCATGCAAACACATATGCTCCATCAGAAAGCTTTTGTACTATTCCCTTTCTTTCAGAGTGAGAGCTGCACTAACGAATGCCGGTTGCGGGACATCTTTTGTTCCCAGGTTAATTTCAACTAGATCGTCGATTATTGCTTGCCCACCATCATCTACCTCATTTGGTACTAGCAAAATGAATTCTTCCTCATTGTCTTCCTCTTGAGTTATGACAATCATATTAACCGATAAAGCGGACATGTCTTAAACCAATTCTGTTTACTATATGTCACATCCTCCTTAGAACCACTGATCTTGCCTTCTCCATGTAGAGCGTGCTTTTAGTGAGACATCAGTGTACCTTCAAAAGGTGACTGTACAACCACCATCTTTAGGTTTTCTCCCATCTTTCGCATTATCATGATGGACTGAATTAGTGATAATAAGGCTTTAACTTAGGAATTCTACTATTAGCATGGTGTAGCTTCTAAGGCATGGCATTGACAGTGAAGATGATTTTCTTTTTCCTTGGGACCACGAAGATGGATAGAGAACCCGAAATCTTGAACTTTTCTAGGTTTAGTAAAGGTTTAGTTATCTCCTTTGACAATTCTTAGCCCTTATTTTCCATTCGCATATGTACTTTTGTGGTAATTCATGCTAGTGGTTTGATGACTTTTACAAGCTGTCTTGTAATCTTGGTTTGGTAACTCGGCCTTCGCCTTGCTACTACTGTCAAAAAGATAGAAGTACTCATCAACCGGGTATTTGACTCTGATTCTGCAAATGAAGACATGTCTGCACAAATTCCCTTTAGCTTCCTATTCCTAAGATATTTGATATATTGGAGTGTAGATGACACCATGAGGTTATCATGAAGCCATGGTCGACCAGGGAGAGGGGTTGTAGGAAGTAGGGACATCGACGACGTGGAAGTTAGTCACGCAGTCTGTTTCTCCAGCTTGAACCTTTAAACAAGCCACCCTAATAGCCCTCTGACTACAGCAGTTGAACCTCTGGATCACTAAACTAATAGAGCTCAAGTCCTTGGTTGTGAGGCTGAGAGTGCTAAACATTTGAATCGGAGTAGATTTACTGTGAATCCTAAATCTGTCATCACCCTCTTTGGAGGTATGTCGTTAACTCGAGCTGAGAGGAATAAAGAATGGTTATGGTTTCTTGCTCCTGGCTAGAAGTTTCTCTTTGTGAAAGTAATTGATTTTGGAACTACACCAAGTAGGACTTCATTGTCTTCATCGTCAAAACACTTGTAAGCTTCTTTCGCCTTCTCCATTTGATGCACCTCAGCACGATATTCCTAAGGAAGGTTTAGCGGGTACCATATCTTCTCAAAGATCTTGTGACATCATTAGTGCGTGTAGATGCGTAGGAGGGATGGCTTCTTCAAATGTGCCAAGACATTGTTTAGTCACTTGAGATGTAGTAGCATATCTGTCAGCTTGCGGCAACATATCACTTTATCCCGGTGCAGGGTTGGTCTATGTTAATGCCCCTATGTAAGTAATAGTTGTTGATTGTTTTCCGCACGTGCCCAGGCTATTGTAGTACAACTTATACAAGTACGAGTCAATTTTACATGGATTTAACCTAAAGAAATTGAAGTTTAAAATAAAATTTAATTTGTCACAAATTAACAAAATTATAAGAATTGAATAATAATGAACTAGAAACTCAGATCTATTGAATTAATGAAAAAACCAAATTCTGCATTCAAAAGATGGAAATTAAACAAAATATCAATAAAAATTCACTTCCCTAGCTTGATCATAGCAAAATTCTTCAATTTTGGCCACATCTAAGTTGATCAACCTTCTTCAATCCATCTCTCAAGTCTCTTATTAAAGATTCAATGGCAAGATTATGCAGATCTTCCAAAAATCTAATGATTTAGACTAAGGAAAGAATTTGCGATTTGGATGGCTTGGATTGTTATTAGTTTTTAGATCACTATAACATTATGTAATGTATCATGCATTAGATCCTATTCAAGGTTTTTCTTAATTTTTTTCAAATTAAAATACCAAAGCAACACTTCTTACTGTGTTGTAAGTAAGAGAGTGTTAGTAGAAAAGCAATGGATAATTGAGATAGCCATTCACTGCTGTGCGTATGTGATATTAGCTAAGCAGTTATCTTATTTGTATCCATAGTCTATAATTAATCCATTCTCTATTTACATTCCATGAATAGTCTGAATCTATGAGTATTTTACAAACTTTGGCCACTCATTTCTCCTACCTTCGAATGGAATATTCAATAAAACTGTGTACCTATAATAATTTGATATCAAAATTCAATTGTATGGTTAGATTTCTAATCATGATCATAGAAATTAAGATATTCAATCATTAACATAAGTTGTTCACCAACATGCACAACAGTACCTTTTAAAATTATTTCATAAAATTAAACAAATCCGACTTAAATTTGAATTTTTTTTTATATAAAACCCTTTCTAACTCAAATAAAAATATAAACAAAGGATTAGATCATTCCAAAACTCATCAAATAAATGAAACTAAATGTGCAAAACTTGAGTAACGCATTGTTACTGCAAGTATCTAACTTTAATCAATTTGAGTTACAATATTTGGAATGAAAATTGAAAATCAAACACCTGGGTCTTCTTGTCCTTGATGTCTTCTATCCAATGAACCAAAATTTAGAGATTTTTGTCAAGCATTGAAGTAAGAATCAACGTGTAAAGTATCCTATTCACTAGCTTGTGCATGCACTATTCATATCCGTTTTTCTTAGAATTTTCAAGCTTCTTATTCACTCCATTTTCTATCTGCGAAGTGGGTATGAATTGAATTTTTAGTGATTTTCTTCTCCATTCTCTTTCCTTTTCTCCAAAGAATTATAAATCAACTAAATTTCCTAATTTTAACTTAGTTTCCTATTAGGAAACTATATCCTCTCTTTTTCACTTTCCATCATTAAACATAAAATCCCTTAACATTCTCAATTCTCTTGTGCTCATGATTTGAATTTGATGCTTAAGGATTGAACTAGAGTCCATGCTTCTTGATTTTGATCTAGATAGTCTGGATTGATCTACGATGTCCATTTCAATCTAAGCTTGATCAAAGATTTAAGATGTTGATTGGTTTGATCTACTGCATGAATCTTGATTTACACCTACAAAACAAAGAAAACAACTTAATTAGTACTATACAACATTCAATTTTACACATACTTACCTCGAATCATCATTTAAACTTAAAAACTTACCAAATTATAGTTAGATTATAAAAATTTCAAATGATATTTTCTCATATAAATTTCTAAATAATATCTTAAAAATTTATCAAAGGTAATGTTAAATGAGGGTAATTTATACAATAATGAACTCTTAACACACCCCCAACCAGTATTTTGCTAGTCACTAGCAAAACATGTAAAAAACTAAATTATAAAATTAATACAAATTGTTACTTTATTAGGCACTCATGATTGCATTTAGTATGAATAATAAGCCCTTAAACCCCTAAGTTACCCTTAGTGGACGGGTTAAGCCATGTGAGGGTTTGTAGTAAATCATCATCATCATCATCATCATCAAGACCTTATACCAATTAGGGGTCGGCTACATGAATCTTGTTCCTTGATTCCCTTCTATCGAGTACAATGGCTTCATTTAGTCCCAATTCTCACCACTTCTATCCACATTCTTTTAGGCTTTCCCCTTGCTCTTTTAGAACCTTCTACTTGCATTGCCTCATTCCTTTTAACTGGTGCCATTTTGGGTCTCCTTTGGACATGTCCAAACCATTTAAGTCTAATCTCCCTCATCTTGTTGCCTATTCGTGCTATCCTCAAGTTTCCTCTAATGTTTCATTCCTAATTCTATCCTTTCTTGTCTTGCCACTAATCCATCTCAACATCCTCATTTCCACGACGTTCATCCCATGACCATGATGTTCCTTAACTGCCCAACACTTTGATCCATAGAGCATGCCCGACCTTATGGCCATCCTACGGAATTTTCCTTTTAGTTTGAGTGACACTTGTCGATCATACAAAACTCTAGTTGCACATCTCCATGTTCTTAATCTCTCCACTCTCACAACTCATTGATCTTAAGTACCAAAAGTGGTCATGTACAGGGACTTACTAGTGCTCCACTCGTACTCCTCTCTTTGCTAAAATTGCATTCCATATATTCTATTTTAGTTTAGCTGATTTTATATTCTAATGCTTCTCTCCATAACTCTAACTTTTGTGTTTACACCCTCCCTTGTCTCATCAATGAAGACTATATCATCTGCAAGTAGCATGCACCATAGAATCTCCTTGTGCAAATGTTCTATTAACTCATTCATAAACATCGTGAAAAGGTATGGGCTCAATGTTGATCCTTGGTGTAATCCTACAATGACAGGAAAATCATTAGTCTCACCATTAGTGGTCTTAACATTTGTTACCCCTCCCTCCCTCCCTCATACATATATTTAATTATGTCTATATACCCCTGCCCTTTCTCACCCAACACCCTCCATATTAACTCTTTGGGGATTCTATCATAAGCTTTTTCTAAATTAATAAAGACCATGTGGAAGTCTTTCCTCCTGTTCTTATATTTCTCTATAAGTTGTCTTAGTAAGAAACTAGCTTCCATGGTAGATCTCCTAAGCATGAAACCAAACTGATTCTTCGACACACTTATCTCATGCCGTAGCCTCTTCTCAATCACTCTTTCAAAATGTTTCATAGTGTGGCTTATAAGTTTGATACCCTGATAATTAGTACAGCTTTGTATGTCTCCTTTATTCTTATACATTGGTACAATAGAGCTTTTCCTCCATTCATCTAGCATTTTCTTTAATTTTATAATCTTGTTAAACAATTTTGTTAACCAAACTACTCTAGTATCTCTCATATGCTTCCAAACCTCTATTGGTATACCGTTGAGCTCCATGGCCTTTGTTGATTTCATCTTTTTCAAGACCTCTTTCACTTCAGGTATTCGAATCCTACGTTCACATCTATAATGTCCAATGTTATTTAAGTTTGCAGTATTTTCAATCCCTATATTCTCGAAGCCATTATCATTTAACAAAGTTTGAAAGTAAGTTTCCACTTTTGTTTGATCTCATCATCTTTGACTAGTACCCTTTGATCACCACTTCTAATGCATCTAACATGGTCTAAGTTCTCACCCTTTTGTTCTCTTATTTTTGCAAGTTTAAATACATCTTTCTTACCTTCTCTTGATCCTAGTCTACTATAAAGGTCATCATATGCCTTAAGCTTAGCCTCATAATTCTCTTAGCAACATTTTTTGCATTCTTACTCTATTCATGGTTTTCATTATTTTTAGTCTCCTTCCATTATTTAAAACACGCCTATTTTTCTTTAATAACCTTTTGAACTGTTTTACCCCACCACCATGTTTCCTTTACTAATTGTCTTTTATCTTTAGATACTCTTAAGACATCTTTGGCCACTTTCTTAATGGACTTAGTCATATTAGTCCACGTGGTGTTTACTTCTATTTCATAGTTGTAGTTTACTTTGACCACCAACTTATTTGTGAATGAGGTTATGTTCTCTCCTTTTAAGTTCCACCACCTAGTTTCTGGATATCTATTAAATTCATTTCCTTTCTTCTATCTTTTAATTTAGATATACACAAACATTATCCTATGTTGTGACGTTAAACTCTCATCGAATATCACCTTACAATCCTTACACATTGATCTTTCAGTATTTCGAAGTAGAAAAAAATCTATTTGGCTTTTATGGAGTCCACTTTTAAGAAGGGCAGTTCCTAAATTTATTTTGATAAATAAAAAACTTAGATCTTGTAGCAATTTTCTATTTTAATGCTACATCCACTTGTTGCTTTCATCACAATCTTACAACTATTTTTTAATTTAATTCTAAGTTGTTAGATTATCTAACATCATTAAGTGGTGTCCGACATGACATGCTCAGAGAATAGCTGTAGACACCAAATTGTACACCATTTAAATGATTTTTGAGGATTAAGACTTCACTCAAACATAAAAATGGATGTCACATAATCAATAAAATGTACACTTTGAAAGGGTTTCAAAATGGTTTGAGAATATCTAAATTTGGGTTCAAAGCCATCAAGAACCAAGTTTTCAAAGATAGTGACCCACAAACCCTATAATTGTGAGGTCTAGATTCCCAAAACTAGTTGATCGTGAGCACCACTTGGAGATGCTTTAGGCCTTTCATTCTTTTCTAAATATGAAACATCAATTACTTTCTCATAGATGTTTCCAGAAGAGGAACAGCTTGGACCTCATGATCTATGGAAGAAGAAGCTTTTGAGTTCACAATAGTGGAGATTCTTGGCATTGTTTATGGACCACACAAAAGAATTGCTCAATTGTTGAGAATTTTCTTCATTTCATACTCAAATTACTACTTTAGCATGCTAATAAAATTGAATAAAAAATCCAAAAACCTTCTCATATGCTAAATATATTTTATTTAGGTTCAAATCTTATAGTGTGGTGTGTGTATGTATCGTCTACATATACAATAGTCTTATCTCAAGTAAATTATAACCTTTGAACTCCATCTGAAAATGTTTTGACATCAATTCTCACTAATGATATATGATAAGAAATAAGGACTCTTAGAAAAAGGGTTAAAATCATATCCCTCTTAAATATGTGAGCAGAATCAATAAAAGTAAATTTATCTCATATATACTCGTGAAGAATGGGAGTTACTAAGGAATTCAATTTTAATCCCTTTTGAAAGGATAAGATTCCTTTACCTTTGAACTTTTAGACATATTACTCTTTAAATCCAATCTATCCATATCCTCATGAAGACTATATTCATCCTAGAATCAACAGATCTTCAACTGGGACGAAATGTAGGCTTAGGATAGGGTACAAAAGAAAGAATATAAAGGGCATTCAAAATTCTTCAAAAATAAGTAGAGGTCTTCTACTAAAGTTGACAATTCTTCTTTACTTTATTTACCTGAAGTAAATATTTCTTCATATATTTTTGCATTCTTCATTTCAAATTTCCACTTATCTTCTTCTCTCTTTTCTTTTTTTTAGCACTTTTGCATCTCTAGCTTATCTTTTGAATAAAATAGGTAATAGGTATATTATACTAGGTTAAAAAGGGTAAAGGTTAATTTGGGTAAGAAAAGAAAAGACTTATATAAAAGGTTCAAATTGGCTAAATAGAAGTAAAAATACTTTTAGGTAGGCTTTATGTTTGTAGATTAACAACAAGGATGGCCTAGATAATTTCCTAAGTTTCTTATAATCTATTAGATTCAATGAACTTTCAAAATTGTAAAGGTAATATTCTAATAATTCGAGTAATTAGCCAAATTCAAGAGTTGCTAGGATCAAATTTTAGTTTAAGCACCTCTAAAAAAGAATGAATGACTCTAAGACTCTAAGTTATAGGTCTCCACTAAATTTTTTTAGATTTCTAAGTTATAACTACTTATTAATTTAGATTATGTACATGCAATTGTGTGCACAATTGTGATATGCGATTTATCTTTCATAGAATACTTTAAAAAATAAGTAGATATATGAATTAATCATTTACAATTCCATTAATAAGCTAAAGTTAGCTAGAGTATACTTTAAAAAATTTCAATTCTTATTATAGTGTAGGAATTTACCTAAGAAGTCTAAAATTTTTAAAAAATTTAGTTTGAATAAAATAAAAAGTAAAAAACTACAAAAAAACCAGAATTCACTAGAATTCTACACCCCCAACTTAAGTGAAACATTATGCTTAATGTTTAAAAAAGTAGGATGATGATACTGCATTGAGAAATGATGAAATGAGAGACGTAGAAAAGGAAAGTTCTAAAAAACTATGATGCATAATTATTACAGATGAAAAATTTTTAGAGGAAAATTTTGTATAGTTCGAAACTTCCCTAGGTACCATATGAAATGAGCATGATAGGCCTTTGACAAGAAAATATGAGTGAATTTTTCTCGCAGTTTTAAAATTTTCATTTTATCACAGTGTAAGGTGTCAAATATGTCATCGAGCAGCTTCTCATAAATAGACACAATTATGGGAGCTTGATGCAGCCTTTGTAGAAGCAGAGTAAGGATGTCATATGGCTTAGTAGGTTGGATGTTTTTCTTATCAATAATTTATCTGTTTTTCTAATAGGTTTCGATAATATCTCAGCCTTTTTAAGACCAAATTTCTCAATAATTTTACCACTAAGAAGAATGTTAATTGCCTTTGTTTGTTCCATGTTTATAATTAAAGAATTAGTCTCACATTCCACTTTCACATCATTAGGTTTTCATTTAGTGGGATAGGAAATTTCCCTTTTGGTCTGTAACATTTGAGACATCATGTCCTTCAATTCAATAATAGATTATATAGTCTAGTTTAATTGGGCTTCAATTTGAGCATTTTTCTTCTCTGGGTTTTGCATGAATTGATGAAATTTATCCTCTACTTCCCTCTTAGGAGGAGGAAGGTAAGTTCTAGGAGAAAGTGGTCCTTGATTTTGGTGATAGGGTTAGTATTTGGCCTTATGTGAGACATTAGTGTTATATCCATTTCTCCGACCTAAAGCAGGATGATTACTCTAGTTAGTATTATATGTATTTGAAGATGAAAAACATGGTCGCTCATAAGAATGTGCTTGTTCATGAAGCACATCTTTGAATGCAAGAATAGAGAGACATTCTTGAGTGGGGTGTGTATTACTTTTACATATACCACACACTTGTTCAACCTTTTTAGAGGAAATTTTTACCATTTCCATAGCCTCATATGTTCTAGCTAGGTATGCTATTTTAGCATTCATATCATATTTTTCAATAATAGCATACATTTCGCCCCTAAAGGATGTGGTGGTGGACTTGGGCTTGTCTTGGTAATCTACCAAGTTTGTGTACTATCTGCTAGCCATTTCAAATACTCTTATACTTCTTCGGGTTGTTTATTCATGAAATTGTCAGTGCACATTATTTTAGCAAATTGGTACATATCAAAATTAAATCTTTAATAAAAGAAGCTAATGATATGTCAAAGTTTGTATCCATGATGTGGACAAGTTAACAATAATTCCTTGAATCTTACCCAGCCATGATAGAAAGTTTCTTTATCCTTCTAGGTAACACATTATATTTTGGTGGCGTGTCTTATATATAGGAATTTTTTTTCCCAAGAATTTCCTAGTCATTTCTTCCCATGTTTGTATGAACCTGATGGTTATGATAAAATCACATGTTAACTTTTTCTTTTAAAGAAAAGAAAAGAGTTTGAGTCTTACCATGCCTAATTTGATGTTTTGTGTATGTTGGGCCATGCACACTTTAATGAATTCTTTTAGATGTAGATAAGGACTCACACTATCCAACCCATAAAATATAGGAAGTAATTAAATTACTCCTGTCTTTATAGCAACCATCCTGGCATTTTGAGGTAAAATTATACATGAAGGTATGCTGGTATAATTAGGATGTAAATAGTCTCTTACTATTCTCCCATGAGGATTTTGAGCATGCCAATTATCCTCATTGCTCTATTTTGAACCCATTGCTTATTATAATTTCTTCTTCTATTTTCGAGTGGTGGAGAATGATTCTTCCATGAATGTATAATATCATTAAATAGAGGTGAAGGATCATCAACATCAAAGAGAGGATTATTCGTCCATGATGAGAGGTGGTTCGTCATCATTAAAGTGGGGATTCTTCCTCCATGGAAAATTAAAGTGGGGATTCGCCATCAAATTAATTATTAGATGATTAATTGGAAATAAAATCAAAATTAAGCAAACTAGACATGTAATTAATTTGATGATCTAATTGAATACTAAATTAGGGATATTTTGACCAAAATTAAACCTTTAACACACCCCTAACCAGCATTTTGCTAGTCCCGAGCAAAACATGAAAAAACCTAAATTTTAAAAATTATTTTTAAGTCAACTCCACCTTTTCCTTAGAGCATTAACTTCAATAAATCATTAATTTTAGCATATTAATAAAAATGAATGAAGAATTCAAAACCCTACTCATATATTAAAAACATTCCACTTAAGCTTAGATCTCAGACTGTGTGTGTGTTGTCTACATATAAAATAATCTTGATCTCTAAGTATACTTCTAACTTTTGAACTCCATTTGAAATATGTTTTGACCTCAACCTTGCTATTAACATACACTTAGAAATAAATCTCTCAGATAGAGGGGTCAAATCATATCTCTCTTTTGAATATATGAGGCAAAGTTAGTAAAAGCAAATTTATCTCACATATATTCATGAAGAACCCTAAGAAATTTATTTATTTTATCCCTTTAGAAAGGATAAGATGTCATTACCTTTGAACTTTAGAAATACAACTCTTTAAAATCCTATCCATTCATATCCTCATTAGGACTATATTCATCCTAAAATCAATAGGTCTTTAATTGGGATGAAATGTAGGCTTAGGACAAGGTACGAAAGAAAGGGTATAAAGGATGTTCAAAGTTTCTTAAAAAATAATTAGAGGTCTTCTACTAAAGTTGACAATTCTTCTTTACTTTGTTTTCCTGAAGGGAATATTTCTTTTTCTATTTTTATGCATTCTTCAAAAAAAATAAAATTTCAACACTTTTGAGTCACTTTGAAGAACTTTCTTTTCTTGATATTCACTTTTCTACTTTTATTACAACTAAAAAGTTTATCTTCATTCATCTCTAACTTATCTTTCAAAGTCAATAGGTAATGAATAATTTATATTGGTTTAATATGGGTAAAGGTCATTTGGGTGATAAAAGAAAGGACTTATATAAAAGGCTCAAATTAGCTAACTAGTGGTAAAAAATTCTTTTGGGGTAGGCTTTATGTCTCTAGGTTAACAACAAGGATGGCCTAAATCATTTTCTAGGTCTCATAAAATCAATTAGATTCAATGAACTTCCAAAATTTTGAAGGAAATATTCTAATAATTTAGGCAATTAGCCAAATTTAAGAATTGATGGGATCAGATTTTCTTTAAGCACATTGAAGAAAAAGTAGGAATGTTTTTAACCTCCAAAAAAGATGAATGGCTCTAAAACTTGCTTAAGTCATACTTCTCCATTGAATTTCTCAGGATCTCTAAGTTATAACTACTTATCAATTTAGATTATATATATTCATGGAATACTTTAGCAAATGAGTAAAATGATGAATTAATCATATTTAGTTCCATTAATAGGTTAAAGTTATCTAGAATATACTTTTAAAAAAATCCAATTCTCATCATAGTGCAAGAATTGACTTAAAAAAATTTCAACTTTTTTTAGTAAATTTTTTCTTTTTTTTGAAATTTAAAAAACTAGCACAAACTAAAATTTGCTAGAATTCTACACCCTCCAACTTGAAAGAAACATTGTCCTTGATTTTCAAAAAGTAGGACCTAAAATGAATATGAGTGATGCAGAAAATTGAGATTTTCTAAAAGACTGTAGGTTGCCTCCCAATGAACACTAAATTTAACGTCTTCAACCAGACATATCCTAATGTACCCTAATCTATACCTAGTTGGTACAGAGTTTTCTTAATCCTAACAATGAAATGGCAAGATTTCTCACGCCACTTCAAAATCTCATGATAGTCAATATTTTTCCTCCACCATGAAATTCTTAGTCATGGTAGCTTTATAACATAGTAGACCGTCGCGATTGTAAATTAAGTGGGACCACTCTGATGATCCCCTATCTTCAAAATTTCCTGGTATTAAACACAATTTCTCCACCATGCAAATTTTGGTGATCGTAGCATTATAACAATGTGAACTACCATGAATTTAAATTTTGTTGAATCATATGGAGATGGATAGTCCTTTTCTTGACCAGTTTTAGGAAGAATATTGATCCTCCTTTTTCGTTTCATTTTCTTGAAATTGTGATATAATTTAACTCTGCAATTCCTTAAAAGGTTGTTCTTATTTTTTTGGAGGTAGAGATATGGTTTGGCTTAATCCTGATTATCTTCTAATGTGTATCTTAGAGGTTATTGATGTAGGGACAGTATTCTTTCTCTTCCTGTTCTACCAATACATGTAAGATTTCTAAATTATTATCTAATGGTTGTTCAAATAAGATCTGTAGGTCCCATTCAAGTGCATATTCTACATTAAAAGGCTTAATTGGAGTATGAGGCTTTGTAAGGCATTCTATTGATGATAGAAGGAGAGTGGACTCCCTCGAAATGAGGTTTTCATTTTTCTGTATCCATGATAGGAACAGAATCAAGGAAGACATTAACTTCCTCTATTAATGAATCCTCATTAAACTGATTAAAATGGGTGAAATAGGCCTCAAGTGAGTCCAACAAGGAAGATGATTAAAAATGATCTTGCACAACTGAATTTACTCTATACAAGTCATCAGTGGGTTCACTAGGTTGCTTACAAATGTTGAATATGTTTAGCTCTAATATTATATTACCAAAAGATAGTTTCATGAAACCATTTTTACAGTTAATTAAGGCATTGGACTGAGCCAAAAATGGTCGTCCCAGGATGACTGGTATTTTGTTCTTCTCATTCACCACTGGTTGTGTGTCCAAAACTAGAAAATCTACAAGAAAAATTGTTCTACCTAGACAAGAACATATTTTATTACTCCTCTTGGTATTTTCATAGAATAATCAACTAGGTGGAGTATAGTAAAAATAGGTTTCAGCTCACCTAAACCTAATTGTTCATATACAGAGTATGGTAGTAGGTTCACACTAGATTCCAAATCAGGCAAAGCTTGATTGATCTTATAGTTTCCAATAATGCACGTAAGAGTGGGGCAACCTAGGTCCTTGTATTTTGATGGTGTATGATGTTGAAGAATAGAACTAACTTGTTCATTAAAAAATTCCTTCTTTTAAACATTTAATTTTCTTTTTATGGTGTAAATGTCTTTTAAGAATTTAGCATAAGATGGGATTTGTTTTATTGCATCTAAGATTGGTATGTTGATGTTGACTTGTTTGAAAATCTCTAAAATCTCATCATTAGAGGTAGACTTTAGAGCTTGACGTAACCTCTGAGGAAATGTAGCAGGGATAGGACATGGGTCAATAGGTGAAGCATGGTCCTTTTTTTTAAGATTTTCTTTAACTTTAGAGAATATTTTTATCTATTCAGTCTTTTGGGGGCTCATCTTTCTCAATTATTTTACCACTCCTAAGAATGGTGACAACCTTGGTCTGTTCAATGATAGAGCTTGATGATGCATGAGGTGTATTATCGCTAACTGCATGCACACCCTTAAGGTTTGCTTGTGGTTGAGGTGGAAACTTTCCTTTTTCCATATTTTGCATCCATTGACTCATCATATTTTTCTTTCACAAACTAGTTAGTTTGTTTTAATTGAACTTCTAATTAAGACATTCTCTTCTCCTAGTTTTGAATGTGTTGATTGATATTATCCTCTACAGTCATTTCAGGAGGGGCCAAGTAAAGTCCAAAAGGAGGTTGATGAGTTGGGTATGCAGGTGGAGTATGTAGCCCTTGGTTTTGTTGATGAGGCTAGTATGGGCTTGGTTGTGAGACATTAGCAATTGGTTTATTTCTCCAACTAAAATTTGGATGATTTCTCCAATTGCCATTATATGTCTCTAAATATGGGGATAAAGGTCTTTTATAATTGTTAAGTGCATTAGCCTGATAATAATGTACCTCTTAAAATGTTGGAATGGTAGGACATTCTTGAGTAAGATAGGTAGCATTTTCACAAAATGCTATACACTTGTTCATCCTTATTTGAGTTTTTCTTTCCCATTTCTATGGCTTATACTTTTTTAGCTATAGATGTTACTTTTGCATTGATTTCATCTTTGTTAGACATGGCATACATGCCTCCCCTACCATGGGTGGCAGTGGGCTTAGGTCTATTTATATGTTCTATTCTTTCTGAGTCAGCCCAGGTCTGTGCCCTTTTAGCTAGCCACTCCAAATACTTGCCCACCTTATCTGGTTGTTTGTTCAAAAAGTTACCATTACACATCATTTCTACAAACTAGCGCATGTGAGATCTAAGTCCTTCATAAAAGAAGCTTGATGTGACATGGTTCATAGCCTTGATCTAGGCAAGTGAGTAAAAGATCCTTGAACCTTTCCCAGCATTGATAGAAAGACTCTTTATCCTTTTAAGTAAAGTTCATTATCTTACAATAAAGTGTATTTGTTTTATGCATAAGCAAAACCCTTTCTGAGAATTCCCTAGTCATTTCATTCCAGGTCTTTATGGAACCTACTAGTAGAGCATTAAACCACATTTTAGATTTTTCCTTTAGAGAGAAAGGAAAAAGTTTAAGCCAAACAATATCTTGACCAATATTTTGTGTTCTTTGAGTACTGCATACCTCATCCAATTCTTTAAGGTATAAGTAAGGACTTTCACTGCCTAAACCATGAAATTTAGGAACTAATTGGATTACTCCTATTTTTAATTCTAAAGCACCAGCATTCTGAGGAAGAATGACACAACATAGAGTACTGGTGCATGTAGGCTGAAGATAATCTCTTAAAGTTTTGTGATGAAAGTTTTGATAACCATTATTATTCCTATGTTCACTCTGTTGGTCCCACTCTCTATTGTTATTTCTTCTCCATTCTCTATTTGATAGATGATTATTCCTCCTTGGTGGGGGTTGATATTAATGATCCTTTAGAGGTGGTGAATACTCATTCATGATGGGTGGAGGCCCTTGACTACCATGGGGTGAGTTACCCCTTGATCATTGATCAGTCATTGATATAGACTGATTTGGTTGTATGTCTTTTTTGTCATACTTGACCAACCTTTTGATTTTGTCACGTGCCTAAAAGTGCATACAATGAAAGCTCTTCTTTTTTCTTTTTTATTTTTGTTGGGAAAACTAACCTAAATGGTGCAACCTAACTTTATAGAATGATGCACATACAAAGGGCACAATCAAATAATCCTTGAGGCTAATAAGTAATAATATTTTAATTTTTTTGAATTTGTGTGGGGACAATGCTTTTAGATTAGCCTAATCTAATGCTCCTCCTCGCTTTTAGATTTGACTACTACTTACCAGTTAGGTTATGCTCTAAGGTGGTTAATACAATTCTCGTGTCAGGAGACATTTGGACCTCAACTGACGTTAATGGACGGTATGAGAAAATCACTTGAATTTTAAGACACCCACTATAACCACAGTGCTCAGAGGCCACTGGAGTGAAAATAGATCGTGTCCTATTAAGAGGGTCCTACGAACATGTGATGACCTTTATAGGTCTCTTCTAATTAATTTAAAATTAATTTGAGAGGTAGGGTTGCATGCTTATGGTGATTATCCTAGGTGGGCCAAGAGGTGGTGATGAATTTCACCCTCGATCTTATGAGGTTGGGTACCCTTACTAATTAACTTCCACACTCCATGGTAGTTGAATCAACATATAAATCACCTTAAAGCAATAAATGCGCCTTACAAATGAAATTAAAAATAATAAACTAATGCAAACCTAAAAATGCAATAGTTATCAAAGATGCTTTCTATATGCAATGATACTACCAAACAATGCAAAATTATTCTAAATGCAACTATACTAAAAAAATAAAGAGAGTGAGGGAAACATACAGTGGGCTTTCTGATGAAGATCAAGTATGACCTACCTTATCCCACACTTGCTTAGTTACAATGTGCCTCACTAGAAGATTCACTCAAAAAAAGGAAAATTTTGATTTTAGGAAAGTAGAAAATTCTATTTATTTGATGAAGCTCCACTTGCCACTTTTCCCACTTTTCAATTTCCTGAAAAATGAAAATAGCAATCAGTACCAAATTCAAGAAATAGAGTGATTATGTACTAAGAAAATTAAAAATGCATCTAAAAATGCCTAAAATGCAATTCTTAAAAATTTTGATTTTTTGTTTATTTTGTTTATTTTGAATTTTTATTAAATTTTATGAAAACTCTTGCGAGTCCCCAACAATGGTGCCAAAAACTTATTAATTATTTTATCGCAAGTGCACGACGTATTGTAGTGTAGCTGATGCAAGTATGGGTCAATCCCATGGGGATTGGACTTAAAAAGATGAAGTTTAAAAAATATTTAATTGTTTAAAAATTAAAGAAAATAACAAAAATTAACTAAAAGTGAAATAAAATTACAAAATTTCAAATTTAAAAAGACAAAAATTAACTAAATAAACATATAAAATCTACTTCCCTAGCTTGATCATAACTAATTTCTTCAAATATGATATTATTAATGTCGATAAGCCTTCATCAATCTCTCTAACATGTCCTTGATTAAAGATCCAATTGCTGGATAGGTATATTTCTCAAAATTTTAAAGATCTAGACTAAAGAATAATTTTAGGTTTTAGACAGCTTAGATCAATTTTTGAATTTCAAATTGAAGATCAGAGACATTGAATAAGCTAAGAGATGTCCTAAAAACAAAATCTGAAAATTAATTGGTAATCTAATGTGAAAAGGATGAGAAATTAGAGATATCTTGTTTGTTCAGGCTAAACTGTTGATTAGGTTAAGCCTTAATCAAACTTGGAATGTGCAATTCTTGGATAGACAGAACAAAGATAAAGAAAATTTAGAATTAGGGTAAATAGGATATAAATATAATTTGAACTAAAGACTAAAGGCAAAATTGGAATTAAAGCTGAAATACTAGTTTAAATGAAAAACAATAGGAAACTTGCTAGAGGAGGGAGATGATGGAGGGTTAGAGATGAAGAAGAAGAGGAAGAGAAGAAAATAGGGAAGAATCAGGGGAAAACCCAAATTGGGTTTTCTCCTATGAAGAAGAGGAGAAAGTTTTGGTCTATGAACAGAGATGGTGGGAGATGGAGACAGTGCTAGTGACAGAGCTTGGCAATGTAGTGGAGGTTCTTCGACAGAGGGAGAACTGGGAGGTTGATAGAGAGGAGGGAGCTGGGTTAGGGTTGGTGCTACAGAGGGAGAGCGAGGGAAGGGAGGAGTTGGGGCAGGGTAGTTTGGTGTATAGATGCTGGCCAGGATGATAGAGAGAAAGACGGTGCTGTTATGTGGGCCCGGTTGATGTAGTGGTGGTGGAGAGAGGGAAAGAAGTGCAGGCTGGGGTGCTATGGTGATAGAGGGAAAGGCTGGGCATTGATTGGTTTGGTGTGGTGTTGGACTTGTTAATGCATCAGCGAATAGAGGAGCTGAAGGGAGCAAAGGGGGAGGAATAGAGGGTTCCTAGTTTCCTATTGGAAACTGAGAGGGAGAAAGAGAGGGGGTTGGGTAAGAAGCTATGGCAGAGGAAGGAGGGAGCTAGGAAAGAAGTTGTCGACAATGAAACTGATCAGTAAATAGAGGAAGTGTTGTAGAAAGGTGTGTTGGGCAGTGACAGACAGGGTGAAGTAAGTGAATAGAGGGATTCGAGAACCAACCCAAAAGGGAGGAGAAAACAAGAGTTGGAGATAGGTGGGTGAAGACGGTTGTGCGGTGGCAGAAGAAGGTGTTTGTGTGGGCGGGAGTGGGGGAGATTGGAGAGAAGAGGGGTGCTGGTTGGCTGGAGCGGCTGGTGCGGTGATGGGTCGGGTAGGGACAAATATAGATGAGAGAGGAGACAGAGCCAAAGATGGAGATGGAGATAAAGATGGAGAAGGGTCAGTGTAGAGAGCGAGAGAACAAGAGAGAGAAAAGAGTGCAGGAGGTGTAGCAAAGAGAGACTGAAATGAGAGAAAGAGGGGGACAAGATAGGGAGAACGTGAGGGAAAGTTGGGGGAAAAAGGGATGGATCATGAAGAGAGAGGGAGAGAAGAGAAGAAGAAAGGGGAAGGGGGGTGACGGTTTCCTCTTACAGTCAAGGGGGAGAGAAGAATCTTTGGCTGCCTTCCACCTTATAACTACCTAAAAGGGGCAGCCTTGGTGCACAAAGCTCCCGTTTATGCAAGGTCCGGGGAAGGGATAGACTATAAGGGCCTATAGTACACAGCCTTACCTTGTATTTTTACAAGAGGCTATTTCCATGCCTTGAACCCGTGACCTCAAGATCACTTGACGATAACTTTTACCATTATGCCAAGGCTCCCCTTCACCTTATAACTACCTCCACCTTCTAAATTCTATTTGTTTCCTTCTCTCATTGGTTTTCTCTTCAATTTGTTTCCATTTTCTCTTTAATTGTCCTTTTCCTAGATTTTCTATTATTTCTCTCCTTGTGAGTGATCTAGTCCATTCAATGCCCTTTAGGATGATCTGCACTATTGAATTTTGATTTGAGCCATCAAAGCCTATTTTTGGTTAATCTGCACAATAAAAGACCATATTAGAGTCATCTAAATCGTACATTACACCTTTGATTAGTTCTGATGATCATTTGACCATTAAATTTTACAAATTAATAGTTAGATGATTAATTGGAACTAAAATCAAAATTAAGATTAAAATTACAAATTTGATCTGTTAGATGATCGAATTGAACATTAAACTTGGGTATTTCGACCAAAATTTGGCAGTTAACTGTAAAATGTAATTTGGGTTTAAGAAAGAAATAGCTTATATATAAAAGGCTCAAATTGTCTATCTAGTGGTAAAAGTATGGTTTGATAGGCTTTATGTCTCAAGTTTAAGAACAAAGATGACCTATTTAAAGCTTCATATAACATATCATATTCAAAAAATTCTAAAAATTAAGGGTAATATTCAAATAAGTGAATATTGGTAATTGACCAAATCAAAGAAATACTAGGCTCAACTAAGAATTATGGACGTCAAAGGAAAATGAAATTTATTTATAACACTGTCAAAAGAATGAATGGTTTTGAAACTTTCATAGGTTATAAATCTCCATTGATTTTCTTCAAGATCTCTAAAGTCAACTACTTATCAATTTAGACTATATACCTGCAAATGTGTGTATAATGAATTTAAGATTGGCTTCCATGAAATACTTTACAAAATAAGTAAAATAATGAATTAATCATATACAATTTGATTAATAAGTTAAAGTGGAAATAAAAAACTAAACTCTAGAAAATCCAATTCTCATTTTTGTATAAAAATTTAACTTGAAACTCAAAAAGATTTTTAAAAATAGCTTAATTTTTCTTCAAACTTTGTTATTTTTTGCATTTTTTAAAAAAATTAAAAAAAGATGAAAGTTAACATAAAAATACCATAATTCATCAGAATTCTACACCTTCCAACCTAAGTAAATATTGCCTTTAATGTTCAAAAAAAGTAGGATGATAATAATGCATTGAAAAATAAAGAAATGAGAGATGTAGAAAATGTTAGTTCTAAAAAATAATGGTATAAAAATACTACAAAGGGACAAATCATAAGGGAAAAAAATTATAGAGCTTTACTCTTCCATGGTTCCCATACCAAATTAGCCAAACTTGCCTTTGGAAAGTAAGGGTGAACAAATTTATCTTGAACTTTTGAAATTTTCATTTGAGCACTAAGCAAGGTATTAAATATATCTCTAAGTTGTTTCTCATAATTGGAGACAATCTTGCGAGCTGATGTAGCCTTTGTGGAAATGAAGCAAGGATGTGATATGGTTTAGTGGGTGGGTTGTTTTCCTTATCAATAAATTTATCTATTTTTCTAAGAGGTTTTAGTACTAATTTAGCTTTTTTAAGACCATATTTCTCAATTAATTTACCTCTATGAAGAATGTAACTGCCTTTGTTTGCTCCATGCTTATAGTTGAAGAACCAATTGCACCTACTACATGCACGTTGTTGTTGTTTACATTTGGTTTGGTAGGAAACGTTCCTTAGTTTAGGGTCTGCATGAGTTGAGTCACCATGTTCTTCATTTCATTCATGGATTGTTCAAACTCAGCATTTTCTTCTTTTGGTTTTGCATAAATTGATGAAAATGATCCTTCACTCACCTCTTAGGTTAGCATATGTAGGGTCCAAGAACATATGGTCCTTGTTGTGGTTGGTATGCAGCATGATGTCAAATGTTAGCATTATATCAATTTCTCCAACTTAAAGTAGGATGATTCCTCTACTTAGGATTATATGTCTCATAAGATGGCGAAAAAGGTTGTTCATAAGAATTGGCTTATTCATGGAGTGTGTTGATGTTTTTCACATGTATACAGGCTATTATGATATAGCTAATGCAAGTACGGGTCAATCCCATAGGGATGCGCTTTAAGAATTTAGATTTTTTAATAAAATTTAATTATTTAAAAAATAAAATTAATTGACAGAAATTAACAGAAAGAGAAATCAGACTTCAGATGTGTTTAATCAATAAAATCACAGAGGTCTATTCCACAGAAAACAGAAATTTAACTAAAAAATTAAGAAAATTCCACTTCTCTAGACTTCTTATCTTCAAATTCTATAAATCTGGTATCCTAAATCATGATCAGCCTTCATCAATACATTTCTGGCACTTTTGATTAATTATCCACCAGAGGGATTAGGCATATTCTAATAATTCTGAGAGATTTAGGCTAAATAAGAAATTTAAGATTTGATGGCTCAAATCTGATTTCAGATTCTCAGATTATAGGTCACGAATAGTAAAAGTGCTTTAAATTGTCCTATAACACAGATCCGAAAGTTAATTGATGAATGGAATTTAAACAAATGAGCAATTGAAGATTTCCTAAAATTAATCCAAAACCATTGATTCAACTAAACACAGATAGATAAAATAGTTCCTAGATTAAGTGAGAATAACGTAAAACACAGAGAATAGAATAGGAATAAAATAGAATGTAGACAAGGACAAATGTAATTGGAATTTTTCTACTAAGGGAAAAAAGGGAATTTTCTCTGAAACTTCCTTAAACTTCTCGTAAATAGAAAACTCAAACCAAACACCGGAGAAGATGCCAGAGGAGAGGAGAGGAGATGAGGTGCAGATGCCGGTGTTCTGGGCAGACAATGACTTGGGCCAGTGGAGAATTGTGGGGCAAGTGACTGGTGATGAAGATTTCTGTGTCGAGCTGAGAATAGGGGAGAGAGTGGGAGTTGTCGACTAGCCAATGAAGGTTAAATAGAAGAGCAACAGAGGGTTCTATTGTTGAGGTGCAATAGAGGGTGGAAATAACTGGGTGGTGGGGCTGGAGCAGAGAAAGGGATAATGAGAACGACAAAAATGGAAACAAAAGAAAGACTGGGTAATCAAAGAAAAAACATGATGAATCAAATGGATTGCAAAGAAGACAACCCAAAACTAAAAAACTTCCAAAACTTCCTCTTATACTCCCATGGTTTCCTCTTTATAACTTTCCCTCCTTCGAATTCTTCTCTTCCCTCTTTCCTTATCTTTTAGTAGTTGGTTTCCTCTTAGCAAACTTTCTCTTACTTGCAAATCTCATCCATAACCTTCTCTTCTTTTTAAAATTCTTCTTCTTTTAGGAAACCATCCCCTCTCGCCTTATTGATCTTCAAGATGATCTACACTGTCAAAATTTAATCTGATCCATCCATTCCTCTTTTGATTGATTTGCACCTTTGAATATTGATCTAAGCCATCCAACCCTCCTTTAGTTGATCTGTAAGACCAAAGACTAAATTAGAGTCATCTAAATTGTACATTAAGTATCTGATTAGCTCAAATGATCATATGACCGTTAATTTTGACAATTTACGGTTGGATGGTCAATTGGAGCTAAATTTTTATATTTTATCCAAAAATTAACAAATTAATGAGTTAAATGGTCTAATTAAATGCTCAACTAGGGGTCTTTTGGCCAAAATTAAACACTTAACACACCTCCAACCAGCATTTTGCTAGTCCCTAGCAAAACGGTAGAAAACTATTTTACAAAAACTAGTACAATGTGCTACTTTCATAGGTACTCTAGCACATGCAACAAGCCCTTGAACCCCTAGGTTACTCCTTGTAGATGAGTTATGCCTCCTGAGGGTTTGTAGTGAATATACCCATAAAATTCAATAAGGTTGAGTCCCTTATTTTATCTTAGAGAATCTTCATTCATTAGCAATTTACTAGTTTTTCACAACTTAATGAAGAGGATTTGACAATTTTACACATCATACACATATTAAAGACATTTTATTTGAGTTGTTTCTTAGAGTGCATATGTGTGTGTACAGCCACATAAATCTTGACTTATAACTGGATATGCTTAAATTTCATTGGAAATATGTCTTGACCTCAAATCCTCATAGGTGTATGCTCAGAATTGAAACTCTCAGATAAGGGGTTTAAACATATTTCGCTCATTATGTAACCGATTCCAAAAAGGTAATAGTTCACATAAATCTTTTAATGCTCATGAGACAAAGGAAAGTTATCCTAAAGAGTGGATGTTACCACCAAGAATATTAGGAGTCTTTTACCTTAATTCTTTCTTTTTATCTCCTTTGTATGGCTATGTTCCACCTAAGATTAGTAAGTCTTTAACTAGGATGAAATGTAGGCATAGGATAGGTTTAGAAAAGAAGGGTATAATGAATTCAAAGGTTCAAAATTGAGTAGAGGTCTTCACTAAATATTTGCTAGGACAACTTTTCTTTTGGGTTTGTACTTGAAGTGAATTTCTCTTTCAGATTTTGGCCTCTTTGTTTTTTTTTTTGAATTTCTTTGGAAGAAAGACCATTTATTTTTCTCACTTCTTTGACATTTTGTCCTATTTTTCAACATTTTTCTACTAAATCTACTCATTCTGAAGATGGGTGGTGGATATTCATGTTACTGACTTATCTTGGGTTAAGGTAAATGGGGTTAGGAAAGAAAAGGCTTACTAATAGGCTCAAAGGGCTAATTAGTGGTATGATATACTAGGTAGGCTTTATGTCTCTGGTTGAGCAAGGATGGCCTATATCATTTCCTAGGTTTCCTAAAGCTTGTCAGATTAAATAAATTTTCTAGATTTAAAGCTAATACTCCTATTTATTCTTGATGTTTAACCAAAACAAGCGTGACAAGATCACGCTAATTTATGTACACTAAAGAAATTATGGAATTACTTATAACTCTTTGAAAAAAGATAGTTTTTAAACTCATTAGGTCATAGGTCTCCACTGATTTTTCTCAAAGTCTCTAAGTCATACCTCTTTTTTAGTCTTGACTATTTGTTGTGTGTAAATGGTTTTCAAGAATTAGTTTTTATAAAATGCTTCAACACATGAATGATATGCAAAACTAATCATATGCATTCTCATTAAGAGGTGAAAACAGTGGAATTACTAAGTTTGAACATCTAGTTCTCATCATAGTAAGGGAACTCTACCTTAAAAACCTTTTTTTTTTTTCAAAAGAAAACTCAAGGAAATTCAAAATCTCTATGTGCATCAACACCCCCCCACCTAAATGAAACATTATCCCTAGTGTTTGAAAACATAGGATCCTATATGGAAGTTGAGTGATGTAGACTCTAAACCCTTGGGTTGCCTCCCAATAAATGCTAAGTTTAATGTCTTCAGCCAGACATGATGATGAGTGCAATGATAGTCTACTGCAAGGCTCTTGTAGTGGTAATCTAAGGTGGGTCATGATACTGAGGTGTCTCTAAAAGTGTCTCATCAATTTTAGGGTTAGGCAGTTCTAGAAAAGGTTTTAATCTTTGACCATTGACCTTTTGGATTTCTCTATCCTTTTGAATCTCGATGGCCCCATGAGGATAGATTGTGTGTACTATATAAGGTCTGGTCCATCTAGATCTAAGTTTTCCAGGGAATAGATGCAATCTAGAGTTATACAGTAAGACCTTTTGACCAGGTGTGAAGGATTTTCTTAAGATATGTCTATCATGTATAGGCTTCATTCGGTCTTTGTACAATTGTGCAAAGTCATATGCATCTTTCCTCAATTCTTCTAACTCATTGAGTTGGAGTTTTTTGTGGGTCTTAACAGAATCTAAGTCGAAATTGAGTTTTTTTATTTCATAATATGCCTTCTGTTCTAACTCTACTGGTAAGTGGTAGGCCTTTCCATAGACCAAGCGGTAGGGTGACATTCCTATAGGGGTTTTATATGCTGTGTGATAAGCCCATAAAGCGTCAGTAAGTCTCAAAGACCAATCTTTCCTATTTGGATTGACTGTCTTTTCTAAAATTCCCTTTATTTCCCTATTGGATACCTCTACTTGACCACTAGTTTGAGGGTGGTATGGGGTAGCTATCCTATGGCTAAACACCATACTTTTTCATTAAGTTCTCAAACACTTTATTACAAGAGTGTTTTCCCCCATCACTTATGATGGCTCTTGGAGTACCAAACCATTCAAAAATATTTTCTTTCAAAATATTTACCACAACCTTGTGGTCATTGGTTTTGCATGGTATAGCCTCCACCCACTTGGACACGTAGTCCACTCCCACTAGGATGTACAGATTTCCAAAAGAATTAGGAAAAGGTGCCATAAAATCTATGCCCCAAACATCAAAAGGTTTTATGACAATGATTGGGTTTAAAGGCATCATATGTCTCCTTCCTAAACTTCCTAACCGTTGACACCTTATACATGCTTTGCAGTAAGCATGTACATCCTTAAATATGGTAGGCCAATAAAATCCACATTGCAAAATTTTTGCAGTAGTCTTTCTAGCACTAAAATGGCCCCCACATGCATGATCATGACAAATGGAGATGATTTGATTATGTTCATTATATGGTATCCATCTCTTAATTACTTGGTCAGGACAATACTTGAATAAGTACGAATCATCCTAAGTAAAATATCTAACCTCAGTTAATTTATTTATTTTTATCTTGTTTAGTTTAATGATTAGGCATTTGTCCTGTAACAAGATAATTAACAATATCACGATACCAAGGTAAGTGGGAAATATGCAACAACTGTTCATCTAGGAATGACTCAGTTATAGGCCCTTGATCACTGGTGTGCTCCACCACTAATCTGGATAAGTGATCTGCTACTACATTTTCTGAACCTTTCTTGTCACTAATTATAAGTCAAACTCTTGTAGCAGTAGTATCCAACGAATCAACCTAGATTTTGTATCCCTTTTAGAAATGAGGTACTTTAAGGCCACGTGATCTGAGTATACTATAAATTTAGACCCTAAAAGGTAAGATCTAAACTTATCCAAAGCAAACACTACAATTAACAACTCTTTCTATGTGGTTGAATAGTTGAGTTGTGCATCATTTGGTATTTTACTAGCATAATATATCACATGGGGAAGTTTATCAATGCACTACCCCAAAACAGCTCTAATGGCATAGTTCAACGCATCACACATTATCTCAAATGGTGCGTTCTACTCTAGTCATTGGATAATAGGTGCACAAATCAACTCCACCTTGAGTCACTCAAAGGCTTTCTTATAGTCATCATCAAAGTCAAAAGTGGCCTCCTTCGTAAGTAAATTATATAGGGGCTTGGCAATTTTGCTAAAATCTTCGATGAATCGTCTGTAAAAGCCAGCATGTCTTAAAAAGGAGTGAATTTCTTTAACCATCATTGGTGGAGGAAGGTTAGCTATTAAATCCATTTTTGCCTTATCGACTTCTATCCCATTGAGTGATATTATGTGGCCTAATACTATCCCATTTCATACCATAAAATGGTACTTTTTCTAGTTTAAGACAAGATTCTTTTCCTAACACCTTGCATGGACTAACTTCGAGTGGTGCAGGCACTCATCAAATGATGACCCAAATACTGAGAAGTCATCCATAAACACCTCAAGAAATCTTTCTATCATGTCAGAGAAAATGCTCAACATACACCTTTGAAATGTAGCTGGAGTGTTACAAAGACCAAAAGGCATATGTTTATAGGAAAATGTTCCAACAGGTCAGGTGAAGGTGGTCTTCTCCTTATCCTTTCATGCTATAGGAATTTGGTTGTAACTAGAATATCCATCTAGAAAACAGTAATAGCTATGTCCGTGGGGATAGGAACTAGGTTTCTTTCCCCTCGGTGTTGGATATGTTGAATCTCTGGGTCTAAAGGTAGTAACTTTGGGTTCGTAGATCGACGCCCTTGCATGAATTAGCCTAATCTAAAATGTCCTAATCTAAATGCTAACTCTAACTCTACGTGATGCAAGCAAAAGGCACAGTGAAACAATCCTTAGGCTAATAAGCAATAATTTGATTTTTTTTGAATTTATGTGGGAACAATGCTTTTAATTAGCTAAATCTAGAGCTCCTCCTCTCCTTTAGATTTGACTATTGCTTACCAGTTAGGTTCTGTTCAAGGTGGTTAATACAATCCTCATATAAGGAGGCGTTTAGACCTCAACAAACATCAACAGAAGGTGTGGGAAAATCACTTAGATTTTAGGACACCTACTATAACCACAGTGCTCAAAAGCCATTGGAATGACAAAAGATTGCATCTTAGAAAGAGTGTCCTACGAGCATGTGATGGCCCTATAGGTCTCTTTTGATTGATTTTAATTTGATTTGAAGGGTAGGGTAGCACGCTTGAGGTGATTATCCTAGGTGGGCCAAGGAATGGTGATAAAATCTACTCTTGATCTTGTGGGGTAGGGTGCCCTTACTAATTAAATTCCACACTCCATGGTAGTTCGATCAGCATATATATCACCTTAAAGCATTAAACGTGCCCTTAGAATGCAATTAAAGTAGTAAACTAATGCAAAAACCTAAAAATGTAATAATTATAAAAAATGCTTTCTATATGCACTTATACTACCAAACAATGCAAATACAAACCCTAATCTAAGAATTAAAAGGAGTGAGGAAACTTACAGTGGGGTTTCACATGAAGATCAAGTGTGGGCCACCTTATCCCACACTTGTCTGTATTATACAACCCTTTAAAAATTAAAATTAAAATTACAAATTACAAAGGGACCTCACTATAAGATTCACTCAAAAGGAAATGAAAATTCTAATATAAGAAAGTAGGGAAATTTCAATTTTGATGAAGATCTCCTTGCCCATTTCCTCCACTTTCTTGTTTCCTTGAAAAAGAAAATTAGAAATAAATACCAAATTCAGGAAATAAGGTTGTTATGCACTAAAAAAAATTGAAAAATGAACTAAAATTGCCGAAAATGCTAAAACTATGCAATTCCTAATTATTATTATTTTGGATGTTTTCAAAATTCTTTGAATTTTTGGATTTTATGGGATTTTTTTAATTAAATTTTATAAGAACTCTGCTGCAGGTCCTGGCAATGGTGCCAAAAACTTGTTGATGTTTTTCTCAAGTGCATGGACTATTGTGGTATAGATAATGCAAGTATAGGTCGGTCCCATAGGGACTCGCTTTAAGAATTTGGAGTTTTTAATAAAATTTAATTATTTAAAAAGTAAAATTAATTGATAGAAATTAATAAAAAGAGAAATTAGACTTCAGATGTGTTTAATCAATGAAATCATAGAGGTTTAATCCATAGAAAACAGAAATTTAACTAAAAAATTATGAAAATTCCACTTCCCTAGATTGCTTATCTCCAAATTCTACAGATCTTGTATATTAATCATGATCAGCCTTCATCAACATGTTTCTAGCACTTTTGATTAATTATCCACTAGAGGGATTAGGCAGATTGTAAAAATTCTGAGAGATCTAGGCTAAATAAGAAATTTAAGATTTGATGGCTCATATTTGATTTCAGATTCTCAGATTAAAGATCACAAATAGTCAAAGTGCTTTAAATTGTCCTATAACACAGATCTAAAAGTTAATTGAAGATTGGAATTTAAATGAAGGAGCAATTGAAGATTTCCTAAAATTAACCGAGAACTGTTGATTCAAGTAAACACAGATAGATAAAACAGTTCCTAGATTAAGTGAGAATAATGTAAAACACAGATAACAGAATAGGAAGAAAATAGAATGCAGATAAGGACAACAAATGTAATTACAAATTTTCTACTAAGGGCAAAAAGGGAATTTTCTCTGAAACTTCCTTAAACTTCTCGTAAGCAGAAAACTTAAAACCAAACACCAGAGAAGATGCTGGAGGAGAGGAGATGAGGTGTAGAAGCTCGTGTTCTGGGCAAACAATGACCTGGGCTGGTGGAGAATTGCAAGGCAAGTGACCGGTGATGAGGATCACTATGTCTAGTTGAGAACAGGGAAGAGAGTGGGCGTTGTCGACTGGCCGGTGAAGGTTAACTAGAAGAGGAACAGAGAGTTTTGTTATTGAGGTGCAATAGTGGTTGGAAATAACTAGGTGCAATAGTGGGTGGAAATAACTAGGTGGTGGGGCATGGAGCAAAAAGAGGGATAGTGAGAACGACAAAAAAATGGAAACAAAAGAAAGACTGAGTAATCAAAGAAAAAAAACAACGAATCAAATGGATTGCAAAGAAGACAACCCAAAACTATAAAACTTTCAAAACTTCCTCCAATACTCCCATGGTTTCCTCTTTATGACTCTCTCCTAATTCTTCTCTCCCCTCTTTCCTTATCTTCTAGTAGTTGGTTTCCTCTGAGGAAACTTTCTTTTACTTGCAAATCTCATCCATAACCTTCTCTTCCTTTAGGAAACCATCCCCTCTCGCCTTATTGATCTTCAAGATGATCTACACTGTCAAAATTTAATCTGATCCATCCATTCCTCTTTTGATTGATTTGCACCATTGAATATTGATCTAAGCCATCCAACCCTCCTTTAGTTGATCTGTAAGACCAAAGACTAGATTAGAGTCATCTAAATTGTACATTAAGTATCTGATTAGCTCAAATGATCATATGACCGTTAATTTTGACAATTTACAGTTGGATGGTCAATTGGAGCTAAATTTTTATATTTTATCCAAAAATTACCAAATTAATGAGTTAGACGGTCCAATTAACATGCTAAACTAGGGGTCTTTTGGCCAAAATTCCACACTTAACAATGTGTAGCTTGGAATGCTAGAATTGTAGGGCATTCTTGAGAAAGGTGTGTGTTAGTTTTACAAATACCACACAACTGGTCAACCTTCTTAGAGGAAAATTTTCCCATTTCATGACCTATACTTTTCTTGTTAAGGATTCTATCTTTGCATTTAGGTTATCTTGTTCAGTTATGGCATAGACACCTCCCCTAGTGGATGTGGTGGAAGACTTAGATTATATGAATATTCAAATCTTTCTAAATTAGCCATGTGTGTGCACTCTCTACCAACCATTCTCAATACTCTTCTACTTCATCTGGTTGTTTATTTAAAAAATTTCCATTACATATCATTTCAAGAAACTAATGCATATCAGATAAAGTCCTTTATAAAAGAAGCTAATGCTGTGCCAAGGTTCTTATCTGTGGTGAGGACATGTCAATAGTAGATCTTTGAACCTTTCCTAGCATTAATAAAAAGTTTCTTTATCCTTTTGGGTAAAGTTCATTATATTTTGACAAAGAGTATTTGTCCTATGTATTAAAAAGAACTTTTTTCAAGAACTATCTAGTCATTTCTTGCCATATTCTTATTGATTTGTTGGTAGTGAATGAAAGCACATTTTAGCCTTTTCCTTTTAAGAAATAGGAAAGAGTTTGAGTCTTACCATGTCTAATCCAATGTTGTGTTTTTTTGATTCATGCAATAATTCCTCAAGTTCTTTGAAGTGTAGATAAGTACTCTCATTATCTAACCCATAAAATTTAGGAAGTATTGAATTACATCCATTTTAAATTTAATCATCCCATCATTATGAGGTACAACAACATATGAAGGTGTGCTGGTATAATTTGGCTGCAAGTACTCTCCAAGAGTTTGTTGGCTAATTATCCTGATTGCTCTGTGTTGGTCCCATTTCTTATTATATTTCTTTCTCCAATTTCTAGGTGGTGGAGAATGTTTCCTTTATGCAAGAATGTTATAATTAAAGAGAGGTGGAGGATCATCAGTATCAAAGAGAGGATTGTTCATCCATGAGAGGTGGTTCATCATCATTAAAGAGGGGATTGTTCTTCCATGGAAAAATATCATCTCTGTTAATGCTAAGGTGTGAATTACACCTTTGATCAGTGTATAGATTAGTCATTGAGTGTAAATGATCACCTTGTATAGTGTGTTGGTTTACATTGACTAACCTTCCTATCTTGTTGTGTATCCACATTTGCATACAATGAAAGAGTGTTTTTTTTTTTGTGTTTATTTATTTATTTAATTTTTGCAAAGGAAACTTCGACTATTTTGTGTAACATAGTATAAATGATGCACAACCAAAGGACACAATAGACAAACCCATTGCTAACAAGCTGAAAGATAGTTTGACTATCTTAGACTTTTTCACGGGGAGTAGCTTTTATGTTAATCTAATCTAGATAGCCCCTCCTTTCTTTTAGACTTGTTCTATTGCTTACCAGTTAGATCTTTGCTAAATCAATCGCTATACACCCTCCTTAGCTAGTCATAGGTAATTTTAGTTCTAGAATGTTTTGGCAAAGCTAGTCTTTTAAAAACCAACATAGTGATTAAGCATAGGGTCAATAGAGTAACAATAGATTGCCTCTTTCTAAGAGGGTCCTGTGAGTTTGAAGGCTTCTATATCTCTCTTCTAATTGATTTTAATTAAAAGTTTGGAAGGTTAGGATACACGAAAGGTGATGATTAACCTAAGTGGGCCATGAGGTGGTGATGACATCCACCCTTGATCTTGTAGGGTATGATGCACTTACTATTCAATATTCATTCACCATGATATTGTGATCAATATATATTCACCTTAAAATGAGTAAACATATCTTAAGAATGTAAGAAAACAATAAACTAATGCAATAACCCTAGAAAAAAATGCAACAATTAAGTTGAATGTAATCTATATGTCATTGTACTACCAAACAAATGTGCAAAACTAAATAATATGCAGAACCTAGAACTAGGAAAAAGAAAGGAGTAAGGTAGACCTTATAGTGGGGTCTTGGATTTAGATCCTCTCATACAAGAGTAAACTATTTACAAACCACCTACACTTTCACAAAAAATGACTTTACCCATGATTTGTATTATTATAACCCTTTTAATTTCCATTAAAATTCAAATACAAGTAATCCTCGCTAAGATTCCCCTAAAAAAAAAAAAAAAAAAAAAAATCCTAATTCAATGGTGCTTTTGCAACATGGTCACCTCTGGCAATGCACAAAAAACTTGTTTGAGTTTTCTTGTAAGTGCACAGTAGTCAATTTTAATGTTATAAAACCAAAGTTGAAATTATGCAGGGTTGAATCCACAAGGAGGATATAGTATGAAATTATAAAGCCAAAGTTGATTTAGACTAATTATCCAAAAATTAATGCAAGATTGAAGAGAAATGATGCGCATCTAATTTAATGAGTAAGATTGAATGAATTTTTAATCTAAACTTAAGATTGAAGAGAAGCAAAAATCACTTATTGTAAATTAGTCACATTGTTGATTATTTTCATGTATAAGTCAAGAATCAAATTGAAATTGCAACTATCATCTCAATACAATTTTCTTTGAAAAAATAAATAAGAAATTTTTAAACAATAAAATCTAGATAATTCATCAAATTCTAAGAATTCTATGTAAAACCTAACTACGATGGATCAAAGATCAATTCCAAGCATTTATTATGAAAAGTAATAACACATAATCAAAGAATTATACCAAGGATGAGATTACCTTTTCCAAATTAAGTTAATTTCTACATTTAATTTTCTATTTAATTAAAATATTAAAAATTTCATAAGTAATGTTTCTAACCTAAAAATAAGAATACTTTAATCTTAGGCGAAAAAAGACTAGCCTAGCATGATTTATAAATTAATTATAAAAATTATGAAAATAAATAAATAAAAATAAAAATTCTAACTACTAAAGTAAATTAACTTCTAAACATTCAAACATGAATTAAAAGTAACATTTAGCAATCTTACATAAACTTAGACCATACGAATAAAGAAAGAACTAAAATCCTAAATAAAATAAAATATTTAATATTTCACTTTATTACCAAAATTGACTAAAAATACTACATTAATGAAATTTTGTGATCACCCATAGTAATTCTTGATGTGTCACTAATAGTGGACTTTCTAGACAAATAGAAAATTAACATAATTCTAAAACAATTGGCACTGAATCTTAAAGCTAGGCATCACAATAGATTACTTGATCAATTCCATTCAATCTCCATAAATTAAAGATAAAAAACAGAGATTAGTTGAAAGAGATATAAAATGGAAAAAGAAATTGGGAGAGTGGCAGTAGCAATTGGGAACTGTAAAATATAGTTACTATTCAGACAAATAGTAACAAGTTGCTGAGTTTGATAACTTTGTTGAATGCTTTATTGAATGTAAATAGAAAATATAAAACATGAGCCTTCTCCTCCTCAATGTCATCTATGTAAAGAAATAAACTTCTAAGGTTTTTGTTGAGTAATGAAGCAAAAAAATACATGCAAAGTCCCCATGTTCACTAGCTCATGTGCGTGCATTGTTCATCATCTTCAATATTTGTTTTTCCTCTAAATTTTCATACCTTTTTTTTCTCCCTTTCGATCACGTATTTATAGAAAATTTGGACCTTGGTTTGGACTTTTTTTTTTTTTTTAAACAATTCCCTCTCTCACTCTTTCCTTCTTTTCAATGAATTCTAATTTGAATTGAGTTTCTAACTTATCATAGTTCCCTAACTTGGTTTCATTAGGAAACTTTCCTTTATCCTCATCCTTTTTAATGAAGTGGAGTTTCTTAAACAAATTAGGAAATTGTTATTCTCATCTTCCAAATCTCTCATCTTTATCTTTATTTCCTTCCTTGGTCATCTAGGGATACATTTGGAACATCCAATCCTCTAATCTTCAATGCATTCTGAAGATCTAATTTCAAACATCCAAAATGGTTTGAAATGGGCATCTTTTTTATTTTGCATAAAATCAATGAATTTGGGCAATTTAATCTGTTAAACTCCTTTATGATGATTAGAACATCACATCTTTCACTAGTGTTTTAAGCATTACCTTTCAAACTAGTTTTAAAGTGATCTTATAAACCATCTAAAGATAGATTGTTTACATTACCATTGATCTTCCTTAATCTGCTTCAAATTTTGGAATCCTTAGACCATTTGTAATTGAAAACTTTAGCCATTTTGTCTTGATTTGATTTGGATCATCCAAATTCATCTTGGATTACTCTTTACCATCCATTTCAATGTAAGCTTAATGTACGATCTGAAATGTTGAACGGCTTGATCCAACCACATGTATCTTGATCTACAACCTAAAAAACATAGAAAAAGACCTAATTAGTACTATTTTACAAGCAATTTCACATACTTATTGTGGATCATTATTACACCCTTGAAATATATCAATTTAAATTTTTATTAAAAATAAGTATTTTCATGCAAATGTATTTTGTAAATGTAAAATTAAAGGATCAAATGCACTAAAATAATGCAAATGTGAGGATTTTAAAACTTTTTCATAGGTACTCACGATTGTGTTTAGTATATGCTGCAAGGCCTTAAACTTGTAGGTTACCTCTACTAGATGAATTAAGCATCGTGAGGGTTTGCAGAGAATTTACCCATAAAATTCAAAAAAGGTAGTTTCTAAATTTATCTTTGAGAATTTTCTTGTACCTATATTCAATTTATCACTTAACATGTTAATAAAAATGAATAAAAAATTTAAAACCATACTTATATTCTAAAAATATTTTATTTATACTTAGATCTTAGAGCGAAGTGCATATACAACACACACACACACACACACACAATAGATCTAAATTTCTTAATAGACTATAACTCTTCAACTCCATCTGAATTATGTTTTGACCTCTATCCTCACTAATAGAGATATACTCAAAAATAAAACTCTTAGTAAAAGATAAAACATACCTCTCTTTATGGGTAAAGGATAATTTAGGTTAAGAAATAAATGAATTATATATAAAAGGCCCCAAAGGTCTAATTAGTGGTAAAAATATTATTGTATAAGATTTTTGTCTCAAGTTTAACAACAAATATGAATTAATCATTTTTTAGGTTTCATGTAACCTATTAGATTCAACAAACTCCTAGAAAATTAAGGGTAATATTGAAATAATGAATCTTGGTAATTGACCAAATTAAAGAATTACTAGGTTCAACTAAGAATTATGTACGTTGAAGAAATGGAATTCATTTATAACACTAAAAAAATGAATGGCTCTAAAAATCATATAGGTTGTAAGTCTCCACTAATTTTCTTCAAGTTCTCTAAAGTGATAACTACTTATCAATTTAGTCTATATACATACAATTGTATATAATTGATATGAGATTGGCTTTACTGAACTACTTTAGAAAATGAGTAAAATAATAAACTAATCATACACAAGTTTATTAATAAGCTAAAGCAAAAATAAAAGACTAGACTTCAGAAAATCCAATTCTCGTCATTGTATAGAAAATGAACTAGAAACTTAAGAAGATTTTTAAAATGGCTTAATTTTTTGAAATTTTTAAAAAATTTTAGGTAAAGGAAATTAACCATAAAAAGACCATAATTCACTGGAAATCTACACCCCAACCTTAGTGAAACATTGTCCTCAATGTTTAAAAATAGTAGGATGATAATAATGCATTGAGAAATAAAGAAATGAGAGATGTAAAAAAGGAAATTTCTAAAGCTAATAGTAGAGAAATGTTATAGAGGGACCCACAAAGGAAAAATTATAGAGTTCTATGCTTCCCTAGGTCCCATACAAAATTAATTAGGCAAACTTGCCTTTGAAAAGGAAGGGTGAGTAAATTTATATTGAATTTTTTATTTTAACACTAAGAAATGTATCAAATATATCTGTAGGTTGTTTCTCATAATTAGAGATAATCTTGAGAGCTTGAAGTAGCCTTTGTGAAAATCAAGCAAGGATGTGATATAACTTAGTTGGGTGAGATGTTTTTCTTATAAATAAATTTATCTTTTTTCTAAGAGATTTTGGTACTATTTCAACTATTTTAGGATCATATTTCTTAATTAATTTACCATTATGAAGAATGGTAACTGCCTTGAGTTGTTCCATGTTTGTAAGTGAAGAACCAATTGCACCTACGACATGCACATTGTTAGGGTTTACATTTGGTTGGGTAGGAAATGTCCCATCACTTAGGGTCTTCATGAATTGAGTCATCATGTTCTTCATTTCATTCATGATTGTTTTAATTAAGCATTTTTCTTCTCCTAGTTTTGGATAAATTGATGATAGTGATCCCCAACTTGCCTCTTAGTTGGGATATGTAGGGTCCAAGAACATGTTGTAACACCCCTAATTTTTAAATCCCAATTTGAGTGAATTTTGAAAAATGTTAGATTAGGATAAAAAAAAAAAAAAGTGAAATCATATTTTTAGAGTTTTACGAGTGAAAAACTTGATAGACATCAAATCAAGTACTGAGAGCTCCATCATTGGATTGTACTCGAAGAGACGATTCCAATGACAAAAATTTGCTAAAATTGGAGTTAGGATGGAAAAGATATGAAAATCCAAACATTAAGTAAAAAAAATATTACAAAAAGGGAGGTGTTGTTTTGATAATGGTACCCCCCTTTGGTGCACCCAAGAGAGGGAGAGAGAGAGAGAGAGAGAGAGAGAGAGAGAGAGAGAGAGAGAGGAAGAAAGAAGAGAGAAGGGAGAGGAAGAGGCAGTCACCGATAATGGCGTGGATGCTGGCAACTGCGTGAAAACTGGTGAAAAAAAGGGGAAAAATATAGTTTTCAAATAGCTAATTTACAGGGAGCCGCCTAGAAAAATGACAACTTATATTGGTTATCCAAGCTGATCACTCTCTTCTACATGATCTCATGATTAAAATGCTTCAAGAATCACTATGTTCAGACAAGTGATGAGCAAGAATCAAGCTGTTGAAGATGATGTTAGCGAGTGGTAGAAATTTGATGACCGACAACCAATTTTTGCATTTTTTTAGCACTAAACAATGTCAGATTAGCACCAAAATTTAGGCAACGAAATTGAGAGCTTGATCTAAAACCCCTTTTGAGGAATTTTAGATTTGATAAGAAATGGGCCAACGATGGCAATCATGCCGGTCACCTTCTCTATTACCGGTCAATCAACATTGGTGACTTAGTGAAATACTACAAAAATCACGCCTTATGAGTATTTTGATGTGATCTACACCATGGTAAGGTTAGATCTTTGATCGGGGATCATATGACTATCCAGTTTGGATGTGTGTCAAATCGAGAATCCATGAGATGAGATCATTAAGATCTGAAGTGTCCATTGCGATCCATGTGATGTGTAGATCAAGATCCATGTGAGGTATACTAGATCTAAGATTTTTGTAAGATGATCTAGTATATCTTGATTAGTGGTTAAGATTGATCGATGATTTTGGTATGAAATTGGATCAAGTTTGATGATCCATCCCGTTTAAATGAGTTATTGAGATTATGTGAATAAAGTTATTGATCTATTCTTTGATTTGTGATTGATCAGGTGGAGAATGTCATCGGATTGGTATAAACATCTTTGATCAAGCACATTGGAGGTGATCGATTGATAATCTAGTGATGTAGATAGCTGGATGTCCTTCAAATAGACCTATATGAGGTAGGATTATCATCCTAACCTTTTGATTTTATTGATTTAGCTATAATTGTATAATATTATGCATGAATTGCATGTAATAGTGCTTGATTGGTTGATTTATCAATAAAATTCTTGAGATTGATAGCTCTAGAATGCAAAATGATGTAATTACAAAAGGAGATTGATGGTTATTGGCGGTCCCAGATCATCGTGATTTGGATTATTAGTCGAATGAGGCAGGCCCCACCTTGAGATCCCATGGCTAGGAGCCATTGGACTATATTGAAATACCATATGTTGAGATATAGAGATATAATGCATTTTATAATTAAGAATCCAATTTAGGTTAGTTGGATTCTAAGTGCGACCTAGATGTGTTGTTTATTCACATTGTGGGACTAAGGCAGATTAAGCTAGACTGGAGTCTAACTTATTTAAGAGATACAGATGAAGGGTTCTTCTTCTGAAGTAGGTGACTACATTTAATATTCCTATGATTTTATAAACAATGATGGTTCACTTGATGGCCTTATTCACATAGATAGTTTGATGCATAGATATGTATGCCAACCATATGATTCTCCTGAGATTATCATTCAACATGTGTTATCAATGTTATATTATCTTTTTTATTTACATGATTCATGCACTGTTCTTTATATATTGTATGCTACTTCGATTTGGATTATTTGAGGATTTTATATGAGAACTTTCTATGTAGGATTATTGATACATTAAAATACCTTATTGACTTGATTTTATCAAGGATGAATATGCATGAATTTTTTATACTTGACTTTTAGGTTTTCGCTGATTTAAGACTGGTGTTTTTGCCCTGTGGATGCTATGCTAGGAGGGTCGTAGGGTTCGCCACCCGCTCTCTAAGTTTACATATTATAGACACCTATCCTAATATGTGGACAAATTGCGTGCGGTTGTAGTAATCATGGGCAGGCCACCCATGCACGTTCGACTACTCCCTTGCATCGGTGGACAGTATTCTCCTATTTCAATGTTGATGGTGAGCGGTAGTGGTTTATACCCCGGAGTGCTTGCCACTGCAGCATAGTTATCCATGCACTTATTCTGTGTGCACATGTAATTATAGACATATCTGGATGGTTATACCCAAAAGCACCCACAGCATGACAATGCATCCTCAGGGTGAAGCCTATGTGGGTGAGCCTACGGGCTGAGCAAGCTACTTGGTGTGTGAGCTATAGGTGAGAAACCTAGAGGGTTAGTATGAGTACTCATGACCAGATATGAGAGTGTGGTGGGACAGTTGAGGGACATGGTTGACTTGCATGCTCTGTTAGTTAGGAGATACATTCATGCTTTGTTCTGATGGATTTGATTGAAATTGGCTTTACCAATTGCATGAGCATTCATTGCTCATTATTATGCTTGATGTGGTATTTGGATAGCATATTTTTATATTTGTGTGCGAAACCATATCCTCATTAGTTTTTGTAAGCAAGTTTGACTGATTACTCATGCATCATTTCGTTCTTGATATCTGAGGATTCAACTTTTTATATGAATTTGCCATATCCATGAACTTTATCAGAAACTCAGATTTTTATATGTCATACTACATATTCTTTAAATTGATATTAAATGTGGTCACCTATAGCAGCAATGGCTTGTTGAGGAATTTCTTTGAGTTTGCAATGCCTCAATTATAGTGAGAGGCAACATGTATGACATATAGATGGAGCAACAAGTACATTGGCAACTTTCAGCTTGGCAACTTTCTGTGAGGTATAGAGGATATTCTAGAAATGGATAAGGTTTATTTAGAACCTTACCTAGGTTATTATTTATGGACTGTATAAGTGTATGATTTACATTGTGACTTGGATGTATGGATGTATTTATGTTGGATGTGATGGTTGTGCATAGACAGACCTTGGGCAATGTTGTCATATCTTTGATTTTCTTATTTAGAGTGGGCGTTTATGTTTTGATCAAGTATTGTATTTGATCTAGATGGGTAATCATAGAAACTGAGTCTCCTAGGTGTCATGTCATATCATTGTATTTATTAGGTAGTTGTTGTATCACAGGTTTTATATGTGATAGTCCAAAACACAGAGGAGACTCTGTCGAATTTTTGGTAGAAATGGGATATCATTTCACCATTAAATTCATGATTTTGTGATTATATGACTTCTATGATTTTAAAAGAAATGTTTTTTATTCAAGTCTTGTTTTTGGTTGATTTAAAAATTGAGGTTTTAAAAATGGGGATCCCGACTCATTTATAAAATTGTTATTATATTGTTGTGAAAAACCCACTGTGTCACAATTTGGTGTCAGAGCCTAGTCTAATCCATCACAGTCATTCCAATAAATCCAGAAGTCACATACAATCCATTGAGCGAGGAAAATTCTTCATTAAGAGTTACAAAGATAACTCATATAGGGGATGTTGATGATTGCAAAATAGTTGATGCTATGAGGATTGGCAGACTTTCTTTAGTAAAGACTAGACCTTAATTTTTATATGAGTATGAGGAAACGCACTCTCATGAAAAGTGTGTGATTCTTATAGTATAGAATCTAATGGAGAGTACAATTGATAATTTCAAATGAGAACATTATTATATGATAGAAGATCCATTCATATGGACTACCCTATGAGAATTCAAGTCCTAAATTGACGGTATGTCTAAACATGTGAAGAGGCATAATGACTATTATATGACAATAGTGAGATAATAATGAAAAAGGGTTACGAATGACAACAATCAAAGAGAACTCGGGGAAATTCAAAGAATTTTAGTGTTAGTCAAATGGTAGTTGAATGAGTCAAAGAACAAAACTGTGGTAAGGAAAAGAAAAATCATTGAAAGTGTGATAGAATAAGATTTTAAATGTTTTATGGGGCAGAATAGCCTGGGGTTGGGAGATTGGAATATGGTGTACCTTGGTTCAGATTGGGCAGAATGGAAGGAGAGTAGAAGATAGAGGTATCGTCCACGTGAGGCTCCTCGATTTGACCATTTGATCCCAATAGCGTCCCAAGCTCCTTGCCTGAAGAGTCGTAGCCTTTCGTCTTGACTTCACTCCTTAAGGCTGATGAAATTCTGAAGGAGAAGGGTCATAATCAACCAACTTTTTATTTGGTTTCACATCTCGGGCATCCTGATCGGTATCATATAGATGACGGAGGCATGGGGAGAAAACGAGTGGGCGTGACTGCTTCATGATCGTAGGAACTAGTCAATCAAATTTGTTGAATAAATAGTCATAATGATATAAATAAAGATAGGTATATATAATATTTACCAATTAGAATTAACAGGTATGGCTCGTATGATTATCTTTGCTGAAACGTAAGAAATCAAAGTATTTTGGTCCTCTTTCATGAACAAATCCAGAGATAGATTTATTAAAAAAAGAAAGAAGAAATAATGACTTTTTGTATATACATAAATATTGATACCAATCATCAATGAAAAGTGAATGCTTACGAATTATTTTGAGAATTTTATTTATGATTTGGAGACATATAACACTTGGAGGATATAACAACTATTTTTTGATAATAGTTAGAAGTAATGATGTAAATCAAATGGTGAGTAAGGAATGATATCAAACAATCTCCTAGTTAGTAGAAAGGATTATAAAAAAGGTTAATTTGAATATACACTATATATATGAGTATTTGATAAGATTTGTTATTTGATTTAAAATCAAAGGCACCTATCATATGATGTGAATCAAGTAGAGAGTGAGAGAGATACTTACTAAAGTAGATATGGAGAAAAGATATTGTTGTGAGAATAAGGTGAGATGAAAAATTATGAGCTCTTGCGCATACAAAATATTGATGCCAGACATTATTGAGGAGTGAATACTTATAAATTACTTTAGAGGTTTAATTATGATTTAAGTGCATATTGCTTGGAGGACATGGTAACTATTTTATAAGAATAATTATTAAATAGTGATGATTTTGTAATGAATCAACTAGGAAGTAAGACAGATGAAATGAATGAGCTAAGATGAAATTGATTATAATTGATTTACATCCAACACTGGTAGGGATGATATTATTGTTTCGAATAACCATGGAAGATTATTATTAAAAGTCAAGTTCATTGGACATAAGATTGATAGGGTTGTAACTGATTTGCTTGATATGACCATGAAATAATCTATTAGTCAAAGGAAATGAAATTGTTGAGACTTTTATCTAGAAGGCTCTTAGGAAGGCCTATAATGATTAGTATCTTGGGATACTAAGAGATTTTGCCACTTTAAAGCTAAGAAATTAGATAGTTTAGTGGTATTGAACCTACATGCATAGTTGATTAGACTTGCCCCTAAGTCCTTTAGATGGGTAAGGAGGCTACAGTTAGATTATGTTATGTTATGTTGATGCCTAGATTGAGGAATTAGGTGATTGTAGTGCATCCTACATTGGTGACAATGGCAATAGATTTGGCATCTATGTTATAGAGAGATTTTCTCTCAGGAATGAGACTGATTGCAAAGACTCAGACATGAATAATTTGAGTCAGCCCAATAAGGGCAAGAGACTCTTTCATTGATACATTTATAGAGGCCACTAAATCAGTGACATTTGAATGGGCAGTATTGGAATGTAGGCAAGAGGTGCGTTAGGTGCAAGGATAGGTACTTAGACAATTATGCGCCAGAGTTGGTATACCACCGTAGTAGCGACAATAGCATCAATAGCGACCATTACAACGGTAAACCTATAGATGCTTTGACTGTAAAGAGTTAGTGTATTTCCTTAGAGACTATCCTAGAGGACAAAAAGTTAGATAGACTTAAATTGAAAATAAAGTAGAGGTGGCCCCACATTGGTAGTAATGAGTTACTGCTATTACTTAGAGGTAAGCATAGTCCTTAAACTAAGTAGTGAAAAGCATTTTTCTAATTGCTAGTATGTATGTTAGGATTCTACTTGATCTAAGATTCAGTCATTCTTGTATTTTATGCGTTGACACCTTGATGAAAATGCCTATATATATATGACAGTATTTGGGTTGGAAGTTATTATGTTGATGTGAGTGAGAGGATGGATACTAGTCTCATCCTAACTCAATTGGATTGATTATGATATCATCCTTGGGATGGATTCTATTTGTTGAAGGACAGTTGATTGCTATGAGAAGAAAAGTCCTTTGAGTATACTTAGACAATTAGTGACCTCGTTCTTGTGTAGAAAGAAAATTATTGAGGCTTGTGTTGTTTCTACCTTAAAGGTAGTATGTTATTCTCCTGAGGTGCCAAATCCTCCTTGTTAGTGTAATAGTGGATGATAGAGAAAAACCACAGATTGAGCACACAGATGGTGCAAGAATTCATAATCTTTCCTAGGGAGGTTTTAGGATTTTTTGCTGCGGGATGTGGATATTGATATTGATTTGGCATCAGACATAGTGCCATTTTTAAAAGGTGCCATATAGGATGGCCCTAACTAAGCTAGAAGGGTTCCAGTTGTGGTAGTTACTTGATGAGGGTTTATTAGATCAGTGCGTCTTCATAGGGTGCATTAGTCCTCTTCTTGAGAAGAGAGACATATCCTTATTGCTATGCATAGATTATTGATTGTTTGATAGCACCATAGTGGAGAATTGATATTCTTAATCTTGTATTGATGATCTACTTGATCAATTTCAGATGGTGCATGGTATTTGTGGATATTGATTTGAGGTCTAGTTATCACCAGCCGAGGATTGTGAGTAAGACGTCTTTAAGATGATTTTTAGAACTTGTTATGATTATTACAAATTCTGGATGATACCAATTGATAGAACCAATACACTGACAGTATGCATGGTTATGATGGGCTGAAATTTCAAATGTTACTGGGATAAGTATCTTAAAGACTCATCTCTTATTGTGAATTTATGTATGTATGAGTATGGTCAAAGAAGGTGAAATTCCTTGACCATGATACTACTATTGATAGAGAGGTTGTTTATTAAGATTGCTATGGGCTGGAATTAGCCCAAATGGGTGACTAAGGTTGATAGTCTCCTTAATCTGGTAAATTGCTATCACTGAGTAATGGAATTCTTCAAGATAGCAATGATATGGATGTTGTTTATGTTACATATATATATATATATATATATATATGAGTTTGATATCTCATTAGATGAGAAGTATGAAAGTGATGTGTGTTTAGTATAAATCATTTTCCTATGTGTAATAAAAAATTGATTATGACATATACTTACAAGGAGTCGATGAGGGCGGCCTAAGAAGGTGGCCAATGAGGGCAAGTGTGGGAGGCATTGGCAAGCTTCTAGGTGCTCACAGTATGATCGCGTTATGGATTAGTTTTGATTGGCATATGATTGCCTCATAGTGAGTTGGTATGCTTTGATTTTGATTAGCATATGATTGCCTTATAGTGAGCTAGTATGCTTTGGTTTTGATTAGCATATAATTGCCTGATAGTGAGCTCCTATACTTTAGTTTTGATTGGCATATGATTGCTTGTTAGTGAGCTGGTATGGTCTGGTATTGATTGGCATATGAGTGCCTGTTAGTGAGCTAGTGTACTCTAGTATTGATTGGCATATATTTTCCTATTAGTGAGCTAATGAACTCTGGTACACTTTTGGGATAGATTTTCCTATATATGAGCTGAGATGCTCTAAATTGTGTTGATATAGTGATTTTACTTGCACTAAGTTGTACACAGATAACTAACTCCTAGAGGGGAGTTTGGTCTATGCTAATTATGTCATATGTGGTTATGATGTGTTCTGAGTATATGAAGAGACTATTTGATATATATTGTTTATATGATGAGTTGAGATGTAAGGGGATGACATGTCATGGAATCGTTTATGGATGTTGACTTTGAAATTATTGACACTATAAGCATTTCTGGTGATATGGGGATGCTTCTAGATTTGTTTGAAGGATAACATGGAAAGAATTTCGAGGATGAAATTCCTATAAGGAGGGAAGAATATAACATCCCTAATTTTTAAATCCCAATTTGAGTGGATTTTGAAAATTGTTAAATTGGGATAAAAAGAAATTTTTGAAATTTCATATTTTTGAAGTTTTATGAGTGAAAAACTTGATAGACATCAAATCAAGTATTGAGACCTCCATCATTGGATTGTACTAGGAGAGATGATTCCAATGAAGCAATTTTTTTTGAAATTGGAGATCGGATAGAACATATATGAAAATCCAACATTAAGTACAAAAATATTACAAAAGGGAGGTGTTGTTTTGATAATAACACCCCCCCTTTAGTTAAGTGATAGTGGTTGACATTCACCCAATGCCACCTGAGAGAGAGAGAGAGAGAGAGAGAGAGAGAGAGAGAGAGAGAGAGAGAGAGAGAGAGAGAGAGAGAGAGAGAGAGAGAAGAGAGAAGGGAGAGGAAGAGGCAGTCGCTTGCAACAGCGTGGATGTCAACAACTGGTGAAAACCAGTGAAAAAAGGGAAACATATAGATTATAGATAACCAATTTGTAGGGAACCACTTGAAAAAATGACATCTTAGATTGGTGATTTGATTCGATCATTCTCTTCTCCATAATCTCACAATCAAAATTCCTCAAGAATCACCACGAACAAGAAAGTGATGAGGGAGAATAGAGCCATTGAAGATGATGTTGGCGAGTGGTAGAAATCTAGTGACTGACAATCAATTTTCACATTTTTGGGCATCAAATGATGTCAGATCACCACCAAATTTCAAGAGAGTGAAGGTGAGATCCTGGTCTACAACCCTCTTTGAGGAATTTTATATTTGATGAGAAATGGGCCGGCATCGAAAAACACGCCTTAAGGATTTTTATCATGATCTACACCATGGTAAGGTCTGATATTTGATCGGGGATCATTTGACTGTCTAATTTAGATGGATGTCAAATTGAGAATCATGAGATGAGATCATCACCTTAAGGATTTTTATCATGATCTACACCATGGTAAGGTCTGATCTTTGATCGGGCATCATTTGACCATCCAATTTAGATGCGTGTCAAATTTAGAGTCATGAGATGAGATCATTAAGATTTGAACAGTCTATTGTGATCCTTATGATGTGTAGATCAAGATCCATTTGAGGTATACTGGATCTGATATTTTTGTAAGATGATCTAACTAATATTGATCAATGGCTGAGATTGATTGATGATTTTGGTGTGCAATTGGATCGAGATTGATTATCCATGCCATTCAAATGAGTTATTGAGATTATGTGAATAGAGTTATTGATATATTCCTTGATCTATGATTGATTAGGTTGAGAAATGTCATTGGATTGGTGTGGACATCTTTGATTGGGCACACTTGAGGTGATCGATTAATAATCCAATGATGCAGATAGCTAGATGTCCTTCAGATGGACTTGCATGATGTAAGATTATCATCTTGATTTATTGATTTAGCTATAATTATATAAGATTATGCATGAATTGCATGTAATAGTGCCTGATTGGTCGATTTATCAATAAATTTTTTGAGATTGATATGATCTGAGCATGATAGCTCTAGAATGCAAATTGATGTAATTACAAAAGGAGATTGATGGTTATAAGCAGGCCTAGATTATCATGATTTAGATTATTAGTTGAATGAGGTGGGCCCCACCTTGAGATCCCATGGCTAGGAACCATTGGACTGTATTGAAATACCATATATTGAGATATAGAGATATAATGTGTTTTATAATTAAGAATCCAATTTAGGTCAGTTGGATTCTAGTGTGACCTGGATGTGATGTTTATTCAGGTGGTGGGATCATGGTGGACTGAGCTAGATTGGAGTTTGACTGATTTGAGAGGTACAAAAGAATGTTTCTTCTTTTGAAGCAGGTGAATAAATTTAGTATTCCTATGATTTTAAAAATCATGATGGTTCACTTGATGACTTTATTCACATGGACAGTTTGATGCATATATATATATATGCCAACCTTATGATTCTCCTAAGATTATCATTCAGCATATGTTGCCTATGTTATACTATCTTTTTTAATTACATGATTCATACACTATTCTTGATACATTTTATGCTACATCAATTTAGATTATTTGAGGATGTTATACATGGATTTTTTATGCATGATTATCGATACATTAAAATACCTTTTCGACTTGATTTTATTGAGGATGATTATGCATGGATTTCTGATACTCGATTTTGGATTTTCTCTAATTTATGACTGGTTTTTTCCCCTGATATGTGGGTAAACTATGGGCGGTTTGTGGTAATCATGGGTAGGCCATCCACGCACGTCTGACTGACTCCCATGCATCGGCGGATAGTAGTCTCCTGTTTTGGTGTCCACGGGGAGTGGCAGTGGTTTATACCCTAGTGTGGTTGCCACTGCAACATAGTGATCCATGCACTTATTCTATGTGCACATGCAGTTACAGACATATCTGGACGGTTATACCCATATGCACCCACAGCGTGATGACACATCATCAGGTTGAAGCTTATGTGGGGTGGCCTATGGGCTAAGCAAGCTACTTGGTGTGCGAGCTACAAGTGAGGAACCAAGAAGGTTCGTATAAGTACTTATGACCAGATATGAGAGTGTGGTGGGACACTCGAGGGACATGGTTGACTTGCATGCTCTATTAGTTAGGATATGCATTCATGCTTTGTTATGATGGATTTGATTGAAATTGGCTTTACTAGTTACATGAGTATGTATTGTTCATTGTTATGCTTCCTATGGTATTTGGATATTACATTTTTATATTTATGCGTGAAACCATATCCTCATTGATTTTTGTAAGTGATTTTGACTCATTATTCATGCATAGTTTCATTCTTGATAACTAAGGATTCATCCTTTTATATGAATGTTTCATATCCATGAACTTTATCAGAAACTCAGATTCTTATACTTCATACTACATGTTCTTTAAATTGATATTAAATGTGATCACCTACATAAGCAATGGCTTGTTGAGGCATTTCTTTGGTTTGCAATGCCTCAAATATATTGAGAGGCAGCAGGTATGATATACAGATAGAGAAGCGAGGGCATTGGTAACTTTCAGCTTGGCAACCTTTTACAAGGTACAGAGGATATTCTAGAAATGGATAGGGTTTATTCAGAACCTTACTTCAATTATTATTTATGGATAGTATATGTGTATGATTTAGATTGTGACTGGTATGTATGGATGTATTTAAGTTGGATGTGATGGTCGTGCGTGGACAGACCCTGGGCAATGTTATCATATCTTTGATTTTCTTATCTACCGTGGGTGTATATGTTTTTATCAAGTATTGTATTTGATTTGGATGGATGGTCATGGAGATTGAGTCTCCACGTGTCATGTCATGTCATTTCATTTTATTTATTGGGTGGTTGTTGTATCACATGTGTTATGTGCAATGGCCCAAAATACAGAGGAGATTCTGTAGGATTTTTGATATAAATGGGGATATAATTTCACCATTAAATCCATGATTTTGTACTTGTATGACTCTCGGTATTTTAAAAGAAATGTTTTTATTATTGTTTTGTTTTTGGTTGAATAAAAAATCAAAATATTTTATAAAATTATTATTATATTGTTGTGAGAAACCTGGGATGTCACACATGTGGTCAATGTTGCGGTTGGTATGGGGTGTAACACCCCGGGTTTTTAAGACATTTTTTTTTAATAATAGCATTTTTAATAAGAGCATTTGGGATCCCATGAGAAAAGTTTTATTTATCAATTTACTAAAACATCTCTTAAAAACTCTGGGTGTTATTTTTCCTTTCTCAAAATGTCATATATATAATTTAAAACATAACTAAAATTTTATGATAATAGATTTAAAACAATACTTGTATCAATCAACGTCAAATGAATCAGCGCCTTTATTTTGAATCAAATAAATATCCAAAACACAATAATAATATGGCCCAGGGTCTATCCATCATAACATCCCATGTAAATGTCCAACATATGTCTAAACATCTCAATCAACTCCATAAAATAAAAGTATATAGTCCATAATTAAATTCAAATGATAATCCTATTTATTGACTCACAATGGTCTAAAATTCTAAGTAAAAGGATCTCCTGCAGCTCTCATGGTCTCTCAACTGCCTTGCCTTTCCTATTATCGCGCTTGAGATCTAAGGTATTGCAAAACAAAGCAATGCCTCAACAAGCTATCGCTTGTGTAGGTACATAGACAATTAATGAAATAATGAAATAACAATAATGACAAAATAAAATATCTATCGTTTAAAACAATAACATCATTATAACTCATGCCAACATAGTATCAATTTCTCAAGTATGCTAAAACATGCATTCCAAGGATTTAAAACATGACATGAATCAATGTAAATGAGCATACAATAAGAATAAGGGCACCCTAAGGTAATGGGTCCCACAACATCACACTAATATCATTGATCATGAGTACTTATAACCAACCTCTGAGTGTTGTCACACCTAGGCATACCATCCATAACCATGCTCATCATACACCCACACATAATAAGAATATGGGCCGTCATGCCGCAGTGGCAACCCTTCATGGGTCTCAACCACCGCCGCTCTCCGTCGACACCATAACGGGAGACTTAGCGTCTGTCCCCATGGAAAGGCCCAAATTGGTAGTGTGGACTATCCATGTTACCAAATCCCTACCGAATGCCATTTATGGGCAGGTGTCTATCATATCACAATATCATCACATCACAATCTCGAAGGGTGGGTGGCCGGCCCTATCCCTCATAGCATGACGCTCACCAGGCGAGAGCACTCGTCATCAAATATAAAAACATGAAAATCATATGTATATGTTAAAACTCAAGAGTACTCGTAGCTCGCAATCCCCAAGGCATGCCCCTCATCTTGGGGTTAGCCTATAAGAGGACCAGCTACCAAGCCTCTATTCTTATTTCCATGCAAATCCATGCATTTCCAATATATAATAAGAAAGAAGTCTCTATTTAAGCATAATTAATTAATATCATGCTCATAAAAACATTTGTCATGGTTTTATTCAATAAAAGATTTCAATTTGTAATAATCATAATGTACTCTAAATCTCAAGAAATCAACGGCAAATAATAAATGCAATTTAAAACACAATCACTCATGATGCTATGTTTATGCATGGTTTTAAAATCAGGGCAAAGCATTAATTGTTGTCACCTACCTTAATGTGAGACCACTTAGCTTGCTAATAATCCCCTTAACTAGTATGTTCAAGTGCACCTGTCCATGTCACATCACTATTTTAAAAATTTTCTAAATTAAAAGTGGTCATTTATAAGTTTTTAAGTTAAAATTAGGTTCGCGTCGTCAATACAATCACAACGCCTCTTTCGGATCGTGATTTGGACTCCTATAGCTCCCAAAAATCAAGTTTTAAGTGCATATATACGTAAATGGGGCCTAACCAACCACCATAAGTGGTCTGCACCAGCGGCTGTAATGCCCGAGCAATTTACACTATTTTTAACGAAAATTGGACATTCTATGGAAAATGGACTGTGTTGAATGTTTGATTTTATTTAAAATAGTAAATGAAGGAATTTGTGATGGAACTTAGTACCATTAGATTCTACTCAAAAAATGGAATCCAACGCCTCAAAAATCACCCAAAGCGGAGTTCGTATGAAGAAGTTATGGCCATTTAAAGATCAAGGGTATTTCTATAAATTAAACAGAAAAACAAAAAAACGAAAAAGGACGAAAAACACAGGGGGCCGTTTTGATAACAGCACCCCCTGTCGTCTTCCTCCTCAGACTTCTCCAGAAATCCTCAAATCCAAAATTTTCCAGAGAAGTTTGCCACCGCAATGGCGGCACCGCCATTGAGGGGCACCGCCTTCACCCCTCTATAAAAACCCCATCTCCCCTCTCCAAAAAACCACGTTTTCTGGCATTTTTTCTAGTCGTTTGAGATTGGGGTTTCCGGCAAAAATTGGAAACCCGTCTCTCTGCAATCTTTGGCAACAGCCAGGCCCTAGTCAAGCCGGCCATCTCCCCATGCCCCTCTCTTCTCTTGTTCCGGCCTTGCATGATTTCCCCCTTCTTCGAGTTTTCTAGCAACAAGGGTTTGGGCAGGCAACCTACCAGGCGGGAAGAGCACCATCTCTGGCTGCCAGGTAAGCCGTCCCTCCTTCCTTTTCTTCTCCATTTTGCTTCCCCAGGGCCAGATCCATGCCGGATCTGGTCTTTTCCAGTCATTTTCCAGCTGAGATCCTGGCCGGAAAACGTTCCAAGCCAGCTTAGTCCGGCCTTGCACAAATCGGGTGTCCCAGGGACGCCATGCTGTACGTGCACCTGGGATTGGGTCCGTAGGACGGGTTCCAGGTGTACGACAGTGCGTACATTGTCCTAGGTGCGGCCTTCAGGTGCGCACGAGACATGGGGCACGGGTCCTGGCTCGACCAGGGTGCACGGGGTGCCCTAGGAGCTGAGATGCAACATGATACAAGGTGCGTCCGTGCGATGATGCGTGTCATAGTGCGTCACTTGAGCATGCATGTGCGCATGCAAAACACGGTCCCTGACACGGCCTTTAGGCGCACACGCACGTGAGGGAACTGGGACACGCGGACCAATAAGACTTTAAAGCTAGGATTAAAGGACAATTTATAGAGTTAGCTATGGAATAGTAGGTCCACATGATAGGATCCAGCCTGACAATGAATTAGGCAAGGACCAGTGACCCAATAGGCAGAGCTAGTGGTCCAATGTCTAAATAGACTGAAATTAATAAGGACTCCTTATATCCATTTATACCCAGGAGTTTATGAATGAGACCCAGGGACAGGTTGAAGTGATAAAGGACGCAACTCTAAGAGACTTTGAGGTAGGTGCTCTATTGCTACTAGACTTTTTAAAAGAGCCATGATTGTTTTATGCATGTTTTAAGTATAAGTTATATAACTTGTTTAGCATGACTTAATTCAACATACATGTGATAAATGCTTTATGCATAGATATGTTTTGGCACAGATATATTATGCAAATAATTGCATATACATTATGCATAGATATGTTTTGCAAACAAATGCATATATTGCATGATTTGTGAGCATTGAGTTTTTGAAAGATTGCATGTCCTTGAGGGTTACCGAAAGACGTTGGAGTGCCCAAAAGATGCTAGGTAGGCAGTTGTGAGGGACCCAAAGAGGATAGGTTTTGAAAAAGAGGTTTTCACTTGTTTGATCTGATATGATTTGGGCTGATAAGCTCATGGGCGCTATGCCGAGAGGTTTGGGTTGGCCTCCAGCCTCTACCACTATTAGGTGGATGGGTACCACGCCCAAAAAGTGCAATGTCCTTGCTTCGACTGCATGTGGTGCAAGGGGCTACCACTGGTGTCACGGAACTGGGTCAAAGTGTCATATGTCCCGTGGAGGCATATGACCCTGTGTCCCTAGGTACCCGGGGACCACACGGCGGTGAGGTCGTGGGCATAGTGGGACCTTATGGTTTCATATCATGCCATATGCAATGCACATAAATCCATGAAACCATATGGTCCCACTATGCCCACGACCTCACCGCCGTGCGGTCCCCGAGTACCTAGGGACACAGGATCATATACCTCCACGGGGCATATGACACTTCGACCCAGTTCCGTGACACCAGTGGTAGCCCCCTGTACCACATACAGTCGAAGCAGGGACATGCCCTTTTTGGGCATGGTACCCATCCACCTAATAGTGGTAGAGGCTAGGTGGCCAACCCACACCCCTCGGCATAGCACCCACGAGCTTACTAGCCCAAATCATGTACGATCAAATAAGCCAAAAACCTCTTTTCAAAACCTGTCCTCTTTGAGTCCCTCACAACTGCCTGGCCCTCGGCACTCCACCGTCTTTTGGCAACCCTCAAGGACATGCAATCTTTGCAAGAACTTAATGCTCATAGATCATGTAATGTATGCAATAGTTTGCAAAACATATCTATGCATAATGTATATACAAAACATGTCTATGCATAAAGCATTTGTCACATGCATGCTAAACAAGTCATATACTTAAATCATGTATTTGCAAAACAATCATAGTTCTTTTAAAAGAATCTAGTAGCGATAGAGCACCTACTTGACTAGGTTGCGCTAACCCCTTTGTCCTCGGACGCTCCTGAACATGGTTTGGGGAATCAAGGTTAGTTTGGCCTATCTTTTATGGGTTTTAGAGTAATTGGTCTTATTACTTAGGCATTAGGGGTCCATCCCTATGCCTATGGGTGTCCTAAGGTCCTAATTGGGCCTTGGTATCCTCAGTTTTCCAAAGGTCTAGCGGCCACGCGCCACTATCCTATTCTAAGGGTCATGCTCACCTTTGATTGGGCTTTGATTAGGGATTTTATAGTTTGGATGTGTCTATGTCATCGACATGGACACAACATCTTTTGCGGCGCCTCAATCGGAGCTCTAGATCTCAAGTTATAAGTGTTTTAGTGTTGCACGTACATAGGCGTCTTAAGAATGAAAACACGGAATGCTAGGGCGCTGCGCGTCTGGGTCATGCGCCCCGGCTTCCTTAAGGAACGAAGAAAAGCCTGTGCCACTAGTGCGCTGCACGTCTACGGTGTGCGCCTCAGTGGGCGCGTTTGCAGACGCGCCGGGTTTTCCGCCCGACTTTATCTTTTGCGGGCGCATCCCCGGACGCGCCCGTTTGGTTTTTCAAACTGCGTCGACGTGGGACGTTCCGACTGGAACGCTCTGTTCGTTGGGGAACCGGGGCATCCTCAGGACACCCTGGTTCGACCCTGTCGAACTAGTGCAGCCCAGGGAACGTCCCTGGGTCCTTGGTGAGTCTCCAGGGCTCCATTTTGCATGGTTTTTCATGCAAAAACCTAGGGAAATTGATCCTAGATCTATTGTGAAGATGGGTTTTGAGGGATCTTGGGCATACCTGGCTCATTGCTAGGTTTTTCTCCTTGTTTTCCCCTCTAGGTCACTGCTCCTCAACGGGTTTTCTTCAACGTTTTGGGCTTCCATTAGAGGCACCCAAGAGCTCTATTTATAGAGCTATGAGAGGGTTCTGGAGGGGGGCTCTCACCGCCTTTGAATGGCGGTGGAGAAACCTCCAGAATGGCGGTGATTTCTCCTACAATCACCGCTGTTCTAGAACCCTCTAGAGGTTGAAGATGAAGGGTGCTCATATCAAAACGGGCCCCTGTGTTTTGCAGGCTAAAACCATTTTTTGTAAAAATTACATTTTTACCCCTGAATTTCAAAGGAACATAACTTGCTCATTTTAACTCCGTTTTGGGTGATTTTGGTCTCGTTGGATTCCTTTTTCTGAGACGCACCTAATGATACCATTTTCAGGACCAAATTTCTGGGTTCAGTCAAGGTGAATAGTGAAATGACCAAAATGCCCTTATCTTCAAAAACTGATCTTTTCATTGCTATCTTGGGATTTTTAATATTTCAAAATTGGAGTCATTACATGCATAGGGTCACTAGAGTGACAAAAAATTGCTTCTTTACTAGAGTAAGTTTGAAGGCTTCTATAAGTCTCTTGTAATTGATTTTAATTAAAAATTTGGAAGGCCAGTATATGGGAAATGTGATGATTAGCCTTGGTCACACAAGAGGTGGTAATGAAATCAACCTTAATCTTGTAGGGTATGGTGCCCTTACTATTCAATTTCCATTCCCCATGACAGTTAGATCAACATATAAAAAACCTTAAAATTAGTAAAGATGTCTTATGAATGTAAGAAAAAACAATAAACTAATGCAATAACCTTAGAAAAGTATGCAAAAATTAAGTTCAATGCAATTTATATGTAATTATATTACCAAAAAAATATACAAAACTAAATTAATATGCATAACCTAGAACTAGAAAAAATAAAAGAATGAGGTAGACCTTACAATGGGATCCTAGATTTAGGTCTTCTCGTACAAGGGTAAACCACTTACAAACCACCTCCTCTTTCATGAGAGGATGGATTTACCCTTTACATATATTACTATTTTACAAGTAGCTTTAGACATGCTTATCTCATTTCATCATCTAACCTTGAAAATTCATCAATTTATGGTTAGATTAAACATAAGTATTTTAATGCAAATGTATCCTATAAATATAAAAAGTAAATGATCAAATACACTAAAATGATGCAAAAGTGATAGTTTTTCATGTAAAAATCAATGCTCAACATGTACTGATTGCACATACTCATCCCCATGAAAGAGAAAAGGGGTTGCATTGGTATTCAAAGAGGTCTTAACCTTTTTTCTTTGGTTTCAAGGCCTCCTTACCTTAGACTTTGCTTAGGGGAAAAATTACTTTGCAACTAGTGTTAGTGGGGAATTCTGTGTTGGTGGCTTTTTAGATCTTTTCAATTAAACTTGACTAATTGAACCCCTTGAAGAATGTTGGCTGCAGAAGCACATCTATAACAAAATAGGTGCTCTCGTAGTAGTAGGATTGATACCCTGAACACCAACCATGTTTGTCATCATAGTGTGTTCTTCTTTGACTTATCAATGAGAATTGCTCCGTCTTCAATTAGGACCTGGATCTTACCCTTCACATGTAGCAATCCTCTAGAGTATATTCCCATCATTTGATGATAGGCACAATATGTCAGATTTCTTGCCTTTCCAACATCTTTAGATCTCTTAGGATGGGTTGCTCTATTTGCCTGAGCTGCCTTAGCTCCTTAAACAGTTGTCTAATAGCATTGATGTCAAAGTCGTACTTCTTTGCCTTCTTTTCTTTGAAAGATTTATACAGGGGTTTGGATAGGAAATCCACTTGTTCTTTCATTTGATTTTACTCTAGCTCTGTCGTCTTTATGACTATCTTCTGCTGGTCGATTGTTAACGTTGAGCAAGACACATCATTGCTACTCTTTCCATGGTCGAACTTATTCTCTTGTGACTCTACCTTCGTGGTGACCACTTTGAGGCTTCCTAAAACTAGCCTTATATGATAAAGTTTTTAAGGTCATTGGCTATTTTTATTAGATCCTCAAAATTAGTAGGCATTGGGTTCCTTAGTTGAAAATTAATGTTGCAGTGCAAATTGGTGGTGCAAATTCTAGCGCTTTCTTTCGCAATCAAATCTTGAGGGCAATGTTCATTGAGAGGAATGTAATAACCCTCAATTTTGAGTTATTTTTGCGCAATTATATTATATTTTAATTATAATAAAAATCAAGAATTTAATTCATAAAAATTTAGTTCCATGGAAGTGACCCCTTTATAAACTCAAAATTTGGACTTGAAACTATCAAATTGGAATGTATGCCGAGATGATTTCAATGATACAAAGAACACTGAAATTAAAGTTCGAATGGAGAAGTTATGATAATTTAAATTTGAAGGTCATTTTGGTAAAAAAAAGAGAGAAGATATTTACTAAAAAGGAGAGGCAATTTTGATAACAGCACCCCCTTCCCTTCAAGTCGAGTGAGAGTTAAAGTCGATGGTCACCTGACGCTGACATTGACAGAAACACAAAAATAAGAGAAAGAGAATATGGGGAGAAGGAAGAGGAGGAAGGAGAAGGGGAAATGGAAGAAAAGGCGGAGAGGGAGGAGAAAGAGAAAGTACATGAAGGTGGTGGTCGTTAGAAATGGCTGGTGAAACTAACAAGGGGGAGAAAATAAGGAAAGGATAATGCATTGGGAAGGTGACGATCACCAAAGAAAATAGTGGCTCAAATCAAAGATCTAAGCCTACCATCTTGCTCATCTTGAAGAGATGATCAAGACCCATGACTTGATTTCATCGATCCGACTGCATCTCTTCAAAAAATCAACGAAAGAGGGCACCGAAGATGTTGAGTTTGCTAAAGAAAATGACAACCCAGATCAATGATCTGAGACATCCATCTTCTTCACCAAGAAGAAGGGAACAAAATCCTTAATCCCCCTTCTCAATCCAATGATGTCTCATTGGAAGAATAGTAGAGAGACAGTGACACATGAAGGTGACATTGTCAAAAAAATTAAGGGCATATTGAATGATATGAACTGTTCATCGTACTCTCCCTGACGTTATGAGCAAAACCCAATATTCCATTCATTGATCAAAGAAGATTCGACCATTGATCATGATCAAACCTTTAATTAGACTCTAGATCATCTGATCTGTGAACAATCCAACTTCAGTTTACAGTCTAAAAAAGTCACTGAGATCCTTGTGAAACGTAGATCAAGATCCATATTAGAGATCTTTGATCTGGAGCATTTTTTAGGCGATCTAGTGATCCTAATCAATGGGTGAGATCAACTAAGAGTACAGGAATGGAATTGGATCAAATTCAATGATCCACACTATCCAAATCATTGACTGACATTGTTTAACCATATTTACTAACATATTTATAGCTAAGAATTCAACTTAGATAACTTGGATTCTATGTTAGACATGGATGTGATGTATATCTACGTAGTGGGACTGAGGCAGACTAATCTAGAGTGGAGGTCAATTGTGATTTGAGATGTATAGATGAGTGGTTCTATTTTAAAATTACAGATTTTTATAACATTAGCTTAGTATTTATGAATGAATTTTATGCATATATTATTGTACCATAATTCTTATTGAGATATCTGTCTTAATTGTAACTAATGCACATATGCATGACTGCATTGATTATCATTGTTTCACGGATGCATGGTTTGACTATGATGAGTTGTATTTTATAAGTGATAGCAAAAGCACATGATTTTAACACATTTTTATGACATGTTGAAGTCGTTAGATGATAATTATATTTGATGTTGCATGTTGAGCCATTTGGATGCCTAGTTTTATCAGTTATTTATTAGTGAACTAGGTTGAGGAAGCTTGGTAGCTGATCCTTAAGAGGCTGACCGTGTGAAGGAGTAATGTTCTGGGATGGCAAGCTATAGGTGCTCTTATATTTTGTGCATTGGATATTTCCTCTTATCTCAAGTTTCAAGATATTGAGATTTTCGTATTTTTTCAGATTTATGACGAGTGTTTCTACTCAGTAGATGCTATACTAGGAAGGAATTAGGGCCTACCACCTACCCTTTGACTTTGTGAGATGATAGACACTTGCCCCATAGAAGGGCAAAAATTGTAGAGAGTGGTATCATGGGTACTCCACACTATGGTTCCGATCCTCACCCATGCAGGACAAATGCCTAGTTTCCCATTCTCCTATCAATGGGGAGTGGTAGTTGATAGACATGGGAGTTGGTTATCACTGCAACATAGAGGTCCATGTGTTTCTTGATGATTGATTTTATGATATTGCGTAGTGAGCACACCAGGATGGATATTTCATATGTACCCACATTGTGATGATGCATGGGGGATTAGTATGAGTGCTCATGACCTGACATACAAGTGTGTGGTACGCTCATGGGATTAGTGTGTTATGGTGCCCTACATTGATGATGTGCATATTTATATTGAGATATTCTTGAGTTCTAAATCCTTTGTATTGTTATACTCATGACCAATGGTTTGAGTGTACGAGACATTCGTGGGATCATGTGAGAGTGCCCCTGTTGATGACGTTTGTATTCATTGATATATTCTTCGAGCCTTTATCTTTGATCCTATGTGATTTTAGCATATTTATAAGCCTTAGATGCTCAATTGATTTGGCATGTTTTCAGACATGGAGGTGGCGTGAGTTGCATCGATTTGGTATTGGCATAATGAAAACATGCATGTGACATGGATGCATTGTCGTGTTTTCAATAGTTTTTTGAGCTGGATGCCTTGACTATTGCTGTAGATTTGGTTGGTTTAGCACGTTATTTATGCTATACTTTATCACTATTTATTCTCATTATTGATATTATATTATGGCTATTTTCCATGAGAAAGTTTATATTGCATGCCCTGAGATTTGATATCTAAACTGTTCATTTTATACTATATTAAATGTTCATGAAATTATTATTATTATCGTCACCTATACAATCATAGTTCGTTAAGGCATTGCAATGTTTTGCAATGCCTCAAATATTGAGAGAGATAACATGAAAGTTAAACATACCAAAACCAATTGAGGCATAGGCATCTCCCAACAGATTACAAAGGAGATCTCATTGATGTATGAAGTTTGTTAAACCCCAATATTGATTATTGTAGATGGACTGTATATGCATGTATATGGATTATACTTTTGTGACTTGGATGTATGATAATATCTTGTTGGATGTGATGCTGTGTATGGATAGACCCTATGTAGTGTCATTATTCTTTTGATTGTACTTTATTGTTACTATTGATGTATTTGATTTTATCTACATCCACAAATGTAATGGATGGATGGTTATGGAGACTGAGTCTCCCTTTTATGTATTTATATGTTATTTTGTTCATTAGGTATTTGTTACATCGCATGCATTAAATGTGTTAGTCTAGAATACAAAGGAGACTGTCAAAATTTTGGTAGAAATGGAAAGATCATTTCACTATTAAATCCATCCTTTTGTGGTTCTTATGACTACTAGGATTTTTGAAACTAGTGTTTTCATTTGAAATGTTTGCTATTAGTTTATTTTAAAATGAAAATTTCAATTCAGGATCTCAACTTTTGAAAAACTTATGTTTGTATGATGTATAAAACCTGGGTTGTCATAGATTCCTCCCCTTTAAGATGAAGGACTGCATTGACTCAATTGGACCCTGGAATATGTTAATCAATTCTAATAGGGTCACCTCACTTCTGATCTAGTAAAAGTATTTGAGGAACATCTTCTACCACCATTACCAACTTATTGTGGACCCAATGTTTGACCAAATTACCTAATCATGAATGTCTTGGTCTTTGCATTGTCTCCTAAGGCAGCCACATAGTTGGTGAGATGCTCCTTGAGACATCTAGTCCCATCGAACTTAGTGATCTTGATTTTTATATGCCCCTTGGAAAAATGGAGGCTCATCAAACTTTGCCAAATAGAGTTTGCCATAGACCTTTGTCTCAAGCATGATCCCTATGTTACAATCTCGTAACCTACCCTCCATGAGATACTTCATAATAGCTAGAATTAGGCTTGGTAGATTGGTTGACGATGAGGCAACAATATTACTTGTATAATTAGCATTTATAGCTATGATCTCAACTTCTCTATCAACTAGCTTTGCTAAAGCAATCAAATTTGATTATCAATTGCTCTAATGAGTCAAATGAGTAGATGAAGATTTTTCCCTACTCATCATGATCATGGAAGGGTTTGTGGTCTTTGCACTCTGTATGGTGGAGTGAGAAGAAGGCTAGGGCATTGGTGAAAATTTATTCTTTGAGAAGAGCAAACTTTGTATAGCTATAGAGCTTTGACTTTCTACATCAAATCCCAATTTTGGGAGGGACCCAGTAATGCTTCTTATCACGAACCAATTAATGAATACTTGAGATAGCTTCATTTGAAGGTGCAGGAGGAGTTGAATGAACTTGCTCATATTGTGGACCTAGTCTCACTGACTGATTCCTTCACTTTGAATTCTAGTGCTTGAAGACCCTTTAGCTTAAAAGTGGCCATCATTGTGATAGGGATAGCCTCTTAGATTGTGGCCTCATCATAAAGGCTTTACTTATGGCAAACCTTTCTTTTAGGAACCTGCCTACTTTTCTCATTTCCTTCATTCATGCCTCAACTTGGCCTTCATGGAGGCCAATCTTCTCCTTCTTGTCACTCAAGGAAGAACTCGTGGTTGAAGGGGTCACCATCTAAGAAGCAACAACTCCTAGGTCTATGAGCAATGGCATAAGATGCTGCTAATGAGGAAACAATTGATCATCATTGCTTTGTAGGTCATCATTCCTAAAAAGGAAAGAAAATTTATTCAACCTTATGATGATGGGAAAGAAAAGTGCCACTAGGTGGGTAAGAAACATGTCCTCTTTGGGTTTCACATTCGTGCACAATGTGTTTGCATAGTTGCATAAAGGAAATAATAGGGCTGATTTACTCCAAAAGGGTGGTTTTTGTATTTATTAAATGATTGTGGCATACATTCATTCAGTTACATCAAGAGCTGCATTTACATTAGTAGTTACTTGTGGATTTTAATTGCATTCCATTAGCAACTAAATATATATGGACAGCCTTTTGACTATCGAATACATAGGGACAGTCTTTGGTGAATAGACATATAGATACACAAGGAAAAGATCCTTGAGTAGAGGTTGACTAGGTATGGTCATGGTACAATAATTGATGACTTCAATGATTTTCAAAAAGGGTTTATCTTCCCCTAGGTTGGGAGTTCTTGGTTTTTTTTATTTGAAATTAGGATTGAGATTATTATAAAATGTGTTTGTTTCCTTTATGTTGGATTATCATTCTAACGGGGTGGGAAGGACTAAGATTTATTTTGGATTTTCTAATAAATTTATTAAGTCTCGACCCTAAGTTCATAAGAACAATTATCTAGCGGGAAGGGGACAGGGAGAGTAGCCTTAGGTCCCTAAAGATTCACAAAGCCCACTAACCAAAGGTCTAAGTTCAACATCCCCATGGACTAAAGCTGTAAGGAATCTAAACAAATAAAAACTCATTAACCTTCTATGCTTGAAAACTAGTTAGTTGGAATTCACCTTACACTAATTTAGGGGTTTAGAATTAATACATAAAAGATAACAAAGAAGTATTGCAAGCAAGGAAGAGAACATTCAACACATCAAACATATAGTAAGAAAAATGCATTCTAGGAAACATAACTTGAGAATAATGGGAAATGTGGAGTTCTGACCATATGAAAGAGACATAGGATGTTTCTAATGCATGGAACTACAAAATAGAAATAGAACCTAGTCATCAATGCTTGGAAATATGAAAGGACCTAGAAGCATAAATTGAAAACTATTATGACATATGGAACTATGCTAGAAACATGAGACACTTGAAAAAATATCATGAATTGAACACATAGAATGAACATTAGCAGCATAATATGGATTGCCAAACATTAAATAACATATCATTAAGTGAACCATGCTAGGAATATTGTATGAAATTCTATAAACATGAAATGACAAAAACATAAAATGAGATGCTAAAAACATATTATGAGTTAGAAATCTGAAAATACAACATGAATGGCATGAGTTAAAACATGGGTGCATTCGGTACATAATATTTTACTAGATAGAACACTAAGAAAGAGAGAATGTAGATTTGTTTTGTTCTCAAAGGAAGACTATTCCAATCAATGTCGATGGAAGAACCTCTCTTTCTTGAAAATTCAAAGAAAATTGTGAAAAATGTAATGAATTCTTTGAAAGAGGAGTGATTACATACATCATGCTTAGACTCTACTTTAAAAGGTTATTATTTTTATAGTACTATATTCAAAGAAAAGATCATGGAAGTGGACCATCTTTGTTGGAATTCTCTTGAGCATTGTAAATGAAAGTAAATTTAAAAGTTGTGGTAAACATTAGAGGGCCTATATGAGCAAATCAAGGCTCCCCATACTTGGATTCCAAGTTTCTAAAACAAACCCATAGTGATTAACTTAGAAGCTCTTTTTTGTCCAGTAGGAATACTGAGTCTTAGTCCTTGGAATTCTTCTTTGAAGAAAAAGAAAGTAACAAGAAATGGAAAAAAAAGAGAGAGAGTTAAAGACAATGAAGAAAATACACATGAAAATATGAGTGAGAAATCAATCCCTTTCTTCTATGGTTGAAAGGTTCTCTTTTAGTTAGAGAAAGTTAGAAATTCCACTAATGGCTGATTTAGTAAATGGAAATTAATAGAGGTTCTCCAAGGAATTCCATTGGGGGTGGGGTGCATAAAGGGATATGCTCAATTTCCTTTTTTAAATACAAGAAATAGAAAAAAGAGAGAGTAGGGGATGGTTTATTTAAGGTTTGTATCTGGAATGTGACTGGGATTGGAATTTAAAGATTTGATGATGGGCTTGATAAAATTCAAGGATTTTAGAAAAATTGATGGTTCTATCAATGAGAACCAAAGAATTGATGACAATTGATGATTGGATAGACAAGATCCAAAGATTTAATGAAAAATAATGATAAGATCTATGAGATTTAAAGATTTTACAATTGAATTAATGGGATCTGTTAATTTCATTGAAATCGATAGACAAATTAATAGGATCTATTGATTTGATGATTGGATTAATGATATCCATTAAAATAATTGATTGGATCAATGAGATTTGATGGTTTGATTAAAATTGATGTATAGACCAACAAGATCTATAGAATTGGTTGACTTGTGGACTAAATTCATTGATTTGATGATTAGATTGACATGATCCATTCATTTGATCTTGTATCGATGAGAGCCATTGTAATGATTAACCAAATCACCGATGTCCATTAATTTTATTAAAATTGATGCATTGATGGACAGAATTCATCGATTTGATAATTAGACTAATGAGATCCATTAATATGATTGAAATTGATAGATGGATCAAAAGATCCTTTGATTTGGTGATTGGGTCAATGATATCCATTAAAGATGATGATCAAATCAAAGGGATCCATTGATTTGATTGACAAGATCTATAGGATCTGCTAAGTTGATTGAAATTGATGGATAGATTGACGGGATTCTTTGATTTTATGACTGGATTAAATTTTTTTTATCATTTTGATATGATGAGAATAAATCTATGGATTTGATTGAGTGGATTGATAAGATCCATTGAATTGATGGATGGGTAGTCTAGATTCATTTGTTTGATAATTAGAATAACGAGATCCGTTAATTTGATTATCTGGATCATTAAGATTGATTGGATTGTCAACATCCATTGATTTGGTTGAAATGATGGACAGATTGATAGGATCCATTGATTTGATGATTGGATCAATAAGATCCTCTGAAATGAATGCTGCGTTAAAGGCACATATTGATTTGATGATTAGATGGTTCAATCATGTGAAATTGAATGTGCAAATATCATTTGGTTTGAACCATTGAAGATGGGGTATGACTTTAAGATTGTGTAGTTCCAAATTTGGGGTTCACAATCATGGAGGTATAGAATGGGGAAACGAAACAAAAGAAGTTTGCTTCTTACCCCTTTTTTACTTCACAATCATGTGGTTTCTTAGCCCAAAAACATATGATTGCAATGGCAGTGGAAGGATTAGTTGAAAATCTACAAATAGTGGTGATCCTAATCATTTTTTGCCTATTTGAACTAATTTAAGGTCAGAGAAAAGTTGTTCATTGCTATTTTTGAGGGTTTTCTAAGCATTCTAAGCTATTTTCATTTGGTTAGAGTGTCTTCCAATATGTTTGAAAGTTGGTGATACGGTAGAGTTTAGGGGCAAGAGGTTCATGGGAAAACATAGGCCAAGATGTCTAGTCATCTCATTTGTTAGGAGGTGGTACCCATTGGGAGAGTATGATGATCTGGGTTATTATAACACTTTTTAAATACAAATGGCATTTATATAGCGAGATTGATCACCATTGAAAATCATTTTTGAAGATCAAATAACAGTGGAAGAATCTTTTTCTCTTAAATTCATTCTTAAAAACCCCAATTGTCATTTTTCTTTTATCAAAAATGATTCTCGGTGAAATGAGCGCCACATTTCTACCAAAATCTAAAAAGTTTTCTCTATTTTTCGGACATAAGACATTTAACGTATGTGATGCGAAGTACCTGATAACCATTCATTTTCATTTTAAAACATGATTAGAGACTCTATCTCCTTTTCAAAAACATTATACATTCTCCAAGACTTATTAGACACAGCCCAATTACAATTCAACTCACATATAAGATTTACATATTACTTAATATCATCATAATTTGAGTTTCTTAATGAAACTCTAGATTACATTGCTTCTTACCCCCTTGAAATCATTAAGTGGTTTTCTCATAATCTTAATCTCATTTCTAATTCTTTCCAAGCTGACTTGTGGTAAAAATGATAGGTGAGTATACAACATACTCAGTAGACAATTCAATACTACAAAACCAAAATCATGGCATGCACATACAATGATTAGAAGAAAGGTTTTTCTGATGATAAAATCACTTGGCCACAAGCTATCTCATTGAATTCATTATAAACACACTTATGCATGTGTACGTATATGCATGTATATCATCCACAAAATCCGCATCATGCTTGACAAACCAAGTAACATATAATTACTTTAAAAATCATAGTAGTGATTGGTTAATCTACATGTTGGCCATTTCAAATCAATAATAATGTTATTACTGTGAACATATTAGTTCTAAGGAGCATTATATAGTCATACAATCTTAAGCATGTGATGATATTCATATCATATACATCACAATTCATTTCGAGAAATCTCATATCATATCATTAAATTAGATATCAACTCATGATGTGGCAAATCTATGTCAAATCATCTCAAAATTTAACAACTATTAATCTACTTAGAGCTTGTTATAAGCATATGCAATGAAATTAGCATAATAGAAATCCCATGTAGGATTTAATCTATCCATATACTACATCAGTGCACATAAAATCACAAGATATCCTTATGAAGGATAATGCATGCTATTAGTATGCACAATTCCAAGATAAAACAATAAAACAATTGAATCACTTTTGATTCAACCATAGACACATCAATGGCACCTTAAATCAGAGTATATCAGCTGCTCACAGGCAAATCCTTACCAAATATACATCTGAGCATTTCAGCTCACCATAGGCAAATCCATGCCAAAACCAATTCTCAAATCAAATCGTGTGTGTAAAAACAGTCTCACTACATAGAAAATCACAAGATATTCATAGTATTTTAACTCTTACAAGTTGTTTCATAGACAGTCAGGAATGATATTGTCTACTTTCCAGGAGATGGGCTACCTACAGTCACCAGTTGCATCTTTATTCCATACACTCAGAGTAGATGGACTTCCCACAGTACTCTGGCTCAAAATGCATTATATTCCAGATAAATAGATATAATATTATTATCCTTCTAGGAGATGGGCTGGCCATAGGTATCGATCATGGCTTTATTTCATATGGAGGGAGATGGGCTACCCATAGTCGACCTCCTTAGAATGCATCACTTTTATACACACAGAGGAGATGGGCTTCCCACAGTTTCTCTGGTTATAGTCATGAGATTGTCCTTTTCTTGAGAGATGGGGTCACTGGTCAAGGATTTGATTCCACTAGGAGATGGGCTACCCACAGTCATTGGCTTAGGATGCATAGTGTCATGTATAGATAGATAGACTAACACTTCATGATAAATAACATGCGTTTATACATGAGCAATTGAATCATAATTCAAATACAACAATCCATATTTACTTTTTTCATTGCATAACCTGAGGAAAAACTCATTTTAACAATTGATATATATATATATATATATATAATACTATCAGCCATCCAGAGATAGATCACCCACAGTCACTGGTCATGGCTTTGCTTCATATGGAGGGAGATGGACTACCCATAGTCAACCTCCTCAAAATGTGTCATTTCATACCTTATGCAGAACTATGTATTTTTAAGCATTCCTTGCAAAGTATGGAAATCATGCATGTACAACCACAATCTTTCTCATATCTCGCAAGTAACATTTAAATACTTTAAGCTAAATGATTCATTGTTCTCTCCAAAATTAGGTACAAAATATGAATTCAAAATCATATATCAATTTGCATGCATCATTTATAGGAAGTGTCAGACATAGAACATTTGATAAATGATGGATCTACATGAAAATCATATATATGCCAATAACATACATATGTATAAAATCATTGGTATAATCAAACCATTCTAACTCGGAAATGGTTCACCACTATTTTCCCATTTTGAAATGCATTTGAAACTTAGTAGGATTAGATTACCTACATCTTACAATGCACTCTGATTTCAATTGTGCCAACTTTAGCTTGGATGGCAGCTCATCTCAAATCAATCTCCTTGTTTGGTATCAAGTAACATCTAACTAGCAAATCGATATAAAACTTGGATTATTTTAAATCCTTGCATTTAAACTTTGTCTACTTAGAGTCAAATATCATTTTATATAACTAAGATCACCATTATGATATGATATTCACCCTTTAAACTAATGATCCCACTGTTAGAAGTTGTTGGATCTTGATTTTTCTCATCGTCAAATCTTATTAGCGAATGAATCATCTTTTGGTCTATCAATTTGTTTGTTTTCCATTTTTAGTCAACAATTAGAACTCAAATGAAGTAATTCAAGTTCCAACCAAACGTTAATCATCCAGCAGATGCTATAATCTCATATATGGACCATTAATTTCCTATCAATGGTCTAGATCAATTCACTCGCATGTGAAATCACAAATCTATATTTGTTACGAATAGTTGAATTTGTAGCTTAACAATCCTAATCATTAATTAACTATACGATTTGCTTTTTGAATGGTCAAGTTAATGGTTATCTCACTATAGCCTTTGGATGGTGGTATAATCATGATTTTGTAGGTTATGGATCAATGATTAGAATTCATGTAAGGTCATTAAAGTTCTGAATAGTCATTTACCAATGACTGATAATTGTTCAAATGTAAGGAAATAGTGTCACATTGCCTCTGATCTATTGTTTTATTCTATAATTTGGTGATCCTATGGTTAGAATTCATCATATCTTGATTTCAACATGTTACTGAACATTTTTAATCAATGGATTAAGGTTTGGCCTTAAAATTATTTAAGGATTAGCACTGTTGATTTTTGATGCATGTCCTGATCAATGTATAAGTGTTTAAAATCATTTATATGTAAAAGGGATGGTTGGATTTGTGTGGACATCTAAATTCAGTGTTTTCCATTAGATTAAATGGTTGGATCAACCTTTTAGAGATGATCCAACAACAAAAACTTATTAAGAGTGGTTAGATCTACCTTTTACAGATGATTTGATGGCTAGGGTTTACTCTAAATGGTCGAATTTAGCTGATTAAGGGTGTATAGTGGTCAGATCTACCATTTTAAGTCACAAATCGATGATCAAAACTCAACAGTGCTATTAGAGTTTTGATCAGTCTCTGGTTACCATATGATTATCGAAAATCATCCTCAAATCTCAATAAAAATAATTTGATCTACATGCATTACCAAAAACGGTAAACAAATCAAGACAAATGAAGATTTTATGTAAGGATCTTACCTATGTAGTGTTTACAATTCCCCAATCATCACCGGGGAAGACAAAGTTTGACAATTTTCCTGATGACTATTTATGTGCACACTATCCACCTTTGACCCTGCATCATTCCTCTTCTGATCATGATGAAACAAAAGGGATTTTGATCATTCCTTAGTACATAGTAAGTTAGATGGTCGGATTTGATATCAGAGTTGTCATTGTCGGCGACGAGCTTTGTTGCTCCAAATAACCCCAAAATCTCCTCCTCCGGTGTGGGCTAGCTGTTTCAATGAGCAGGCCTCTTCCCCTCTCTTATTTTCTCTCCCTTCTTCTCTCTCTCTCTCTCTCTCTCTCTCCTCTTTCTTCTTCTTCTTCCTCCTTTTCCTCCTCTCTCAGTTTCTCTCTCTGTTGGGTTGAGAACAGACCCAATGGCCTATTCTTTTGGTTAAAGTAGGAGGGTGCCAATATCAAATATGGCCCCCTGTTTTGGCCATTTCTTCTTTTTTTTTCCCTATCTTATTATTACTAAATTTTCATTCATATTTAAAGTGTTATAACTTCTTCATTTGAACTCTGATTTTGGTGTTGTTAATGTTGTTAGATTCATCTTTTCGAGTACAATCCAAATGTGGAGGTCTCAACACTTGATTTGATGTTTATAAAAATTTTACTTTCTAGAACTCCAAAATAGGAAATTCAATATTCACTTTTCATCCCTATTTAACATAACTCCAATATTTACTTAAATTAAGATTTAAGTAAAGGAGATCGGTACCAAGTGAAGGAGCTCATCCATCACAGTCACTTGAGGCCTCATCCAAAGGTCGAGTTGTATTGTGAGGCCCATCTGCCAGTTGCTCACAAGGGTAATCTTTCAACCTATGTTTGTCTAGACAATGTAAGGGATTCCTTTCTCTCCTTTTGTTCTAATTTTAAGAAATCATGCGTAGGACCTTAAAATTATGTTTTGCTAGACTTTTATTTATTGAAAAATTATGTTATTTTATTTTCAAATTGCTAAGATGCTACTATTTATTTATTTATATTGTTTATTATTATTATTTTTTTTAATTGAGTGTTGAAACATGATGTTAAGTTGGTAGAGTTTAGAAAAATAAAAGTATAATTTGATTTATTTTTTGAAAACTTGGTAGCCTCTGGTTGACTACTTAGAGTAGGTCATCGTATTATTGTGCTAGCAGAGCCTTTGAGTCTTAGGCATAAGGTGCCTTGAATTGCACAAATTTTGGAAATATTTCCATATTTTTGAATCTGGTATCCAAGTAGTTACAACTTTGCTAAGAGATTTTGGTAAGAGACTAGCATAATGCATATTCTGAGTTTTGAGATGGGTCCCACCATCAAAAATTTTGATTTCTCAGTAGTTTGAGATTCAGTAGGTTTAATGCATGTAATTACACAAATATAATAAATAAATTCATACATTTACAAAAAAGTGTAATTTTTATTTTTATTTATTTATATTGATTAAGGGTATGTTTTAAAGGTAAAAATAAAGAATAGAATGAGCATGTTAAGAAATTATGTTAAATTAAAATGTAAAAAATGATTATCAAGCTAATTTGGAATTTGGATAATCAACTTTACAAAAGAAAAATAGAAATTTAAAAATAAATTAATGCTAAAGGAAGGAATTAGATGGACAACTAACATGTGAAGACACTAACCTAAACATCATCAAAATCCTAGGGTGAAATTCCAACTAATTATCTTGGAATTGTAAAATTGATCAATTGTTGTTCATGGTACAATTGTAAAATATATCCTGAACAGGATATAATTGAAAATAAGATAGTTAAATCCAAGAGTTTAAGTTAATAGGATTTTAAGCGGCATAGTCTTGATCCACTAGATTTGGACCATCCACGTGGGGCCACCAGCCAAGGGCGGCTAGCTCCCCACATGTTGTATATTTCTCACTTGCATAAAATAAGGACCATGGTAAAAAATTTAAATGAAACTTGGTTTTCAGCCATTAACAAAATAGGAAGAAGCAAAGTGAACCAGTGGGAAGGAGAAGAGATTGGAAGAGAAGAAGTTATCTAGGAAGGAAGGCAAGGTTGTGGATAGCCTGGAAGCTGAAGGAGGAAGATGGGTTTCTAATTGAGTGGAGCGTTGGAGAGAGGGAGCTCTACCTGAGTTGAGCTCCATGCAGGATACAACAAGCACCCACAACTCAGGAAAAATCCAACTAGAATCAAGTCATTCAGAGCTCTTCTAGGTAGGGGATCTATTGTAGAATGAATTATTAATATGGGCTTGGATTAGCCAAGCCAAATTTCGCATCAATCATTGAAAATTTATGATATTCTATCTTCCTATATGGTTAAACCAGCCCATGCATATATTGTGACATGTCCATTTGAATTGGTTTGTTCATGAATAATTTTAAGTTCATTCTTCTTGTATGATGTTAATGTATCATTCTAGTGTATATGTGCTTGGTACAATGCTCAAATTTGTAAGAATCATTGTGAATTTTAGGAAATTTAGCTAACTCTTCACTGCTGATTCATGGTGAACATGGGATGTTCATCACACTAGCTACCCCCTTAAATCTCCATTTTTTCCAAAAATCGTATTTTGGCTCTCTTCCTTGATGCATTAACTTATTGTGTGTGCATTCAAGATGAATGAACTTAAAGAGCACATTCCATTCTATATATTTTGTGTAAAATTACCCCAAAACTTCAAGTGGGGTGATTGATGAAGTGGTGCCAACAGACATGGAAATGGCACCATTTCCTATTGTTTGCTGGTTCCACTTGATTCATTTTGAAGACTGAGATTTCACTGGGACATGAAATCCCCCTTATCCTTAGGTTAATGAATTCCTTTCATTATGAATTCACATAAACAACTATGTTAGAAATTGAAAAATCAATGGTTTCCATTCTTGGTTCACAAAGAATAACAAATGGTGCCTTGATTAAAAGATTGAGTTTTTGGTAGGTGGCAAGTTGAAAATATGTTGTTGTTATTGAATTCCATAGGAAAGTTTAAAAATTTTAAGGAAGAAGCTTGAAAAACATTGAAACTCAACTTTCCTATATACATGGTTTTTACTAGAAAATAGAGGGTAAAGGAAGAAGATGATTGGAATTCTTGAGTTCCATAGAATTCTAGTCCCAGGACTTCATGTGTAAAGAATTCCAAAATTCTAGTCAAAGAAAATCTCTAAAATTTAAACCTTTTCAAGTTAGGAATGTGACTAACACTAATAACCCTCCTTACTGATGATATAAAGAATGTAAAACACTTTTAAATTGCAAATTTGATAAAGAAAAGCAGGTAATCATTCCAAGCAAAGAAACTTATAAAATTGCCCTTAGGTTAAAATTCTAAAGAATTATAGGGCTAAACTGAACCCATTGATAAAACATCAATTGCCAATTAATTGGAGGGTTAGGTAATACAAGAATAATTTTGAACTAGACTAAAGAACGGATAAAAAAGGTAATTTAGGGTAGATTGTAGGAAATTACCAAATTGCCCTTAAGCTAAAATTCCAAACATCATGGATCCTAAAATCATACCCAAAAATGGCCGAAACAAAACTTAAGAGGGGCTATGCTACTTATTGTAACTATATATTGTATTCCCTTCCCATTGTTGTAGTAGACCACACATAAAAAATAGAAATATCATAAAGAGCAAAATGAAGGAAGAGAAAATATGGAGGTGAACTATGTTAGTTTATCAATACTACTTCATATGACAATACATTTAAGCTCTGATAATTATGATTTAATCATTAAACATTAGTCACATAAGACTTAATCTTAGTTTGTAACTCACTAAGCATTAATCATTTATAACGTAGTAAACTAATCCTTAGTGAGACTTAGCCTCACAAGGCCTAGTCCCTTTAAGCCTCAGTTTTCAAGACATAGTTTTCTTGTGGCACAATAGTAAAGGTCAAACTAAAGATACATGTTCTTGTTACAAGAACATCCATTCTATAAAAACAAAATGGAATGGTCAACATCAACTAAATAATTTCATTGTAAGTTTATAATGGAATGAATAAAGCATCTTGCACCACCAGACATATGATATCTGTGTATATCATACCATTTTTCCATGTTACATAGTTTCCATGATTTGACCTGATGGATTTGACAGATTTGGCTTAGGACCAGCTACAGTGTTTTCACCAATACTCTGCTAGCACTACTAACATGGTGGTGACCCATGAGATGTGGACTTTTATAAGCCGTGAGTCATGATTTCATTGATGTTTTAGCAGGCGCACTCTACAAGTGGATGTAAGTCCTGATGGATGCAAGTTTTTCAAACCTTAGGTAGACACTCTATGATCATTTGTAAGTTCTTGTGGGTATGGATTTCATCCATGTTTTGAGTAGGAACTCTAGAAGTGTCCTAAGTCCTAGATTGCTCAGCAAGTACACTGAGTTAATGTGTCATAAGTCCTAGAGACCCTATGCTAGGAGATGCAGTTGGCCACTGACCTTTGAGATGATATTGATACTAGGCCAGTGATGGAGATAGCGAGCATTAGAAGTATCTTCTCTTGGGGAAGTGCTTAGGGAGGTAGCTGGTTAGGCCCCATGAGGTCTTGTGAGTCATGGTTCATGCAGGTATCCATGAGTAGACGGAGGTCATGATAGTAGCCCATGGGTGGTAGTAGGGCCCTGCGAGCATAGGTATCTATGTGTTGTTGTTATGTGGGTCATTTCTCTATAGTTTAGAGCTCATCTAGGGTGGGAGGACTATATGTCACTATGATTGGAGCTATCATTTTTCCATAGAGATGTGGGCATGAATTTGTGCATTTGCTAATCAAAGGCTTTGTGACTTGGCTCTGCATTATCTATTTGGTGCACACTAATTTAATAGTTTTGTCAGTTTACTTCAAACATTGTAGTTGACATTAAATTTAGTAATTTTAAGTGGATCTTTATCATACATGTATTGGTCACCTTTTAGAAATTATAATTGTCTACATGTATGGAGATACATATGCTCACATATATGCTATTGCATGCTCTATTTTAGGCATTCTAGCTTGTATTAGTTTTCACCCTACTGTGAACTGTTGTTTTTACTCACCCCTACTACCAACATTTCAAGTGATACTCTAGCTAGCTTGAGAGCGAGAGATACAGGAAAGGAAAAAGTACCTAGATCTACTTAGAGTTGAGGAGATTATGACGTAGCTATAGTTCCTTTTATTAGAATCCATGTATATGATTACATTTTAAGATATTGTACATAAATTCTGTTGACACCTTGGATGATTGTAATATGAAGCACAATAATTATTCATGCAACATGTGTGGCTTTACTTGTAATAGTATGGATGATCTTGTGGCACATATCTCTAACCATTCTTAGGTTATATGATTACTATTATTTGACATGCATGTGGAGGTTTTGCTTTGACTTCCAAAAAGAAGTTGATGAATTTTAAAATTACATGTATATTATCACTATAATAAAGTTTTTCTAAAACAAGGAAATTTTTGTTGTTTTTCAACTTAAAATAAATAAAGGCTTGAAAAATCCGGGATGTTATAGTAGGTCCTTGATTCCCATATGGGAATAACCTTTTGTCAGCAAGAGATGGTAGTTCCATGCCCTCCTTTATGATTTGAAGGTAGTTTTTAACACCCATATTAAGAGGGTGACGATGTATGGGAGATATTTGACCTTTGTCAATGATCATTTGAGTGTAGAAATTCTTAAGGATCTCAATGATTGGGCTACTAGTTTAAAGTGGCTGATTATCAGGCGAGAGAGTGCCTGGTTATTTTGACCACCACATTGAGAGTGCTTGGTTATTTTGACCAACACATTTTGCTCATGTGATAGAGGGTCCAAATTTAGAATTAGAGATGGGCATTTAGTGGAGAACATCACCTCTATTTTTAGATGGATTGAGGGATTCGACATACTGATGTTTTGTGGAAGGGTCCATGACAAATACGGCTCATTCTGGAGTGAGTTCCTAGCTTCTTTTCCTTTGGTCTGTGAGTTTAGTTTGTGTGCTTTTTTCTTCTCTTCTTTGTGCTCACAGTGGAATTCTTTTCATGGATGCTTCTTTCTTCACTTTACTAGGTTTTAACCTAAGTGGAAAAAGGACTAATCCACTAACCCATGCTTCACCTCTTGCCATCCTGATTTCAATTATGCAGTCATTCATATGTTGAAGATGGCGACACCAGTGGTTCTAAGAGCACAATAGGAGGGATCTGTCTAAGATTAGTCCATTCTTGTTGATAAGCAGCTGCATCCCCTTCCTCCAATAGGCAAGGTTGTGGTCTAGAGGACTGAGAGGGTCAAGGAGGCTGTGGAAGTCAAGGAGTGGATCCCTTGTGTAGTAGAGCAAGGCTTGATGATCACAAGATTGAGAATTTTGCCTAGGGTGCCTAGTGAGTCAAGAGAGGATCATCATCATCATGATCAAAGCCTTATTCTGATTAGGTATTGTTTACATGAATCTTATTCCTCCATTCCGCTTGATCAAGTCTCATGACTTCATTTAGTACAATTTTTTTTAAATATTTTCTCATTACTTTTAATCCATATCTTTTGGGCCTTTTCCTTAACCTTCTAGAGCCAGTGATTAAGATTGACTCACTCCTAACAGGTGCTATTTTTGGGCTTCGATGAACATGTCTAAGCCATCTAAGTGTACCCTCTCTCATCTTGTTACCTATTGGTGCTACTTCTAAGTTTGCTCTAATATTTTTCCTTCTTATCTTATCTCTCCATCCATCTCAACATCCTCATTTTGGCTTTGATCATCCTATGTACATGTAGTCCTTTAACTGCCCAACACTTTGATCTATAGAGCATGGCTAGCCTTACATCCATCTTATAGGATTTTTCTTTTAGTTTGAGTGGCATCTGTAGATTACACAAAACTCCAGAGGCACATATCTATTTGTTCTAATCCACTTGGATTCTTTAGGTAACATGTATCTCAATCTCTCTGCACTCATTAATTATTGATACCAAGTACCAAAAGTTGTATTTTGGGGGATTTCTTGGTTATCAATCTTTATCAGTGCTTCCCTTTCACTCCTCTCCTTGCTAAAATTGTATTTGATATGCTCTTTCTTAAGTAGCCAAATTTTAAATCATTTAGACTTAACATCATCTCTCTACAACTCTAGCTTTGTGTTTACAGCCTCCTTTGTCTTAGTAATCAAAACTATGTCATCTACAAATAACATTCCCCATTGAATCTCCTCATGCAAATGTTTTGTTAACTAATTTATAAGCAAAGTGAAGAAATATGAGGTCAATGCTGATCCTTGGTGCTCTCCTATGGTGATGGAAAAATCATTGGTCTCTCTGTTAGTAGTCCTAACATTTGTTAGTGCTCCTTTACACATGTTCTTAATTATGTCTATGTGTCCCCATGAAATTCCTTTCTCTCCCAACAACTACCATATTAACTCTCTAAAGACCCTATCATAAGCTTTTTCTAAGTCAATAAAGATTATATGAAGGTCCTTCCTCCTCTTCCTATATTTCTCTATCAAGTGTTAAAGTAGGAAAATAGCTTCCATGGTAAACTTCCGAGGCATGAAACTAAGCTAGTTTTCTGATACACTCATCTCATGTTATAGCCTATTCTCAATCACTCTTTTCCAAAGTTTCATGGTATACACTCATCAAACCAAACTAGTGTAACTTTGTATGTCTCCTTTATTCTTATAAATTGGTACACTAGAGCTTTTTCTCTATTTATATGATATTTTCTTTGATTTTACAATCCTATCAAACAACTTTGTAAACCAAGCCACTTTAGTATCTCTCATATGCTTCCAAATCACTATTGGTATACCATCGAGCCTTAGAATGTTTTCAGATTTTGTCCTTTTCAAGGCTTCTTTTGTTTTGAGTATCCTAATCCTATGGTCATATCTATATAATCCAACATTATTTGGGTTTACAGTTCTTTCAATCTTTATATTCTGAAGGACAATTATCATTTGGTAATTATTGAAAGTAACTTTCCTACATTTGACTGATATTGTCATCTTTAACTACTACATTTTGGTCACACTTTTAATGCATTTAACATGATTGAAATCCTTACTCTTTTGTTCTCTTATTTTTACAAGTTTGTATATGTATTTGTCACCTTCTCTTGACCCTAATATATTATAAAGATTATCATACACCTTGAGTTTAGCATCACCTACTACTCTCTCAGCAACCTTTTTAGCATTCTTATACTTCTCAAAGTTTTTGTTATCTCTAGTCCTCTGTCGTGTTTTAAAACACACACATTTCTTATTAATAACTTTTTGCACTTTTTCACTCCACTACCAAGTTTCTTTTACCTTCACTTTTACATTTAGATACTCTTAGAACATCTTTTGTTATTTTCTTAATAGACTCACCATATTAGCCTACATGATGTTTACTTATATTACATTACTTGAATTTTCTTCTACCATCAACTTGTTCATGAATGATATTATCTTCTCTCCTTTTAAGTTCCATCACTTAGTTTTTAAAAACTTGTTAAGTTTTTTCCTTTCTTGTATCTCTTAATGTAAATATACATAACCATTAATCTATGTTGTGTTGTTAGACTCTCACTGCTTATCGCCTTACAATCCTTATACATCGATCTTTTGGTATCCTTAACTAAAAAAAAGTATATTTGACTTTTATGTGATCCACTTTTAAAGGTTAGTAAGTGTTTATCCCTCTTCTTAAAGCATGTGTTTGCTAGAGTAGCAGAGGATGAAAGTTATAATAGAGAGAATACACTTTTTCACTTTTTATTTTGAAAATTTTGATACTTTTTTTTCACTTTGTTGCCAGATGACATTTATTTATTTTATACACTTCATTTGTTTATCCTACGATGGTTTATGTTAGCTTTTTCCAATTTATTACAATTTTTGGACATGGTTGGAATTGCGAAGAAAGTGCAAAGATGCTTGGATTTTTTTAAGCTTCATTTTCACTAGACCTTTTTTGTCAAAAAATTTGGGTTTATTTTCTGAAGATCACAAACTTTGGTTGAAGGAAGCCATTGAGAGGTCCATGTATCTTGCTAGTAATTGACACTTGGAGTTCACTATCATGGAGCCTTGAGGCTTGAGATTTCACAATAGCAAGGGACAGGTGGATCAAAGTTTTAGCATGAGCTTTTTAAGAATTTTGGAACTTTTTGACAATTAAAATAGACTAGAGAGTGATCTTATCATTTCATACAATCTAGGAGCCAAGTGGAGAAGGAAAAGCGCAAGAGGATTGCCATGGAAGGTAAATCTCTTGAATTTTCCTTGCGTAATTTGAAAATTATGCTTGAGTACTTATTCTCTTGAAAATAGTTTAAATGATTTGTAAACATTTAATTAATACATGAACTTCATTTTTATTACTGGTAGCTACTAATGTGGTGAAACATAATTTGATTACATGGATGGATGTAATTGATGAGAGGGAGTGAAAGATGATTGAGATTAACTATTGCATGACTAAGAGCTTCTTTGCTTTCTCATGGAGTGACCATGATTTGATTGGGGCATGTTTAGGCTTTTAAGACCATAGAGATCACGTGCTTAGTTTTCGAGATGAAGAGATTATCCCTATTGTGGGAGATTTCAAGAATTGATGAGGGTTTACTAGAATGAAGTTGTGAAACCCATTCTAGGTTGTTTTGTAGGCTTCTTCAATTGAATGAATTAGAGTGAAGCATTTACATGCTTTTGGATAAAGAGGGATGTGATGGGCATATAGTGATTTATCTTTTGTTGAGAAATTTTTTCAAGAGAAAATTGGGTAGGAATATAAAGCAAAAAATTGACGGATGTGTTCTTTGTTTGTTCTCTTTTTCCCATCTACACCAAGAAGTCCTTAGAGCTTATTTTTGTTTTATCCATGTTGTTGATCAAGCAATGAACCACAACATACATCTAATTCCCTTTTTTTCTTGTCCCTCTTATATCTTGATGATTTCTGCTTAAATGGAGTGAGAGAGTGGTGTGGAAGTATAGGTCTTCTACATATGAGTCTTTTATTCCTTAGTATTGATTTATTTTGCATTTTCTAATGAATTTATCTTTTTTATGTAGCTTTGACTTGTGGAGAGTCTTTTAATCTCCTTTCCACTAGTTCGTAGGCCAATCATGATGAGTCTTTAGCTTTACTCAAAGGTTTTCAAGTAACTATGCCATGACAGATTGGGTGGAGGGGAGGAGAGGGATATGAGGAGGATGAGGTGGCAAATGTCTTCTTATAATGGAGAGGATCACTTTTAGCTATTAGAATACAAACTTTTCTTCACTTGCCTTCTATGACTACAATTCTTTTTACTTCCTTATGACCCTTATGCAATAGTTTGGGCATGAGCAAGGAGAGATTTTGGACTTATAAAAATTTTACGCTTTAACGAATGATAATATTGGAATTGTCAGTGGTGTAGGAACTCATGGAAGGTTTTGGACATGAGATCTTGGGCATAGTATGATTTTCTTGGTTTGCGACATGAAATTCATAGAGGAAGGATCAATGGACTCATGGGAAGTGATAATGATGACTCCTTTGGCAATGGCGATGCAATTGATCCTTGAATTACATTAAGTTGAAGTTAAGACTTTAACCATTTACTTTTAATTCAACATATATTTAATCCTTCAACTTCTAGCCTTTGAAAGCATGTACATTTATATAAGACCTTTTATCATGTTTACATGCTTTGTTTACCTCTAATTTGGCAAATGTTTGCAGGCTAATCTCATCACCATCTCTCTTCTTTTTATCACCAATTATGCTTACTAGTTCAGTTGTGACTGACCCTTTGGTTTTTTTGAATGATATTGTGAGATTGCTGATGGGCAACAATAATATTTTAATTATATTTAGGACTACACTTATGCATGACAAGTTGCCTATCTTCCCCTTTATAACACAGAGGATTAGGTCCAATGTAGCTTTACAGAACTAATGCCCTAAGGTACATAGGCAGATAGGTAGTGTTTTTAAGAAGTCTATGCATGATATCTCTTGATTTTGTCTATGTTTACAATAATGCCAATGTCCATGCTATCTATTTTCTAAAGTTTGATTGCATTCCTGTAGTAGATCTCCAAGTAGACCTCTTTCCAATGAGGTCAAAATTTGCTCCTAAATTTGTGGATGGGGCTCTCTTTCTTCTTTGAGGACTAGGTCATTGACTTGCAACTTCCTTGGCTTGAATTTCTATTTAAATACCTTAGAGACTCATTTTTTATATCCTTGATTGTCATACAACACTTTTAGCCTTATTTCATCAAGTAATGATCACAATAGGCCTTAATCCAGTCCTCTTTAGGAAAACCATTTTCTAAGATAACCCATAGTGATAAAATATCTAATTCAACAGGAAGGATTACTTCCATTCGATATTCAAGATTGAAAGGTGTGATGCTATCAATTCGTTGAGGGTACTATGTTCTCATAATGCATCAAAGAGTTTATCAAACCAATTCTTGTTCTTTCTAATCATCTTATTGTGTATGGCTTTGAGGTTCTTGTTTGCTACTTAAACTGCCCCATTGGTTCATGGCTTATATGGAAATGATGGATGTCTCTTGATGTTGAATTCATCTTATAACTTCTTGATCTCTTTCTGAAAGTGGCCTCCATTATTTGAGATGACCTCATGTGAAGCCTCATACTTGTTATGATGCTAAATTTGATGAATTTATCTACAATCTTAGATAAGATGGTGAAATATGATACAACCTTAAGCCACATTGTGAGGTACGCTTGCCATTAAGATGTAATAATTTGGCTGATGCTTTGTTGGTGATGTTAGTGCCCCATGCAGAGAAAGGCCACGGAGAAGTCAATTAGTGCAATTCAATTAAAGGTGTCTGAATCAAATTGGCATGAGTTTGACATTGATGACATTTCTTCACATACTTACAACTCCACTTTATAAAAATGGTCAATAGTATCCCTGTTAAAGAATTTTCTTGACTAGAGCAAAGTCATTCATACGTGGACTCCAAGCTTTTGCATGGATATTTTCCAAAATAATAACTGCTTCATTTGTTGTGATGCATTAGTGGTGGATCTCATCATATGATTGCATGTAGAAATCCTCCTCATATATAATAGAATGTGCAACATATTGCCTTCAATGTCTTTATCTTTTCAAGTGGATCCATATGGGTAAGTGCACCTAAGGTGTATTGAAAGATATTTTTAAACCTAAGTTTGATCTTTTGTTAGTGATGCAATTAAGACTTCGCCTATGAACTCTGGTCATGCTCTATGTCATGTACAGAGGATGGTTCTCAATCCATTTGATTGTTATTGGTTCTACAATGGTTTTGAAGTAGTGAGAGATACAAAGCATGCTAGTGAGTTCACATATTGATTAAGCTCCGTTTAAATGTATTAACGTGAGATTTGATCAAATTCTAGGCACAATTGTTACAAATGATCTTTGTATGGCCTAAGCTTCTCTTTTCTAGTTTGCCATTGTCTTGTGGCTTGATTGATGATTAATGTAGAGTCTCCAAAAACTATGATTTTTCATGCAATGATCGTGATGGTTGCTTCTAGCCCCGTGATATATGCACCGTTTAGCCATATTGTTAGTGCAATAGTAGAGTAATTTCTCAGCCCTTGGATGATATTACTTCTTGGGGAGAAATGAGTAAGGCTTATTCTCCATGTCCAGCAATGTTGGATTCTCCATCAAAATGAAGAAATCATGTGTCTAGATCAAGGTTTCTTGGGTTGAAAGGTTTGAAAAATATGAAGGTGAAGGTTAATGAGTTGATTTGGTAGGTGATTTTTTAGTTATTTTTCTCTAGTGGAGCCTCCTGGTTGTGGTTGGTATGGATTTTCCATTTTGACAGGCCTCTTGAATTGAAAATTATTCAGAAGCATGAGAAGCTTTAATATTAGGATGTTCATTTAGGTGATCTAAAATGGTTCAACCTTTGATGGATGTTTGGGAGATATTTGAGGTCAAATATAGGTAATAAGAGAAATCATTGAGCTACTCTCTCCAATAATGTTGGTTTTTCATGAGGTATCTAAGTGGATCTATTTGGACAATAATTTTAACTTCACATATTAACATGTATAGCCCAAAATATGATGAGACATGTCTTTTCAACTTAAATGTACTAAGTTTCATAATCCAATATCCATTTGCTAATGTAATAGATGGCTCGTTCTCTATCATTTTTATTTAAAATGTGAGCATGCTTTCCATTGTGGTTTCATGGACTGAAGGTACATGAGTAAGGGTTTCTCATGAATTGGTCTCATGAGTAAGTTGTTCCAATTTTTATTAGCATTCTTCTTTAAAAGCTTAATAATGGGTTTACACATGATAGTGACTTTGTAGATGAATTAGCTCAAATATTGCAAAAGGCCTAGAAAACCTTGAATTCCTTTCTAGTTTTGGTTGGAAACATCTCTTGAATGACCTTGATCTTGGATAGGTCCACTTTGATCCCATTTTGTATGATCATGAATTGAAACAACTTGATAGATGTGACTATTAAAGTGTACATGTTGGGATTAATAGCAATTGATATTGTCAAAGTCAATCACAAAACTTCCTTGGGACTGCTACACGTCTATGGCTTGAGGTGGGTATTTGGTTTGAACAATTATATTTATGAATGACTTATGGATTTGTAGCATTGATCATGGAATGTGTATAGAATGTATGATAATTGTACATGGATTGCATGCAAAAGTATAGTTATGTTCCCTCTTCTTTGTGTGAATGATGAATATTTTTCTAAGGGGCAGTTCCTCCTTGTCTTATGGTTAAATGGTTTATCAATCTAAGGAGGAGCTCTATTCCTTTTGTGCTTACAATATATCTAAGAAGAGTATACTATTTTTTAAAAAAGGGGATAAGTTACTATGCACAAAACCAATACTCTCTTTTCTATACTCCTTGCTCATCCACTTTTTTACTTCTAATAAAAAAGAGGAATGGTAATAGGAAAACTTGATTGAATTATAAAGTTAATCTTATTTTAATACTTTCATATTAGTAAAGTTTTCTCATAATCAAAATGGTGGGATTGTTCACCCAAGCCTCCATATTTTGATGGCCACAAAACCTCAAACTATATATTTTTAACATGTTTCTAAGTGTAATGATAATTTACTCATAAAGGTAAAATGTTAATTTACTTCAAAGGTACCTATGTAATTAATCATCTAATATAGGTTGCATGTAATTCTTGGTGAGTGGATTTCCTTGACTCCATCTCATCATCTCTAGAATGTAAAAAATTTCCCATGAATCCATGTGATGACTCGGGTTTTCATATGCATTTAAATGCAAAACTAATTCCTAATGTGAGATTGATCCTATTTGAAAACAATTTTATAAAATCAACACAGTAGAAGAATCTTTTTCTTTTTAAATTAATTTTGAAAACCCCAAGTGTCATTTACTTCTAAGAGAACAAAATAACTGAAAAATATTTTAACTAAAACAAAAATACATGCATCCCAAATCTAGCCAATCATAGTTTACAATCTAACTGTGATAATTACATATACATGTTCAAAAATGATAAGTCATATACTTACATTGATCACATTCCATTGTGATATTATTTTCATCCAGATATACATCTAGCTTGATATGCTATGCCTTAAGTCAAATTATTTGAAGACATGAGATATTATGAACAGTTTACAATATCTCAGCAAGCTTACACTTGTGTAAGTAGATTCACATCTATTGTACCAATTTTTGAAATCCAATTCTAAACAATCTTTCAAATATTTTTCATGCTGTTCTAAAGAATATAATGATCAAATTAGAGATAGGAAACATAATTTAAAGCCACATGTCAATCTTAGTGTACAGTTTCATGCTAAACATTTTATATAATATCGACATAAAACATGCACGACTTTAAATGTATGGTTTTCAAATGATCAAAGCCGCCTCATGTTAATCTTACATAAATAGTAATATATAATATATCATAAAATCACATGTGTGTATAACTTTTAAACTATGTGAAGGGTCCATCATCTATCTTGATAAATCAAATGCCATAAGATCTTCAAAATATAAAAGGAGTAATTTGTTAAACCTCAAATGTCGACAATCCCAAATCGACAACATCATCATGTGCACATATGCACCTCGGTGAACACATCAGCTAGTCATGAGTAGTGATCTAATGGGCATCATCAACCTCATCATACATAGTATCTCAAAATAAAAATTTCATGAAACACTATGCCCATGACTAGCTCACTGAAATCATGTGTCTCTGATATCTAGAGACTAACCACCATAGCCTCCATGGTGACTATGGATATGTCTTGAAAAGGGTTTCGTGAATACCTCCAATGGTAATATCCCTACCACAACAGTCAAGAAAAATATGTGCCTCTTTGGGCATGAATACCTACAACTTGTGATGGTTAGAGGCAGGGAGACCAAACTCGTACAACCTCTTAGCACAGTGCCTATCAGGTTCATTAGCTTGAAAAAACATGTCTCAATCCAAATGTCATTAAATCATATAACATATATCTCATGAAAAACCATGCATCTTTGTGACTCATTTTAAAGCATGGGATTTATGAATTTTTAAGAATTGTCACTTTTTTCAAAACATTCAATTACTCAAGACAAAAGTATGCATCAAGAATATGAAGATATGTATAACTCACATGCCTCATTTGTAGAAATTGCATTATTTAAAAGTTAAAAATAATAATACAACATGATAAGACATTAGTTTTATGATAGTTAAATAATCTCAAATTGAAAGCATGATAACCAAATACTCGGTATGATTTAATTATTTAAAATATTATTTTGTTCATTAAGATGTTGACATGCTAAAAATCCCAATGCCAAATAGATGTTAAAACTACCTACCTTGAACATGGTTATCCCAATCACCAGAATGCTCAATAGGCTTAGCTTGTAGTAGTCAGTGTCTTTGTCAACACATGTACATTACAATATCATTTATCTTACCTACAATTTCTTAATGATGACTTATTTAGCCTTTGATCACCATTAACTTGGTGATCCAGCCTTAACCATTTTTTGATCATATGTATTTTTGATCCAGCCTTAAACATTTTTTGATCATATGTATTTCTCTTTATTTTTATTGTAATATCACGTCTTGGTTATGGATCAAAGATCAATGATCTAGATTGTCTAATTGTTCTCAATTCTTATTAATCTTTGACTTATAGATAGTTTATTTCATATGTCAATATTTGCTCTATTGATCTGATGGTGACATAAATTTTGATCTATCAGATCAATATTTCTAAGTCATCATAATATCAAATCCTTGAATCTAAGGTCATTAGTACAAACTAATGGATCAATTTATCTAATTAATAATATAAATAGTTCAAATTTTATTATTTAGGTTTAAACCATTCTAATCTTATTGATTTTTTAAATTTTCTACAATTTATTAGGCATAACTAAGATAAAAAGATATTTAACTGATTTAAATAAGACTTCGTAGTGGTCTTACCTTTGATCACTTAATCCATGTATGACGTTATGCCAGACATGGATTGACTGGGTTTGATGGCCCTTGGTAAAAAATTCAAGGCTGAACAGCTCATATCAAGTGCTGGATCTATAGTCAAATCTAAATGGAAGCTCAAATTGGTGGCTGATTTAGGTATTAGGTAGTTGATCACAAGTTAGATTATCTTAAAGGATGGATCAATTGTAAATCTAGCATGTAGTGACCGATCAATTGTTTTATTGTGATAAAAAGATTAAATTGCTTATAGATTTGAGTTTGGGTGGTTGACCAACGATTGGATCATGTGGGAGTTTTTGGATTTGATCACAAATTTGATATATGATGTTAGATCAAGGGCTAGATGATGATGGATGGTCATAACTCATTTTGATCAATTAGATCCATGGTTTTCATTTTATTCAATGATTCAGATCAACATTCAAGTTCATTTGGATAATCTAACTATTAGATCAATCTATTTATTTTTTAAATCATTTAATTAATCAAATTTTAAGGTGTGATCACTTTTGATCTGATGAATCTGAGTTATTCTATGATTATGTTCACATCATAGAGACGAATCTAAGGGATGTCTTGGATCAAAATTTGGAGTTATATTACTTTTTGAATTGTAAAACTAGTTTCAGATGAATTTTCAATGGTTTAGATCAATTCTAGATGAAACAAGGATTAAAATGGGGCCACCAAGATGCACCAAAATGTAAGGTTCATTTCAAAATGCTCGGTGCATCTTGGTTTCCAGAACACACCGGCATGCGTCCAATTCCATAGGACACATTGGTGTCCAGTCTAGTCCTCGACTGTCCTGCATGTGTGGGGATGCATTAGGTGCATGCATTTTCAAGTTGTGTCCATAAGGCACATCTTAGTCATAGATCTAATGGTAACTATTGGGACGGCACAATCTTGGCCGTTCGTTCATTCTCTGTCTAGATCTTCAACCTAGTCCACCTACTGTTTTTACTTTGATAGAGGTTTCTTAGGTTTTGGGTGTTCTAATTTCATCTAAGGCCTCGAATTTTCCATCTGATTTGTTTTTAATAAGATTTTAGTCATGTTGGTTTGGATGCATTCATCGAGGGATCCTCGCTAAAAAAAATAGTCTAGCAAGGTAAAAAAGGAGGTAGGAAAAGAGGAAGAAAAGGGAGAAGGGGAAGATGAGATTATCTGGCTGGAGAAGAGAGGAGATGGAGAAGGAGAATAGGTGGTGCTCTACAGTTGCTGACTGGAGAGGAAAGAAGAAAAGAGGGGAAGTCAAAGGGAGAAGGGTGAGAGAGAGAGAGAGAGAGAGAGAGAGAGGGATGGAGAGAGAGAGAGAGAGAGATTGGGGGGCTGGTGTTGGGCACAGCCAGCTCGGCTACTCACTAATAGCTAGAGAAGAGAGAGAGAGTGGCATAGCTAACTCGGCTATTACATCGTCGCTAGAGAAGAGGGAGAGAGACTAAGGGGCTAGTGTCGGGAACATGTAGCTTTTAATATTGGTAGCATACATGACAATGGCGTGCATTGCCCGCCACTGCTTGTGTCACTAGCAGGAATCGTGGGAGTGGCAATGCATGAAAGGTGTGCTGTAGTGGGTGTCATTATAAAAGATGACCCTTCTGTTTTAGACACTTTTCTATTTTAAAATATATTAATGGGGCCCATTTGTAAAATTACTAAAATGCCTCTACTATTAAAAAGCAGGTAATTGGATTACATTTTTCTAGTACAATTCAATTATTATGTTCAACACTTTAGTTAGATTCTATAAAAGGGTCATTTATTGGAATTTTAGCACTAAAAATTCTATTTTATCCTTCTTTGTAATAAAAATTACACAAAACAAGCTTTTAAATATTAGGCTATTATAACATCCTTTGTCCCTTAAAGGAGTTTTTGTCTTTAAACATTTTTTCTATGTCATTCCTCAAATAATTATGCATGTCTTTCTTACTTTAGCATCAATTTTAATTTTCAAATTTTCAATTAAATGATTTCACAATAAATGTTCCACCTAAAATATCACATTTTCTTCCTTTTCTGAACTTTGAGTTGTGACAATGTATGTCTGGATTTTTGTGAGTCTTTCTCTCATGAAATTTCTTCTTGGACCTACAAGAACACTCCTTTTCTTTTTTGCATTTAATGGCAATATCTGGCCTTTCACATGCAATTTTAATCTTTTTGCCTATTTTTTTCATTTCTGCGAGGAATTTTCTTTGCTTGCACTACCGCTGCAAAGCAAGCTGAGTATGCTGCTAGATAACTCCAAAAGATGATTTTTGAAGCGATAACTTCATATTTTCCATCATTTTATGAGTTCCATTTCCAAGAGGTTCAGGTAATGAGTTTAGGAATACTTGTTTGAGGTTGACATCATCCATACCATCAATGGCATAATATCTCTAAGACATTTTGTCAAAATACTTTTCTAGATCTTTGACCTTGAATGAATAGCATTTCATCTTCAAGTATTCGTCTCTGTAAGTTTTTGTTTGTTAATATGGAGATCCAGCAAATTCTGTTTGCAAATAGCTACATAATCTATTAAGAGAAGGGCATTGGAAAACTTGTAATTGGTGGTATTCTCCAAGCAATATCCACCAATCTCTTAGTCTGCTTGTGATTCTTGGAATAAGTCTCTTTATGACCTCTACAACTATTGTTTGAGATTCTATGATCCTTTCATGCCATTTTGAAGGAGGAACATCATCAATTTTGAATAATTTCTTAAGATATTTTGCTGGAGGAACATTAAATGTTTCTGAAGGGTCTATAGGTTCTTCAACCATAGGTTCCTCATAAGGGTTTTTGTTAGTAGTATCTTGCATAAAGGTAATAGGAATGAAGTTTGGATCTGATTCAAAGGATTCTAAAGAAGTGTCTGAGTTATAGGTTTCTAAGGAAAGTGTAAAAATTGGAGGTGAGGGTTTAGAGAGGTTTTTGAGAAAGCTTTCAATGGGGTTTGGTTTTTCAAGAGGGAACATCTCTGTTGGTTGAGGTTTTGAAGCACCTATGATTGGATCAGGAGGGTTTAGTGGAGGTGTAGATGAAGATGGTTTGGTAAAGGTTGACAAAATTGATAGTTTTTTTTTTTTTGTGGAGAGTTACTGCAAATGTTGATTGTACTTGGGGTGTTCTAATGATTTGGACTTGAACTTTCATTGCATCAAAATGATGAGGATCTCTAATTGACATATTGAAGTTTGGAAAGAATGTTATCAAGACAGTGCTAACATTTAAAGTTGTTTGAATTGTACCAATACAGGCATGTTGATATTCTTTGAAGTGAAAATCAATCAATGCAATTCTGGATACAACAGGAAGACCTTTTCTACCATGAAAAGTAAGAGCAGCAATTTTAACAGCACCAAAATGAAGATGTGTAAATCCTTACTACTTTCATGTTGGAAGTAAGTCATGGGGAATGCCTAAAGTGATGAAATTTTCAGATTCATTGGCTGGAAAGGTAAGTGGTCAAACTTGGAAGCTTGAACATATTCTTTTACTGGGACCGATTCCTTTTGACTTATCAAAATTTTAAGGATTTTTTTTACTGTAGAACTTGATGGTTTAAGACTATGTAAGGATTTACAAAAGGCAAAGAATTAACTGGGATTTTACCATCTTCGGGGAGATAATCTACATCATATAAATAATCTAACTTATTAGAAAAAACAAACTCTAAGGATTTAAACGAAGGAGAAGGCAACAACTGACCAAAAGATTCCATGAATTATAAGTGTTTTTGCTCTTTCATTTATTTTTCATCAACTAAAGATTTCTCATATTTTCTGTTAAAGTTTTAAAAGAATAAATTTTGATAGCGTCTTTCAAAAGGTATGTCCTGAAATAAAACATACCCTCACCTCAACACAAACAATCTCTTTGACCTATTGTGTGAATAGACTAACTAGTTAAACATGAAAATTTGTGTCTGCGCTGGAAAGTTTTTCTAAATCTAGATCACATGTTTAGTTATCCATTATGTGTCTCATTTTCTGATGTAGAGGATCTACTCAAAGTGATAAATAAGAGGACATGACTCATAAATAAAAGGACATGACTCATCATAATGACATAAATAAAAGTACATTACTCATTACAATGATATGACAACACTCCATGTATAAAGAAAAGTTGATGTTGACTACACAATAGAGTGGTAGATGGCTCATGATGGATTGATAGGTGACTTGTAAAGTAGTTGAGGTGGTAGGTGTTTTGTAGAGTGGTAGGTGAGATGAGTAGGTAATAAAGTGGTAGGTCATTGGAGTGTTAGATGGCTAGAATGGCAGGTGGTTGGTGAATGGTAAGTGGTTGTTGGAATGGTTGGTAGCTAATCCCATCTATCATTGGGCCAAAGTGGATAATCAAAATCAGGTATTTCTTCATCATTTGAATCTGGTAGTTGGCTATCGACGAAGTGAAGATCAAAGACTGTTGGTGTAGATGTCCATGTAAAAATATCTTCTGGATCATTGTTCAAGTTCCCAACATATTTAGGAGAAGTAATAGAATTTAGGATTATTTCCATGGTGATGATATGATCCATCTTTATTTCTAAACCCTTGGATGGTAGGAGAAGGATTTCATGTTTCTCTCTTTCTTTGATAATGATTGAACTTCACGATAGGAAAATATTTCTTTGGAGATTTGTTTAGGAAATTTCTCCAAAATTGTTGCAATACTTCATTCCAAAATTTGTTGAACCAAGGGGTATTGAGATACCAGAATCTATAAATATCAGGCTCGATTAAATTTTTCCATATGATATTCATTAAAAAAATACCATAAATAGTAATAATGAAGGGCCATCTTCTGTGCATACCAAAAGTTTAAAGTTACTCCCCATGGATGATCAAGGTTTGGCCAAGAGATTAACCATGGGGGGTTTCGTCTTTCAAGTGTTCTTGAAAAGAGGATAAAAGTCTCTTAGCCTAAGGTGATAAGGTAATTATTGCTTCAGAGATGTCTATGGATGGTTTAGGAGGTTGTTTGGCTGGAGAGGGTAAACACATAATGGGGCTAGTAGGATGGGAGATGAGTTTGGTATCTTATTCTTTTTGGAGAGAAAATCAGCAAGGGTGTTGTTCTTGCCAACAATGTGCTTGACTTTAAAGAACCATTGTGAGAACCAATTTTCCGATCTGAGTAATGGCGGTTCTTGTAACATCTTCTGCTTGAATTATAGCATCTTAGGACAAGATGACATCCATTTTTATCAGGAAGGTGTGACCAATGAGATGGAATTGGAACTTCTCTATTCCATTTTTCACTATTAGTATCTCTTTGAAAGTGGAGTGATAATGTAGCTTAGTTGACTTGAATGCACCGCTCTTGTATCCACAGAGATTTCTTTTTCCATCATTTTCTTTAAAAAGTGCAGCTCCCCAACATTCATCATTAGCATCTATTTGGATAATTCTTTTCCCTGTGCTTGGAATCTGTAAAGGTTCAAGACGATTAGATAATTTGTTCAATGCTTGAACAGTGAATATATGTCTGGAAGACCATGGAGGATCTTTCTTTAATAACTAAGAGAGAACATTCCTATTAAATGCAACTTTGGGATGAAATCTGCCATATAATTGACTATTCCCAAAAATTGTTGTATAATTTTGATTGAAGATAATTTGTCCAAGAATTCTTTGAGATGTGTGGAAATGTGTGGCTATAGTTGATACTTTCCATCTGAAATTGTCATTCCAAGAAAATTAATCTTTGTTTAATCACTGAGCATCTTTTTCTCTGAGAGCATGATTCCATCTTCCTTTAAAATGTGGAAGAATTGTTTGAGGATTTGTCCATGTGAATCTGCATCTAGAGAAAATAGTAAGATGTCAACAATATAAATCAAAGAATTTTCAAGGGTTTGAAGATGGTGATCATGGCCTTTTGGAATCATGAAGGAGCATTTTTTAGACCAAATGGCCTAAGAGTCCATTGGACATGGTGATCTAGAATGCAAAATGTTGTTTTTGGAAGTTCTTGAGGATGAACTCCTTGTTGCCAAAATCCTACTTTGAGATCAAAATTGGAGAAAATTTTGGCATAGAAAGATGCTGGACAAGGTTATATTTTTTGGTGAAGAGGAAACTTGTCATCAACAAGAAAATGGTTCAAGTGTTGGCAATTGATAACAAGTCTAAGTTTTCCTCATATATGTTTAGCTCTTTTATTGACATAAAAGGCTTCACATGCCCATGGAGAAGAAGTGGGTTCACTGAGACCTTGGCATTGTAATTGAGATAGTTCTTGAGTAGCTAGGACAAGGTGCTCAGGATTCATTCCTTTGTGGTTGGATTTTGTAAGATTGATATCTTCATTTTTCTTGAATGGAAGAGAGACAAAGTATGATGGATTAGTCCAGAGAGGTGATGAACATTTTGTGAGGAATTTTGTGTGATTTTTTGCACCACAATCTTTGACTAATTGGGATTTTATGGAGTCAAAAGTGTCTACAAGGTGGAGGTTTGGGATTCGAGACCATGTAAGAAAGTTTTGTTTATGGAAAAGACCTTTCTCTAACCAACGAACATTAGGAAATTTGTGGAGAATGTCAAAACCAAGGATTAGGTCTTTGCTTGACAAGGGAGAACCTAAGACTTTGCGTTTGATGATGAGGTTTGGAAAGACTTTAATGAGTATGGGTTTGCTGATTTTGTCAATGGTAAAAATGTTTCCATTGGAGGCTCTGAAATCTTAGCTATAAGGGCACCCAAAATTTTCAGGGAGAATTTTAGGGTTAAGAATTGTTGCTACTGCATCTGCGTCAAAAAGAGCAATTATAGGAATAGGTTTAGCATATGGGTCAGTAAGGAGGTTGACTTGGGCTATTGGTGTTGGTTGGTTTGAGGAATACAATAGGTCTGGAGGAGATGAAGAAATTGGAGTAGAAAATATTCCATCAATTCCAGAAGTTGTAGACTGCTCACAAGAGCTTTCAGAATCACTTTCACTATTGGTATAACCAATAGTTAATAGTATTTTTGGTGAGTATTCTTCGTCAAGAGAAAACACATATTCAATATCTGAGAAGTCTGTGTTTGTATATAATGCTACCTGCTGAAGAAATTTGTTGCTTTTCTTTCTCTTTGAACATTATTTTGTGAAGTGCCCTGATTTTAAACAAACATAACACTTGTTTGTAGACTGCCCTTTGAATTTCTTTTTTCTCAAATATCGCCATTTTCTTCCTTTTTTGAACTTTGATTTGTGACTATATTTGCCTGGATTTTTGTGAGTCTTTCTCCAATGAAATTTCTGCTTGGAGTTGCAAGAACACTCTTTTTATTTTTTGCATTTAATGATAAGATCTAGCCTTTCACATGTAATTCCAATCTTTTTTTCTAGTTTTTCCATTTTTGTGATAAATTTTCTTTGATTGCACAACTGCTGCAAAGAAAGTTGAGTATGTTGCCAGATAACTCCTAAAGATGATTCTTGAAGTGATAACATCATATTTTCCACTAGCTTATGAGTTTCATTTCCAAGAGGCCCAGGTAATGAGTTTAGGAAGACCTGTTTGAGGATGACATCATCCATACCATTGATGGCTTAATATCTCTAAGACATTTTGTCAAAATGCTTTTCTAGATCTTTGACCTTGAATGAACATCATTTCATCTTCAAGTATTCATCTATGTAAGTTTTTGTTTGTTGATTTGGAGCTTTAGCAAATTTTGTTTGCAAATAGTTGAATAATCCATCAAGATAAGGGCATTGGAAAACTTGTAAATGGTGGTATTCTCCAAGTGATATTTTCCAATCTCTTAATCTACTTGTGAATCTTGGAATAAGTCTCTTTATGACCTCTGCAGCTGTTGTGTAAGATGTTTCTATTTTTGTCTTGCACAAAGTGTGAATTTCTATGATCCTTTCATGCCATTTTGAAGGAAGAACATCATCAATTGTGAATAATTTCTTGAATTCTGTTGTTGGAGTAACATAAACTATTTTTGGAGGGTCTGGAGGTTGTTCAACCATAGGTTCTTCATAAGGTTTTTTGTCAGTAGTATCTTGCATAACGGCATTAGGAATGAAGTCTAAGTCTAATTCAAAGGATTCTAAAGAAGTGTTTGAGTTAGTGGTTTCTTGGGAGAGTTCAAGAATTGGAGGTGTGGGTTTAGAGAGTTTTTTAAAAAAGCTTTTAATAGGGTTTAGTTTTTCAAGAGGGAACATCTCTGTTGGTAGAGGTTTTGAAGAGCTTAAAATTGGATTAGGACGGTTGATTGGCGGTGTAGATGAAGATGATTTGGTAGAGGTTGATGGAATTGATAATTTTTCTTTTTCTTTTTGTTGGATTAGTCTAAGAAATGGCTTATGCATTTTTGTGAAGATATCTTCTCTGAAAGGGTTGAAAGTGCTTTGTACTCCTTGTAAAGGTTATAGTTGGAGAGGTTAGTATTTTATGGAGAGGAATATTGGGTTCTTTGGAGAAGTTGTAACATGTGTGGATAATTTGGTTAGGTAATGAATGAAGAGAGAGGTTGATTTGAGGTAGGATAGAATTTTGGTGGTAGACTGAAAATTAAATCATTTTTTACTTGAGATGCGTCTTTTTCTAAGATGATTCAATCGATCTGAGCTGAGCTTGTAAGAACCTTTTCTCTTCTTCCTTTTCACTGAGTAATCTACTGCCAAGAGAGAAATGTTTGACTAATGTGGTGATGGTGTAGCATTCTTGATGAAGAACTTCTATTTTTCCTCTTAATTCAAGAATAAGGGTATAATTCAAAGATAACTTCTAAGAGACCACAAGAGATAAAGCCTTTTGGTTTTCAAGAATTTCTTGCAGAGCCTTGTTCTATGCTTTTGCATTTTCTTCTTGCCAATTTAGAGCTGCTTTTGCTGTTGAGATTTTCTTTGGATGACCATCAACATTTCTTTTTGTAGGATTTTTGATTTTCCAAGCATGAGTTGTATTCTGCTGTGGATAATCAAATTCTAACAATGGCATAAATTCTGTTGAAGTCATCATATTGATTTTTGGGGCTTTTGATGGTTGTGGATTCTTTGAATTCCGAATTTGAGAAGGTCTTAGTGAATGAGGCTTTTCTAGATTATCAATAAGGGATAGAGCCTTTTGATAATATTTGGGTAGAAGTGTTTGAGGTTCAGAAGGTGAGATGGTTCTTGTGAGGTTTCTTTTAAGAAGGGGTTTCAAAAGGAGTATCACTATAGATGACATAGTAATCAAATTTTCTTGATGGCTCTCCAAGAGTTCCAATGGTTAGATCACTGGCCTCATATCTTTCTTTGAGTATTTGTCGAGAAGATTTTTTCTTCTTTTTCTTCCCTAGATATTTTGTTGGATCAATCGATTTTTCTTGACATTCTTGATGATAAAAAATATCCCACCATATGTGACTTGTCATTGGATCTTTGCCTTAAAAGATTGGTTTTCCTTGATCGATGAAATATATAAAGGGAATAAGATCATGGATGTATGATACAGGTTCAATAAGGTTGAGTTTTGTGTGGAAGACATCTGTAGTATCTGAAGAAGAAGATTCTTGAGAATTTTTGAGGAACTTGGTTTCTACTATTTTGTTTGCTCTCCTAGTGAAGATTGGAGTAGATGACTGAACTAGCTAGGATTCTTCATGAATCTTTTTGTACTTTGTGATCCATTTTTCTGGTAACAAATTCTTTAATTTTTCATGAGATAATTGCCTCAGAACATAAGTGCAAGTTGGCCTTGCATCTTGATCAATTCGGATGGAGAGGGCATGATCTGGGGCTACAAAATCAAATGCATGGTTTTGCAATTTGTATATCATCTGGTAGTGGAGTGTTGTTGCAAATGTTAATTCTACATGGGGTGTTCACAAGATTTGGACTTGAACTTTCAATGCATCAAGATGATGAGGATCTCTAATTGACATATTGTAGTTTGAAAAGAATGTTATCAAGACAGTGCCAACATTTAAAGTTGTTTGAAATGTACCAATATAGGCATGTTGATATTCTTTGAATTAAGAATCAATCAATGCAATTCTAGAGACAACAGGAAGACCTTTTCTACGATGAAAAGTAAGAGCAGCAATTTTAATAGCACCAAAATTAAGATGTGTAAATCCATATTGTTTCCATGTTGGAAGTAAGTCATGGGGAATGCTTAAAGTGATGAAATTTTCAAATTCATTAGCTGGAATGGGAAAGTGGTCAAACTTGGAAGCTTGAACATATTCTTTTACTGGGACTGATTCTTTTTGTCCTATCAAATTTTTAAGGATTTTTTTACTATAGAACCAGATGGTTTAAGACTTTGTAAGGATTTACAAAAGGCAAAGAAGTAACTAGGATTTTACCATCTTCAAGAAGATAATCTACTTCATATAAATAATCTAATTTATTGCAAAAAACAAATTCTAAGGACTTAAAAGAAGAAGGCAACAACTAACTAAAAGATTCCATGAATTATAAGTGTTTCTGCTATCTCATTTATTTTTCATCAACTAATGATTTCTCATATTTTCTATTAAACTTTTAAGAGAATAGATTTTGATAACGTCTTTCACAAGGTATGTCCTGAGACAAAACACAACCTCACATCTACACATATAGTCTCTTTGACTTTTTATGCGAACAAACTAACCAGTTAAACATGAAATTTGGTGTCCATACTGGAAAGTTTTTCTATATCTAGGTCTAATGTTTAGTTATCCATTATGTGTCTTGTTTTCTGATGTGTAGGATCCACTCAAAATGGCAACCACAAAGCATACTAGTCAAGATAATGGACAATGCTTACTAATCAAGATGGTATAGAAGCAATACTCTGTCAGAGAAATAATTAAATGAATCAAAATAAACATGAGAACAGAATAACTTCGAAGCTAAAATACATAACTAGATAACATAAGCAAATAGGAGAAACTAGGCTATGATACCGAAGAAGGAGAATCTCTAATTAAAGGCAAAAGAAATATATTCAAAAGTCTAAAACATGAAAGCAAAGAGATATACTAAAGAAGAAATTTTATTAAAGGAAAGAAAGGCTTATAGAACTGGACTAGAACTGAGAGAAGGCTTAGAAGAAAGAGAGAACACCACCCAAGCTATGCTCATGTTTTTCTCCACTATGCTTCTCCACTTACATGACTCCTTATATAGAGGTTTGAGGACTAAAAGCTTCTTTCATAAGTTATATTGATTTGACATAAAGGACATGACTCACCACATAAAGGACATGACTCATTACATTAAAGGACATGACTCACAACATAAAGGGACATGACTCATAAGTAAAAGGACATTACTCATCAAAATGACATAAATAAAAGGACATGACTCATTACAATGATATGACAACACTTTATGTATAAAGCAAAGTTGATGTTGACTACACAAAAAGAGTTGAAGATGGCTCATGATGGATTTGTAGGTAACTTGTAAAGTAGTTAAGGTGGTAGTTGTTTAGTAGAGTGGTAGGTAAGGTAAGTAGGTAGTTGTGGTAGGTGAGATGAGTAGGTAATAGAGTGGTAGGTGAGATGAGTAGGTAATAGCATGGTAGGTGGTCATTGGAGTGTTAGGTGGCTAGAATGGTAGGTGATTGGTGAATGGTAGGTGGTTGTTGGAATGGTCGATAGCTAATCCCATCCATCATTGGGCCAAGGTGGATCATTAAAATCTGGTATTTCTTCATCATCTGAATCTGGTGGTTGGCTGTCCATGAAGTGAAGATCAAAGGCTGTTGGTATAGATGTCCATGTAAAAATATCTTCTGGATCACTGTTCAAGTTCCCAACTTCTCTTCTGACTATTCAACAGAAGTAATAGAATTTAGGATTATTGTCATGGTGATGATATGATCCATCTTTATTTCTTAACCATCAGACTATAAGAGAATGATTGCCTATTTCTCTGTTTCTTTGATAATTATTGAACTTCACAATAAGAAAATATTTCTTCAGAGATCTATTCAAGAAATTTCTCCACTCCTGTTGCAATACTTCATTTGAATTTGTTGAACCAAGGGGCATTGAGATGCTAGAATATGTAAATACCAGGCTCAAATAATATTTTCATATGATATTCATTTACTAAATACCATAAATAGTAATAATGAAGGGCTGTCCACTGTGTATATCAGAAATTTAAAGTGACTCACCATGGATGATGAAGGTTTGGCCAAGAGATTAACCAATGGGGGGTTTTGTCTTTCAAGAGTTCTTGAAAAGAGGATAAAAGTCTCTTAGCTCTTTTATGGATGTAATATTGACCAATGGCTTGCCTGAGTTCATCTATTAATTTTTTTATTGCTTTAGAGATGTCTATGGATGGTCTAGGATGTTGTTCTATTTGGAGAGGGTAAACACATAATGGGATTGGTAGGATGGGAGTTGAGTTTAATATCTCATTCTTTTTGGAGAGAAAATTAGTGAGGCTGTTGTTCTTACCAGCAATGTGTTTGACTTTGAAGGACCATTGTGGGAACTAATTTTCCCATCTGAATAATTATAGTTCTAGTAACATCTTTTGCTTGAATTGTAGCATCTTAGTAAAAGATAACATATCCATTTCTACTAAGAAGGTGTGACCAATGAGATGGAATTGGAACTTCTCTATTCTATTTTTCACTGCAAGTATCTCTTTGAAAGTGGACTGATAATGTAATTGAGCTGACTTGAATGCACTACTTTTATATCCACGGGGATTTCTTTTTCCATCCTTTTCTTCAAAAAACATGGCACCCCAATATTCATCACTAGCATCTATTAGGAGAATTCTTTTCCTTGTGTTTGGAATTTGTAAAGGTTCAAGATGATCAGATAATTTCATCAATGCTTGAATATCTGATGTATGTCTAAGAGACCATGGAGGAGGACCTTACTTTAATAATTGAGAGAGAACAATCTTGTGAACTGCAACTTTGGGGATGAAATGTACCTTATAATTGACTATTCCCAAAAAATTGTTGCATAATTTTGACTGAAGGTAATTTGTCTAGGAATTCTTTGAGATATGTAGAAATGTGTGGTTGTGGTTGATACTTTCCATATGAAATTGTCATTCCAAGAAAATCAATCTTTGTTTGTCCAATGAGCATCTTTTTCTTTGAGAGCATGATTCAGTATTCCTTTAGAATGTGGAAGAATTGTTTGAGGATTTATCCGTATCAATTTTCATTTGGAGAAAATAATAAGATGTCATCAATGTAAATCAAAGAATTTGTAGTAAGGTTTTATAGATGGCGATCATGGCCTTTTGGAATTTCAAGGGGCATTTTTGAGCCAAATGGCCTAACAGTCCATTGGAAATGGTGATATGGAATGCAAAATGTTATTTTTGGATGTTCTTGAGGATGAACCCCTAGTTGTCAAAATCCTGCTTTGAGATCAAATTTGGAGGAAATTTTGGCACTAGAAAGATGCTAGAAGAGATATTTTTTTGGGGGGATAAGAAACTTGTCATCTACAAGAAAATGGTTCAAGGGTTGGTAACTGATAACAAGTTTGAGTTTTCCTCTAATTTGTTTAGATCTTTTATTGACATAAAAGGCTTCACATGCCCATGGAGAAGAAGTGGGTTCAATGAGACCATGGGATTGTAATTGAGATAGTTCTTGAATAGCTAGGACAAGGTGCTCGGGATTCATTCCATTATGATTGGATTTTGTGGAAATGTTATCTTCATTTTTCTTGAATGAAATAGAGACAAAGAATGATGGATTAGTCTAGAGATGTGATGAACATTTTGTGTGATTTTTTGCACCACAATCTCTTACTAGTTGGAATTTTATGGAGTCAAAAGTGTTTGCAAGGTGGAGGTTTGGGATGTGAGACCATGTAAGAAAGTTTTGTTTATGTAAAAGACCTTTCTCTGACCAATGAAGATTAGGAAATTTGTGGAGAACATCATAACCAAGTATTAGGTCTTTGCCTAATAAGGGAGAACCTAAGACCTTGAGTTTGATGGTGAGGTTTGGAAAGACTTTAATGAGTATGGGTTTGCTGATTTTATCAATGCTAAAAATGTTTCTATTGACAGCTCTGAAATCTTGGCTATGGGGACACTAGAATTTTTTAGGGAGAATTTTAGGGTTGAGAATTGTTGCTACCGCACCTATGTCAAAAAGAGCAATTACAAGAATATGTTTGGCATATGGGTCAGGAAGGAGGTGGACTTGGGCTATTGGTGTTCGTTGGTTTGAGGAATATAATAGGTTTGGAGGAGATGAAGAAATCGAAGTAGGAAATATTCCTTCAATTCCAGAAGTTGTAGACTGTTCATAAGAGCTTTCAGAATCACTTTCACTATCGCTATAACGAATAATTAATAGTGTTTCTGGTTAGTATTCTTCATCAAGAGAAAACACAGATTCTAAATCTAAGAAGTCTGGGTCTGCATATGGTGCTACTTGCTGAAGAAGTTTGATGCCTTTCTTACTCTTTGAACATTGTTTTGTGAAGTGCCCTAATTTTCTATAAATGTAGCACATGTTTGTCGACTTTCCTTTGAATTTCTTTTTTCTCAAATATCTCCATTTTCTTCCTTTTTCGAAATTTGATTTGTGACTATATTCATCCTGATTTTTGTGAGTCTTTCTCTTGTGAAATTTCTTCTTGGAGCTGTAAGAACACTCTTTTTCTTTTTTGCTTTTGATGGCAAGATCTGGCCTTTCACATGCAATTCCAATCTTTTTGCTTATTTTTTCCATTTCTATAAGAAATTTTCTTTGATTGCACAACCACTGCAAGCTAAGCTAAGTATGCTATTAGATAACTCCTAAATATGATTCTTGAATTGACAACTTCGTATTTTCCATCAACTTCAGAGTTTCATTTCTAAGATGCTCAGGTAATGAGTTTAGGAATACCTATTTGATGTTGACATCATCCATAACGTTGATGGCATAATATCTCTGAGACATTTTGTCAAAATTCTTTTCTAGATATTTGACCATGAATGAACAACATTTCATCTTCAAGTGCTCATCTCTATAAGTTTCTGTTTGTTGATGTAGAGATCTAGCATATTTTGTTTGTAAATAGTCGAATAATCCATCAAGATAAGGGCATTAGAAAACTTGTAATTGGTGATATTCTCTAAGTGATATCCACCAATCTCTTAATCTGCCTATGAATCTTGGAATAAGTCTCTTTATGACCTCTGCAACTATTGTTTGAGATGTTTCTAATTCCGTCTTACACTTAGCATGAATTTCTATGATCCTTTCATGCCATTTTGAAGGAGGAACATCATCAATTGTGAATAATTTCTTGATATTTGTTGCTAAAGGAACATAAAATGTTTTCGGAGGGCCTGAAGATTCTTCAACCATAGGTTCTTCATAAGGTTTTCTGTTAGCAGTATCTTGCATAAAGGCATCAGGAATGAAGTCTAGGTCTGATTCAAAATATTTTGAAGAAGTGTTTGAGTTAGAGGTTTCTTGGGAGAGTTCAAGAATTGGAGGTGTGGGTTTAGAGAGTTTTTTTAGAAAGCTTTCAATGAGGGAACATCTCTGTTGGTTGAGGTTCTAAAGCACCTATGATTGGATCAGGAGGGTTTAGTGGAGGTGTAGATGAAGATGGTTTGGTAGTGGTTGATGGAATTGATAGTTTTTCTTTTTCCTTTTGTGGGTTTGGTCTAAGAAATGGCTTATGCATTTTTGTGGAGGTATCTTCTTTGAATGAGCTGAAGAGGTTGGTATTTTTGTGGAGACGGATATTGGGTTCCTTGGAGAGGTTGCAACATGTGTGGATAATTTGGTTCAGTAATGGATGAAGAGAGAGGTTGATTTGAGGTAGGATGGATATTTGGTGGTAGACTGTAAATTGAATCATTTTGTACTTGAGATGCATCTTTTCTTTGAGATGATTCAATAGATCTGAGCTAAGTTTGTAAGAACCTTTTCTCTACTTCCTTTTCATTGAGTAATCTACTACCAAGAGAGAAATTTTTGACTGATGCGGTGATGGTGTAACATTCTTGATGAAGAGCTTCTACTTTTCCTCTTAATTAAAAAATAAGAGTATCAGTGAAAGATAACTTCTAAGAGACTGTAGCTGATAAAACCTTTTGGTTTTCAAGAATTTCTTCCAGAGCCTTGTTATGTGCTTTTTGCATTTTTTGCTTGCCAATTTGGAGCTGCTTCTGTTGCTGAGATTTTCTTTGGATGACCATCTACATTTTTTTCTGTAGGATTTTTTATTTTCCAAGCATGAGTTGTATTCTGTTGTCGATAATCAAATTTGACAATGGTGGAAATTCTGCTAAAGTCATCATATTGATTTCTAGGGCTTTTGATGGTTGTGGGTTTGTTAGATGCCAAATATGAGAATGTTTTGGTAGATGAGGCTTCTCTGGATTATTAATAAGGGATGGAGCCTTTTGATGATATTTGGGTAGAAGTGTTTGAGGTTTAGAAGGTGAATTTATGGTTGGAGGATAGTTCTTGTGAGGTTTCTTTTGAGAAGGGTGTTCAAGAGGAGTATCACTATAGATGACATAGTAATCAAATTTTCCTAATGGCTCTCCAAGAGTTCCAATGGTTAGATCACTAGCCTCATATCTTTCTTTGAGTATCTGTTGAGAAGATTTTTTCTTCTTTTTCTTCCCTAGATATTTTGTTGGATCAATCAGTTCTTCTTAACATATTTCACAATCACAGATATCCCACCATATGTGACCCATCTCTAGACCTTTTCCTTAAAAGATTGGTTTTCCTTGATCGGTGAAATATATAATGGGAATAGGATCATGGACGTATGATGCTGGTTCAATAAGGTTGAGTTTTGTGTGGAATACAGCCATAGCATCTGAAGAAGAAGATTCTTTAAAATCTTTGATGATCATGGTTTCTACTTGTCTGTCTGCACTCCTAGTGAAGATTGGAGTAGATGACTGAACTGGCTGGGATTCTTCATGAATCTTTTCATACTTTGTGATCCAATTTTTTTGGTAACAAATTCTTCAATTTTGCATGAGATAACTACCTCGGAACATAAGTGCAAGTTGGCCATGCTTCTTGATTAATTTGGATGAAGAGGGCATGATATAGGACTGCAAAATCAAATGCATGTTTTTGCAATCTGTATATCATCTGGTAGTGGAGAGTTGCTGTAAATATTGATTCTACTTGGGATGTTCTCATGATTTGGAGTTGAACTTTCAATGCATCAAAATGATGAGGTCTCTAATTGACATCTTGAAGTTTGGAAAGAATGTTATCAAGATAGTGCCAGGATTTAAAGTTGTTTGAACTATACTAAGACAAGGATGTTGATATTCTTTGAAGCAAGAATCAAGCAATGCAATTTTGGAGACAAAAGGAAGACCTTTTCTACCATGAAAAGTAAGAGCAAGTTTAACAGCACCAAAATGAAGATGTGTAAATCCTTGCTATTTCCAAGTTGGAAGTAAGTCATGGGGAATGCCTAAAGTGATGATATTTTTAGATTCATTAGCTCAAATGAGAAACTGGTCAAACTTGGAAGCTTGAACATATTCTTTTATTAGGACCGATCCTTTTTGACCTATCATTTTTTTTTATGGATTTTTTAACTATAGAACTAGATGGTTTATCTAAGACTTTGTAAGGATTTATATATAATCTAATCTATTAGAAGAAACAAAATGTAAGGACTTAAAACAAGAAGAAGGCAACAACTAACTAGAAGATTCCATGAATTATAAGTGTTTCTGCTCTCTCATTTATTTTTCATCAACTAAAGATTTCTCATATTTTCTATTAAACTTTTAAGAGAATTGATTTTGATAGCATCTTTCACAATGTATGTCCTAAGACAAAACACAATCTCACCTTGGCACAAACAATCTCTTTCACTATTCAAGGAAAACCAATCTTCCAAAGAAAAGATCCAGAGATAGGTCACATATGGTGGAATATCTGTGATTGTCAAGAATGTTAAGAAGAACTAATTGATCCAATAGAATATCTAGGGAAGAAAAAGAAGAAAAAATCTTCTCAACAAATACTCAAAGAATGATATGGGGCCGGTGATCTAACCATTGAGGAAGATTGCTTAGAAAGGCTAGGAAGATGGCATGGAGTCGAGCTTCAAATATGAGTTGAAAACCTAAGCTACAACCATAAGGAAAAGGGTGTGGAAAAGAGCTGTGGTGTGTGGAGAACAAAGATGGGGGATGGCATGGAAAAATAGCCACAAGAATGCTTGGAATTCCTTATTTTTCTTTATATGAGAATTGCATTTTCCGAAGAGATAAAGATCTTGGGATGAAATAAGATAAGAGAGGAATTCTTAGTAGGACTCTAGGAAGGGAGAAAGTGAAAATTAGAAAGATAGATAAGGAAGGGAGATTGCATGAGGAACTATGATGGATTCAAAGGGAATTTAGATGGGGAATTAGAAGGAAAGTGCATGGAAGTGGGACACTTAATAAGGGGGTTGGACATGGAATACCTAGGAAAGTGGGATGTGGAGAAGACTTGGAGAGGGAATTAGAAAATGGGACTCTAAGAATATGGGAAGAGGGAGATCTAGGAAGATGCATGATCTCCTTCTTAACACAATACAATGGAGAGAGAGAGAGAGAGAGAGAGAGAGAGAGAGAGAGAGAGAGAGAGAGAGAGAGAGAGAGAGAGAGAGTGGGAAAGTTGGCCTGGACTCTCTTCTATAATTGGTCCACCTTGCATACCACTTACTCATATTGATAATCAGCAATTATTTCCTCCTATTTCTTCTCTTCAAAACATGTGTTTTTTTTTTTTTTGTGTGTATGCAAGTGGTAGAAAACATGTGGACCCAAGTGATGTTGGCTTAGATGGATTAGGTGGCTTCCTTTGCTTACTTTGAATTGGTGGCTTCATGGGTCTCTTCCTTGGCTTCTCCTAATTTTTCTTTCATGGCTTATGTGACTCAAATGTCTTGCATAGCTTTAAATCACATGGAAAGGTTGTGAGTTTTGCATGGGCCTATTCTAGTCACCTTGACTTCTTCAAATTTTTTTCTTGGACTCATCTACTTGATTTGGAATAATCTTGAACCTTAGTTAGACTTTGGAAAGATGAAAAATGGGTCTTGTATCTTTAGGTTAATTTGGATGTTTATTCTCATCTAAAGTGATCTCGGTAGCTAGATTACTCTCTCATTACCTACAAAAGATAAAAAAATCCTAATTAATTTCTAGAAAATTATGATAAATCATATACTTACTCTAGATTAGCTTCTGATCATGCAAAATATTAGATTTTTGGATCATTAGATCATAAATGCATGTGTCATGAATTTTAAAAATTTTATAGGATAATTCCCTATAATTAATAACCATGAGCTGCTAATTGGGTACTTTTTAACAAAATTGACTACTTATTACACCTCTTAATTAGCATTTTGCTAGTCTCGAGCAAAAGATGCAAAAAATAATGAAAACATAGATGACTTTCATTTTCATAGGTACTCACGATTGTATTTAGCATATGCATCTAGCTCTTAAACTCTTAAGTTACTTTTAGTGGATGAGTTAGGCCTTGTGAGGGTTTATAGTGAATATACCCACAAAATTCAATAAGGCTAAGTTCTTAGTTTCTCTTAGAGAATTTTCATTCATTAGTACTCTACTGGCTTTAATAACTTGATAAAGATGAATGAATAATTCTACAAGTTACCCATATGCCAAAGACATTTTATTACAATTATATCTTGCAGTGCAATGTGTATACAGGCTGCATGAGTTTAAACTTCTAAAAAGAAATGCTTGTGCTCTATTGAAAAAATATCTTGACCTCAAATTCTCATTGGTATACAATTCAAAATGAATGTTTCAATGAAAAGGGTCAAACTATTTTCAGTCACTATGTGACCAAATCAAACAATACTGATGGTTAACATTAGCTTATGAGCACAAATCATACAAAGAATTTTGATCCCTAATGATGGATGCCATTACCATGACTAGAAGGGATAGTTCACCGTAATTCCTCAAAATTTAATGTAACAACCTCAAATTTTAAGTTAGTTTCTAGGTAATTAAAACATATTTTATGTGAAATCAAATAGAAATTGAATTGCTTGAAGGCGATTTCAATGACATTAATTTGGCACACAATGGAGATCGAGCTGGAAAAACCCCAAAAATTTACTAATTTAAGAGGTCCAAATTGATACTGGCACCTCTCAGTTTTGGTTGTTTGTTTGTGGGCTATAGTAGTAGAAGCCATGTTGGTTGCAGATGCGACATGCAAATGGTTTCTGCACTATGCATTGGTCTACTCCTCTAGCAATAGGCGGTAGCCTATGAGAACAGGACAAAACTGGGGGGGGAAGCCAGAGAAAGGGAAAATCCAGCATCCACTCCCCAATCCTCTTGGACACCCGTTGGTGTCGCTCAATTGCCCAGCCTAGAACCCACCTCCCCCTTCCTATTTGTCTGGCTCTCCCTTGGCTGGTGTTAGCTATCTAGTGCACCCAGCCTAGAAAACCCTCCTCCCATCTTCCTCGCTACTATGGCACCTCACTGGCAGTTCAAACACCTTGCATGTGAGAACCCCCCAACTCCTCTTGGATTCAATTTGACTTCCAAACCAAGGCTACAAGCCTCCTGCGCTCCCAAATACCCCTTCTCCTCTTTCCCTTCTCTCCTGCCTCTACCCACTAGGGATGGTGCAGCCAATCAACTGCGCTAATCCTGCTTCATTCTCCCTATTTCTCCTCCAACCAAAAAACCCCTTATTGAGTTTCCCTCCAACATGACCGACTTGACATGCCAGTGCATACAGGCCGGTCATGAGGACATGCACAATTTCCCCTGTTCCTCTTCTCAAACTGGCGCAGCCCAATTGGCAAGCTGTGCCAATCCCTTCTCCCTTCTCTCTCAAATTGTTTAGCCCCTTTTGCCTCCACCACTAGTTGGTGCAGCCTTACAAGCATTCCAACACTACACCATTCATCTTCTTCCTCCCTCTTCCTTATGGGTGTGCTAGCAAGCATAACAGTGGCAGGCCCATCTCTGCCCATTCCCCTCCCATGCCATTGATGCCTGACCGATAAATGGAGCCAGAACACCTGATCTCCTCCTCCCCTTGTTTCCTTTTCCTCTAGCAAGTTAGGTTAGGCCGATTTCCATGTGCCACTTGCTCCCACCTTGTCTCAATGAGTTGAGTTAAAACAATGGGCCCCACTACCCCTTTTAGCTTTGACCTTTGATTCTACCCAATCCAGAATGGATTTTGAAGATTTGAGATAATCAACATGATCCTTACAACACAAGGAACAAGATCCATCTATGCATTCATTGATCATAGAAGATCCAACCATCTATCGTGATTAGACACTCGATCAGACCAGATCACCAGATTTATGACAGATCTAGCCATCTGTGAAGATCTAGTCATTGATCTATCCTTTAGTGATGGATCTGAGACTAATTTTGTAGATCCTACCATGATCCAATTGTTGAGATGCCTCCAAATGGAAAATCTATACTTATTCCAACCATTTGTCACGATTTGACAATTGATCTACCTTTGAAAGTCAGATATGCGATTGATCCGTGAACCCTCACATGAACCAACTGTTGATTGATGCCGTTGATCGATCACTGACATTCATAATGATCTAGCCATTGATTGGTCACTACAAACTAGATCTAAGGTTGATCTAATCTGTTTGTAGTCATCTAAGCTTATATCAATCATTGAAACATTAGATCATTGACTAATCCACCACTGAGAGATGATCCGACCATTAACTAACCACTTAATACCCAAACTTGTGTTTGATATGAACTCTCCTTAGGTCTTAATGTATATTTCACATTAGATCATCTAATATGTGATTAGATCTAGTGCTTCATTTTGATCTGACTGTATATTAGTGAAACATATCCTTAGATACATATCTAATTCAGGTATTCATTCTAATCTGACCATAGATCTATCACCAAGCTCTTAGAATAATGATATATCTAGCCAATTCCTAAGATCTAATTGTTGATTTACCATCTAATGCTAGATCTATAAGATAAAGCACCGCATCTCTTTCTAATTTGTAGTGGTTCCATGGTTGTAGCTATGGATCAGTCTATCTTTGCTTTCCTAGTACACTAATCAATGATAGAGACATGATCTGAGCCGTCCATCGATGGATCGACTACAAAACCTACAAATTGGCCAATTGAAAGATCTAGCTAAAGGACATATATACGAGAACCCAAGATAGACGCCATATGAGGTTGGTGGATTAAGATTGCTATTTTGGAAAGTTTAATAGTTGTCATGTCTTTATAAGAACGATTAAATGTAGATGATGATTTATAAAAGTATTATTTTAAAATACTAAAATTACAAAAGCATGTGAGAAATTTAGAAGTCATCTTGTGACACCTTTAAATTATCAAATTGGATATGACTTTGTAATACCTTAAACAAGGTTTAAACTTATGCATTCTATTGGAACATAAGGACTTGTTCATTGATACTATAATATTTGTATTGTCCCAAATAGTAGGAAATATTAATACGCATATTGTTATAAAGTAAAGATTTTAGAGTAGGGTAAAAGGTTTTGAATTATAGGAAGACCTAAGCAAATGTGCTAGAAGCTGTCATACTTGTAACATAATGACTCAAGAATAATGAAATGATTCACATTTAAATTAGGAAAGTATATTCTAAATGCCATAGACACGTAATAGATATTTGCAAGCCATGACTATAAGTTGTAATGTGTGTGTCTTTATTGATAAAGGCTTTATTGCCAATTTAACTATGGACCACTTAGTGATAAGCACTTTTAAGATATTGCTTAAAGATTTATCTTTTATAATCATTGCATTGAATGCATACTTTTGGAAACTAAAAAGCAATATCTAATATATGAATAAAGAATTCAAGTTTTGAATGCTCACAAAGATATGATTTTACAACTTATAGAAAATATGGGTTGAAAATGAATGGATTTAAATGGTTTTCTCATAAAAAATTTAAATAGAGATTTTATTTTCATGAAATGATTTTGGAGATATGTATGATTTATGTTTTAGGTAGGCACTCTATGAGTAGTCATAAGCCTTGATGGATGCGGATTTGTTGATGCATAGGCAGGCGCTCCTGAAGTAGCTATAAGTCCTTGTAGATACGAATTTCATCGATGTTTTGGGCAATCACTCTTGGAGTCTTCTTGGAAAAAAAAAAACTAGCTCAAGTAGTTCACTTGCTCTCCATGATCTAACCTCTAAAGAATTCTAATGATGTTGCCACTTTCACAAATTCGATTACTAAGTCTCAGATCGCTTTACAAGTGCTCTACCATAAGACCTGGAGGCTTGCACACCTAAGATGGCAATAAGGCCTAGAAGCACACATCAAGTTCTAGAGAGCCTATGCTAGTAGGTTTAGTTGGCCACTAACCTATGAGATGATATTGATACCAGCCCTACGATGGAGACAGTGAGATGTAGGAGTAACTTCTCATGGGAAAGTGATCTGAGAGGTAGCCAGGTAGCCCCATGAGGTTTAGTGAGTCATGGTTCATGCAGGTATCCACAAGGAGATGAAGAGGCCACAGTAATTGCTAGTGGGTGATAGTATGGCCCTATGAACATAGGTGTCTATGTGTTGATGTTATGTAGGTCATTTCCCCAAGTTTAGACCTCGTCCAAGGTGGTAGGACTGCATGCCACTGTGATTGGAGGGATCGGCTTTCCATGGCGATGTGAGCATGGATTTATGCATTTTGGATTGAGGGATATGCACCATGATTGGTCTCATTTGTCTTAAGTATGCTGGTTTGACTGACTTATTAAATTCTTTTGGACATTATGAATGATTTGAGACCATTAACCTTTCCTCATGGATTTTCACCTCACATGTATGAAACTAATTTTCAAATTTATGATTTTAATTTTGTTTGATGAAGAAAGAACTATTTACAATATGAACTAGTTGATTATTCTTTTGAAAAACCATGAATAACTTTTGGTTTTGTTAAATCGAAGAATATCAAATGTTGGTTTGTTGATGACCAGACTTTGAGCATATAGTGTACTCTTTGACCTTCTCGACTGACTTGATCTTTTATCAACATCATGCTTTCATGCTTACAACTAGGTAGTGGCTTTCCTATTAGTATTATAATCCATGTTAATTTTTCCTTAACTGAGGGTTTTATCATGGTCAGCTTACCAAGATGACAAATTATGCAAGCATTATGAGGGATTTTTGCATGATCATATACTGATTTATTCTTGCATATAAAACTATGTTGGGTTCATAAAGAAAAAGATGTTAAATAACTACCTTTACACATGATAATGAGAAAGTTACATACCTCACTCTTTTAAAGTTAGTTTAACTATCAAATGACAAAAAATTTAGACATTTATAGGGATAACTTGAATAATCATGTATGGTGAATGATCTTGAAGAATTGTATGTCATGAATAAATGCAAAAATATTATGTGTCTATTAATGAAAAATTATCTTAGCACAAATTAAATGTGCATCAAAAGATAAAATATGATTTTGTCTCAAGAAAAGATAAGGCAATAATGATATTCATTGAAATCATGATAGAATATGATTCATCAGCTATAATGAAGTGCACATGTAAACAGATTCCATATTTGTACGATCTAAGAAGTTATAATTTTGGCATGAGTACTTTGAAATAGCACAGGGTTTGTTTAAGTAAGATATATTCTAAAAACGAATTAATTTATATAAATCATGAACTGTATGGCAAAATAGCTACTTATTTCACCTACATAAGCACAAGCTTTCTATGACATTGTAATTGCTTACAATGTCTTAGATTTGATAAATTATAATAAAAAGATGAACAAGTCAAATGTCAGAGTAGCTATGGAGTTTGGAATTTCAGAAGATGGAGATTTTCCAGTGTCTAGATAGTGAGCCTTGCAACCTTGGACTAGTCTTCTGATTTAGTGGAGAATGTGAATATATATTTACTTTCATGTTGTGGATTCAATTGTATTTAAGGGAATATGTTGTGATATGGTTGTGACTAGAGGTTCTTAGATGTGATATGTTTTTATGTATTTTTTTAAAATGATGAAAATTTATTTATATTTTCCATCAAGTGTTTTGCACTATGCGTCAAATGTTCATTTGTCCAAAAATAGAGGAAACTTTGTTGGATATTTGACAGAAACGAGATGCTCATTTTACTATAAAATCCTTGTGTCTTATGTAAAAATGGTACTCAAGATTTTCAAATAAAAAACAAGAAACTTTCAATGAAATTTCTTCTTTTGTTGTTTTGTTTTCCAGAAGAATTTTAGACAAAGGATATCTAGAATTCGAAAAAAGTTTTCAAAAAGTATTTTGAAAAACCTGATGGTGTCATATTTTTGGTATCAGAGCTAGATTCAATCCAATCAATCCTAGTCATAATGAAAAGTTGTTTAGAGCTCACAAAAAAAGGAGAGTAGTCCTTGTGAAAGTAAGAAGAAGAGAGAGTGCCTTATGGAGTAGCGTGATTTTTGGAGGAAACGATTAGAATGAGAGAGCATGTGGGTTAGTATCATTAAATGGAAGCATTGTTATGCCATGGAAGTTCCATTTTCATGGACAATTGACAAGTATTTAAATTTTCATATAAACCACCCAATTAGTACTCATGTATAATAACTTATAGGGGTAAAATAGGGGTTTTTATCAAAATTCATAACACGAGCATTTTTGACCTATGGCTCAAAATTTTGATATTTTGTAGGTCTAGAAGACAATCTGAGGTAAATATGTGATTAATCATATTTTTTTAGGATTTAATTAGAGTCTTTCACTTTTTGTAGGAAGGGAGATGGTGATCCATGGCTAAGATTGATCAAGACAAAAATGGAAGTTCAAGACCAAAAGATCAAGTCAAAGCTTTAAAAGGCATCATTTTAACATGAGATCAAGGTTGAGATCATCTTTAAGATTTGCAATGGATGCAATTAGAGGAGCCAAAGGTGGCCAAAGTGGCCCATGCATAAGCCATGCAAAGTCCACCACCTTTGCATGGATTTCACTTAAGCCATTTAACCATATTCGAGCCATGAAAAAGAGGACCAGCTAAGGAGCCAAGGCAAAGGAGCCCTAAAAGTTACCCTTCAAGGCGTCATAAGCTAAGATACATGGAACACCATGATTGGAGGAGAATCCAAAGAATTATTCTTGAGACTTATGGAGATATTTTGAAGATGGAGGAAAAATCTAGGAAGAGTCCCCTCCATTTTTATGTTTTTCCATATTTTTCCCACTTTTCAGCTCATCACTAAGATGCACGACGAATTTCACTTTCTATTCAAGAGTCATTTCTTTATAAGGACTCTCTCGCCTTCCTAAACTTCTATCCAAACTATCCAACCAATTCCCACTTCCTAAGAAACCACCCAGCCAATCACTTTTCTCCATCTCACCTCTCTTTCCTATCTTTTCCTATCCATCTCTTTCCTCCCACCATCTTTTTTCTCTCTTACCTCATCCCAACCAACCCACTTTCCTTATTCTAAGGGGGCTCAATGATTTTTGAAGGGGGGATGCCTACTCATAAAAAAATGGCATCTCCTCACTTTAGGAAACCCAAAGAGGTAGCCATCTCTTGCACTTTGTTCTCCTTTAAAACTCTAGCTAACTCATCATCTTAGCCATCCAAATTCCTTTGTTTTCATCCCTACCATACCTTTATCTTAGATCACCCTAGAAAAATATAGGATAAAAAATATTAAAAGACAATTAAAAAAATAAACCAAAGTTGAGGCATCTCTCCCTTGGGAGGAAAAGAAGTCTCCTTCACTTTGGAGAAGGGCATCTTTTCCCTTCCACCTCTTCCATGATCTTTTTGCTTTTAACTTTCTTTCCTTTGGGTGGTTAATATCCTTTCTAGGTGGGCTGCATCTTTCCCAAGCCATTCCATGCCTCCCTCGTGCATGTTTCCATTGAGTCTTGCACGTTAAATTCTAGGTTGGTTCTTCATCACTTTGTTCTTTCCTTGTTTCTTGTTTGATTGTTCCTTATTGACCTTGTTGAATTTCTTTTATTTAAAACCTTGGATCCTTGTATTCAAGGACCAAAATTCTCTTGTAGTGATATCTAGGAGAGTGTTGACCTTGAATCAAGTTCCTTGCTCCTCCTTGAATCTCCTTAAGTTTCTTACCTAAAATCATGCAATGATATGTTTGGTTTATGATTGAAGTTTACTTTCCATGAATGTTTTATGTGATTTAAACCTTATTTTTCATGGATGTTTAATTTTTTTTTGCATGCTCAAGTCCATACATCATTCACATTAGATTGGTTGCATCTCTTAGGTTGGTTTGCATCTAAGAAACACACCATGGTTCCATGCGCACAACCCCATGGGTCATGCGCATGGTCTTGAAGTGTGATTCTTTGGAAAGTTGCGTTCTTTTATTAGAGTTTCATGCTTTAGTTAAGATAGTTTCATGCATTCCATGTTATCCTAGTTTGAACTTTAGTCCATGTATACTTTCCATGTTTCATATACACTTTCTTTCCATCATTATGTTCATGCAAAAATTTCATACTCCATATGCACCATGTTTAGGTTTAGTTGCATGCTAGGATAGTTTCAATTATTTCCAATCTTAGTTTTTTACAATGTTCCAATTTTAGAAAGTTTTAATTTTAGGAAGTTTTTGTTTAGGAAAGTTTTATTTTTTAAAAGTGTGTTTTAGGAAAGTTGTTAATTTTAGCATGTTTTAAGTTTTGGCATAATTCCCATCTTCATGTCTTAATTTACATTTTTAGTTTAGGAAAAAATCTCTTGAATTTGGCTACATTAGATAAGTTAAAGTAGGAAACACTAGTATCACAACTGCTTGATTCCTCGTGGGTTCAATCTCCTCGCATGAATTAATACAACTTATTTGTGCACCTACGAGTTTAGCTTTTAAATCATAACAAGTTTTTAGCATCGTTACCGAGGAATGAGCAACAGTTGATGTAGTAGACCATACCTTAGATTATCTATCTCTCGTCTAAGTTCAGGGTGCATTAGTTTAGGGTTTTTCATTTATTTGCTATTTTTCTCACATTAGCCATTATTGTTTGATTTTTGTATGGGGGAAATTGGAAAAGGAGCAGCAAGATCCTATGGGCCACAGTTTCATCAACATAGATTATGTATTCATTACTTTCCTAGATTAAGATTTGAGTGAAATTGTAGTGAGGCCCATTGTAATTTTAATTTCAATTTTATTCAATTTTTAAATGGGTTGTAATAATACAGGGCAATTGTGGGAATGGTGGCCCACACTTGATCATCGTCGGATCCCTCATTTTGAGTAATCTTCACTCACATCTTAATTTTTAGGATAAACTATATTTAATATAACTTTTCATATGTGGATGGTAGTATAACTCATATAGATCAGGATTATGCATTGATATATGCTACAAAATACATAGGATTGCTGCATTAGTTCAAGCAACTATTTAACAAAGGCTAGCCTGAGCTTGGCTATAATCAAAGCATAGGCTACATGGTTATGGTGTCCCATTTGTTTAGTGGCCTGAACCTTTGTTAAGTAGTATGTAGGTAGACATTAGTTTGATTTTTGTTTGCATTCCATGTTTATAACTTTATGGTGGAATGGAATTTAATGCTAGTAAGGGATCCACAAGAACCCACATAAGATAAGGACTGGATTTCATCAACAACTCCTTGGCCCAATTAGGAATCAATCAACATCCTTGTATGTCACGATCCTAACCCTTGAACACTAATTTAAAATTAAGTAGGAAGAGACTTAGGTATTGTTCTCATAAGACCCTTTTAGAAGGACATGATCTATTGTCACTCTAGTGGCTTCTAAGCACTGTGGTTGTAGCGGGTGTCTTAAGATTCAAGTGATTTTCTCAAGCCTTTCGTTGATGCTGGCTGAAGTTTAAGCACCTCCTAACTCGTGGATTGTATTAACCACTTTCGAGCAAAACCCAACTAGTAAGTAGTAGTCTACTTTGGATAAAGGAGGAGATGTCTAAATCTAGGTCTAAGAAGCTACCACCTATGTGTTAAGAAAAGATAATCAAGACACTACTATATTAGTGGATACTAAGATTTGATTGTGCATCATTTAACTTAGTACTAGCAACTAGGTTGCATCATATAGTTAGGATATTTCATATATAAAAAATAAAAAAAACACTCATTTGTTGTATATAACGACTTATTTCATTGTATGAAAAGTTGAAATCAAAGGCATATTAAGAAGGGGATATATTTCATAGAATAGATACATTGATGGATTGGATAAATATTGTGGAAAGTCGATTACTTAGGATAATAGCTTCTAGGCAAGCTGTACCACAACCTTAGTACTGGAATAATTATACCTATTATGAGCATCCATATCCCACTCCTTCATGGCCATCAAGCTCCACATCCAATGGTTATTACTAGGAGCCAATGAATGCACATAATGCATTCACATACCCTAGTAATAACTACTATCTTAAGATAAATTATAATAGATGGGCTAGGCATCATGAACAACCATAGTCTCAGGATTACCAATATTAGGATGAGCTACAATGGTCCCACCTTTGTCAAAACTACTATGATTATCAAGAATATTAGGGTCAATCATGATGGGTTCAACCTGCTTAACCCTTTTTTACGACTCAAATGTCATAGCAATGCCAACCCCATGAGTTGTTTCCTTTAGAATATGAAGAACCACCATTAGAAGAGAATATGCAGCACATTTATGAGATAATAGAACAAACTATGGCTTCCATTGCTAAGAGGAATGAGGAAATGAAACCAATATGGGAAAATATTGATAGAAACATTGCTAAATTTATAAAAAGGACTAAGGAAATTAAAAAGATTAGGGATAATGAAGAGCCATTTATTACTGCTAATAGGATAGAAATCTTTTATGATCATTAGGAGCCATAAAGTCCACAACCATCCATAGAAGCCTCCAACTCAAATCTACTCAAGCCATGTCTTATTCCTTGTTATGATTATGATGAAGAGAATGAAGTGATAGAAACATCCAACCCAAATCCTCTAAAATTGCATCTTGCTTATTTTATGACTTTGATGAAGACACATCCATTACATGGATATTGTACCATTAATGAAAACTTCTCAATGGCAAGAAAGATTAAAACCCTTATAGAGCATGAAATATTAATTGAACCTTGCAATGAAGTAAACTTACTTGATGGGGACCTACCAACCTTATTTGAACAAATATCGTAAAGTAATGTAGGCCCATTTGAAACCGTACCTGTACTAGCTAAATAGGTAGAAAAGGAGTCAGTTAATGTGCTAACCCTCCATCAAGGGTACACCTTAGAAGATAATCAAGGCTTAAGGAATACCATGTTCCCACCTCTAATAATACAAGAGAAAACATTTAGCAAAGGGTAGAGTTAGCTTACACCCCAATTTCAAGACAATGTAAAGGAAATGAAGGACAAAGATAAACTGAGTACATGGTCAATGTTATCCCTAAAATTGGTACAAATAAGGACCATTCATCTCCATCTAGTCCAACAAACTTTAATTGCACGGTAGTTCAAAATGTCATTGTATTACCAGCAGCCCAAAATATATGGTGGAGGAATTATATTGGCTACCATGAAATTTTGAAAATGGGGGATTATCAATATGATTCCCCACAATAAAAAATTGTTGTGGTCTATTGTGTCACATTGTTACCAACTTGGAGTCACAGGATTATTTTGAATATGTAGTGGACTTCTACTACTGATGATTGAGGTGTTATGGAAGATCAATAGTAAAACTTTTAGATATGAAATGCAGTAAGGTTGATGTAGAGGAGATAAATTATTTATAATAGCAATCGAAGTCTCAATAATGAATTTAGACTAACTTATCAAAATAAGCATAACAACATTTATTAAAATATAGTTAGAGAAAAATGGAAATGGGACCAAGATGGTGGGAAGTAGGAGTACCTTTTCATGGGGAAGTGCTCTAAGATGTAGCCGGATAGCCCCCATGAGGTCTAATGAGTCATGGTTCGTGTAGGTATCCATGAGCAAATGTAGAGGCCATAGTAGTCATTAGTGGGTGATGATAGGGCCCTACGAGCATAGGTGTCTATGTGTTGATGTTATGCGGATCATTTCTTGAGAGTTTACACCTTGACCATGGTGGTAGGTCTATATGCCAACATGATTGGAGTGATTACTTTTTCCACAGCAATGTGGGCATGGATTTGTGCATTTCAAATTGAAGGTTATGTCCCTTCGTTAGGTTTCATTTGTTTTGAGTATGTTGGTTTGATAGATTTAGCAGATTCTTTTGGTCATTATGAATGATTTGAGATCACCTACCTTTCCTCATGGATTTTTGCCTCACGTGTATGAGATTGATTTTCACAATTACAATTTAAGTTCTATTTGATATAGAAAGAACTATTTGCACTTATGAATTGGTTTATTATGCTTTTTAAAAACCATGAATAACTTTTGGTTTTTCCAGATTGAAGATTTATCAAACGTTAGTTGGTTAATGACCAAACTTTGAGCATATAGTGTACTCTTTGAGCTTATTGACTAACTTTATCTTTTATCAACATTGTACTTTGATGCTTACACCTAGCTAGTGGCTTTCTATTAGTATATTCCATGTTGATTTTCCTTAACCAACAGTTTTACCATGGTCAGCTTACCAAGATGCCAGATTACATGAGCATTATGAGTGATTTTTGCATGATCATATATTGATTTATTCTTGCATATGAAACTGTATTGGGTTTGTGTAGAAAAAAATGTTAAATAACTACCTTGACGCATGATAATGATGAAGTTAAATGCCTCACTCTTTTAAAGTTAATTTAACTATTAAATGGCAAACAACTTAGACATTTATAGGGATAACTTGAATAATCATATGTGGTGAATAATCTTGAAGAACTATATGTCATGAATAAATGCAACATGCTTATGTGTCTATTAAGGAAAAATGATCACAATACCAATTAAATGTGCATGAAAAGATAAAAGCTTAGAATGCTTAAATCCTCAAGAAAATATAAGGGAATAATGATATTCATTAAAATCATGATAGACTATGATGAATTGCACATGTAAATGGATTCTATAATTGTATGATTTAAGAACTTAAACTTTGAAAATAGCACGAGGCTTGTTTAAGTATTATATATTATTGAAGTGCATCGATTTATGTAAATCATAAACTACATGGCAAAATAACTACTTATTCCACCAACACAAGTGCAAGCTTTTTGAGACATTGTAATTGTTTACAATGTCTCAGATTTGAAGAGTTAGAATAGAAAGATGAGCAGGTCGAATGTGAGAGCAGTTATGGAGTTCGGAATTTTAGAAGATGGAGATTTTCTAGTATCTAGATGGAGTAGCTTTCTAATTTTTGGAGAATGAGAATGTATATTTACTTTCATGTTGTGGATTCAATTGTATTTAAGGGAATATTTGTGATATGGTTGTGATTGGAGGTTCTAGGATGAGATAAGTTTTTGTGTATTTGTTTTCAAATCGATGAAAAATTATTTATATTATCTATTTGGTGTTCCGCATGCATCCATTAAATATGCATGTCTAAAAAATAGAGAAAACTCTGTTAGATTTTTAACATAAATGAGACACTCATTTCACCATAATATCTTTGTATTTTGTGTAAAAATGACACTCGAGATTTTCAAAAAAAAAAAAAATTCAATGAAAAAAAAATTTGCTATTTTGTTTTCGAAATCAATTTCAAATAAGGGATATCTCAAATTTGGAAAAGGTTTTCAAAACGTATTTTGAAAACCTTGAGGTGTCACATTTATTTCCTCATTAAGGATATCTTCTACCTTAAGATCAATAGGTGTTTGGATGGGATAATACTTTATTTTAGGAATTTCTTTGAAATAAAGGGTAAAAGCATTCAAAGTTTCAACTCTAAGTAGAGGTCTTCAATAAATGATGGACAACTTCTCTTTTGAGTGCACTGAAGTGAATATTTTTTCTATTTTTCATTTCTATCTTCACACTTTTCTTTTTAGTTTCTTATAGTTCTTTTTGTCTTTCTTCAAAGAAAATTTTTTTCTATGTAAACTATGTGATGTTTTCACTTCTTAAACTTGTGTCCTTTGTCTATCATCATTACTTATTTTTGAAAGATAGATAATGGATATTTAGTAGTGTTTCTGGGTAAGGGTAGATGGAGTTTTGATAAGAAAAGGCTTATCAAGAATATCAAAGGGTCTAACTAGTGATATAATATACTATGTAGGCTTTATAACTCTAGGCTAAGACATGAATGGCCTATATCATTTCATAGGTTTCTTAAAGCCTATCAAATTCAATAAGTGTTGAGGAAAGAAATTTAGTATTCTTTTTTTATTCTAGGCAATTGAACAAAACCAAAAAGACTAGGATCTTTCAATGTTGATGTTCACTGAAGAGAATATCAAATTGTATATAACCGTTAGAAAGATGGTAGTCTCCAATACATGTTGGGTATATGTCTCCACTGATTCTATTTAAGGTCTCTAAGTCATAACCATCTATTTGTCTAGATTATGCATTGTGTAAGTGTATTCTGAGATTTAGCTTCACAAAACACTTTAACCTATGAATTGGAAATAGAATTAACCATATGCTTATCTATTAAGAGTTAAAGTGCGGGAAATAATAAGATTCAAAAAATCCAATTCTCATCACGGTAAAAGACCTTAAACTTAAAACCCAAAAACTCATTTGTTTTTTTTTTTAGACAAAGAAACTCAGAAATTTCATGTATGTCTCCACCCTCCAACCTAAACTAAACATTATCCCAACTATTTTGAAACATAGGAACCCTATATGTTAATTAGGTAATGTAGAAAAAGTGACTATAAAAATGTTTGGTTGCCTCCTAGTGAGCTCTAAGTTTAACATCTTCAACTAGATATAATGTGATATAAGACAGTGATGAATCATGATGCATGCAATTTTCATGGAACATGCTATCATGGATCTTAGTAAACAGGATCCTATAGCAGAATGTCCTCTACATCAGGGTTTACTAGTTCCATGCAGGGTTTTAATCTTTGACCATTCACCTTAGAGATCACCTTGTCCTTTTCAATCTCAATAGCCTCATGAGGATAAATAGTACGAACAATGTCAGGTCTAGTTCATCAAGAATGAAGCTTACCAAGAAAGAGATGCAACCTAAAGTTATACAAGAGGATCTTTTATCTGAGTGTAAAGGGCTTATGAAAAATGTGTTTACCATGATGGGCTTTCATTTGGTCCTTGTATGTCCTACAGTCTCATATGCATCTTTCCTAAGTTTATCCAACTCATTGAGTTGGAGTTTTCTGTGGGTCCTATCACTATCTAAGTCAAAATTGAGCTTTTTAATAGCCTAATATCCTTTTATGCTCAAGTTTAACTAAGAGATGACAGGCCTTTCCATAGACCAGATGGTAAGGTGACACATCCTATAGGGGTTTTGAATGCAATACTATAAGCTGATAATGCATCACTTAAGTCTCAAAGACTAGTCTTTCTGACTAGGATTAACTATCTTTTCTAAAATGCACTTAATTTTCCTATTGGATACATCTACTTGTCCACTAGTTTGAGGATGGAATAGGGTAGTAGTTCTATAGGTAACTCCATATTTTTTCATTAAATTCTGAAGCACTCTATTACAAAAGTGTTTTTCCCCGTCACTAATCATGGCCTGTGGAGTACTAAAGCATGCAAAAATATTTTCTTTCAAAAACTTGACCACAACGTTGTGATCATTGGTTTACATGTTATGGCTTCCACCCATTTGGACACACAATTCACCCCCACAAGGATGTGAAGATAACCAAAGGAGTTAGGAAAATGGTAGGCCAATAGAAACCATATTGTAGAATTTTTGAAGTTGTCTTTCTTGCACTGAGTGGCCCCCGCATGCATGGTCATGGCAAAAGAAAATGATTTGATGATGCTCACTATTTGGTACGCATCTCTAATTACCTAATCGAGATAATGCTGGAATAAGTATGGATTGTCCCATGAAAAATGCTTATCCTTGACAAGAAATATACTCCTATTTTGATTTGACTAGTGAGTAGGTGTTTGACCTATCACAAGATAATTGACAATATCAACATACCAAGGTAGCTGAGAAATTTGTAAGAGTTCATATGGGAAGGATTCTTTATTAGCATAGATTCACTAAAACACCCCACAATCAACCTGAACAAATGGTCTGCTACAACATTTTTGGAACCTTTCTTATCCCAAATTTCTATATCCATCTCTTGAAGCAAAAAAATCCTTTAGATCAGTCTCAGTTTGGCATCATTCTAGGAAAGAAGGTATTTCAATGCTACAAGGTTCAAATAGATTATGACTTTAGATGTGAGAAAATAAGATCTAAAATTTTCCAAGACAAATACAACACCCAACAACTCTTTCTCCATAGTAGAATAATTTTGGGCACCATTAAGGGTCTTACTAGCATAATATATCACATGAAGGAGTCTATCAATATGCTGCCCCAACACAACATTGATCATGTATTTTGAAGTATCTCACATTATTTCAAATGGGCACTCCAATCTAGCAGTTGAATGATGGGTGAACAAGTGAGTTCAGATTTTAGGCACTAAAATGTTTTCATACAATTCTCATCAAAGTTAAAATACATCTCCTTCGTAAGTAAATTACACAGGGGCTTAGAAATTTTGCTGAAATCTTTGATGAATTGTCTATAAGTCTAGCATAGCCTAAAAATGAGTGAATTTCCTTCACTATCCTAAGAGGGGGAAGATTAAAAATGGGATCCACCTTGGCTTTATCAACCTCTATGCCATTGTGTGATATTACGTGTCCCAAAGCAATGCCACTTTGTACCACAAAAATGACATTTTTCCCAGTTCAACATAAGATTTTCTCCGAATACCTACCAAGAACTACTATCAAATGGCCCAAGCATTCATCAAAGGATGATTCACATACTGAAAAATCATCTATGAACACTTCTAAGAACTACTCCACCATATCACAAAATATGCTTAACATACACCTTTGGAAAGTAGCTGAAGCATTACAAAGTCTAAAGGGCATACATCAGTAAGTGAAGATCTTAAAAGGATAGGTGAAGGTAGTCTTCTCTTAGTCCTCAAGTGCTATAGGGATTTGGTTATAACCAAAATAACCACCAAGAAAATATTAATACTTATGACCAACTAACTTTTTTAGCATTTTGTCAATGAAAGGAAGAGGAAAGTGGTTTTTCCTCATGGTCAAGTTCAACTTTTGGTAATCCACACAGACTCTCCACTCGGTGGTCATGCAAGTGGGGTTTAGTTCATTATCCTCATTATAGGCTATTATAAGTTTAGATTTCTTGGGTACAACTTCAACTAGGTTGACCCAAGTGCTATAAAAAATGGTATATATGATGCCAACATCTTTCAATTTAAGCACTTTGTCTCTAATAACCTCTTTTATGTTAGGGTTTATCCTTCTCTATGCTTCCCCTAGATGGTTTAGCATTTTCTTATAGGTAAATGTGATGCATACACATAGTAGGGCTAATCCTTTTTATGTCCACTATGGCCCACTATAAAGCTATCTTATGTTCTCGTAGTACATGAACTAGCTTTCCTTCCTATCTTGATCAAGATCTAAGGCAATGATCATAGACAAAGAGTCATTAGGTCCTAAGTAAGAATATTTCAAATTTTCAAGCAATGGTTTGAGGAGCAGAGTGGGTAGTTTTTCGACTAAAGGCATAGGAACATACTTTGAATAGGGAAGAGGTTCCACTTGAGGTCCCATTAGATGTATCCATGATTAATGCACAATCTAAGAGATTATTCATTCATCTATGAACTTGTCTATATCAAAATGGCAATTAAAGTGTGCAAGGTAGGCCTCAAGTGGACTAGGGTAGACAACGATGGAATAGCATCTAGAATTAGACCTTCAATCAAGTTGACCACACATGGGTCATCAAGGTCTAGATGCTGATGGTCTACATTAAACATATTAAGCTTCACTTTTATGTTGTTTACAGGTAGTTTCATCACACCATTGCAACAATTTATGATGGCATTGGGTGTTGTCAAGAAAGGATGTGCAAGAATAACTGAGATCTGATTACTAAGGTCTAATACAGGCTGGGTGTCCAAGATAATAAAATCAACAAGGAAATAAAGCTGGCCCACCTATATTAAAACATCTTCAACCGTACCACATGGAATTTTAATTGAACTATCTACAAGTTGTAATGTGGTATTGGTTAGTTTGGGTTCATCGACCCCTAGTTGCACATACATAGAATATGGAAATAGGTTTACATTGACCCATAAATCTAATAGTTCTCTATTAATAACATGATCTCTAATAACATAATAGATAATAGGACAACCTGGGTCTCTAAACCTTAGAGGGGCCTTGTGCTGGATCAAAGAGTTCACCTGCTCCATGAAGAAGGATTTCTTCTACACATTAAGCTTGTACTTTTGTGTGTAGAGCTTTTTGAGGAACTTTACATAAGAAAGGACATCTTTTATTGCATTGAGTAATGAATATTGAATTGAATGTGTTTGAGAACATCCATTATCTCATGAAAATTAGTCCCTTTCTTTGCCTTATTCAAAAGCCAAGGGAATGGAGCTTTAGGCACATAAGGTGCCTCCACTATGGCTTCAGATGGAGTTGGATATTTCTGTCTTTCCTCTTTTTCCTTTGTTAGAGCTTGATCATTCTCCTCTAGTTTATCTTTAGCCTACTCTACCTTGTTATCTATTTGTCTGCCACTCCTAAAGGTAGTTATAGACTTGGCTTCCTCATATGGTCTTCGTGAATTTGAAGAGAAACCTATTCCAAATTGTCCCCTAGGGTTAGGGATTGACTGACCAAGGAATATTTCCTTTCCTTTGTGATTTAGTGTAGTAGACAACTAACTCATTTGCATCTCTAGTTTGGAAATAGCTTGGGAATTTACACTAGAGTTTTGTCAACTCTCAGTCTGGAGATAGTTTAGGACCTATCTAGTCTTATGCTGATTTTAAAGGTTTTTTCCAAGAATAACTACATAATTTCCTCAAATGTTTGTTTCTGTGGTAGCTAAGGGAACTGAAAACTAAGAGGCTATTAGGGAACTAAAGCTCTAAGAAAATTTTGAGTAGGGGGTTACCAGATGGACCTTCTTGTTTAGTATTCTTCAATCATGAAAAATTATGATGCCTAACCCATCTTGGATTGTATGGCTCAAAATAAGGGTTGTTACAAGGATTGCGATATGCATTCATAGCATTCACTTATTCTAAAAGGTATTTTAGTATGCACTAAGGAGTTAAGCTTATATGACATATATGTAGTCACTATTATTTCATGAAGACCTCTCTTTTGAGATTGGGAATTTCTATCTTAACAATTTGAATAATCTCGTTACTAGGAATTTTCAATTAATGTTTCAAAAAATTTACCAAGTCCCTATTTCAATTTTCATTATGAGGGCCTCTCCACCAGCAGTGTCTACCATCCTCAATTTTGAGGTGTAAGTGCCTCATAAAAGCACTAAACTTGCTATCACTTCTCAAATCCATGGTATGGGAATTTTTGAAACAATTCATTCCATTGTTTCCATCACTCATAGTATTGTTCATCTTCTCTCTACTGGAGATTTATGATCTCCCTGCACAAGACATTAGTTTTATGTCTGAGAAAGAATTTGTTTAGGAATTTTTTGGACAACTAGAGCCATGCTGTGATGGAACCAACCTCTAAAGAATTCATTCAAAATGTGGCCTTATCTTTCAATGAAATGGAAACAATCTAAGTCTAATTACATCTCCAAAAAACTTTAAAACTTAAATGTGGCAAATATATCAAGGAATTTTTTATTATGAAGGTATGGATTCTCTCTCTCTAGATTGTAAAAAGATGGGAGTAACTGAATGACTTAAGGTTTTAGCTCAAAATGGTATGCATTTATAGGTAGTAAATTTATGCATGAGAGAGTATTTAATTGGAGTGGCACATAAAAAAATTTTATGGCCAAGGCTTCAACTACAACCGACTGGGTTTGCCATGGGATTACATATTCTTTGTCTTACCCCTTACCTAAGGATACGTTCAATCTTAGAATCAAATGGACCTAATTTTGGGTTCTGAGATCTATGACCATGAATGCACAATGATATAGTCCTAACTAAATGTGACTCCTAAGTCAAAATAACATGCAATCAATCCTAATGGTCCGCTAAAGCGCTAATTTGATAAACTTTGTTAATTTGTAGTGTGGTAGGTTTTAGACCTAGATCTAGAGAGCTCTTTCTTTTATCCAGGCTCAATAATTGCTTACTAGTTAGGTCATACTCAAAATGGTTAATACAATTCTCATGTAAGGAGGTGTTTAGACCTCAACACTAGGATTTTTCATACCAACTATAACCACAATGATCAAGAGCCATTGGAGTGACAATAGATCTACTTGTTCACAAAGGGTCCCTAAGAGCTTGAAACCCTAACTCTCTTGCTACTTGATTTTAAATTATTATTTAAGGGCTGGGTTCACCAACACATAAGGATTGATTTGATTACCTATGTTGGTCAAGGATCTGGTGAGGAAATCCAGTCCTTATCTTATGAGGGTTCTTATGGGCCAAAACTATCAACGTGTTCATCTACTATAAAGCAATAAATGTGTAGTACAATGCAAGAAAAATAAACTAATGCTTGCCTATATGCAATCTAGCAAAGGGTGCATGCCTTAACAAACAAGGCACTGTAACTAGATAACTTATGCCTTGATTATATCTGAGCTCAGGCTAAATTTTTTTAAATAAGTGCAATTCTAATGCAACAACCCTAAATATTATGCAATAGTTTAAAATGCATGAACTATACTATATGAATTACACTACCAACCAAAATGTAATATATACTAAATACAACTAGAATAAAAAAAAAGAGAGAGGTGTTAAATGCTTACAGTGGGGTCTTTAACACGAGTTGGTTCATTCAAGCGTGGGAGTGACCCACACTTGACTTGTTGTAACAACCTCATATTTTGAGTTAATTTCTAAGTAATTATAACATATTTTAATTAGGGAGAGTACTAATTTTACTAAGAAGTTGAAGGTGTGAAGTCCAGGTGACATTTAATTGGCCAGGGAAAAGTTTCTACCTACCTCTTCCTCTAGGTTTTTCTATTTTCTACTTTTTCTAGCCAACCAAATGTCACTTGCTCCTTACACCTACATGAAATGACTAAAATTAACACACCCACTTAAAAACTCAAAATTTAAATTTGAAAATATCAAAATTGAAAAGTATAAGTCGATGATTCTAAGGACACTAATTTTGTGTGAAATGGAGATTGGGGTGGAAAAACCCTAAAATTTTACTAATTTAGGGGGTCCAAATTGATTACAGCACCGCCACCTTGTTTGGTTTTTGATGCTGCAAACGACCCATAGTGCATGGAGCTGGGAATGAAACATAGGGGGCATGCTCCGCCATGCGTCACCTAACTTCCCTGCACCAGGTGACAATATAGAAAATAAGAAAAGACAAGGGACATAGAAGAAAATGTAGAAAACTGGTGTCTACCCTGCTCCTTTTCTCGAAATCCCACCAACTTCCCTCTTTTTGGACTATGACACACGCACTTGGTGAAACCCTCTTCTCCATTTGATCTCCCATAGACGACCCCAAAAACCCCTTATTTTTGCGTGTCATCTTGATTTTAGGTGACCCTAGGCAGTCATTTAACTATGTGACCAGAGCCCCCCTCTCCTCTTTCCATTCTCCTTTGCCTTGACCCATGGGATCGGCATAGCCCCACCATACTCCCTTAGATTTTGACCCCTTATTCTGCCCAATCAAGAAAGGATTTTGCATATTCAAGACAACTGTCGCAATCCTTACATCACGAGGAACAAGTCCCATTTGTCCATTTGTTGGTTGGATAAGATTCGATCGTCGATCATGACCAAACACTCAATCAAACTAGATCAACAAATATGTGGCAGATCTAACCATCCATGGAGATCCATTAATTGATCTATATTTGATTGAGGATCTGTGACTAATTTTGTAGATTTTGTAGTGATCTAATTTTCAATCTGCCTCCAACTGGCAGATCTGAAGCTATTCCAACCATTCATTGTGATCTGGCCGTCGATCTATCTCCAGAAGTCATATATATTATCAATCGATGAACCCTCACATGAAGTAAGCATTGATCGATCACCAAGACCTCAGTTTGTGACCACTTTGATCCATTCACCATGATTTGACCATTAAGTAACTGAGTACTTGGATCTACGATGAATATGAGCTCCCTTTTAGGTTTGGATGTAGATTTCACACCAGATCATCTAATATGTGATCAAATCTAGCCCTCCATCTCAACCTAATCATATATTAGTGAAACATACTCTTAGATCCATACATGATTCTAGTATTCATTATGATCTAATGATAGATCTATCACCAAACCCCTAGAACAATGACATATCAAGCTCATTTCAAGGATCTGACTATTGATTGACCATCTATTTGTTAGATCTATGAGATCAAATACTACATCTCTTTCTGATCTATAGCTGCCCAACGGTTAGAGCTACATATTAGTGTATCCGTAATTTCTTGATATACTAATTAGCGATAGAAACACAATTGGAGTCATCCATCCATGAATCAATGATGAAACCTATAAATTGGTCAATCAATAGATTGAGCTAAAGGAGGTACACACAAGAATCGAGGATAAACTCCATACGAGGTAGGTGGAGTAAGATTGCTATTTACAAAGTTTAATGATTGCCATGTCTTTTTGAGAATGTTTGATGCATATGATGATTTTTAAAGTATTGTCTTTAATTACTAAAATTATGGAAGTGTGTGATAAATTTAAAAGTTATCTTGTGATACCTTTTAAATTATCAAATCAAAATGGAACAACTAATTTAAAAATAAAATATTGCTATTACCCTAGTTGTAACACCCAAACAAAAGAATAGAAACCATAATGACTAGAACTTATTATATTTACATTTCACCTATGGTGATAATATGTAGAAAAATGATATACATGTATATTAATAATATAATATTTAGAATGCTTCATACAATATGAAATATTAATACATTTATCAATAACAAAGTAAAGATTTCAAAGTAGCTCACAACGTTTTTGAACTATAAGAAGACCTAAAGCAAGCGTGCTAGAAGATGTCATATTTGTCACTTAATGACATGAGAATGATGAAATGCATAGTCCCAAGGTAGAAGAAAAATAATATATTAACTTATAGTTTGCATTCATTAATAGATGTTGAAGGAACAATCCTAAGGTCTTAAAAACATGAGACAGAATAAAAATTGTGTAAATAGTAGCCTTTCATTAGGTTCACTTTAACATAATTTGACTATTATTTGTTGAAATTGAATTAGCTATTGATATGTGGAACTAGAAATGACCCTAATCACATGAAATGATTCACATTTAAACTTGGAAAGAATATTCTAAATGCAATGGACATGCAATATATATTTACAAGCCATGACCTTAAGTTGTAACATATGTCTTTGTACTAATCAAAGTTTTATCAATAGTTTAAGTACAATCCACTTAGCAATAAGCACATTCAAGATATTGTTTAAATATTCATCTTTTGTAATCTTTGAGTTTGATGTATACTTTTGAAAACTAAAAGAGCATTATCTAATATATCAATTAAGAATGCATGTATTTAATGTTCATGAAGATATGTTTTTACGACTTGTCAAGAATATGGGTTGAAAATGAATAGATTTAAATGTATTTATCATAAAAAATTGAAATAGCTATTGTATTTTCATGAAATGATTTTTGGAGATGTGTATGATTTATTATTTGGGTAGGCACTCAACGAGCAGCCATAAATCTCGATGGATGCAAATTTTTCGATGTTTAGATAAGAACCTTATGAGCAGTTGTAGGCCCTAATGGTTATGGTTTCATTGATGTTTTAGGCAGGAACTCTATGAGTTGCCATAAGTCCTAATGGATGCAGATTTGTTGATGCTTAGGTAGGCGGTCCACGAGCAACTATAAATCCTTATGGATATAGAATTTATCAATGTTTTGGGTAGGCACTTTAGGAGTGTCCTAAATCCTCGATCAACGAGTACGCTAAGACCTAGAGGTAGGTGTGTGACGAGCTACTGTAAGTCCTAGAAACCCTATGCTAGGAGGTGTAGTTACCCACTGACCTTTGAAATGATATTCATCATAGCCCTGCAATGGAGATGGCAAGTAGTAAGAGTACATTCTCATGTAGTAGCCACTGAACACTGACCCTATTCTTTCACTTTCTTTGTATTTCTTTAAAGGAAGGCTTTTTCTATTTAGATACTTTGATTATTTATTTATTATTTATTTTATTTTTACTTCTCAGACCTTTTTCATTTTTTGAACTTTTTTTACCATCTGTACTCATTTTTGAATGATAGGTAATGGATATTTAATTGGATTTCTGGGTTAAATTAGATGGTTTTGAAAAATAAAAGGCTTACCAAAAGGCTCAAAGGGTCTAACTAGTGATATAATATATTGGGTAGGTTTTATGCCTCTATGCTAAAACAAGGATGGCCTATGTCATTTCTTAAGTTTCATAAAGCCTATCAAATTCAATAAATGTTTATGAATGTTAGTACTCCGATTGGTGATTCTTGTTAATTGACCAAAATAAAGACATTGGGATATTTCAAAGTTGATGTTCGCTGAAGAAAATATGGAATTATATATAATTGTTAGAAAGATGATAGTCTTTAATACTCATAGGATATAGGTCTCAATTGATTTTTCTTAAGGCCTCTAAATCATACACTATCTATCTTTCAAGACAACGCATTGTTTGTAAATGTGTTCTAAGATTTAACTTCATAAATACTTTAGAACATGAATAAAATGTAAATTTAACTATATGCTCATCTATTAATAAGCTAAACTAGGTGAAATAATAAGATTTAAAAATTAGAATTCTCATGCATTTCTACACCCCCCAATCTGAAGTAAACATTGTCATCAATGTTTTGAAATGTAGGACTCATATATGCTGACTAAGTAATGTAGAAAAATGAGACTTTGGAAATGCTGGGTTGCCTCCCAGTGAGTGCTAATTTTAACGTCTTCAGCCAGACATACTATAATAACCCCAATTTTTGTAATTGATTGAGAAAATCAATAAAGTTTGAGTTTCAGATATTTCGGGCTGAAATATTAGGGTTATTTAGAATATACTTTTTATAAAAGTATAATCAAATCATAAGACATGTAAAATTAAAATTTAACTTAGCAAACCCTTCAAAATAACTATAAGCACAACAAATTCTAAATTCGGATACGAAATCCTTAAGTTTCTTCATTTCTTGGACAAAAGGGGTAAAATAGTAATTTTACTCAAAAATCAAAATCTCCCAAAAATCAAAATATGAGACATCAAAATTTAGAATGTACTGAGAAATACGAATCCAATGCCACTAAGTACACTCAAATCTGAGATCATGGGAATAAAACCCAAAATTTTATACATAAATGGCAAAACGGTCTTTTTACACCATGTGGGGCCAACATGGGGCCCACAAGGGTCCCAAAAATCAATCTTATTAGAAGCCCATGTGAATTCATGGGTCAAAAAATACCATCTGGTCTTGGGGAAGAAAAATGGGGCATGGGGAAGAAAAAATGGAGCATAGAAGACTTTCATGCCATTTAATAATAAAAAAAATAAAATATTATAATCATGAAAAAAGACCCAAAATGCCTATAAATACAACCCCAAAAATTATCATAAAATCCCCACAAAATTCTCTTCACTCTCCCTAAAAAATTAGATCTAGATCCCTCCCCAAAAACCCAAAATTTCCAAGAGATAGATCTCTTTTCAATTTGTTTTTCTTTTTAGATTGGAACAAGAGACCTAAAATCAATTAGGCACTCTGTTCCATATCTAATTTGATCAATTTCACCATCCAAAACTTCCCAACATATCTATTCTACAAAACCCCCAAAGAAATTTCGAGATCCAACGGTTCAAACAACGGGAATTTGCAAGAGAGGTGGATCTTGGGCCATATCTTCATCAAAGGGTATTTCTTTTAAATTGGGCACATAAACACCATTTTTTTCTCAAATCAGGTATGTCAGAATACTTTATATAGATGTTTACTACCGCTTTATGTAATTTTTATTTTTCTATAATTTATTTTGGTAATAAAAAGGTAAAAATAAAGTAAACACTAGAACCCTTAATTCATGATGATGGAGTGCTCCGATGAAACATCTGACTCCACTAATCGATCCAAAAGGGTCCAAAACCCCTAGGGTAGAATTTTCACAAAGATCTGAGAAGGTTTGGTCCCTCAATTGAGAAGGGATTAATTGGACGGTCTAAACGGACTGTCCGATCTCCCAATCGGACGGACGACGTCCTGCGCGCGTCCATGGACACCCTATGTGGGCTCTTCAAAATTTCAGTGCAGCAGACGTGCTCAACTCCTTCCACCCAGCTTGGTTTTCTGCCTGAACGATTTGGGCCGTCCGTTCCTTAGGCCCAGATCAGATCCAGGCCCCAAGAAAGATTATAAACTTCCAGATCCAATTCCGGAGTCATCTGAACTCCAAATTGAGATAAAAAAAGAAGCTATGGAAAGCTTGAAACCTCTATTTTCTGATAAAATTATAAAATGGACATGTTATTTAGTAAAAACTTTTTGTATTAAAGAAACAAGTTTCCAATTACCTAGATCTTCAAGATCTGAGATGATCAGATCTTGAAAATATGTTTTAATAATGATATAATATTGAAATAAAGTGAGATCTATGGTTTAATTGAATATATATGAGATATATTAAGGGATCTACCCATTATGGTAGAAAAACCCTAAAAATACAAAGCGACCCACTTGATCAATGAGATCAAGTGTGATCAGATCCTTGGGATGGAAAGAATAAATGTTGATATGATAAAATCTAAGGAAATCATGAATGGATTATGACAAAAATAGATCAATATGATCTGTTGACCTTAATAAAGAAAATTCCCTAAGTATAACTAAAATCCTTAATCAAAGGAAAAGATCTAAGATCAAAGGTTGGATCATAAGTAAAGGTTTCTAAAAATGTTAACGTAATTAGTTTCATAGCATTTTAAATATGATTATGTTATAAAGCATGCTAGTATAACATTTAGACTTTAGCATGATATGTGATTTCATTGTTATCATAAGGTGTTAGATTTAATTTAAGTACCTTGCCTCATTATCATTGAATGTTAAATTATGTAGTTTTATGCTTTGAATTTATAATTCATTTATGGTTGAATGTTATTAGTAGATTTACTTGCTATTAGATAAAGAGCATAAAACATCAAAAATGTATTCTACTGAGAAAGTAGAGTTTCATTACACAAATAAGAATGGAGTACTTTGGACTTAATTAGTAAGGGCTATAGTTAGTAGGACAATATAAGGATTATCAAGTCCTTGGCCCAAATTAGGAAAAGAATAATAAACCCCATGAATGACATTATAAATATTCATGGACTTAATTAAAATCCATTAGAAAGAGTACTTAGGGTAAACATGCTTATAGGAACCTTATGAAAGGTTGAGCTATGGTCATTCTAGTGAATGACGAACATAATAGTTAAGGGGGTTATCTAATAGAGCCTCGCTCTTCTCCTACCTTCCGTTGACGTTTGTGAGGTCTAAACACCTCCTTACATGAGGATTGAAGTAACCACTTTGTGTTCACCCATTCAGCTAGTAAGCCTTAGCCAATTGGAAATAAGAGGAGTAGTCTAGATTTAGGCTTGAATAAGCTACCTTCAACCAGCACATTAACTGGTTGAATAATAATAATAAGAGCATAAAAGGTTAGTAAATTACCTAACCCTAATAAAAACAGTAAGTAAGATAAGGATGATCAAACAAGATCCATTAGATCTTGGATGATCAAGAACAATAAGAATAAGAATACTATATTGTACTTAGTATGCATGTTTATTAGTATACTTGTTATAGTTCATTAGATTAGATAACCCAAACCCTTGATCAAAGATGATTCAAGGAAGAGAACCAAGATCATCCTCCATAGGGATGATCCAAGAACTGAACTTAGATCAAAGAAGAACTAGATGATAGAAGATCTAGGACCTTGATCTTTATCAACATGTGTAGATTATCAATCAATGGATCTATGAAAGATCAAGATCAAGGAGATGGACATACAAAGACTTAGAGATAGAAAAATACTTAGATATGAATGATTTAAAGATCATTCTAATCATCAGATCTAGTGATCAATAGGATTGTTCATAATTTATATATTGACAATATGTATGGATGTACAAATTACATACATCAGTCAGGATCATAGAAGATTGGGGAAAAGAGATCAATCCTTAAAGGTAGGAGGATTTGATGAATGCATTTACATGAGATACACATGATTGTACTCATGATCTTATGTTGACAAGAGTAATGATAATACTTGTACTAAATCTCTTGAAAACCTTATGATCCAACCAAACACATATAAGATGGTTAAGGACTAAACTATAAGTGAATAGGGAACTAGAAAATATTTCAACCCTAAGTAAACAGACATATGGTTTGATATATATGAAATCTATTTTACATACAAGCTTGGAGGCTTGTGAGTTTGTTTTAATAGGCATAAGCCTAGGGGAATGTTATTGCTAGAGGAGTTATGAGGGTTTGGCCATCTGCTCCTTGAAATTTTATGATATGATGATACCTTGCCCAATGAGAGGCTAAAAGTCGGGTGGTGGCAATTATGGGAAGGCCACCACTGTGAAAGTCTTGCCCCCCCATATGGGCAGTGACATAATATTTTCCACCGTGGTATCAGTGGTGAACAGGGCAGTTATCCGAGCACGCTAGTACGGATCGATCTATGACATAGCAACCTTTCTGATTATTTTGCATTATGATGCATATGAGAATAGGCATAGTGAAATGCCTTATGTTATAACATAATGAAATGCTAGGTAATTGTATATTGCCAATATTTCCCAAGAAGGGAAATTCCCAATATAAGATTAGCTGTAATACTAAATTCTCAAAATGAAGAGAATTGATCAGCTTAGTTGGGAATGATATTTGACTATTTTCACAAATTTAATTGGTTTACCCATGAAGGGTATGTATGTATATAGATATACATAACTTACAAAGTAAAGAGTATGTTTAAGGATAATGGGATTATGAAGTATTGGGATTACATTGTTAATGTTATGTTTCTTGAATCTCCTACCAAGCATTCCTTGCTGAGATATTGTACTTGTTGCAATATCTCAGATACAGGGAAGGAGAGTTAGGAGCTGAAGCCTATAGAAGACTTGAAGTGAATAATCTTCAAGGTATACCCTTGAAGACATGTATTTTTCATTGTTGAGAGTTTTATTGTATGGTGAGCTTGAGTTTTGGATTATGTAATTTGGACAAGCATTGTACTAGATTTGGCTGTACTGTGAACCACTAGATGGATCCTGGAGTTTAATAAAAGTATATTCCTTCAATGGAATTTTATTTTGTACACAAATTGTACTTATGTTATGTATGAAGTGGTGACTTGGGTTTTCAAAACAAGTTCTCAAGAAAAGAATTTCCGCTGCTTTGTTTTGCGAAAAAATTTTACACTCTTAAGGGCCCTGCCTTTCAAAATACTTTACAAATCATGTTTTAAAAACCTGGGTCGTCACACATACAATGTTAGTATGGAAATGAATGCATGCCTAACTCATGATGAGTGCAAATACCATGGAACATGCAGCAGTGGGTCCTATTAAGTAAGATCCTCTAGCACAATCTCCTCAATTTCAGGGTTGACAATTCTAGAAAGTCTTTTAAATTTTGACCATCACTTTGAAATTCTCCCCATCCTTTTCTATCTTGACTACCCCATGAGGATAAATAGTGGGTAATGTAGGTTCTAGTCCATCAAGAGCGAAGCTTGCCAAGAAAGAGATGCAACCTATAGTTATACAATAAGACCTTTTGTCCTTGTGTGAAGGACCTACACAAAATATGCTTATCATGATGAGCTTTCATTCAATCCTTGTATATCCTACCAGTCTCATATGCATCTTTCTTAAGTTCATCCAACTCATTGAGTTGGAGCTTTTCGTGGGTCCCAGAACTATCTAAGTCAAATTTGAGTTTTGTAATGACCCAGTATGCTTTATGCTGATGTTAAACTAGGAGATGATAGACCTTTTCATAGACCAAATGGTAAGGAGACATGCTTATAGGGGTTTTGAATGTAGTAAGATAAGACCATAATGCATCACTAAGCCTCTGTGACCAATCTTTCTGACTAGGATTAACCGTCTTTTGTAATATCCACTTAATTTCCCTATTTAACACTTCTACTTGTCCACTAATTTGTGGATAGTATCAGGGTAGCAACTTTATGGTTCACAACATATTTCTTCATTAAATTTTCAAACACTTTATTATAGAAGTGTTTACCCCCATCACTAATAATGACATGTGGAGTACCAAAGCATTTTCCTTCAAAAACTGGACCACCACTTTGTGGCTGTTGGTCTTACACGCTATGGATTTCACAAATTTGGACACATAGTCCACTCCCACAAGGATGTAAAGGTGATCAAAGGAATTGGGAAATGGTCTCATAAACTCAATGCCCTAAACATCAAAAGGCTCAATAATCATAATCAGGTTCAAGGGCATCATATCTCTTTTACTTATACTCCCTAACCATTGACACATGACACATGTTAGGAAGTAAGCATGTGAATCCTTAAAGATGACCAGTAGAAACTACACTGCAGAATTTTTGCAAACATTTTCTTTGTACTGAAGTGGCCACAGCATGCATGGTCATGGAAAAAGGAAATGATTTGATGATGTTCGCTATTAGGTATGCATATGACAACCTGGGTTTTTGTAACACATTTTGTAATACAATTTTCAAAGGCAAGGGCCCTTAGTAGCAAAAAAATTTTGCAAAACAAAGCAACAAAAATTCTTTTCTTTAGAACTTGTTTTGAAAAAACTCAAGTCATCACTTCATACATAACATAAGTAGAATTTTTGTATAAGATAAAATTCCATTGAAGGAATATACTTTCATTAAATTCTAGAATTCATCCAGTGGTTCATAGTATAACCCAATTCTATTACAATACTTGTCCAAATTACATAATCCAAAACTTAAAGCTCACCATACAATGAAACTCTCATTACAATAAAATACTCTCAAACAAAACAAAATACATGTCTTCAAGGGGTATACCCTGATGATTATTCTCCCAAGTCATTTTCAATCTTGACCTCCTAACTCTCCTTCTCTGTATCTAAGATATTGTAAACATTTAAACATTTACAATATCTCAGCATGCTATGCTTGGTAGGGGATTCAAAAGCATAATAATTTGACAATATAATTCTATTACTTCATAATCTCATTATTCATAAATATACTCCTGTATATATGTACATCCTTATACATATATACTATACATGGATAAATCCATCAAATTTATGAAAGTAGTCAAATAACATTCCTAACTAAGCTGATCAATTCTTTCCACTATGAGAAATTAGTATTTCAGCTAGTCCTATATTGGGAATTTTTCTGCTTCATAGTGCAAAATAGTCAAAGGATTACCATGCTACAATCTGATCCGTACTAGCATGCTCGGATAACTGCCCTGTTTACCACTGATACCAGGGTGGAAAATATTGTGTCACTACCCATATGGGGAGATAGGATTTTCATAGTGGTGGCCTTCCCATAATTGCCCCACCCTACTTTTCGCCTCTCATAGGGCATGGTTTCATCAAATCATCAAATTTCTGGAAGCGAGTGGCCAAACCCTCATAACTCCCCTAGCATAGCATCCCTAGGCTTATGCTTATTTAAAACAAAACCACAAACCTCCATGCTTGTATGTAAAATAGGTTTCATACGTATCAAATAGTTTGTCTGTTTACTTAGGGTTGGAATATCTTCTAGTTTCATATTCACTTAGAGTCTTTTTCTCAAGTCTAACTTAACCATTTCATATGTATTTGGTTGGATCATAAGGGTTTCAAGGGATTTAATACAAGTATTAACATTACACTTGTCAACATTGCTAGACATAAGATCATGTATTCAACATGTACATCCCATGTAGATGCATTCATAAAATCCTCCTACCTTCAAGTAGTGATCTATCTCTTTAGACCTTCCATGATCCTAACTGACGTATGTAATCTATAAATCCATACATACTATCAATATTTAAACAATCTAAAAAATCCTATCTATGTTCTTAGTCTAATCTTGTCCTTTGATATAAAGGATCTAGACCTTTTGTCCTATCATGATCTATCTTCCTCAGATAGTGTCTATCCTATTGATCAATAGATCTGATGGTTAAAATGATCTTCTAATCTTTCAAATCTAAGTATTTTCTATCCTAAGTCTTTGTGTATTCCTTTCTTTGATCTTAATATTTCATAGATCCTTTAACCAACAATTTATACTTGTTGATAAAGATCAAGGGCTTAGATTTTCTATCTTCTAATTTTTCTATGATCTAAGTTCAATTGTTTGATCATCCTTAAGGTGGATGATCTTGATTCTCTTCCTTGAATCATATTTGATCAAGGGTTCAAATCTTCGATTCTATTTGATCTAAATTGCAAGCAATATATATTTATCATCATCAAGAAGTATTTATTTCTTTTATTGTTCTTGATCATTCAAGATCCCATGAATCTTGTTTGATCATCCTTATCTTACTTACAATTTTTATTAGGATTAGATAATTTACTAACCTTTTATGCTCTTATTATTATTATTATTATTATTCAACAAGTTAATGTTTTACTGGTTGAAGATAACTTATTTCAGTCTAAGTCTAGACTGCTCCTCTTATTTCCAATTGGTTAAGGCTTATTAGCTGAATGGTTGAACACAAAGTGGTTACTTCAATTCTTATGTAAGGAGGCTTTTAGACCTCACAAATGTCAATGGAAGGTAGGGGAAGAGTGAGGCTCTATTAGAAACCCCCTTAACTACTATGTTCAACATTCACCAGAGTGACCTTAGCTCAACCTTTCATAAGATTACTATGAGCATTTTAACCCTAAGTACTCTTTCTAATTAATTTTAATTAAAGTCATGAACATTTAAAATTTCATTCATGGGGTTTATTATTTTTCTAGTTTGAGCCAAGGATTTGATAATCCTTATATTGTCCTACTAACTATAGCCCTTACTAATATTAAGTCAAAGCCATTCACTCATCTTAATTGTCCACGAATCTCTATATTCCATTAGTTTATATTTTTGGTGATTTATGCTCATCATATCTTAACAACTACTTAACAATTGAATCTACTAATAAAGTTTGACAACAATTAAATCATAAACTTTAAGCATAAATCAAATATAAGTTTAACAACCATATACTAACATGCTTCCTATAAATGTAACTTTAACCTAATAGAATAAAACTATACTTAAACTAGCATGATCTTAAGTTATGAAATACATGAAATTTTACTACTAATCTAATGGAATCATGCTAAAATCTCAAATTTAAACTAACATGGCCCTAAGATAATCCAACCTAATAACATATAGAACATAGCATTCTAACATTTAAGAATTATACTATCATGCTTCCAAATTTACAACATAAAGTACATTTACAATTCTATTATCAAATAAAAGACAATTAAACTAATTAGATTAAGATTATTAAAAACTTTTACTCATGATCCAACCATTAGATCTTAGATCTTTTTCTTTTAATCAAGGGTTTTAATTAATTTGAGGGCTTTTACTCCATCTATCCCAAGGGTTTGATCATACTTGATCTTATTGATCAAGTGGGTCCCTTTGCATTTTTAGGGTTTTTCTACCATAAAGGGTAGATTCCTCATTTTATGTTAGATATGTCAAAATAAATCATGGATATTACTTGATTTCAACATTATATCATCATTAAAACAGATCCCCAAGATTTGATCATCTCAGATCTTGAAGATCTTGGAAATTAGAAGCTTATTTCCTAAATACAAAAATTTTCATGAAGAATTTTCTAAATGTTATGATTTTAGAAGAAAATAGACATTACAAGCTTTCTATAACTTCTTTTCGATCTTAATTTGGAGGTCAAATGGCTCCACAATTGATGACTGAAGTTCATAGTCGTTCCTAAGGTCCATATTTGATCTGGGCCTAGTGGAACAGACGGTTGGGATCAGTCAAGCAGAACCATCATTGCACTCATGTCACTGGGACACACACGGTAACGTGCTCCCCAAGACCAGTGCCACCTTGTGACTGTTCCATTGGGATGGCGTCCCATAGTGGCATCCCAGGATCCCAATCTTCTTAGGAAGATTGGACAATCCATTTTGGACCGTCCAATCAATTTCTCTTCAATTACAGGCTCAAAACTTGATAAAAATTCTTGAAATTTCTACACTATAGGTTTTGGACCCTTTTGGATTGATTGGATGGCTCAAATTTTCCATTTGAGCCCTCCATTGTCCAGAATTAAAGGGTTCTTATCCTTACTTGATTTTTATTATTTTAACCTAAACTTAATTTTAGAAAAATAAATATTACATAAAATAACATCAAACAAGTATGGATAGGGTTTCCACCTTCCTGATTGGAGAAAAACTTCAGTTTTGCAGTCCAAATTAAAAGAATACCCACTTGATGATAAGATAGCCCAAGAACTACTTGTCTTATGATTTATCGTTGTTTGAACTATTGGATCTTGAAATTGATTTGGGGGTTTTGTAGATAAGGTATTCTCAAGTTGTATGGATGGTGGGATATGTGAGTTTTGATTTGGAAAAGAGTGCCTAATTGAATTTAGGTCTTCCAATCTAGAGTGAGGAGAGAGAAAGTGAAAGAAGAGAGATTTTGGGGAGTTTTGGAAATTTAGGAAGGAATCTAGATCTGATTTTTCATTGTAAGCAAGATGATTTCATGGGAATTTTAATGAACATTTTTGGAGGATTTTTGGAGGGTTATTTATGGGTGTTTTGTATTTTTCATAATTACTTGTAATAATTATGTTTTAATTCTTTTAAAGATTAAATTAACATTGGATCCTCCACTACCACCTCCTTCTCCATTAGAACCTGGTAGTGGTTTAACCACTCATTACATGTTTTCTGGCCGTTGGATTCTTTTGTGGGCCCCATAGGAGTGTGAAAGGACCATTTTGCTCTTTTATGGAGAAAAATCTATTTTATTTTCTTAAACACGAAATTGAGTGTACTTAGTGGCGTTGGATTTGTATTTCTGAGTACATTCTAAATATTGATGTCTTAGGTCTCGGTTATGGGTAAAATTACTATTTTACCCTTTTATTCATAAAAATGAAGAAAATTAGGGATTTTTCATTTTAACTCAAAATTGAACATACTTAGTGTCATTTCGATTAATTTTTCGAGTACATTCATAATTTATAAGTTTTAAATCATGTTGTAATATCTATAAAAGGATAATTTCCAATAACCTAATATTTCAGCCTAGAATTTCTGAAAACTCAAACTTTATTGATTTTCTTTATCAATTTATAAAAAATTAGGATTATTACAATGCATCTCCTAATTACCTGATCAAGATAGTACTTGAATAAATAGGGATCATCCCACGAAAAGCGTTCGACCTTGATAAGAAATCTATGCTTATCTTTTTTGGACCAATGATTAACATCTAATGGGTGATAAGATAGTTTACAATGTCAGCATACCAAAGCAAATGGGAGATAGCCATCAACTGTTCATCTAGAAATGACTTGGTGATAGGCTAGACTCATTAGTGAATTGGATGGCTAGCCTAGACAAATGATCTACAACTACATTCTTGGAGCCTTTCTTATCACAAATCCCAATGGAAAAAGTATAGCTATAAAATCCATCTAATGAGCCTAGGTTTAGCATCCTTCTCGGAAAGAAGGAACTTTAGGTAGGAATGGTTAGAATAGATGATAACTTTAGACCCTAAGGGGAAAGATCTAAATTTGGCTAAGTCAAACACAACTAGTAGCAACCCTTTCTTTGTAGTGGAATAATAGAGTTGCGTGTCATTCAATGTTCTACTGGCATAGTAGATCACATAGGAAAGTTTATCTAGACGTTGCTCCAAGACAGCATCGATTGTATAATCGAAGGCATCACACATAATTTCAAAATAGTGCACTCCAATCTAGTGGTTAAGTAATGGGAACAAAGGTTAGTTCTATTTTGAGCTACTCAAAAGCTCGTAGGCAGTCTTCATTAAAGTCAAATGTAGCCTCTTTAATAAGCAAGTTGCATAGGGCTTGTAGATTTTACTAAAATCTTAAACAAACAGATTTCCTTTGCTGTCCTATGAGGCTAAAGGTTAGAAATAAATCTCCCTTGGCTTTATCAACCTCTATCTCATTAGCTACGATCACATGCCCTAAAACAATGCCACTAGTCACTATAAAGTGGCACTTCTCCCAATTCAACACTTAAATTTTCTCCTGACATGCAATAACTAACTTTAGATGGTGCATGCATTCATTGAACGATTACCCAAATACTAAAAATCATCCATGAACGCTTCTAAGAAACTCTCCACCATTCTAGATAAAATGCTTAGCATACAATTTTAGAGAGTAGTTAGAGTATTACACAATGCAAAGGGCATATGACAGTAGGCGAAGGTCCCAAAAGACCAGGTGAAGGTAGTCTTCTCCCAGTAGAGGGCTAGGTAAGAGGTTCCACTAGGGGTACCCATTTAGAGGTATCCATGATTGGTACAACATCTAGGAGAGCATTCACTTCATCTATAGATCTATCTATATCAAAATATAGATTAAAATGTGCAGGAAATGCCTCAAATGGATCTAGGGTAGAGCACAATGAAAAAAACATCTTGAATTAGACCTTCAATCATGTTGACTATTTAGGAATCATCAAGGTCTATATGCTAGTGATTGGTATTAAACAAATTAAGCTTACTTTCATGTTACTAAAAGAAAGTTTCATCACACCATGATAGTTGATGATGGTGTTGGATGTTGGTAAGAAAGGACATCCAATAATAACCAAGATCTTACTACTTGGGTCTGATACAAGTTGGGTATCGAAGATAATTAAATCAACAAGCAAAAAAAACTGGTCCAATTATATCAGGACATCTTCAACCATACCACATGGAATTTTAATGGAACTGTTTGTAAGCAATAACGTGGTGTTGGTTGGCTTTAGTTCACCGAACCCTAGTTGCATGTAGACAAAACATGGCAACAAGTTCACACTAAACCCTAAATCTAACAGTGCCTTATCAAAGACGTGGTCTCCAATATCACATGGGATCAAACAACATGGATATCTAAACTTAGGAGGGGTATTGTGCTAAAGTAAAGAGCTCACCTTGTTGTCTATTTAACATCCATTCCTAAGGGTAGTTATGGATTTGGCTTGCTCATGTGATCTTTGTTGATTTGAGGTGGTACCTTTTTCAAACTAAACATTAGGGCTTGGGATTGGCTGACTGGAAATTGTTCCCTTATCTCTATCATTAAGGGCAGTGAACAACTAACTCATTTGCATCTCTAGTTTAGCAATAGTTTAGGAATTGAAACTACAGTCATGTTGGTTCTCATTCTGAATATGGGTTATGGCTTGTCTAGTCTCATCCTAGTATTTAAAAGTTTTCTCTATGAATTCTTTAGTTATTGAGAGAACAACTAAGAATCAAGAGGCTGCTGAAGCTCTAGGAAATTTTTTAACAGTGGGGTTCATAGATGGACCTCCCTGATCAGCATTCTTGGAAAATGAAAAATTATGATGCCTAGCCCATCCTAGATTGTATGTTTGAGAGTAAGGGTTCTTAATAGGATTGCAATATGCATTCATAGCATTTGCTTGCCCAAAATGATATTCAAGGTACACAAGATTTGATGGACAAGCTAATGATAAGTATGCTGGCCTAGAACAAGTAGAACGAAACTCTTATGGAGGTTTCATGTAGGAACTTCCATCCCTGAAGGCATTAATTCTCTGGAACATGGTATCAAACTCATTCATTCATTGAGCCAAGGAGTTTAGTTTGTGGGACACATCTTACGTTACTCCTATTTTATAAATCCTCCTTTCTTTAGAGGTTGGGAATTTCAATCTTGTATGTTTGAATAATCCCATTGTTGGGAATTTTTAATTAAGGTTTCAAAGAATTCTCAGGCCTCTATCTTATTTTCTATCATGAGGGCCACTCCACTAGCAACATCTACCATTCTTCTATTCCTAGGTGTAAGTGCTTCATAAAAGTACTAAACTTGGTACCAATTCTCAAATCCATGGAGGGACGTTTTTGCAACAATTCATTCCACCATTCATAGCACTCATAGTATTGTTCATCTTCATGCTGTTGGGAATTTATGATTTCCCTACAGAGGGCATTGGTTTTGTGTATGGGGAAGAACTTATTCACAAACTTTTCACTAATTACTCCCATGTGGCAATGGAACCAACCTCTAATGAATTAAGCCAATATTTGTCCTTATCCTTCAAGGAGAATGGAAAAAATCGAAGTCTAATGAAATCATCGAAAAAGTTTTGTAACTTGAATGTGGCACATGAATCAAGGAATTCCTTAATGTGAAGGTATGGATCTTCTCTCTCTCTCTCTCTCTCTCTCTCTCTCTTTCTAGACCATAATAAGATGAAGGTAACTGAATGACTCTAGGTTTTAGCTCAAAATGGTTTGTATTAGTAGGTGGTAATGCAATGCATGAGGGAGTATTTAGTTGTAGTGGTATATAAAAGTATTTTATGGCCTTAGTTTCAACTGTAGTTGGGTTTTCCATTGGATTTTGAATTTGTACTCTTACCCCTTTTCTAAGGGTATTTTTAATCTCAGAATCAAAGGGTGCTAATTCCATGTTCTAAGATCGATGACCGTGCATGCACTATGATGTAATCCTAACTCTAAATGAAGCACAATCAATCCCTAATGGTCTGCTAGTGAGCTATCTTATTATTCAAAATCTTGACAGCTCCTTCTATTATCTAAGCTTGACTACTACTTACTAGTTAGGTCCTTCTCATAGTGGTTAATAAAATTCACATGTAAGGAGGCATTTAGACTTAATAAATGTCAATGAAAGGAGTGGGAATCACTTGGATTTTGCATACCCACTATAAGCACAATATTTAGAAGCCGCTGGAGTTACACTAGATCTACTTCTTCAAAAAGGGTCCTACAAGCATGAAAATCCAAATTCACTTCCTACTTGTATTTTACTTAGAATTTAAGGGTTGGGATAGCATGCGTACAAGGACTAATTTGATTACTTAAGTGGACCAAGGATCTAGTAATGAAATCCAGCAAGGCCCTTATTATCAATTTGATCATCCACCATAAAGTACTAAACGTGTAGTCCAATGTAAGAAAAATAAAATAATGTCTACCTATATGCTATCCAGCAAAGGGTCAATGCCTTAGCAAATAACCTATGCCTTGGTTATAGTTGAGCTCAGGCTAATCCTTAGTAGATAAGAGCAATTCTAATGCAGCAATCCTAAATTATGCAAAAATTTAATATGCATGAGTTATACTATATGGATTACACTATCAACCAAAAATGTATTTTATACTAAACACAATTATATTAGTAAAATAAAGAGAGGGTTGGCTACTTACAATGGGGTCCTATATGTGAGTTGGATCATACAAGTATGGGACCATCCAATCCTGGAGTGGAAGTGGCCCACACTTGACATGTCTTATTACAACAAATTTTAAATAAAAATTAAATTTGTCCTCACTAGAAGTCCTCTACAAAAAAAAAAAAAACACTGATCTAGAAAAAAAATAAAAAAATTCCTAATTTGTCCAATGAAGCTTTGGTCCACAGGATCATTACCACTGCTTTGGCCAAATTCCCCTTGCACAAAACAAAGAAGATGTTACAATTTTTGAAGAATTAACAAAATATGCAAAATTTGATGCAAAAATTTCAAACTAATGCAACCAAAACTACAAGTAGAGATAAATCATTCTAAACTAGAATCCAATTACAAATCTATTGCGATTCCCTAGCAATTGTACCAAAAACTTAATATAGTTCTAATTAGTACTCGCAAGGGCATGAATCTAGTATGATTTCATGCAAGTGAAGTCAATCCCACAAGGAATTTAACAAATTTATATTCAATTGGAATCTATTTAGATCAATTATCCTAGCCAAGGAAATATTGTATTTTGATTTGTTTTAGGAATTACAAGAACATGGAATTAGAAACATGCATAAAATTAGAAACTTAAATAAAAATGAAACTTTCTAAACCAAAGACTTACTAAAACTAAGATTAGAAACTATTAAACATGGAATTAGGAACTTTCTATAACTAACATACATTTATGGAAAGAAATTAATACAAAACTAGAAACATGAATAACTTAGAAGCCTAAATCTATAATGAAATTCCTAAGATTAGAACTTCTAAAATTGAAATTAGAAACTTCCTAAAACTAAAATATAATCTAAACTTTCAACTAAACTTAAGCAATAAATAACTAAATCTAAACATTCAACTAATAAAAGCAATAAGTATTAACAAAATCTAAACTATGCATGCATGCATGAAGAGTGCAAATGAATCAAAGGAGAGTGCAATGGAAAACTTTAGTTATTGAATATAAAATTTTGCAATAATGGTGCACATGATAAAATATAGATTTAAACTTAAAAACGTGCATAAAAAGTGTGTGCAACGTTCAAGATTATGAAAATCAACTCTCTTACTTCAAACTTCACTATCTAATGTTATCCAATCATCACTATTCATTGGCATGCATGTGAATCAATGGAGATAATCAAAGAAAGATGGGAACAAATTCTAAAGAGAAATAAAGATATAAAGCATGATGGTAACTAGGATGAGCAAGCAACAATAATAGGCAAACAACTAAGGAATAACTAACCTGAAATAAGATGATTCAAAGTTTACTCTTTGTTGGCTGTCACTACAAGAGATTGACAACCTTTGATCAAGGAGAACCCCTTGAAGGATGCTTGGAAAAGCTCTTGAAGTTGGTGTGGAGACTAGGCTACAACTATAGGAAAAGAGGCATGGTGAAGCTCTAAGGGAAAATGCATACAAAAACTCTAAGAAGAATGTGTGGAAAAACCTAGGTGGGTGCATGGAAAACTTGGGATGAAACAGGGTGGTGATCCCTCCTATGAAAATTGCATTGAAATCCTTCCATCTTTTATATGATCTTCACCCATTCTAAAAGAGATAAAAGATTCCAATGTTTATCCTAAGGAAGATAGAAAAGAGGGGTATGATTTGGGGGAAAGAATAAGATAAGATAAAGAGGGAGATTAGGAAATGAAAACTATGGAGATGGGGATTATAAAGTGGGAAACTTGGGAAGGGAGATTGTGGAGATTTGGAAAGGGATTAGCATGGAGAAATTGCACCAAATTTTGTGTCTAATTCCCCTTCTAATTGTCCCATGATGGAGAGTGAGAGGGAGAGAGGAAAGGAAAGTCTAAGAGTAAGGTCTTTGCAAAGATTGGTCCATTTAGCATGCCACCTACCCTTGTTGATAGAGCCAACTTGTTTCCTCCTATTTTTCCACTTTAAAACATGTTTTTTTCAAGTTGGAGAATTGTGTTTTCTTCCTCATAAGTAGCTCCTTTTATGGCTCTGACGTGATATCTTCAGTGGCTTGCAATATTAGCTTCATGGCTTATATGGCTTGACTTCTCCTAGCTTATATGGCATGGCTTAAAATCACATGCAAAGGTGGTGGAATGCCACTACCTTTCGCGTGGATTTTACATGGGCCCATTTTTAGTCACCTTAACTTCTACCAACTGTTTATGAAACTCATCTACTTGCTCTTGAATGATCCTAACCCTTGCTTGAACTTTGAAATCATGGAAAATGTGTCTCGATCTCTCTGGGTTGATCTAGATCATTGATTCTCATTTAAAGCAATTTGGACCATTGGATCATTCTTTTAACACCTACAAAAGATAATAACTCTATTTATTATCTAAAAAATTATGATAGATCACATACTTACTTTGTATTAGCTTCTACACCTATAAAATATTATATTTTTGGATTATTAATTCAGAAATGAATGTGTCATGAATTTTGGAAAAACCCTAGAATGATGCCCTTAAATCTATGACACATGTACTGGCAATTGGCTACTTTGTATACAAAATTTACTACTTATCATTACTCAACCATAATTGATGCACCTTAAATAATACCAAAAGTGCATGGTTCTATAAGAGCATAAAATCATAAATAGGGGTCGATCCCACAAATAATCTTTTATAAACTGAGTTAATTAAAATTTAAATCATTTTATGTAACCTAGCTAAACCATTCAAGAGAAAGACAATTTCTAACTAAACTAAATTAGAAAATTACTCTAAATTAGAAAGCAATTAATTAAATAAACAAAGAAACTATCTAAATAAGAAAGTAACTAAACTAGAAAACTTTCTAAAATTACAACTAACTAAAAAAGAGAAAACTTCCTAAAGTTACCATTAATTAGAAAAGGAAACTATCTAAAACTTTAAAACTACAAGTTATTGAGAATTAAGGAAATCATATAAACTACAACTAATTATATATTAAAGTAACTATCTAAAACTACACTAACTAGAAATTAAAGTAA